>CM060424.1:160770813-161970813 GCA_030545235.1 Helianthus tuberosus
ATAATAGATTTTAATACGAAGTTTTCTGAATGAAAAAAATTAACGAATACTAAATATTGGGTAAAATCAGAACAAAATCCTCTAAATCCGAGTTTAAGAAAACAACACATGCAAAACAACATTATAACCCTAAAATCCTAAATTAACAAAGAAAAAAAAAAAAAAAAAAACCAAAACGGTAGTATAACCCTAAAAGCCTAAATTAACAAACAAAAAAAAAACAACCAAAACGATAGTATAACCCTAAAAGCCTAAATTAAGAAAAAAAAAAACCCAAAACAGTAAATCAGAATAACACAAAGCATCAATTACAAATCAACAAAAAAACACTAAATCACACATCAAATCGAATGGACCAAAAAAAAAAACCCTAAATCATACATCATATTGAATCTGAACTAAAGAAAATTAACCATAAATAGTAGGAACTTAACTGATGAGAAAGAAAAATCAACATGATTAACTCGGAAAATAAACATGATTAGTAGAGACGGTCGTAATCTAACCTTATTGTTGAAGATTTCCAGGCGACGATTTGGGACGGAGAAGAGAGTTGTGAGCGATGGATTTTGGAAACGTAACTGATTATAAAGGAAAAAAACATGATTAACTCGGAAAATAAGCATATGATTAACAGAAAGAAATAGTAATTTAACCTTATTGTTGAAGATTTCCAGTCGAGGATTAGGGAGGGAGAAGAGAATTGTGAGCGACGGATCTCGGAAACCCTAGGTTTTGAAGATAATCAAACTTACTGATATCCTTCAAGTTACTTCTCTGAAATCTGAGATAGATGATTCAGATTCCTTGTTTCAAAAAATGCAAGAGTAAAATGCACGGATAGTCCCTGTGGGTTTGCAAAGTTTCAGCTATAGTCCCCAGATTTTGGAAATTACACTCATAGTCCCTGTGGTTTGACAGTTTGTTACGCGGATAGTCCCTGGAGTGGATGGGGGGTTAGTTTTCTCAGTTAAGTCCATGTGAAATTACAAAATTACCCTTGCTTTTATTATATTCATCAAATTTGTGTATGTATTAGCATGATCAGAGATTTCATGTATTATATTCATCAAATACTCAGATCTTTCTACTCTCTCTCTCTCTCTCTAATACCCAGATCTTTCTACTCTCTCTCTCTCTCTCTCTCACTCACTAAAAACCACCAGATCTGTTCGATCTTCAATCTCAAAAATGGGGGACAAGTATAACATGAAGAATCCATCGGTCAAGAGGATTCTACAGGAGGTCAAAGAAATGCAATCCAACCCTTCTGATGATTTCATGAGCCTCCCTCTTGAGGTAATTCGGTCAATACTTGATTTGTTATGTATGTTTCCTTGTAGATCTGTTAAAATATTGCTTATTTGTTTGGTGGCTGTGTTTGATTGCGGTTGAATTTGTGTTATTGGATTTGATCGTGTATGATTAGGTTAATCAGATGGTGGATTAGGTTTATTGAGAATAATATGTGAATTGATGTTGAATTTTTTTGAAATTGTGAATTGATGTTGAATTTTTTTGAAATCGTGTATGATTAGGTTAATCAGATTGTGAATTGATGTTGAATTTTTTTGAAATTGTGAATTAATCAGGAGGCGGAGGTGTGGTGGTTGAAGGGGATGGCGGTGGTGGGGAGTGGTGATGGCGGCAGGGGAGGTGACGGTGGTGGTGGTTTTTAGTGAGAGAGAGAGAGAGAGAGTAGAACCGATGAATGATGATGATGATGATGTTGATGAATATAATAAAAGCAAGGGTAATTTTGTAATTTCACATGGACTTAACTGAGAAAACTAACCCACATCCACTCTAGGGACTATCAGCGAAACAAACTGTCAAACCACAGGTACTATGAGTGTAATTTCCAAAATCTAGGGACTATAGCTGAAACTTTACAAAACCACAGGGACTATCCGTGCATTTTACTCAAAATGCAATTTAGAGTTCTTGGATGTGAGAGAGGCGCCGAGTATACAGAGTAATGGATGTTGGAAACCCTAGTATGCGAATGAAAGGTCGGGTTAGAAGCTTTAAATACCGGATAAACAAATGACCCGAACTTGAAAAACGGGTCCGCGTGTAGTTGCTCTTATTCGTATGAGATTGCCACGTGGCAATGTTTAGGCAAAAAAAGCTATGTGGCATAGGGACCCTAGATAAATGCCATGTGGCCCTAGTAATTGCTTTATTACGATGAATAGATTAATAAAATGTAATTGTTGAAGTGGCGTAATATGTATTACTTGTTAAAATGAGACATTTTTAAAACGTTTTTAAATCTCGCAATTCTATTATATTTATTAGGGGTGTTCATCAAATCGAATATCTAATTTTCGAATTATTCGAATAATTTTTATTTTCACTTGAATTCATATTCGATTCGAATTCGATTAAAACTTACCGAATTCGATTCGAATTCGTATTCAAATAAAAAACCCAATTCATATTCGATACGTATTCAATTAAAAATTCAAATTCGAATAAATTCGATTTAATTCATATTCTTTAAAAACATGTAAAAAAACTATTAAAATGAAACATAAATTTTAAAAACAGTCATAAAGCACGATATCACATTAAAAAGTTCCAAATAAAGTACCATAAGTCTAAAATTTAAAACGAGAAGTCGGGAATAACCACTCCAGATTACAAGTTAATATTTTTAGGGTTATAAATATATTGATAGATTTGTTACTTAGGTTTTATAGTTATGGGCCATGTAGTGTGTTTGGTAACGGGTAATTTTAATACTTGAAAAAAAATTGAAAATAATTTATAGTATAGCTTAATAAAAGTTATATATGCATTATATATAAAAATATAAATTCGTAGTCGATTCGTATTCGATTTACTTGACTCGAATTGACTCAAATTTGAAGTCGAATTATTTTAATCGAAACGAATTCTTAATAATCGAATCGAATTTAAACAAATTTCTAATTTTTCGAATTGGAAATGAATTCTGAATACCCCTAATATTTATTACTTGTTTTAATGCATGGTGTTATTTGTTTTTCATGTTGTTGCTGTGCTGGGCTTGGAGCTAAACTGGAAGAATAATGGGCTTATGTCGCTGTTGGGCTGAAGAAATGGACTGCCCATTTGAAGATTATATGAAGTCTCCGGGTAACCCGGAAGTCGTTATGTGGATCTGGGTTTGTATAAAAGATCCAGTCCTGGCTTATTGTGCACGAGACAATTATTCATCTCTATTATTGTTTCCAGACTCTTCTCTCTAGGATCCAGTTTCTCTCACGTAGGGTTTTACACTTTTCCAGTCAACGTTGATGATCTCTTGTTGAGATCTTGTATCATATTGTTAGTTAGATCTATTGTGAGTGTATTCGGATCATCGTGTTGATGATCTGCTTGTGAGGAGGTTAGGTTGTTCTTTGTTTTCTGTCACAGTTTCTTTATACGAATTTTAGGTTTGATTCCATGTAATATTTGACATGGTATCAGAGCTTCTGTGAGGTCTTGGCTTTGATATTGTTCCGCTGTGGATCTGATTGAAATCGCTTGAATGGCTTCGGTTTGAAGATCCATCTATTTTATTTCTGGCCTGTCTAATCCAATATAAAGGCATTCCCTTATAGATATACAAACACCTTTTGTCTTGGTTCTTTTCACATCTCCTGTCAACCTGTGCACTTGCAATTGCTCGGAACCCTTCATTTGAATTTAATAATTATGATTTCATCCACATATATGCAGGCATACTTGCAAAAATTCTTGCAGAAGTTTCAACATCTTAAAATCCAACTGGAAGAGATAACTTCAGCCACCAACAACTTCGACGATAAGAATAACTGTATTGGACGTGGTGGTTATGGGAAAGTTTATAAAGGAGAAGTGTCTCACTCTAAGGGCAGAAGCGTGGTCGCTATCAAGCGTCTGGATCGTACCAGTAGACAAGGAATACCCGAGTTCTTGAAAGAGATAACCATGCTTTCCGATTACAAGCACGAAAATCTTATATCTCTTCTTGGATTTTGTTGTGAAGGGAGTGAGATGATCCTGGTGTATGAGCTTGCATCTCGTGGAAGCCTTGACCGCCATTTAAATTCCCCTCATCTGACGTGGCCACAACGTATCAAGATATGCCTTGATGCCGCAAACGGACTAAGGTACCTTCATGATCCAAGGGAGACACACCGAAGACTTATCCATTGTGATGTAAAAAGTGGTAACATCCTTCTTGATGAGCAATGGAATGCTAAAGTTTCGGATTTCGGGCTATCAACAATGGGGTCAGCTAATGAGCAGCATTCACTTATTGTCATCCCGGCAGCAGGCACGGAGGGTTACATTGATCCACTATATTGGATGACGCACACCCTAACGAAAGAGTCAGACGTATACTCTTTCGGAGTGGTCTTATTCGAAGTTTTATGCGGGAGGTTATGCTATACACTTGATAACAAGGGCCATGTGGTTAAGGAGATCCTAGTGCCCACATGGATTAAGTGCTATGAACAACACATGTTCAATGATATCATTTTTGAAAATCCAAACGTTGAACCAATGCATCAAAGTGTTTTAAAAAGATTCTCAGGCATTGCACATCGATGTTTGAAGGAATCACGTGAAAATCGGCCAGAGATGTCTGAAATTGTCACAGAACTTGAGAGTGCCCTTAATATTCACGAATTATTCCAAAATGAAGAGTTAATAGGTAAATGGAACGAACAACTTCATGAGTACCAACAAATGATTAAGACTGCAGAACCTCCTCTGAAGTACTCCAAAGATGAATTGTTGATCCTTATGTCCAAAGGGGTCCTGCTTAATGGCGGCAAAACGGTAAGTAATTAGCTGCTATGCTAATATATGGTATGTTAATATGCCCCATGCCATCGTTAGTTATATACACCTGAGTCCTTGAACTAGTTGTATATGTACAAATAAATAGTAATATTTGATAAACCAAAATTGAAAAAAGATATTATAACCTTAACATGCATGAACTAACTTGAACTTGTTTGATGGACGTACAGTGGTTTTGGATAAATAAGAAGGGAGAACACTGTGAGATTATATCTATTGCAGAATGTTTGGGTTCAGATGTTAAGAGTTATCTATTCTCGTCTGAATATAATTCAAGGTGACTTTTCCTGTTTCTAGCTTTTAAGAATATTTTATAAGAGTATTCAACAAAACACAATTCGATCTTGTCTCCTGGAATCACATACAATGTATCATCATTTGCTCCTACTATTCACGCAGATTTGCTGTGGGCACCTACAAACTTTACCCAGTCATTTTAGAAAAGGATGTCAAAATTCTACATGTAAGAACTCAGTTCTTGTCACCAGAAATCACATACACGGTGAACCTTGTGTTCAAATATTATACAGAAGGGAAGAGAAGATGTGAACCTATATCCCTCAAATACAGATTACAAGGGGATAGAGAGAGTTCAATTTCATACCTTGCATATGAGAGAGAAGATGGATGGTGGGTATGTGAATTGTATCAGTTTACTACTGACCACAGAACAGTTGATCTTCAAATTTTGTTTGAGGGCTCCGGTTATTATTCCGACATATTAGTAGAAGGCATTGAATTTCAGCCCTTGGAGAACGTAAGTTTACAAATTAAAATTGGGTTATTGAATTTTATCACCCTTAACTATCGGCCTTTGGCCGTTGCCACCCGTCAAACAGATCAATTTCACGTTTTTTGAAGCGGGTTCTCGAATTAAGGCGAAAGCAAGAGAGATTTGCTCGAAAAAATCAAAATCGGGTTATTTGCGGTTCTGGGATGATCAGATGCCGGAAACAGGGGTGGCGGTGCCAAAGAGGAAGATGGCGGTGTATGTTGGACAGGAGGATGGAGATTATGAGAGGGTGTTGGTATAGGTGATATATATTAATCATCCTTTGTTTGTGCAGTTGTTGAAGAAAGCAGAGGAGGAGTATGGGCATGATCATCGCGGCGGGGTCACGATCCGGTGCCGGATTTCGGAGTTTGAAAATGTGAAGAGTACGATCGCCGCCGCCGGCTCCGGTGGCCAGAAAATGTTGCCGTGGAAACGTCCTGATGATGAAACCGAGGGTTTTTCCAATGCCGTGAAGGATAAGTTAGGGTTTGTGGAGAATAGTGCTAATTCGAGTGAATTCGAATCGAATTCGAATGGTGTGGTGAAAGATAAGGATGATTTAGGGTATGTTTGGCATGGAGCTTTTAGGAGCTTTTAGGATCTTCTAGCTTTAAGCTTTTAAGAAAAAGCTCCTACTCAATAAAAAGTCTTGTTTGGTTGAAGAAGCTTTAAGCTTTTAGGTTAGGAGCTTGAAGCTTTTGGTTGAAAGCTACTACTAGTAGCGTTTAGAAGGAGCTACAAGCTTTTAGGGAAAAAATGACTATTTTAACCTCTAAAAATAAGGAATTTTTTAGTGCACCAACTTTCTAAATTTTTAGTTATGTCCATTTTGGTCATTTTATACATTTTATTAAAAGCTACAGCTACTCTACCAAACACCAAATATATCTAAAAAGCTACAGCTACCAGCTTCCAGCTTCCAGCCACCAGCTACTAGCTTCCAGTTCCAGCTACCAGCCACCAGCTACTTTTGCCAAACATACCCTTAGTTGCTCAAACTGTTGGTTCAGTTCTGTTTGAACATAAAGGAAAACATGAAAACATACCTTTGGTTGCATCAGCACAGGTTAGCAGAGAATCCAGTTAATGGAGACGCAGCCATTAAGGTTCGACATGATTGTCATCTTGGTCTGGTTTCTCCTTAGGGTGCTGACTGATGATGGTGGCTAAGTAAAACCGATAAGGGAATCGGTATAGGAGAGGAGGTCGAATTGATGTTATGACTAATGTGGTGTTTCTGTTTGTGTAACTGAGTAACCCTCTAACCTCCACATAATTCTCCTTATATAAGCACCCAGGAGGAAACCTAATTAGTTACTAAGGGCAATATGGTCCATCAACAATTACCAACTAATTTAAATAATAGGTTATTATATATTTTGATCTATATTATGTAAATGATTATAATGGCTATAGATTAAATATTGTTACATAATATATTTAATCTTACATTCTCCCACTTAGCCGAGTAATCATTTACTATGAGTATTAGATAAGCCTGATCAGGAGTTAACACTCATTTTAGCCTTAAACAAGTACTATAGCAGAGAAATACAGCCGTTGAATCATTATGCGACTCAGGACCCCCATTAATCATACTATAGCCTTAATTTAAAACCTAATCGTTATGATCAAAATACGCATAAGCCCTTTGTTTGATTTGTAACTTTATTTGTCTTATATGCCATTATGTCGACTTGACATATTCTTAGAGACGTACAAAATCAAACTGATGAGGAAAAATTAACTAATACTTAGTCATTCATAGTACGATATGCAATTGCGCATGGCCATAAACTAATACCCGTCTATGAGCTCTCTTAATAAGACTTATGGGTAATAACCATTCAGTTATAGGATCCTTAAGCATATCATGAATGTATTCGATACAAACTTAGTTTCCTCAATTCGTTCATAAACGAATAATTAATTGCGTATCGAAATTTAATGCAGCACCTCTCGAACTGTTACTGTTCAAGGAGTCATGGTAGCTGACTTTATCACACTAATTCTTCAAAACATTAATTATATGGAGTTAATAAACTTATGAGTCTACTGATATATTTCCAACAACACTTAGTGACTATATTATGTCGTTATAACTTAGGTTGTTAATATCAGTGTATTATGACTCCTCCATGAGATATGTTTTGTCTGCTGACATAAGGATATACCCGAAATTACATTTTATCATCTTTGAATATCACAAAGTTATAATAATAAACCGGTTTTAATTCTCACTTCTTCTTCAAATAATAGCCTCTCGTTTCTTTTAAAGATATTGTAATACTCCATTAGATGCTTCACAATAATCTAGACATATCTAGTGTGTTGCAATGTGAGTAATATCTAAACGAGTATAGACTTGAACTTACATAAGGCTTCCAATTAATGAAGCGTAAATAAATAATCTCATTTATCCTATTATCCTCTAAAGAAGAGCAGTGTTTAGTTACATATGTAAGGACCCATTTAATGTTAAACTTATGGAACTGAACTAATATCCCATTGGGTCTATCTCAGTATGTTATGATATCAATCACGTAAGAGATATCTTTGAGATCTATTATATCAAAGTTTGTGTTAACAATGCTTTGACTTATGTAACATATACTTGTCAAAAGAATGTCATCTATATAGACAAGTTTATCTTAGTTGCTCCCACTCATTTTGAGGTAGGTACATTAATCCACTTGATTCTTGATGAAAATGATTACGTTAGCTTTTCATCACATTATGATATTTGCATTAACCCATACATGGATTTTATTGGCTTACAAATAAAGTGTTCTTTAACCTTCAGTTTGAAACTTTAGGTTGTTATCTAATGAACATATAAATGTGTCAGCCATTTGTTATGAAAAATTGTTTATAATGTTCATCTAATGTAGCTTTAAACTATTATAAGCTACTAGAACAGTGATGATCCTTAAAGAAATCTTTTGTAAGATAGGTAAGAAAGACTCTTTCATAATTTATCTCTTCCTTAGTACAACCTTTGACAATCAATCAAGCTTCTTCGTGTCTTAACGCTTATATTAGGATTTGATTTAATTATGAACACTCTTAGTCAATTCAATCAAATCTCAAACGTTATACGAACACATAAAATCAGTTTTACTAGAAAACTGTTTTATTCCATTAAGAATATTGATTGACACTAATGGCTTAATTTGAAGAGATAGGATCAGTAAACATTTCCAAAATCCATTTCAACTTTAGTTAGGGAGGTTATGTAATCATCAAAATTAGTAGGCTTTTAAACCTAGATGACCTCCTGAGTTGATTATTGGGTTTATTATAAGTTTCAGTTTTATGGATTAGCTCTTGGTTAGGTTGCTATCATTTTCAAGATTCTAAGTTTGTAAGAGTTGGTGCAGTATGGTGTACAAGAGGTGTAATCAGAGTTAAATTTGGAGTGAAATTTAATGACACTCTTCCCCCCGCCTCTTGTATTCCTTGCAAATCATAATAAGGACTTTGACTGCTCCCACTAACCTTAGAAATCATTAGGAACTCAGCCTGCTTAGGGTCAATATGTAACGACCAACAAATTCTAATAGAGAAACAAGTTAATGACGTTAGTCGTTGTAGTTTCTCTTGTTGAGGATTATGTTAGTTTAGGTAAGAAATCTAAGTGTGTCCACAATTAAGCAACAATGAAACTTTGTAAGAGTAGCATTAGATTTTAAGGAGATAAGTTTTGATAGAACAGTGTCGTGATGGAGCGGTGTCTTGTACAAGAGGTGCAATTTGAGGTAATGTAAAATTTTGCACTCCCCCAACGCTTGCAAGTTATTAGTAAGACACTTAATGCTCCCACTGATCTTTAATATCTCTAGAATGCTACAAGAGAAAATTTCAATGAGCTACGTGACATGGGAACCTATCACATATACGTTAGACTTTATTTGATTTCTTTAACGTCCAAATATCATGAGAAACTTTAGGGACATATCTAATAGAAATCTAATTAAGTATATATATGAATAGATTTCTTCTAAGACCGTATGCCATATGTGACAAAATTTAGATACAAGTTTATAGTCTGTTAAATGATAAATGAATTATGTCTGAATATTCCATTTGGAATAAGTTCCACGAATGTCAAAAAATGACTTATGATGGACCCATACTTATTCCTTAAGCCAAGTCATAGTTAGGGCTTTAACGTCATGATTTAAAATCACTTAGAATGAGATTAGTTGAAAAATCATCCTCATTAAGAAAGTCATGATGTCTCATGAATTTCGGTTATAATGGATGAAATGTATAAGTCTCATTTTCCTTTTGTCAAGTTCTCATTTGCATGATAACAAAAGTTGTGAAAATGTAAGGTATCATCTAGTTTCATTTTAATAATGTTTCAATCCAGATAGTTAGAACAAATAAGATGAAAGTTTAAGATAAGTGTGACTTTATGTTGACTATGCAAACCTCACAACCTTCATGACATAGCCTAAGTAATGATACTGTATTCTGATTAATAATCAGAACATGTAATGTATCGAAAAGCTTTGTTAGAAGACTGCTTATTATGGTTCTTATAGCCTTAACAAATAATTTTGTCACTAACTCTCATGTTAGTTATTTGTCAAGTTCTGGTAAGGAAACGTATGGAACTAGAGTCAACTAATCATGTGTTAATTGGAATATTGAAATTACCAGACTTAAATATCATTGGTAAGTGACTATCTAATTAATTTACCCAACTGTTCTTTTAGAATAATGGATAGTCTCGTTGCTTATGTCTAGCCTAATGACATAGTTATGCAGTGAGATTTTCCCTTGAAGAACCTTAAAGTTGGAATTAGCACTTGTAATTTGTCTATGGACCTTAGAACAATCCTCTTTAAACGTTTTAAGTGGTTGTAAGGTGAGCAACAACTTATTTTCCAGCTTCAAACATTTATTTCTTTGTACATATGTTGCTTATCAACACACTCATTATACTTTGGTATTTCTTGAGTGTTGTAGTTGATTTATAATGCATCAGATTGTACAAGTGAAAATCTTAGTATGTAATGTACTGGAAAAAATGTACTTATTTCCATGCGTAAGCCCTTAACTTTATGGGTCATGGTTTTGTACATTATAATGTATTCACATATACCACTTAACTTTATAGTTTAGAGTTTCAAATTAAGGCATGCATCTTAGGAGTTCTAGTGATTATTCCATAAATAAAGATTAGTCTCAGGAAAGACTTAATCTGGAATGACTTTAGTGATAGCATTTACGTTAGAGAGTTCTTGATTATCATAAGAGACATCATGTTCGATTTGTCCTATTCATCATGCTCTGACTTTCTTCTTTATAATCTTTATCAGAAGAGAGCAATAGGATTATCGTGTCTTAGGAAATAATCAAGGATTTAATTTATGAGCTAATTCTTATAGAAACTTTAAATACTTTAAATAAAGCAAACATTTTAGGTTTAAAAAATTAGAGTGGATGAGATATTGATATAAAGAAGAAAAATCATAGTGAGTAACATTATGGGTACTAAGAATAAGGCAGACGAAATGATCATAAAAACTTAATTAAGGATCATTAATCTAAGGATCATTATGTGAAGATATTGTGATATGTCTATTACTAACATCAAAATAATAGACTTAGCTAAAAAATTCTACTTAAACGAAGACAAAACAGCTTTGGCCAGAAGTGTAATCATTTAAGCATATGTGCAAAGTAGTTGTAACAAATCAGCTTTGGCCAGAATTGAAACAATCACTTTAGTTATGCACTTGTTGATTATGCCATCGATGAATGAATTAAATCAGCTTTGGCCAGAAATTAAGACATTCATGCTTATGATGCATACACAACATAGCTTTCGTAATACTTGAATGATAAGTAGATGTATCAAGTCAGCTTTGGCCAGAAATGATATATCAAAAGCTCATTCAAGTAAAGCCATTTTGGTTTTGTAAAACATTATTTGATCCTCATTAATTTTTTTCTTTAGTTCACATTTAAATAGCTTAAAATAATGAGATTGCGAGTCGCAACCACGATCTCGACTAATGACGTTATGGTTGCGAGTCGCAACTACGGTCTCGACTAATCACGTTATGGTTGCGAGTCGCAACTACGGCCTCGACTAATCACGTTATGGTTGCGAGTAGCAACCTCATGGTCTCGAGTGATGACGTAATGGTTGCGAGTAGCAACCTCATGGTTGCGAGTGATGACGTAATGGTTGCGAGTTGTAGACCTTTTGCTCTCGAGTAGTAACCTCATGGTTGCGAGTAGCAACCTCATGGTTGCGAGTAGCAACCTCATGGTTGCGAGTAGCAACCTCATGGTCTCGAGTAGCAACCTCATGGTCTCGAGTAGCAACCTCGTTAACAGCTTTTAATTGTGATATCATAACCGAAAATTCGAAAATTGAGAATTGTGATATAGTTTCCTATTTTATTATTGATCTAATTTTATCAGTAAATTTCGAAACCATAATTGTTTATCTCATTAACATATTTCGAAAATAACTTATTAGATAAAATAAGATCAAATTAGGAAAAACATTATACAATTCAAAACACATTCCAAAACATAAGGGAAATTTCGAATTTTAACTAAGAACATTATGAACCCTAAAACATAAAACATGATTCTGGAACCCGAAACCCGAATTTTTAAGCTTTTCTAAAACAGATTTCGGTTATAAGATAATCCAGTTAATTTCGAACCACTTATTAAACATTATTTTCCCGAAAACGGTGATCTCGAGTGGTCCTTTATCACTCGAAATTTTCTGTTATGTTTATAAAGTTTACAAAATTTCGGTTTTCATGATTTCAATTCCAGAATAATGAATATGAAAACAGAACTGACTAATCAACATATGCTCTGATACCACATGTTGGTTCAGTTCTGTTTGAACATAAAGGAAAACATGAAAACATACCTTTGGTTGCATCAGCACAGGTTAGCAGAGAATCCAGTTAATGGAGACGCAGCCATTAAGGTTCGACATGATTGTCATCTTGGTCTGGTTTCTCCTTAGGGTGCTGACTGATGATGGTGGCTAAGTAAAACCGATAAGGGAATCGGTATAGGAGAGGAGGTCGAATTGATGTTATGACTAATGTGGTGTTTCTGTTTGTGTAACTGAGTAACCCTCTAACCTCCACATAATTCTCCTTATATAAGCACCCAGGAGGAAACCTAATTAGTTACTAAGGGCAATATGGTCCATCAACAATTACCAACTAATTTAAATAATAGGTTATTATATATTTTGATCTATATTATGTAAATGATTATAATGGCTATAGATTAAATATTGTTACATAATATATTTAATCTTACACAAACTGGTGATGAGAAGGAAGTGGTTGTAGGTAATGGAGTTAGGGAACCGAAGCAGATGGATGACTGTTATAAAGAAGGAGAAGATTAGGGTTTTTGTGGGGATTATTATAAAGAAGGAGAGGGATATAACACATCAGCGCCACGTAATCATGTACACATCAGCAAACCTGTGCCACGTCGGACAAAAAACTAACCAAGTTAGTGCAAATTTAACTGGGTGGTGCCAGTGCAAACAAAAAGTCAAGTTGGTGGTGCCGGGTGTCAAAGTGTTAGTTGCGGGTGGCAACGACCAAAGGCCGATAGTTGGGGGTGACAAAATCCAATAACCCACTAATATTTGATTTTTCATGTACATCATTAATTAATTAATATCTTTTAATTTTCTTTTATTGTCCTGCTACTATAACATTAGTTATTTTCATTGTATGAAAACCCATATTAGTGACCAATTCAAAGTCCAATAGGGTTATGTTGTTCCACAGGTAGAACATATAGATGAGAAGCAACTCATATCAGATTCAAATGCAAATTGGGAAGAAAAACTGCCAATCGATTATGAAGACATAATGAAAAGGTTAAAAAATAGCCTGCAATGGACAACCAAGGAGGAAGCCTACTCAATTATTCGCAAAGGCTTCTTAATCAGTGATGACGACATGAAGAGAGGCATTGTAAGTCCTTCATGCTTTTGTCATATGTAGTTGTTGTGGAGCCTATGAACATGGTTCCACCAGAGGGGAGAATTAGGGGTGAGCAAAAGGAAAAACCCGACCCGACCATTACCCGACCCGAGAACCGATCAAACATAAAATACAGAACCGATTCACTACCCTAAATATAGGGTCGGTTCCGGTCCAGAGGTCCAAATCGGGTTTCACCTTGAAAAGAACCGAGAACCGACCCGACCCGACCCTATTTTATATGAAAAATTAGAACCCATCTAAATACCTAGGTACTTGGGTTCGGGACGGGTTGGGTATATTTTCTGTTGGGTTCTAGGTTATTTTCGGTCCGGACCTAAACTTGCTCACCCCTAGGGAGAATTATATATTGAATTGCTAAACATATCTATACACTCGTTGCTTGATAGTGGTTTTCTCTTGACAAAAATGGGAAGAAATGTCATATGCTATCAGCGGCTCTCATGTGGCATTGGGAAAAAAAAGTGTCATTACCTGAATCAAGGTTCTTTAATATCCCTTGTCAGATTTCTTATATAAATTACTATTTTTTGCAAATCTTTTACATGTAAGATGATTTTCTAACATCTCTCAGATTTGAAGAAGCCATTCAGTTGGGGGATGATAGCCATATTTTTATGAAGACAGAATTCCAGTCCCAACTAGTATCATCTGAAACAACATATGCATGTTACCTTGTCTACAAATTACCAGAAGACCAATCTAGTTTTGAGGCGCCTGTGAAAGTGGAAGACAAACGATACGATTCAGTAGATAAAATTTGGTATATCTATTTAACAAGTCCTCAAACTCCAGTTATTAGACCAAAGGCTGGTCAAAACACCCACAACCCACTCAATAGACCCAAAATAAAAGACCTTCCACAACAAAGGAACGATGGATGGATGGAAGTGAAAATTTGGGAATTGGGAACTGCTACTACAATCAACATGGATGTTACATTAAAACACTGTGGCGATAAGTTTAGTGGGCTTATTATTGAAGGAATTGAGTTTAGACCCATATAGAATTTCCTTGATGGAAGAAATTAATTGTAAACACAAAAATTGTTTTATTTTTCCTATTTCAATGGAAGAGCATTTCGATTCCTATTTCCTTAAAGTAAGTTTTTAATGGAGTTATGCTTTACCAAACCACAAAAAGAATATATGATCACACAAAAAATAAAAAAATATTTTTATAGTAATGCAATTTTAATGGTAAAACAACTGAGAGGGTTGTAAATACAAAATTAAATATTTTTTTAGAGTTCTGTTGTGATTTCTTTTAACTAAATTCATTCACTTTACCAAACAGAGCCGTCTCTGAGAATAATAAAAAACTTTTGGGCCTCGTGCGAGACAAAAAAGTTGGGCCCCTTTCTATAATATAAACTTATCATTTTATATATACAAAAACCACGATGCAACGATAATTGATTAATTGTTATAAAATAAACAAAATAATACTAGTGTAGCTAAATGATCGAACTAACTTACTTAAGCAAATCGTGAGGCTCTCCTAGCGTTTTTGGAAGCAAAGCTCTCGAACAAGTCTTTATATTCCATACCTTCTAATATTTCGTTTTCAAGAGATATCATCGCCAATCCATTAAGTCTTTTTTGGGACATTGACGATCACAAATAAGACTTCAACAACTTCAATTTAGAAAAGCTTCTCTTTGTCGATGCCACCGTTGTCAAAAGCACATGATATGCATTTATAGCATTAGGACAATGACCGAGCTGCATGATATCGTTTAAAGCATCAATAGGGCTAACAATGTGACTCGGTAATACCAGAACTTTTTGGGTCAAGTTAGCATAGGTTCAAACTTCTGTGTTCAAACTCATGTTTTATTTTTTATTTTTTTAAACCTCATATTTTATAACAAACAATCGGTAAAATCTAGTTGCATACCACCACCACAACCACCGGTAATTTTCGTACAGTTTTATTATTATTTAATATATGCAATTATGTGCTTAAATGTCAACATTGTCTGATTACATGCTATACATGTGAATTCATGCACGTCTTATACTTCAAATATTGCTTTATACATTACTTTTAGCGTTGCGTCAGAAAGACTAGTAAACTCACCGGCATGGTTGTAAAAATCCAGACTAGGCACCGATTAATCTCGATTAATTTTCGATTAATTACAATTAATCCCGATTATATCCGATTAATCCCCGGTTAATCCCGATTAATCGCTAGTCCCCACCTCACCGACCGACTAGCGACTAGCGATTTCTACAACCATGCTCACCGGTAAGATACACTGTGTCAGCAGCCCTGCAGAAAGCAGTCAGATAATGGAATTAGGGCCGAGGAATAGGTCCAACGTCTAAAATACATTAAAACCCAAGTATGGATACAAGGGTTAACATATAAACTTTCCGGAACCTAAACTATGCACTAAAAGACACCCGAAACGCACTTTAAATGCAGGGATCAGCATAATTCAGCAACAATTAAGCTATAATCAGCTTTTAAACACATTAATATCATGTATAATTTATGTTTTATTGTCCAAAATAACTTACAAAGTATCAGGAATTAAAACTGCCATAAAAAGTGCTTTATACCTAGTGAAACTGCGCAATTAAGCACTTTAACGAACCGTAACGAACCGAACAACCGGACAATAACTGGGACATCAAAATTTGACTAGAAGTAATGTTTTTATGATAATTAATCTAGTATTGATGCTAGAACACCTTAAAAATCATAAAAACACCTAAACACACTTAAACTTACTTAAGCCTTATCATTTGCAATTTAAACCTTCAACTTCCAAAATTTTACATTTTACCCCCCCCCCCTTCACCAAATCCGGCCCTATGGGTCCCACATGGGTATTTTATTTGATTTTACTTGATTCTATTAGATTATTTTAGATCTTATGCTAAAGAATATTCTACAAATATACCATAAAGTAGATATGGAGAATCTTTATAAATCTTAAACTAATCACACTCACATTCACTTCACCTTCTCCCTTGTTTCTTCTTCCTTGCTCTCGGCTCAAACCCACACACATACACCCACCATTTTCACTTCATTTCCTAGCAATCCAAGGTCATTAGAAGGTGTGAGAAGCTCATTTAGGAAGGTGTATGGTGCTAGAACTTGAAGGACCACCTTGTGGAGCTTTTAACCTCTTGATTTCTTCTTCGTTCATCACCTTCATTTTGTGCCACTTCCCTAGCCATTAGAGCTAGTTGTAAGCTTCTTGATCACTAATTTAAGTCATGTTTATGTTATGTACAAGTTTCACCATCTAAACAACTTAGCTTCTAATGTTAAAAATGAAAAGATCTAACATATGCATGAAGAAAATAAGTGATTACATGAATTTTTGATGTATGTATTGATGTTTTTGATGTTATATCTTGTGCTTATGATTAGATCAAGTATGTTAAAGCTTGGATCTACCAAGTTTAAGCATGGATCTTGAAGGATCCATGGTTAAACTTGAAGATGAATATATGAAGCATGATGTGAACTTGAAATATGAATTTTTGTGCATAAACTTGTAATTTTAAAGTGATAAATATGTGTAGAACTAATTTTTGAGACTAAAACTCATGGAAAGTTTGTTAAAATTATAACATAAAGCTTGTTTTTGAAAGATCTAAAGATATTAAGCATGGATCTTGAAGAGGATCCATGGTTAAACATGATATTAAAAATTATAATCTTTCTAATAAACATGATTTTAGGACATGATTTACAAACTTTAAGACCATAAAACTCATGAGTGAGTGGGTTAGTAAAATAAAGTTTCATAAAAAGTTGGTTAAAAATTTACAAGAACACTTGATTTCAAAGGATCCTTGTATGAAAAGTGTAGATCTAAAAGACTACACATTTTTAACAAGAATTAAGTTCACCATGATGTTTCGTACGAAGAAATTAGTATATGTTGTTGATGATTGTTGTTGGAAAATTGTTTTGATGATTGAAAAGAAAATAAACACATGTTTTGAAAACATGGGAAACCTCCATTTTTAGGGGAAACTATGTCAAAATTTTTATAAAATTTTGACACTTAGAAAAATATAAGTTTTGGTGAAACTTATTCCCTAAAAATTCACCGAAAAATATTTACCAAGGTTTCCCTAATTTTTGCAAGAAATTACAAGTTAAGAAATGATTATTTCTTCAAGTTAAAATTAATACAAAGTATGTATATTTTTCTTTTAGGGAAAATATATATATTTAGTAATCACCAAATTTTGTGCTAAGTGTATATTATGTGTATTATATGTAGTAGTGTATTAGGACTTGAAAATACACTAAATACTCCTAAGGAGTAAGAATACAAAAATACACATACAAAATACATGAGAATACATAGAAGCACATGGACAAATACAAAAAATATATTTATGAAAATATATTTCTTAAGATATTATTTAACTTGGACAAGTTATGAACTTAAAATATATTTTTGGACAAAAATATATAACTCGGGTGGATAACAAGAATAAACACATATATATTTTATAGCATGTCAAAATATATATATTTCATACAAGTCTTAAAAATATATTATTTTTAAGAAATATAATTCCGAAAGTAATAAAAATCAAAGTCTTGATTTTTGGTGAAAAATAAAAAATACTTGTATTTATCTTTGGGAAAATAATATAAGTAACATACATAGTTAAAAATATAAATTATTTTTAACAACAAAGAACATGTACATAAACGATGGTGACTTGTACTTGTGCGATACAAGTCTAGTGGCTAACATTAATAGAACACGTATAGGTCACGACGCTAAGAAACCAACCGGTGGAGTTTACGGTGCAGGATACGCAAAGTTGTGAGTTTATATCCCCACTTTTAAACTTTTACTTGTTTTCTAAACTTGGGGAAAATACACGTGCTATGGTATGTTGATTTTAAAAACTAAGGAATGATACTATAGATCATGCCACGAATAGGGTGCCATAAGCACCATTAATCAGTTACATACCAAGACCGCGGAACAAAAGGTTAGATCTAATGGGTTTCAGGCAACCACACTCTTGGCCACTCTTTTACCAAGCAGTGCTTTTGTGTCTCTAGTCGTGAATCGACAGTCGTGGAATCGACAACTAAAAATGCCTATGGTTTGGATGCTTCCTATGTCGTGTCACATGTTAATGGCCTTGCAAACCATTAGCGATCTCGATTTCCTTATAATTACATAAATACTTGTTTCATACAAATTACATACCATGTTTTCATTCAAGTATATAAACATTCAATACAAAAACTGCATGAATTCACACCAACATTATGTTGACGATTTTCCAAAACTCACATGTATTTCAGGTAACTAAAGTGGATGTGCGCGCGGTCTTACCCTTGCTCCAAGATGTCGCTTTTGTGTTAGTCATGTCGTGTCAAGACTCCGATGCCTGTTTTTGTGGGATTTGGTTTCTATATTCCATTTTGTGTGGGATATAAGAATCAAAGTGTAACACCCCGAAAACGGCTTTGGTAATCAAACCACGTTAATAGTAAAGACGGGTAAAATACCGTTAGTGGTAAAATTTACCCGGTAAATATTAGGATTTAAATAATTAATCCTAATAATAAATAAAAAGTGAATAAAAGCTTTTAAGAAATAGAAGCTTAGAAGGCCCGAGTTAACGGGACCTAAAATAAACTTAGTCATAAATATCCCTGAACCCGCTAAGTTAACTAGGAATATTAAACCTAGTTAATAAGTGGGAATATTATTGGAAATAATCAGGTTGTGATCTAATTAATAACTAACCAAACACGAGGGACCAAAGCCGGGTAACTTGAAATGGGAATTATAAACTTAAAAATAAAACACAAAAACACACACACAAGAGTGTGTGCGTGCGTGAGAATGGCCAGGAGAAGCTCTTAGAGAGCTCAAACCCTAATCAACACAATTTCATCAAATTGAAGGGGTAAATCAAGTCCAAATCAAAATCCGAGTATGAATTAGTGATCTCCATTGAAAAAGGAGTCACGAGGTATGTAAAATTCTTGGAAAATCTCTAGTTGAAATTCTGAGCAAACCTAGAGAATTCGAATCTAAGCTTGCATGTATGTTGTTTGGGTGAAATTAGGGATGAAACTATGTCTAGTAGTAAACCCTAGCCATGTAATTGTTGAATTGATGTTCATTGTTGTGAATTCATAACCATACACTCATGTGTCAAGTGGGTTTTGATTATGTAGAAAAAATGATAACATAGTTGTGTTAGAAATCATCATAAGTGATAGTAGATGCAAGATACTTGAACAAATTGCAAGTTTGTGTATTTGATCATACATGATAATGGTTGAATCTTGATGTTAATCTTGGTAAAAATGACTAATTATGAACTAGTTAGCAAATGTGTAGAATCATGCCCATTAGGTGTTTGTTACAATGCCTAAATGAGAACTAAGTGTTGATAATGCGCCTAATTGAGTCTTGTGAACTTGATAGTGCAATCATATGTGTTAATTGGTGATTTGGCTTTCAAATAGTCAAACCGACCATTAATAAGATCGAATGGTATTTGTGATAGAAAATATGTAAGATGGAATAGTCATAATTAATGATGACTAATATAACCGTCTTACGAATTATGATGATAGTTTGACGCTTGACAAGCTAGGTGGAGGCTTGGAAAGGAAGCGGGTCAAACGAAGCAAGAATGGCGGAAAAAGCATAATTCGGATGCAAGGTAAGTATAGCTTACACTAGTCTTAAATTGTGGAATGTTTTCTCATCATATAATTTACGAATGAGATATCTAAACAATTGAAATATGATGTTCCGTCGTGTAGTCAAACGGAACAAGATAATCAAAGATGAAAGAAACCGTAATAATGGTTAAAAAGAAGTAAATCGATAATTCGATCATATTATGTCGAAAGTAATAAACGGTTTATAAGTTAAAATGACCGTGCGATGCTAAACGGAACGAGTCATGTAGAGGAGATGATAATAAATATCATCTCGCAAAGATAAACGGTCAATTCGGCCAAACGGGTCAAAAGGTGTAGACAACACCTTTTGACTATATAGACTAATGATTCTTTTGTCGAGTCATATGCTTACAGGAATAGATATCCAATGGATATTCGCATCGTTCTTAATTAGAGAATATAAAGCAAGGTATTAAAATCGGGTCTATTTGTTGATCCGAGCCAGGTACGCTTATTTATGATGTATGTAAAAGTGCTAATTTGGTCGAATAATTGGTGATAGCCCTTCAATGTAAAAGAAGGACCAAAATCGACCAAAACGCCCTTGTAGGCTAAATTGAACAAACAACTCTTAGAGGTTGTTTGGAAAGGAGTCTTATGATTAAACAAAAGTTTAGAACGAGTACGTATAGTGAAAGATGAAATTCTTGGGTCAAAAGACTCCATATGAGTCTTTGCCGTAAAATGATATTTCAAGAGGTATAAATTCGGAACACATAGATATCTACTTTAAATCCAACACGCATTTAGTTGTGATGGAAGAGTACTAGATAAGAGATATAGATTACAACGCTAGATTAGATTGAAAGCGAAATTGAGCTTAAAAGTGCTTAAAATATCCTTAACGGGTCAAAATAAGCATACTAGTGAAAACGGGTTTAATTTGTGCAATAAACCTATGATTAGAACCTAATAAGGTATATCACAATTATTTGATGAGGTGTATGAAATATAGGAATCAAATAAATACGTTTGTTTGATAAAATGCATAACCGGGTCAAAATTTGGTAAAAGACTAATAAGCCGAAGACTTAAAAGTCTTGAATTTTATCAAGCCGGATGTCGGATTTTAACTCCATATGATGGAGAATCAAATTACAAACATGCAGGAAGAAACGGTAGGTCAAACGGATAAGCGGTTTGAAAGATACGAAAGATTTCGTGTCAAATTACGGCAAATTGAAAAGGTGGGATGCAGGTGCCACCGTAAATTACGGTGCCACCGTAATTTACGGTGGACCTGAAATGATTTACGGTGAAACACTCCTGATTTACGGTGGAAACAGATCAAAACAAGGACTACTGTAAATTACGCCGTAATTTACGGTGGACCCTGTACAAAAAATGTATATTTTGAGCAGTTTTGTTTTCCGGACTCGTTTAGATGCGTTTTAAATACCGTATGACTAAAGCATTTCATGTTTATGAAATGTAGGTACTTTCTGGGATGCCGGAAGACGATCAAGCTCAGCGAAGAACCGAACACGATAAAGATACACGCTTCCGCACATAGCAACGTTGTAGATTTCAAACAACGAATTTGATCACGTTATGTAGAATAACTTATGATTTGTAAAAGTTTTAATAAACCCGTATTTTTATAGCATGTGTAGTCTTAACTACACATCTAATTGTTGGTAATTACATACAAAATCGTTAATCAGAAACTAGGGTGTTACACAAAGCCTTCATGTTTGTCTTTAAAATAAGGTGTAAAACTTTTCAGACAATATGCTGTCTTGTGATGTAATCACTTAACCTATGTTATGTTTTAATTATGTAATGATAATGGCATTTGGACTTATTTTATGAGCATGTAGTATGTTTACCTCTCATATGCAATGAGAACCTTTCAGGATCACACCTCGTGCTTCCGCCTTAGAAAGGGGTGTGACATCATCATCATCATCATCATCATAACCCCCAGTAAATCCCACCAATAGCAAAGGTAAGGTAGGGTCTGAGTAGGGTAAGAGGTAGACAACCTTACCTCTATCTCATAGGAATAGAGAGACTATTTCCAGTGAGACCCGACTCAATAGTAGTTTTGTATCAAACCTTGGACATAAGACACATAACACTCAACAATTGGTATAAAAGCCGATTAGTGCATGTACCCTTGTCTTTCGGTTATCAACGCCACCACATGATGCATGATTAACCGTCCGTCTCTTTTTAATATTATTTTCACTAAATTAGTAAAATAACGTTAAAATTAGTGCACTTTCACTTGTGCCCCCGAGGGCCACACATATATATACATTATATGCGCATACCGTAAGCGGGGCGTGATTACAGTTCTACATCAGAATTCCCTAATTCTCTTTAATTGTCATTGATTTGTTATGATTGCATTTCACCTATCTTAGTTATGCACTTCGAATATTTAGGTCTTAGGAAGTGATGTATAAAGACGCATTTTTCATACAACGATACAAACATTTCTAAAAAAAATGTATTTTACGATAAAATTGCAAGTGAGTGGAGACCAAATAGTGTAACACCCACCAAAGGTTGTCCAATGTTGGTTCTTGGTGTCTTCAAACTTGCTCTACGCTTCTTGTTTCCCCTGTTTTTATTTCCGGTTCATGCGTATAACTAAACTTCCATTATTAGTAATGTGAGCTTTAGACCAAATACAATGCAACCTTGTGTCCATTAACATAATTTCCCTAGAACTATTCTTAGGCTAGAGGGTGTGGTATAAAGCCCCTAAGGGCTTTATCACGCCACCTCAGCGACACGTCAACGTCACGTCGCACAGGGGGCTTTAAGGCCCCTTCCCTTAACTTGCAGGGTGTGGTATAAAGCCCTCGTCATCATTACCTAATTATTTTTTTATTTATATATTTTATTTTTTTAAATTAAATGCCCATTTTAATAACTAGAAAATTTAAAAAAACATAATTTCACTAAAAAAAGAAAAACATTACAAAGTCCTAAAAATGCAAAGTTAAAAAATAAGGTACTAGAAAATAACAACTACATATATTTCGCCCGGATGTGTGCCTTACGAGCCTACTAAATGACTCGGTCCTCCTCCGCTAGATGTGAAAAGTCTTTCATGAGAAATTCCATTTCTTTCTGGATTTGTTTCTCCATTTTTAGTTCTTGTTCTTTTTCTTTCATCGAAATTATTTTGTTGAGACTTGCCTCGAACTCATTCAACTTTGACGTGCCATCCGATGGCGTTGAAGCAGACTTGTCTCGTGCTCGTGCTGCTGCCTTAATTTTATCCCTACCCTTTGGTCGTGGCAGCTCTTGCTGTTGTTCAAATTCGTCAAAATCGTCGTTTAGATTAATTGTTATATGATCATCAGACTCGGATGGTTCGGTAGTGGATGTTGATCTGGACCGTTTTGATATATGGGCGGTTGGGTCTACAAGATGTCACTTGGGAGATTTGCGAAGAAGCTCCCACGAATTTACCATCGTAAACGTATGCCCATGATACATTCTATAGTCGGCAAGGGCCTGGATCATAACATCCACGTTGCTCGAACCACTTCTTCTTCGATGATTGTTGACAAGATTAGTATATATATTGTTGAAATTGCTAACCTTCGTCCTCATAGCAGTCCACCTTCTCGAAAAAGAGTCGGGCGTACGATATTCACCACGACCCATTGCTGTGAAAAACCTCTCACGTATACGACTCCAAAATACCTTTACATCTTGGTCGTTTCCTACAAAAATGTTTACAAAAGCATATGTTTATAAAAGTATGTAAAAAAAGTTTATGGAGATAAAATTTACCAATGATCTCATCTTTCGATACGTCGAGCCATGCTTGTGCCAATGCAAATTCTTCCTTAGGCGTCCACAATTCGACCTTCTTAGGAGCACGTGTTTCGGTCTCATCCTTCTTACGATGACTTCTCGATCGTCTCTCTGTGTGACAACTCGAAAATTCACCCTATGCATTGGCGTAGCCTGTGCGTATGTAATTAATCTGTAAGTTTAATTGTCTAATACGTGATAAAGTTGTGAGTTTAATTGTCTAATATGTGACATAGTTGTGGGTTTAATTGTTTAATATGTGATATCGTTGTGAGTTAAATGCTTATTATGTGAACGTTATAAACTAGCATACGTTATGTTTTTGGATTGCACAAACACTCCGGGTCACGCATTTCGTTATCATCACACACCTTTCTGCCCTTTGGGTGTTTGGGCTCGGCCCAAGACCTCTCATGATAATGCACCGCCACATAACTCAAACCCAAACCGCCATCACCTTTACCCATTATGTTCTTGATTATGGCAGCCCAAGTGTATGGGCTTAAGCCCATTTCGGCTAGCATGTAACCGCCCCCAAACCCTCATGTAAAGTGATGTTGATGTTTGCTATTGATGATGTGTTGTTTATGAATTCATGTAATGTGATGTTGATGTTTGCTTCTTCACATGTGCCGCCAATTCCAATCACTCCAAGTTTGCATGTGCAGCCTCCAATTGTGATGATGATGTGTTTCATGTGCAGTCCAATATCTCGGCCCAAAAGTTGTCGGCCCTTTTTATGTTGTGCCAATAGTCACGTGTGACTCCCCTATAATGCAAGTATTATAGTTTACAACTCAAAAAAATAAAACCCTACTTCTTCCCCCTTGACCTACGAACGGCAGACGACCCCCCCCCCCCACCCCCACCGAGGCGATCTGGTAGTTCAAGACATCAGTTTAATTAGTCAAACCTCTCTTGGTTAGTAGATTTATTTTATGTAATCCTTAATTAGCCAATCTTATTATGATGGAATAGTTGTGTTGATTTCATGATGGTAGAATCTTGATGAAACTATTATATGTGTTCACTGTTGAATTTAAAAGCATGATTAATATTAGTGAATGATGATATAGGGTTATGTATGTTACTTATTTGCATGAATAAATGGTAAGGAATTATGGGTGCACTAAAGTTCAGAATTAAGGAATATGTTTGCTGATTGATATGTAATAAATTCGAATATGGGCTTATGATGATGGATAATTATGTGAGTAATTATGTAGTTCGGTGTGGTAAAAAGTATGACAAGGAAGTAGGGGTACACTTTTTTCAATGCAAACAGATTAGATATCACATGCTAGTGTCCTCGTTAATCGAGGATTAGGGGTGTATGAATAATCAGATCATGTGTAATATAATATGGAATTGATGTTGTGAATTGTTGTTGTGACTTTGATCTAGACATTAAATTAAGAATTTCAAGACTTTTGAATGAGTTGGTCAAATCCACTATATTGAGTAAGTCCAATAAGAATTTAGAATGCATATAATTGTTGCCCAAGTCTACACGTAATTGTCTGAAGATCATGTGAAGTTTAAGGTCCCTAAACATATATCTACATGTATGATAATTATTGTGTGATGGTAGTTATGTTGTTGATTTAATTTGCGATGTTAATTTGGGATTGGCTTGAGTTTATTTGTTCCAAGTGTAGTTATAATAATCAGAGTTATACAAAATTCATGGTTCCAAGTATATGCACATGAATGTTTCAGAATGTACAATACACATGGGCCGAACAAAACCAAATGAATTGTAGGCCTGATGCATAAGATAAATAGCACGGGGCTTGTTATATTATGAGATGTTACCACCTAGTAGCCACATTTTGAGGAAAACAGGAAACGGATTGGGCTTGCTGGTTTGGGGCCGCACACACATATATACTAAATTAATTACGATGGGCCGGGATATGTTTTGGGCCTGGGGGTAGCCTGACATACACATACACATGGATGGAGAACATGTCAACGGGCCGTTGTATTGTGTAACGGGTACCCAGACCAGGAACTTGTGTATGTAATGATTTATTATGTGAATATTCGCAATATGTTGAGTAATGCTCGTGATGTAATGCATGTAATAGTTTATGTAACATGAACTGATAAATACTTTTGTGAGACATGGGCACTGTTGAGTGACTGACACAACTTGCACAACCTATTTAATGCGAGTGCACTGTCTGATGAACACATGTGAAACAATACGCACTAAGCTTGTATGCGAACTGACTGTTATGTGCAACTGTCATAGGATTTGATTGATCATTTCTATTAAACGTGTAATTAATCTTACCGAGCAAATCCAAGGTGAGTTCACTGCTCTTTTTCCAAGCATGCATCCCGGGGAGGGATATCGGGTAACGTTCTGGGGAGGAATGTTAGTTTATTGGGATGTTTGTTATTATTACTCAGTTTCTATCATATAAGATCCCTTACATCTACCGATAGTTGCCGGGGAGGCAACGAGGTGATTAGTTGATAGCGCTATTAGGTTTGGCACCCTTACACCGTACCGGGGAGGACTGGCGTGAACTAATTTCCTTAAAGCATGACCAATGTTTTGATAGAGACATTGGGGTTGGGCAAATACATCTTGTAGCCACTGCGGTAATCGAGTTAATAACAACATCGAATCAATTCGTTAAACTGTTTCATACATATATCTGGTAACTAAACTCGTTAACAAAACTTTGAACTCACCAGCGTTGTCTGACACACTTGTTTGCATGCTTGTAGGTCGTTAGATGTCTTGCATTGGAACTTGCTGTCTGGAGTAGCTGGAGTGGTCATGGGTCGACTGGATGGATTTATGTTATTGATTTATTGATACTATATATATTGGTTTGAAACTGTTTAACTTTGGTTTGTCATTTACTTCCGCTGAACATGTTGGTTTTCATCTAAACTTGTTGATGACATTTTTCATTAATAATTGGGGATTTTATTTATAAACTTGAATGGGTTCCATGTAATTAGTGGCTCGTTGTTGGTACGTCACACGCCTAACAGGGACATTCCCTAGGTGGTATTTTGGGGGTGTGACAGTTTGGTATCAGAGCCGCTGGTTATAGTGAACTTGGTTTTAAAACGTTTTCATAAAACCAGACTATAACCGAACAGTTCCGAAATCGACCATGATACTCAGCTCGAGACTGCAAGGTTCGTTTCTCGTTTACTATTGCATAGTATATCTAGTGTACACTTATGTATGACATTACACGTGAATGCACACTTAGCACTGCAGTATGAACTTCCATGTTACCAACCCATGTTATGTGTTTTAAGAGTGCGACTCTTCTTGAACTTTCATGATCTATGTTGTGGTGTCATCTGTCTTATTGCTCGAATTCGGGGAACCTTTTAGCGCGAGTTAAGAGGCACTGAGATAAGCATGCAAATTGCCTTATTATTATGGGTGCACACATAATAATAATGTGGGGTGCATGTGAGTCCCAGTGAGGCTTAACAAGTGTGAGAGGGGTTCCGCTCTGTTAATTGATGTTATGTTAGAACTCAGCAGTCTATAGGAGTCATAGCGTTAGAACTCAGCAGTCTATAGGAGTCATAGCAATGATTGTCTCCTACTCGAACATGATCTTTTCACCCCTTTCTGAATCCTTACGAATCTCGACGCTATCGAGTATTACGTGATCACACATCTGAACGCCTAGTGAACTGTGTAGAATGTTAGGTGCTAGTACGAACGTCCCTGAGTTGGATGGCTCAGCGTCAAATGATTGGACTATACTTTCCTCACTTATCTTTGTTTGCTGGAACTTAGCGTGTTGACGCCTTAGACCCCGAAGTGCGATCACTTCTGCAACACTCTCGTGACATACAGTGTATTACTCAGTCAACTTGCAAGAACGATGGACAAGAGGGTAAACGTAGTACCTTACCGACTTCAGCATTTAAACGAACCTAGTTACCAGCAATGAACAACAGCGATTTGACTCCAATCAAATCCTTAACCCCAGCCAGTGACTCATGGGAGTCGACTCTTACGAACCAATTGGGACAAAATCGATGACGATTGACTGTAGAGCGGACTGTGTAACCGCCCCCACCATGAGTAGTGCCTTAGGACGTGGCACGGAATGTGAAAAGATGGACCTTATTGGTGAAAGGACGTAGGACACCGTTACAGGAAACAATATTAGAGGCAACAGTCGCGGCAACATCAAGGTACTCGTGATCGTAGCTTACAGTATGGAAACGAAGGTGACCTCGACAAGGAGTGACTGTGTTAAGTCAAGGTGACGACAACCAAGGGAACGGCGGCAGTACTGGAAATTCTCGTGACGAAAATAACACTAGAAATGAAGCTCATGGAAGGACATTTAGTATTGGCATAGGCTATACCAGGTGTAATAGCAACACGATAGCTTGGATGGGTAGCTATTCGCTTCGTCTCTGTTCTGTTTAACCCTGATGCTTCTTGAAACCGAACCTGTTGTGGAGTCGGCTGATGCAAGTCAATTGAAGCTTTATATGTTCGCTGGGATGAAAACTCGACCTTGGGGGACAGGTGTTTGACATCGACCTTCCTTCTACTACCCCTGACGGTTACAATGCAGTAGTTAGTGTGGATTGGTTATTCAAAAATCGCACAGACATACCTTGTGAGGAGAAAATTTTGTGTGGAGAATCGTTATTTGTTCTAAAGCAACAGAGTGGTGCAAAGGTTAGCGCCATATCAACTATGAAGGCCCAGAAGTGTCTACGGAGGGATCACCCCGCTACGTTAGCAACCGTTACTGATGTTGTGGCTAAGGAAAAGAGGATCGAGGATCCACCAATTGTTCGTGATTCCTCTTAATGTGCTACCCGAGGAGCTTTCAGATTTACTTCCACCTCTGTTAGGCAGAATCTCAGTTTGATCTCATGACAGGGGCAGCCCTGATTACTCGTGCTACATACCGTCTTGCACCAGGAGGGTTGCAAGGACTATCTACAGGAACTGTTAGACAGGAGTTTTATTGGACATAGTTTTTGTTCGCTTTGGGGAGCCCCAGCTATATTCGGGAAGATAAAGCCTTTTCGTATGTGTACTGATTATCCAGAACTCAGCAAGGTAACAATCAAGAACTGTATGCCTCGACCATGAATTGACGGAAGACCAAGAGGAGAATGTTCCTAAAACGACATATCGAATGCAATACGGCGATTGCAACTTTGTACACCATGACCATTGAGTTAATCAACACACCAGCAGCTTTATGGACCACATGAATCGACCGTATTTATGGATGACGTTCTGGATCATTTCCAAGAGGAAGGAACATCATGGGCGACATTTGTATCTTATTTTAGAGCTCCTGAGGGAGGAGCCACTCCGCGCGAAGTCTTGTTAAAGGTAAATTCTGGATTCGAGAGATACCTTTTTGGTCATATGATCAACGAAGTGGGAATACACGTGGATCTCGCTAAAGACCCATTTCGTTAGATATTGTTCGGCACCAAAGATCCATTCGAGGATGCAACAATTTCTTGGTCACACTAGACTCTATCGCAGATTCACCACAGGATTTTCGAAGATCGCGCAGCTTAAATCTCTTTAGCATAGTAGGGTGCTGTGTTCGTGAAAGACAAAACAGGAGGACGTCTTTTCAGCTTTCGAATCCCAACTCTGCAATGTTTACACACCGACGCAACACGAGAAAGTGATGACTTACGTAATGGACTTACAGGAAGAACTGCAAGAGTCACGACCTGCGGTGGAAGCCCTGATCTTTGGATTTAAGTTGGAGGCATTACTTGGACGGTACCAAATGCACTACCTAGACCGATCACAAGGGCCTCCCGTGTGAGCTAAACATGTGATGGCACCACTGGATGGAACTTTTGAATGAATACGACCGTGAAACCTGGGTGTGCACGAGCTTTGCATCCTGCTATCGACTCTAACATACCTGATCAGACTCGCCTTGCTCAAACTGAAGAACTGAAGGAAGAGAGTTCTCAAGATTAACCCATGCGGGGCATGGGGAAGCAACCTTTGGCAGGTCGGACGATATTTGCTACTTCATGGAACGAATATGAACCTCACTATACAGCAACCTTGGGAAACTGGTGCAGGCGACGCACACGGGTCTCGATATCCTATTCATCTGAGATTTGATAGGATGTATTAAAGCCTAAAGACCATGTACGGGTGACCGGGCCTGAAGGCCCATATAGCCACGCATGGGAACGAAGTTTGACATGTGGGAAAGTCAAGGTGGGATATTAGCCACCAGAAACACATATATGGAAATGAGAACAGATTGCCATGGATTTTGTCACTAGTCTACTTACAACTCGAAACGGAAACATTATCACCTGGGTGATCATAGATGGACTCAAGTTACCAGCACACTTTCTTGCAATCAAGAAAAACTGACGAGTCTACACAGTTGTGAATGCTCCTCAGAGAGAGGCGGCTTTTAGGCACAAGGTGCCAACTCCCGTTACCTCTGAATTTGATCTATGCATGATTTATGTCAGGAAATACACAACACCCTTGGCTCACGTCAGGACTAGAGCATTGCTTGTCGCCGTTGGGCAAACGATCGGAGAAAATGAACTCTCCTGGCACTCGAAGACATGCTGCGAGCATGTGTGTGACTGGCTTTGGTGAAAATTGGAAGGACTCTTACCTATGGTTGGGTACTGCTGCGGCAGTTATCATCTTGGTAATCAGACAGCTCTGTTGAGGCATTACATAGACAATAATGCCAACCTTCTTGTTAGACTGAGATGGTTGACAACTTAATTACTGGTCCAGGACCGGTACTCAAAACTCTTGGGAAGGTTGTTTGGATCAGGAATCATATGGCGGCAACGCGTGACCGTCAGGAAAGCTGATAAACTTGGGAAACACTAGAAGAACGCTGTAGGCGATCGTATCGTATTGAAATTCTCACCCTGGGAGGGTGGGGAATGCTTGGGAAGCATGGTGAGCTTAACTGACGTCACGATGGACCATTCAACAGTCTGGGAAGAATCGGTAGCGTAACCTCAAACTCGAGTTACCCGACGAATCGGGTAACGTACGCGATGCCATTTATGTTTCGGATCTAAGGCAGTGGTTGTCTGATGAAACACGTGCGATACCTTTACTGGAGGAATTTATCGAACACATGGACCAGGAAGTCAAGGTTCGTCAACATAGTCGTATCACAATTGTAAGAGTTCGTTGGAACTCAAGACGTGGAAGCTTAAGTATCCTCAACTATTTCCTAACGATCAATCTAAATCTGGTACTACTGAATTTCAGGACGAAATACCTCTTCAAGTTGGGGATGATGTGGCACCTGAGGAAAACCTGCAACAATCTTGATCTATCACTTCACTTCTGGGTGCTTTACTTATCAAATTTCGGGACGAAATTTCTTTCTAGTTGGGGATGATGTGACAACTCGAAATTTCACCCTATGCATTGGCATAGCCTGTGCGTATGTAATTAATCTGTAAGTTTAATTGTCTAATACGTGATAAAGTTGTGAGTTTAATTGTCTAATATGTGACATAGTTGTGGGTTTAATTGTTTAATATGTGATATCATTGTGAGTTAATTGCTTATTATGTGAACGATATAAACTAGTATACGTTATGTTTTTGGACTGCACAAACACTCCGGGTCACGTATTTCGTTATCATCACACACCTTTCTGCCCTTTGGGTGTTTGGGCTCGGCCCAAGACCTCTCATGATAATGCACCGCCACATAACTCAAGCCCAAACCGCCATCACCTTTACCCATTATGTTCTTGATTATGGCAGCCCAAGTGTATGGGCTTAAGCCCATTTCGGCTAGCATGTAACCACCCCCAAACCCTCATGTAACGTGATGTTGATGTTTGCTATTGATGATGTGTTGTTTATGAATTCATGTAACGTGATGTTGATGTTTGCTTCTTCACATGTGCTGCCAAGTCCAATCACTCCAAGTTTGCATGTGCAGCCTCCAATTGTGATGATGATGTCTTTCATGTGCAGTCCAATATCTCGGCCCAAAAGTTGTTGGCCCTTTTTGTGTTGTGCCAATAGTCACATGTGACTCCCATATAATGCACGTATTATAGTTTACAACTCAAAAAAAAAACCCTACTTCTTCCTACTTGACCTACGAACGACAGACGACCCCCCCCCCCCCACCGAGGCGATCTGGTAGTTCGAGACATCAGTTTGATTAGTCAAACCTCTCTTGGTTAGTAGATTTATTTTATGTTATCCTTAATTATGCAATCTTGTTATGATGGTATAGTTGTGTTGATTTCATGATGGTAGAATCTTGATGAAACTATTATATGTGTTCACTGTTGAATTTAAAAGCATGATTAATGTTAGTGAATGAAGATATAGGGTTATGTATATTACCTATTTGCATGAATAAATGGTAAGGAATTATGGGTGCACTAAAGTTCAGAATTAAGGAATATGTTTGCTGATTGATATGTAATAAATTCGAATATGGGCTTATGATGATGGATAATTATGTAGTTCGGTGTGGTAAAAAGTATGACAAGGAAGTATGGGTACACTTGTTTTAATGCAAACAGATTAGATATCACATGCTAGTGTCCTCGTTAATCGAGGGTTAGGGGTGTATGAATAATCTGATCATGTGTAATATAATATGGAATTGATGTTGTGAATTGTTGTTGTGACTTTGATCTAGACATTAAATTAAGAATTTCAAGACTTTTGAATGAGTTGGTCAAATCCACTATATTGAGTAAGTCCAATAAGAATTTAGAATGCATATAATTATTGCCCAAGTCTACACGTAATTGTCTGAAGATCATGTGAAGTTTAAGGTCCCTAAACATATATCTACATGTATGATAATTATTGTGTGATGGTAGTTATGTTGTTGATTTAATTTGCGATGTTAATTTGGGATGTTGGCTTGAGTTTATTTGTTCCAAGTGTAGTTATAATAATCAGAGTTATACAAAATTCCTGGTTCCAAGTATATGCACATGAATGTTTCAGAATGTACAATACACATGGGCCGAACAAAACCAAATGAATTGTAGGGCCTGATGCATAAGAAAAATAGCATGGGGCCTGTTATATTATGAGATGTTACCACCTAGTAGCCACATTTTGGGCTTGCTGGTTTGGGGCCGCACACACATATATACTAAATTAATTACGATGGGCCGGGATATGTTTTGGGCCTGGGCGTAGCCTAACATACACACACACACGGATGGAGAACATGTCAATGGGCCGTTGTATTGTGTAACGGGTACCCAGACCAAGAACTTGTGTATGTATTGATTTATTATGTGAATATTTGCAATATGTTGAGTAATGCTCGTGATGTAATGCATGTAATAGTTTAAGTGACATGAATTGATAAATACTTTTGTGAGACATGGGCACTGTTGAGTGACTGGCACAACTTGCACAACCTATTTAATGCTAGTGCACTGTCTGATGAACACATCTGAAACAATACGCACTAAGCTTGTATGCGAACTGACTGTTATGTGCAACTGTCATAGGATTTGATTGATCATTTCTATTAAATGAGTAATTAATCTTACCTAGCAAATCCAAGGTGAGTTCACTGCTCTTTTTCCAAGCATGCATCCCGGGGAGGGATATCGGGTAACGTTCCTGGGAGGAACGCTAGTTTATTGGGATGTTTGTTATTATTACTCAGTTTCTATCATATAAGACCCCTTACATCTACCGATAGTTACCGGGGAGGCAACGAGGTTATTAGTTGATAGCGCTATTAGGTTTGGCACCCTCACGCCGTACCGGGGAGGACGGGCGTGAACTAATTTCCTTAAAGCATGACCAATGTTTTGATAGAGACATTGGGGTTGGGCAAATACATCTTGTAGCCACTGCGGTAATCGAGTTAATAACAACATCGAATCAATTCGTTAAACTGTTTCATACATATATCTGGTAACTAAACTCGTTAACAAAACTTTGAACTCACCAGCGTTGTCTGACACACTTGTTTGCATTCTTGTAGGTCGTTAGATGTCTTGCATTGGAACTTGCTGTCTGGAGTAGCTGGAGTGGTCATGGGTCGACTGGATGGATTTATGTTATTGATACTATATATGTTGGTTTGAAACTGTTTAACTTTGGTTTATCATTTGCTTCCGCTGAACATGTTGGTTTTCATTTAAACTTGTTGATGTCATTTTTCATTAATAATTGGGGATTTTATTTATAAACTTGAATGGGTTCCATGTAATTAGTGGCTCGTTGTTGGTACGTCACAAGCCTAACAGGGACATTCCCTAGGTGGTATTTTTGGGGTGTGACACTCTGTACCGTCTTTCTATCTAGTCGCCACGTCGGTTGTGATGAAGAAAAGAGTTGGGAGTGAGTTAGGTGATTATTTGAGTTGATGAATCTTTGCTGAGATGGGGGTGTGGTCGTATGTGAACATATGAGTATTAGGGTTTGCAGGGAATTTTGGGAGGGAAAGAAGAAAGAGCAGTGTTGTGTGCGTGTGTTGTTGGTCTGAGGTTTCAAATGAAGATAAGGATATTGCTTCTAATATACAGCTAGGGTTTGCTTGGTGGGCTTGGGCCCAAGGCCCACAAGCCCACCTCCCGGGTTTTAAGTGGCCCGTCTGCACCTTGGATTCCGTTTTCAAACCTGAGCGTCGTAAAAATGTCGTAGGATATAATTCTTGGATTAAAACACGTAAAATAGGGTCGGTAGTCACGTTTGACTCGCTCGTTCGTCGGTTGTGTTAAAATTGCGTAAAACGCGTCGTTGGTCGTTTTTAATCCGTTTTTCGATCTGATTTCTACTACGGATATTAAAATTTAATTAGGAAACTAAATAATCCGTTTTAATCCGTTTTTCGATCTGTTTTTAGTTCGTTACCGTTTAATATTCAGCAGATTTCACGCAGATCATCATACGCGTACTGTAAAGTCGGACAAACGTTCCTAGACACTCCAAAGGCCTAATTAAGTTTATTTCGGTCATAAATACTGTTTATTATCGCTTTAAACATTTTTTAATCGCGTAATTATAGGCGTAAATTACCGATTGTCACATTCTCCCCCTGTTAATAAAATTTCGTCCTCAAAATTTGGACTGCATTAACTCCTTAGAGTTACGTTAGGCGTAGGTAGCTACGAATAATACCAAGGTGAATAGCCATGAAATCGAATCAAGACTTATTTGAATTATGTGAATTCCAAACGAACGTTCACAATATGCAAATGAATTCTAGAAACAATAACATACGCTAGACTAACTTAGAATCGAGAGGCTTAAATGAAATAGTTTTGCATGAAACGCTCGATCATGATTAGCCAAGCTACAAGTTATAACGATGCCACAAGGTGTCGTAGTGATCGAGATAATTCAAAAATAGCGGTGACCGAACAAGTTCACCGTGTTTGAAATCAAATGAAGGCTCAATGAAGTAAATCTGAACGTTTGTCCCAAAAAACATCATAGGATTTTTCAATTGATAATGGAACAACAAAGAAATAATGTTTTCGATCGAAGATGAAAAGCAATGAATATCGCAAAAATTCGATCAATAATAAAAGAATCGTTAGAAGGTACACCGGAATATAACATGAAATTGTGTACCATTATCTTAACACAAATTGTATTAAGACTGCTTTAATATGATAAATCAAAGTGGATTTAAAATAAATCAATAAATAAATAACTAAATCGGTGCATGAGATGTGTAAATGAGATTAGTGCAGCTTCAAATTAGTGTAAGCGCCACCACAAGGTGTTGTAACCAACAAACGATTCAATAAAGGTGAAGACTAAACAAGTCCACTAGATTTCAAAACAAATGAAATGCTTGTTAAAAATTGATTTGAATATGATGTTCTCAATACATATGGTGCCTTAAATTGAATATGTGTAATGGACAAGTTCAAACAATTGAAATGTCTATCGCCTGCGTCATCAGTCTATGTCGTGTCAATTGTATGTAATAGGGTTTAAAATGTAAATTTTATGTATTTTGGGCCAGGTCGCACGACCTGATAAGGTCAGGTCGCACGAAGTGGTTCTGTTCAGTTCGTGCAGACTGGAGATGTTATCTCGTGCGGTTTGGAAAGCCTATATATGGGCTAATAGTGTTCTTCATTGTAACCTTCTGGAGAATTGTGTAACGAAGTGCTGTCCGATTCTCTCTGTACCAAAACGTCTAAAATCAATGAAGAACATGTTTAAAGTGATTTCTACTCTTCTACTCCTGTTCTAACACTGATTGACGGTTTCTAGTCTGATTCCACCTTTCTAGAAACCAGATCTGACTCTGATTGACTCGTTTGGACGAATCCTCGATCCTACAAGTGGTATCAGAGCTCAGGATGAGTCAAATCTGTTGGTATCAGTGTTTTGAACGGTTTAGAATCATATACTTCTACTCTTTCTTGGATTTTTAGACGAATTCACAGACAAAATGGACTGAATTTTGGATATTTTGTGTAAAACATCATTTTGAACAATCACACAAAGTTGCAGACCATAAATCAAACTAAAATTGATCCAAAAACGTCAATAACTTCAAATCGTATGAAAATGATGCTCAAATCGTGTGAAATTGACCAGATCGTTTGAATTTCTGTCAAACCGTTTGAAATTCCTGTCCAGATCGTACGAATTGGACCAGATCGCTTGAAAAGTTCAAACCGTCTGACCAGATCGCACGACTTGAGTGTCCAGATCGTGTGAATTCATCAGATCCCACGAACTGAAATTTCTTTTAACAAGTTTTTGTCACTTCGCACGGATTGGCAATCCAGGTTTTTTGAAACATCCAGGTCATTTGTAATTCAGATCATTTGGAAAGTCCAAATCGTCTGAAAGTCCAGATCATTTGAAAGTCCAGGTCACTTGAAATTGTAATTTATCAAAACTTAGAAATTTTTCGAAACATTTTTCAAAGTATAAAAATGGGATAATCAAGAGTTTTACAATGCGTTTTTCGGAGGAGGTATGACTGTTCAAACTCCAGCAAGTATAGCCCAGAATATGAATATGGAGAACGAGCTAGGAACCATGCAAAAACCACCAAAACTGCTCAACATTGAAGATTATTCGGGGTGGCAGGATAGATTTCGCACGTGGGTTCAGGCGAATCACCTCGAATGCTGGCGGAAAGTTGAAACGAAATATGTAGTTCCTACGAATGATGCTGGTCTTCCGAAAACACTTAACACGTTAACTCCGGCTGAACAGGAAAACTTTAAAGCCGAGAAGAAGATGGTCAGTATATTGCAACAGGCAATTAAGGAAGACATTTTGGTAATGTTACAGCATCAGGGTGACGCACAATCTATTTGGAACTCTCTTAAAATCAAATTTCTTGGGAGAGCTGCAATGATCAAAAGCAAAAAGGCGTTACTGAAAAAAGAATTCGACATATTTACTGCTATCAGTGGAGAATCAACGAAAGAGTTGATTGAGAGGTATTGTCACTTGGTAGTGGAGATGAAACGTTTGAATATAGATAAATCAGACGAAGAGTGGGTTGATAAGTTGGCTGACGCACTACCACAAGAAGAGTGGGGTACGTTCTTATTGGTTTTGAGGAACAACTTGGAATACGTGGGTTTCAATTTGAGTACGTTTATCGAGAGAATTGAAGCTCAGGAGCTTGAACTTCGGAAGATGAGGAAAATGAAATCTGCAAACGTACAGCAAGATGTTCAGCATTATTACAAAGGAAACTCAACTGCCACATCTGCTCCGAGTCCAAAGATTCAAACGGCATTCAGTGCAAATTCTTCATCGGGAGTAACTCAAAGCCTGTCTAACAACAACTTTTCACCGTTTTCAAATTACGAACCAAATCCTAAGGTTCAGAGTTTTAAAGAACATGTTTCTCCTCAAAGTTCTTTAGGATCGAATAATCAGAGTTATAGTCAAGGGATACAGTGCAATATCACTGTTAATATAAAAAATGGTCAAGAGTTTACCGAGACAACCGCAAAGCAGCATATAGCACTTCTAGCTTCTGTACTTGTGTCTTACGAGAGTCTAGTAGCCAGACGAATTGGTAACCCAGACATGAGAAGAACTCATTGACATAAAATGGGGTATGGCGAGCATTGTGAGAAGAGCTCAAAGGTTCATGGAAATTACCAGAAGAAGTAGTCTCGCAGGTCCTGATTCTAAACTTGGATTCGACAAATCGAAGGTAACTTGCTTCAAGTGTAAAGAGAAAGGACACTTCAAGCGTGAATGTCCGAACAGAGAAGTTAATAACCACCAGAATCCATTCGTCAACGATTATTACTGACAGGCCATCTATCATAAAAACAGTCAACAACCATTCATTCCACGACCTCAAATCGAGAACAATCAATCCAAACAAACAGAAAAAGCTCTTTTGGTGAATCAAGATGATGAAAAGATTCCAGAAGGTTTCAGTTGGGATAAGTATGTTCCAGGAGGTGGTCTTGCAATGATGGCTGAAATTATTGAAGAGCAGGAACCGGAAATCGAGGAATGTATTCCTGAAGTTGAAGAAGTCAATGAAGTGGTAAATGAAGAAAGTTTTGCAGATCTAGAAGAGGAGGCAGCAGCGGTCTACTATTATCAGTCTGAACAGGAGGTTATTACTAATGCATTTAAATCTATAATGCCAGCTAATGTGTTTGATTCTTTTGCAGGTTTCTTTAGTGAACCGACTACGGGTTTTTGCCCACAGTATGAAGTTGAACAAACTCTGGTTCAAGAGATCATTGATGTCTCAAAAGAAATGAATGAAGAGACTTTGAAGGAAATAGCAGACAAAGCTCTTATGGTCAAGCTGCAAGAGGTAGAACAAACTAAAACACCTTCTGATAACAATAAGACCAAAGATGCAACTCAAGAGTCAGTGTCTATTGAAAAGGAGTCAATTATCGAGACTTGTGATACGTATGAGTCAGGAGAGAAGTCCAAGTTCGATGACAAGTCAGAAAATGTGAAGTCCGAATCCGAAGAGAAATATGAGTCTGAGTCTGGAAAGTTTGGTAAATCGGAAAGTAAAAATGATAAACAAGAAAATGTTTTTGAAAAAGTTGACCCACTTCTTGAAAAGCCATGCGAAAACTGTTTAAAACCATGCATGGATTGTCTTGAAAAAGACAAACAGTTTCAAGAGTTGAAAAAGTTTAACGACAAATTAAAATTTGATTTTAATGATGTTAAAGAAGCTTATGACACTCTGTCACGATCAATTAAAATGATTCACACTGAGAGTAAAGAAAATGATAAAATTGTTAATTTGCTCAAAGCTACGGTCACGGACAAGCAAATGTCGATTAACAACCATCTGGACAAAATCACATCTCTAAAGAAGGAACTTGAACTGATGTGTATTGAGACAGAAAGAGTCAACAAAAAGTTGATCAGTTATCTTTCATCTTCATATGTGATTGATCAGATCGTTCCTCAACAAACAGAAGTTAAACCAACTTTCAAAAATGTTCCACCCCCAATGTGGAATCATTATACTCAGGAATATCCTGACGGGGTGGAGGAGGCATTGAATCTCAAACTGAGAACAGAAGAGAATGAGTTACCGGAAAACATAGATGTTACATTCTTTCCGTCTGACACCGACAACGAGTCACAACTGGTTAAAACAATTGTAGACCAAGTGTTGGATGAAGAAAGTGATAACACTGAATTCGAAATGGTTCAAACTCATTTTGAGAATTCCAGTTCAGATTCTGAAGATGATGGAAACTTTCTTGATAAGTTTATCCCAAAGTCAGATAAAGTTTTGGATGACGATTCGATCATTGTGGTTTACACGATGACCGGAACTGATAAACTATATACTGATTTTGAGTATCCTATTCAGAATGCGAACCTGGAAAGGGTTGAAAAAGTTTTTAAACTCGAGGAAATTGATATCTCAGTAGTTAACAACAATTCGTTTCTATCAAAACCGAAAAAATCTTTTGTTAAACAAAAACCGACAAACAACCTGGGAAAGAAAAATGAATGGGTGGGTAACAGTGGTAATAACAAGAGACATGGTAATAATTACAAAAAGAAAGGTGTTGGTTTTGAGATGAAAATGGCTAAGAAAGATGTTAAGCCAAAAGAAAAATTAAGTGAAGTGTTTGTGGCTGGTAATAACACAGAAGTCAAAAAGGATTATATCTTTAGTAAACAAGCAATTGACGATTTAATTGCGGCCAAAAAGATAAGAGACGAGACCAACAGATCTACTTTTGTTGAATATGACAAAAGAATCTGTTATCGATGCAATGAAATCGGACACATGGCCAAACAATGTGTCAAAAAGATAATAAAACCAGTTTTCCATAAACCAAAACCAAAAATTTCAAAGGATGTTAAAGGAAAATCACCTATGGTATCCCCCCCCCCCCCGTATTCTTAAACGCGGTGAATCATTGAAGTCAGAGGACAAACCAAAATCAACTTTTGAAATTGGTGAATCTTCAAAAACACAAAAGACTTCAAAGGTTTATACTAAAACAAAGACTTCCCAAAGTTAATCATGGGTGGAGAAACCTAAACATTCTTTTGAGGAAAAGAAAATGGAAGAAGTTTTAAAATCTGAACCAACAATCTTTGCAACCACTGATGAGAAAATTGAGTTTAAGTTAGATAAGTTGATTGAAGAATTCCCACCTATCAAGGAAGGAGCTCTAAAGTCAAACCCAGAATCTGATGTTCCAAATGTTGTTTTTAGCATTCCAAAACTTGACAAAGTAGCTCATGATATTGTATTTGGTAGTGTATCAAATGTTGAAAAATCTTGGGTATCATTGTTTAAGTAAATGTATTTTGATGTGTGTAGGGACTTCCAAGGTCTATCATTTCTAAATGGATAATGGATAGCGGCGCCTCACGGCACATGACTAGGATGTTAGCACTGCTATACGACGTCAAATCAATCAATGGAGGTTATGTCGGGTTTGCTGGAAATCAAGGTGGAAGAATTGTCGGAGAAGGAATACTTACTAACGGAGTCATAACATTCGATAAAGTGAACTACATTGCTGAGTTAGAAAACAATCTGTTAAGCATCTCTTAGATTTGTGATAAGTCATTACTGTTCATTTTACAAAAGATGAATGTCTGATTCTTAGGGTTTAAAATACATGAAGACATGGTGTTGATGCGTGCTCCTCGTGAAAACGATCTCTATATACTAGACATGAGCATTGCAACAATGACTGATAAAAAGGCACAATGTTTTGTGAGTAAGACGAAGGCGACTGAAAAAGAATCCATCATGTGGCATCGTAAAATGGGGCATATTCACTTGAGGAAGATGAACTTTTTAGTTCATAATGATCTTGTAGAAGGTGTTAATGTGAAAAGCTTCCATCTTAACGATGACTGTATTGAATGTAAGAAAGGGAAGCAGACGAAGAAATCGCACCCGAAAAAGCTCTTGAATTCCATCAGATTACCGCTCGAAAGACTCCATATGGATCTTTTCGGACCGGTAAATGTGAAAAGCATAAGTGGAGATCTATATTGTTTTCTTGTTACTGACGACTTTACAAGATTCTCCTGGGTGTTGTTTCTAGAAAGAAAAGATGAAACGTTTGATTCTTTGATGAAGCTATTAAAAAAGATGGAGAATGTTTACAAGCTGCCGATTAGATGTATTCGAAGCGACAATGGCACAGAATTCAAGAACAACCGTATGCTCGAATTCTGCAACGATAAGGGCATTCTTCATGAATTCAGCGCACCGTATACTCCTCAACAAAACGGTGTCGCAGAACAAAAAAATCGTACATTGATCGAAACGGCTCGTACCATGTTAGCAGATTCGAAATTACCGGTATATTTTTGGAGTGAAGCGGTTGCCACGACATGTTACACGCTCAATCGGGTTCTTACGATGAAGAAGTATAAGAAAACTTGTTTTGAATTGCTTCATCTTTACAAACCGAATCTGAAATTTTTAGAACCATTCGGATCACCATGCACATTCATTGATCCAGACGGTAAATTTGGTTCAAAAGCTAATAAAGGTTTTTTTTGTAGGATAAGCTAGTCCGTTGAAGAGAGTTTTTGTTCCGAGTTTGGGGAAGATCATACAAGTTCAACACGTTGACTGTCAACGGTTTACCGCTCCAAATCAACTTCCCGGAAACAGGTTGCTATTTGATTACGACAATCTCTGGGAGTCGTTCCATTTACCGACAGAGCCGAATGAGGAGGAACTGGCGTTCTTATACCAACAACAGCAGTCTCTTTCACAAGAACAAGTGCCGAGACCGTTGGTGGTTTCTTCGCCCACCGAGGGTTCAAATGATCATGAGGCTGGTCCTAGTGGAACTGCACATGTAACCCCAGAAGAAACAGCTACAATTTTTGACCAATCTGACGATTCAGAATCAGAAACCGATCCAATTTATGACGAGGAACCAAATATTGCGACTTCAAATGCTGTTGATCACACGGGTGATCAGAATATAACAAATTTGCAATCGGAAGTAAGCGTACCGGATACAGTCATGCCAAGAACGTTATCTTACCATCCGCCAGAGCAAATCATTGGTAACCTTCAAAGCGGCGTGAAAACCCGCGAACAAATAAATAAAGGGCTTACATGTTTTTACTCATCTGTAGCACCTTTACAAGTAGACTTCTCATTAAAATGTTTTATCTCGCAGGTAGAGCCGAAAACGTATAAATAAGCATTGACCGAAGAGAGTTGGGTAAATGCAATGCAAGAAGAGTTACAACAATTTGAAAAGCTTGGAGTGTGGAGGTTGGTTGATCTCCCAGAAGATTAGAAGTTGATCAAGACCAAGTGGGTCTTCAAATGTAAGAGAGACGATAGAGGGGTTATAGTAAGGAACAAAGCACCATTGGTAGTCCAAGGATTTAGTCAGCAAGAAGGGATTGACTTTACTGAAGTGTATGCTCCCCGTTGCTTGACTTGAGGCAATCAGAATCTTCTTAGCGTTCGCGTCATGGAAGGGGTTCAAGGTTTACCAACTGGATATCCAATATGCATTCCTCTACGGCAAGATTAAAGAAGAAGTGTATGTCGGTCAACCACCGGGTTTTACTGATCCTGTACACAAGGACAAGGTGTATCTACTTGACAAGGCGTTATACGGATTACACCAGGCCCCGAGAGCCTGGTACGAGACGCTTTCCCAGCATTTGCTGACCAACGGGTTCACCAGAGGGACTGTCGATAGTACCCTGTTCACTAAAGAGGTTGCAAGACATCTACTGATCGTGCAAATATACGTTGATGATATAATTTTCGAATCAACGAACGATGAATTGTGTAAGGAGTTTGAGAAGGTCATGAAGCAAAAGTTCTAAATGAGTTCAATGGGGGAGATGAAGTTCTTTCATGGGCTTCAGGTTGAGCAACTGCCCGATGGAATCTTCATACACCAGACCAAGTATGTGAATGATGTGTTGGACAAATTCAATATGTCTGAATCATCTCCCATATCAACTCCCCTGGCTTTGAATCATGGCATATGTCCGGATGAAAGTGGTGAGAAAGTCGATGAAACGCATTATAGGTCAATCATAGGATCGCTAAGGTATCTGACAGCATCACGACCGGATATCATGTATCCAACTTGCCTCTGTGCCCGGTAACAGTCAAGTCCCAGAGCATCACACATGACGATAGTGAAGAAGATCTTACGGTATCTCAAAGGTTGCCCAAGCACTGGCTTGTGGTATCCCCGATCCGGTGACTTCTTTCTAACTGGATATTCTGACTCTGACTTTAGGTGCTGTAAGTTGAACGCTAAGTCCACAACTACTGGTTGCCAGTTCTTTGGAACTCGGTTAATCACTTGGCAGTGTAAAAAACAGACCACAGTCGCTCTCTCAACTTGTAAGGCCGAATACGTTTCGGCTTCCAGCTGTTGTTCTCAGATTCTCTGGATTCAACAGCAAATGACGGACTATGGTTTGCAATTCTTAGACACGCCAATTTTTGTGGACAATGAGGCAGCCATTAATATCACTAAAAATCCGGTTCAACACTCTAAAACAAAACATATTAAGATTCGACATCATTTTATTCGTGATTGCTACGAGAAAAAATTAATTCGAATTGATTATATTCACACCAATGATCAGAGAGCTGATTTTTACACTAAACCCTTTGATAAAACAAGATTTAATTATCTTTTAAAATTGAACGGGTTAAAGAATTTGTTTTCTGGGAGGGTGGTAGAGTGTGTGGCCGAGGCAGACGACGATCAGAAGTGATCTGCGTCTAGTTGTCATGTTTTCTGTACAGTTTCTTTACTGCTTTTGATAAAACCAAAAATACAAAAATATGTTTTTGATTTTAGGGGGAGAAAGTTTATAGAAAATACAAAAACATGATAAAATTTTATCAATACAAAAACATTGAAAAAATCAAAAAGGGGTTTGTGTAAAAAGGGGAAATGATAGTACATCAGCTAGACAGTTGCAGTACGCTAAAGAAATGTATAGTTTAAATGTGTTAAGCAATCTCGCTGATGATATGCCGATAGGTTTTTACACATTTAGTAAGTTTGTTCGGGATATAAATCTAAATCATTTTTTGCTTATTACGTGGGGAACATCTCTCGGATATTTAGGTAACCCCTGAAATCCTGTTTGAAAGACTCTATTTCTGACATACTAGGTCTTTGTACGTGATGATATCTGGGGTATTATACCAGGACTTCTGATTTTGCAGGAGCAATAGCCTAGTCCTAGTATAATACTCTGCACTGCTTTATTCTTAAAGCTCACCCTCAGCATAAAAAATGATGAAACATTGAAAAATGCTAATCATGTGCTGTTGAAAAGAAGATCCCCAAGGGGGACCCACCTAAAGACGAGCCATCATCTCTCTGATTGAACGGAAGTTCTAGCCTGAGCTCTGATGGCCTCGCAGTTACCCCTTACAGATATCATTAGTGTGCACTCACCTATAAGACTGAATATAGTAGTCTGGATACGCGAGTATATTCTGAGGTGGTACACGCGTATAAGTTAAGTCTTAAAAACACTAATTCGTATCCTGAACAGACTGAAATTTGTGTGAAAATTTAAATTGGATCAGTATATCGGCAATCACTGTGAATTGTTTAGTGCTTAGTATGAAATCAAAGCTTAACGGTACTTGTAGCTTGTCGGCAGCTGATATGATTCCCTAATACGCTCACCAAAAATATGTTTGTACAGTTTCTAGTTTCTTCAAATCCAAAAGTTGTTCTGTTTGTTTAAGCCAAAATTTTGAAAAATTCAAAAAGATTTGTTATTTCATCTTATTTTCAACAACAGACGTTGGGGATCTGATGATCAAAGTCCAACAGTGCTAAACAAGTTGGATCATTTGGGTTGGATAAGAAAAGTTTGTGAAAAATGTTGGTAATCGGTCAAAATGTTTAAAAGTTCATTAATTTGAACTTAATTTGTTTCAAAATTGTCAACGAGATCATAATTTGGTCGGCCAAAGTCATTAATTTGGATTTGGCAGGCTAAACAGTTGACCAGGGTCATTAACTTGGACTTGGTTAATTGAGTGTGTTGGTAAAAAGTTAAAAAGTTAAAAAATTCAAAAATAATGAAAATCAGTTGGTTCACACGAGGTGACCACCTCACACGAGCTGGTCATGATGTTTTCTCTTGGCCATACCGTTCTAAAAAATGCCAACTCGTGCGAGATGGCCAAACCATTTCAATATCCAACTCGCACGACCTGACTCCTCTATATAAATTATAGACCAGATCGGGTGAAATCATTTTTTGTTCACCACATCGCATCAGACACTTCCTTCAAGCGATCTGAGCGATTTGAGAAATTTCTTTGTTTTCAAGCTGAAATCTTGTAATCTTGTTGTTCGGATTCATTGTATAAGTTGGTTCGCACAACTTATATCATGGGAAAGGTATAGATTGATGATTAATTGAACCGAATCACATGAATTCGTATGAACTTAAATGAACAGGATCTTTGAACTTAGATCTAGGCTTGTAAAGTGAACTAAATTGAATAAAATTCATACCAACATGATCGGATTTTGATGTAGAACAGATCTAGGACATCAATTTCATAATAAAAACACGTTTTGATAATCTGCAAATTCACTGTTCATAAAGGTTTGTTCAAACGAAGTGATGATCCAATCCGCACGAGATGGCCACGCCGTTTGATGTTCCAGATCGCATGAATTGGCCAACTCGCTTGGGATTCACATTGTTTGAAACTGTTCAACTCGTTTGAAATCCAAATCGTTTGGGATGGTCAGTCCGTTTGACCACCAGACCGTTTGAGATTGGTCAGATCGTTTGTATACCAGTTCGTATGAAAAGTTTGATTATTTTGGCACGAGGTCGCACGAAATGGCCACATCGCATGAGGACAAATCGTATGAATGATAGTTTTTCTTGAAACTTGTGCAAAATGTCTAATTTGGTTGTTTATGTTTGTTTTTCAGGCATCAAATGTGATGTTTAATCCATCGCACAATATTTGCTGTGTTTACGATGAAACTCTACCAAAGATGAGTGTGTTTAAGGAGATTTTGCCATTCATGAGACGTTTACCGATTCAAAAAGCTTTAACGGATCAGCACAAAGTCTTCAAATCTCATGTTCATCATTTTTGGAAGAATGCTAGTTACGATGAAGTGAATGATGTTATTAATTCAAGTGTGAGTATAGATGATGAAGAGAAAGAAATCATAATCACAGAACAACTTGTACGATGTATTAGAATTTCCAGATGATGATAATTCACCAACAGGTTTCCGAGAAAGGATGGTCAAAGGATATATGCTTAGAATGGGTCATGAAGAATATTCCATTGCCGAAGATGGAACATAATTTTCATGAAGGGTTTGTATGTTGGGTTTATAGTTGCATGACGACCGAAGCAGTAATTGTGTATCGAGTTGGGAATGAAAGCAGATATATTCATCTGTATGATCCGATGTGGATAGTTAACTGTTCTGCAAAGGATATTGAATGTTTGTTTGTGAACAAGATCGGATATAAGGCAGAAGATAGAGATCAAGCTCTGTAGTTTCAGAAGGTAGCTACAGTGTGTTTTCAGAAAGGTATAAATTCTGAAAATATGTGGTCATCAAGTTGGAGAGGATTGAAAGAGAAGAATTTCTGAAAGCTGAGAAGGAGAGAGAAGAGCGTGAAGAGAAAGATAGGATTGCTAGAGCTACATGTGTGCAAAGGCTAGCTGAGGAAGAAAAGAGAGCTGCTAAAGAGAAGGAACAGCTCAGGAAAGCGTTGTTGAAAAAGCCAAAGCAAAGAGAAGAATTTTTCAAGTCGTTGTAAAGAATTTTTTGAAGACAGGCTGACTGAAGACTGCGGCAATATCCAAGGGGGAGTTTGTTGATGCATAATGTGTATCGCCTGCGTCATAAGTCTATGTCGTGTCAATTGTATGTAATAGGGTTTAAAATGTAAATTTTATGTATTTTGGGCCAGGTCGCACGACCTGATATGGTCAGGTCGCACGAAGTGGTTCTGTTCAGTTCGTGTGGACTGGAGATGTTATCTCGTGCGGTCTGGAAAGCCTATATATAGGCTAGTAGTGTTCTTCATTTGTAACTTTCTAGAGAATTGTGTAATGAAGTGCTGTCCGATTCTCTCTGTGCCAAAACGTCTAAAATCAATGAAGAACATGTTTAGAGTGACTTTCTACTCTTCTACTCCTGTTCTAACAATGATTGATAGTTTCTAGTCCGATTCCGCCTTTCTAGAAACCAGATCTGACTCTGATTGACTCGTTTGGACGAATCCTCGATCCTACAGACATTGAATAAATGTATCGACAAGGAAGTTTTGACATGGTGACAACGGAAAACCATTTATGTTAGTTGAAAAGAAAAGAAGTTCCAAGAAATTCGTTGACTCGATAGCAATGAGTCAACACTTATAAGAATGTAGATCATCCAGATCACGAAGCAATAATTAGATATAGCGAAATAATAATTGAAATTCTTGATGAAAATGATCATTTGAAGTGAAACCACATGCGTAACAAATGATGCATGTGTAACATATGAATTTTTCAAGAAATGAAGCAAATGAATGTTCGCTATAATGAAAGAAGTTATCGTGATGCAATGACCACTAAGAGGATTAGAGATATAAAAATCTACTCACTAGATGCAAAAGTCAGAATTTCAATATAAGAAATTTAAGGACTTTACCTGGGGTTTCATGTGATGACCGGTTGTTAGGTGACATTACCTTGGAATGTCGAACATAGCTTATTCGTCATTAATGAGATAGGGGGAATGCGGAGACATGCGTCTTCTCCTTGGTGTGATTCGTGTCGTTGCAGGACCGCGTGACAAGTTGCCGCATCCTAATCGGTAGTTCTCCTGCTGATGGGATTAGCATCGTCGCTGAAATTCTCAATCGTGTCCTTTCAAAGACATTGCCTTGAAAGTCGTATGTGACGTACTTTAATCTCCGTTGATGTGTAGATTGAGTTTCGTGTAATTTTACACGTCGGTACTTCGTTTTGCATAGGTTACCTGCTTGGTTAAATAAAATAGCATAGGCGACATACTAACGACGTTTTCTCGAGTTAATAGACGTGGTTCCTACGTGATGGCCTTTAATGAAATTCAACATGTTGGTGCATATTTCGGTGTCTGTAACTTGTTCTTTAGTAGCGTTGTTATTTTACGGTCTTTTATTTATCGAGTCTGTATTTGTCAGTCGACCAAGTCGGATTTCCTCCTATCTAACTTTGGTACGACAGTTGTCTCTTTGGTATGTAATTGAAACTGATGCATGTTGCATTTGATTAGTAGTTTATGTCTCTGTCTGTTTGTTACATAGTTCTGCTGCAAACTGTTAAACAGTTTGCAGCTGTTCTGATATGCAGCCCCTCGACGAAAGACCTCTTTCATCGTACATATGGGTGCACGAAAAACCTATTTCGTCATTCAAGTGTGTGACGAAAAACCACTTTATTCATCACACTATATTTTGTCATGAACAGTGACGAAAAACCTTGTGTTTCGTCGACCAAGGTTATTCGTCAGGCCCATTATGTTTTTCGTCATCTTTGGTTACTTCGTGTTATTGCTATTCTGTGTTTGGTTTTGCATCGTCACGGGGATTCCGCACTCGTGACCGTGTTTGTTATAAATAGGGATTTGGTTTCGTGATCGATCCTCTGAAAACGGACCTACAAGTGGTATCAGAAAATTATGAAAATCACTTTAACCTGGTATTTCGTCAAAGGAACTCAGACGAAAAACCCTGTTTTTCGTAATTGTGCTGTTGACGAAAAACCTATTTTTTATATCAATTGTTTTTGACGAAATACCATTTTTCGTCTAATTTGGTTTTTCGCGAAAAACCTTGTTTTTTGTGGGTGACACTTGTGATATTTTCAACAGAAGGTTTGCAAAAGTCATTTAACATTTTCTTTTCAAGTGTGTGACCAGATATTCTCATTTATACATCAATCATGAGTACTAGTCCATGGGATTGGAGCACTGGCCCAAGCTCAGGTCAAGATCAGACCTCCACAGCGGCTTGGTTAAGAAATGTGATGCCACAACAATCGATTACTGCAAGTCAATGGGCATGCGTGACAAATCAAAATCAAAGCATTCAGAATCTGTTATTAAGTGAAAGTGAAACGGGTAGCAACAATCGCCCACCATAGCTCAATCATATGAACGACTATCCATCATGGAAAGGTCGATTTCACACTTATGTTCTAGGTCAAAACACCGAGCTATGGACGTGTTTCACTACGCTGTATAACACAGCTCTTGAAGAAGCAGGATCAAATGCAGTGACCTTGGCAAATATGTTAGAAAACGACGAAAAGGCATATGATCTGGAAAAGAAGGCGTTTGCTATCCTCACACAAGCACTCCACAAAGACATTTATCGTCAATTCGGTTATTGTACTAGCACAGAAGCCTTATGGGATGCCTTGGTTACAAGAGGAGAAGGATATGCGGCTACAAGAAAGACACGCCATGATTTGTTGAAAAAGGAATTTGAAGCATTTCAATTCATGGGAAACGAAACACTAAATGATATGACAACTCATTTTTATCATTTAATTAGTGAAATGTATTCCTATAATGTTGTTGCAACTCAACAGGAAATGGTTGCAAGGTTTGCTGATGCTCTACCCCCAAAGTGGAGTCCATTCATTGAATTGTTAAAGCATACGGGTGTTTTAGATGTTGTCAGTATCTATGAATTCGTTCAGAAGTTGGAACACAAGAATGAAGAGGAAATCCGGAAGGCTAAATGGATTGCAGTTCCACAAAATACGGAAATGTACCTTGGAGGGTTTAATCCTGCATCCAGTTCCAGTTAGCAACCAAAACTACAAACATTCTTTGTGTCCAATACAAGCTCCTTCCCCTTTCCCCAGCCAGCTCCGCAGGTTTTCGATCCAAGTGCCTATCTCCCACCACCGCATGTTATTGCTCAAGCTCACGCTCTTTCAAAACCTCAACTCGATCCGAGTGCCTGGCTCCCTAAACCCCAACCTCCACCTCAAGTTTCCACTACTCAACCCCAATTTGATCCAAGTGCCTATCTTCCGCCCTCACCACAAGCCCAGCCACAGCAAGCATGTTACAGGAACAACCTTCAACCCCAAAACCCCAACATAGTAAGATTTGATACTTCAAACCTTTCGAAAGTCAGCATCGAAGTGGCAAAGGAACATATGGAACTTATTAATACAATGGTCAGTGCCTACTGCGGACTGGTCGCAGGTCAAATTAGAAACATTAATTTGACCAATGAAGATTATCATCAGATAGACCGTGATGAAATAGAGTTAATGGACATTAAGTGGCCGTTTGCAAGTGCTGTTAGAAGGGCTAAAGATAATATGAGTCAAACTGGAAGAACTACCTTGGAAAACAAGAAGGAAACGAAGTACGGTTTCGATAAGGATGCAGTTACGTGCTTCAATTGCGGTGAAAAGGGTCTCTTCAAACGTGAGTGCACTCGTCCAAGCAAGCAAGGCAACCAAAATCCCTTCCGAAATCAGAAAAGTACTTCCAACACAAAATCAAGATAACCCTGAAAGAGGGATAGTAGCTGTGAACAACACAACCAACGAAAACCAGTCTGGACCTTCAAACACCAACCGGGCATTAGTTGTTCAAGCTGATGAAGGGTGTAACTGGTCAGTAGAGTTTGGAGATGGTGATCAAGAAGAAGGAGGAACCGCATGTTATGCAAAAATTATCAATCACATCAAGCATGTTCACAAAGAAGAGTTCTCTGAAAGTGATGACAGTTCGGGTTATAGCGGTAGTTTGGATGAAGAAGGCTCGAGTGTAGGAGGTTATAATTCAGAATCGGATGTGAAGGAAGAGATAAATTCTGATGTTGATGACTTATTAAAGGAAGCTGAGGAGTTAAAGTGTCAGAAATCTGTTCTGATAAAGAAGGTTGTTGTTGCATCAAAGGAAATGGAGAAGTTCTTCTATGAAGATGGATCTTTTTCTTATCAGACTACCGTTATGGCAAATGTCTCAGCCTCGACAAGTCAGGTAAATTCCGACACTCCTACTCCTAGTATATGTAGTAAGTGTGCAGAATTGAAACTTGAATCAGAAAAGATTCATAGTCACAATCAGAGTTTGGTTATTGAGCTGTCTAAATGCAAAGAGGCAAACATGGCTTTATCTCGAAATGAAAACGATTTCAAATCAGTAATCGAAACTTTAAAGAAAAGTGTTTCCGAATTGACAAAAACTATTTTCAACAAACAAATTGGTATTAATAACTACATTAATATCATTGAGGAAACAAAGAAAGAGCTAGCCATGGCAAAATGCAAGCATGATGCAATCAAGCTCAAATTGGAGAGTTATTCCAACTCCCGATATGTGCTTGATCACATTATAGACGCTCAACAGCTGAAAGGGAGCATGAAAGGCGTTGGGTATAAGTCGTGTCCGCCTCCTTTGAGACATAACTATACTAGAATGCCCGATGAAGAGGAAATGCCTCGTTTTGAACCAAGTGTGCCTCTTGATTATGAGGAAGTTACTACCGGATTAGGGTTCAAATCGGACAGTTCCCCGAGTACGTCATTTGAACAAACAGAAACTTCAACATCTACGAAACAAGGTGCTCCAATTATTGAGGACTATGATTTGTCTGATGATGAATCAGATGTGAGTGATTAGGATAAATCACTTGATAAGATGAAAGGAGTATAAATTCCTATTGAGAATCATATTCTTTGTGATCCTCCTACTCCTCCTATGCAACCTGTTGTCAAACAAGTGATAGATCCTGTCAAGGAAGTCAAGGAATCTGTGTCTGCCGTTAAGAGTAATAATGTGTTGTATACTTTGGTCGGTGATGCTAAAATATATTCAGACAAAGATTTTCCAATTAAAAACGTCAATCCATCTTTGATTGATAAAGTTTTTGAAGATACTACCAGTAAGTTTTTGGGAAAGTCGATCCCGGGAGTTGTTGTAACTCAGTGTGATCCTATTCCAAAATCTGAAGTTAGAAAACAATTTGGAAATCAAAGATTGCCGAACAAGCAACAACCTATTGCTTCTAAGGGTAAACAGCAAGAACAGCGAGCTCAAAAGCCTAAAGTTTCTCAATCAAAGTTTGAAACAAAAAGAGCTCGTTACAAGAAGAAAAGCGGCGATGTTAAATTTATAGCATCAAAGGGTACTGATAAAATGGAGACTTTTGAAAATAAATCAAACACCAATTTTGTCCAACAAGTCAAAATTTTATAACGTAATAGTAAAAAAAACTACACCCAACACACAAATGGGTGTGATGAAGGAACATGTACCTCTGGATCTACAGGTTCAACATCTGTCCATCAATCGAAATCTCCTAAGTTTGTTGAAAGGAGAATTTGTTTTAAATGTGGGGAGTTTGGACATATTATCAAAAACTGTACAAATACTCCTAAAGATAAATTTGTTGAGAGAGCCCCACCTGAAAAAGGTCACCAACAACGTCATTCTGTTTCACCAAAACATGATAAGCGAACTGTTAAAGAACAAGAAACAAAACAACAACGTTAAAACGTCAAGACAATAGAAAAGGCTTTAAAATCTGAAGTCAAATCTGTTAAAAGAGAACCAAGTTCATCACAACCGTTAAAAACAGAAATTTCAAAATCTTTTCATAAAACTCAAACTGGTAAACAAAATCAGACTTGGAAACCTAAAACGGGTGAAGTTTCAGGGGGAGGTATGATATTTCAAAATCATCAAGAAATTGAAATCACATTTCATGATGATCAGGGACGACCCAAGACCACTAAGGCTTGGGTCCCCAACTTCAACTAATCGTTGAATGAAATGTGCAGGATGTTCCAGGAGGAACTGTTAATAGTCATTGGATTGTTGACAGTGGAGCATCTAGGCACATGACGGGCGACTTACGGCTTCTTTATGATGTGAAAAACATTAGAGGAGGTTATGTCGCATTTGCTAGAGACAAAGGCGGATATATCACCGGAGAAGGAATTATCTCCAATGGTGTTGTGTGTTTCGATAAGATCAATTATGTACGTCAAATTGATCACAATCTTCTGAGTGTTTCGCAGATCTGCGATAAGAAATTCACCATGTATTTTGGTGATGCCGGTTGTTATGTGCTGAAGCCTGGTTTTAAAATTCCAAAGAATGGATTCTCTTATCGGCTCCAAGGGTTAATGATCTTTTTATCCTTGATATGAGCCTAGCGATTACGACATCTGCACAAGTCACATGTTTTGTCTCAAAAGCCACAGAAAAGGAGTCTATATCTTGGCACAGAATAATGGGGCACATTCACTTGAGGAAAATGAACCATTTGGTGAAAAACAATCTTGTGAACGGTGTGCAAGTGAAGAATTTTCATCTACAAGATATCTGTGTTTCATGCCAGAAGGGAAAGTAAACGAAGAAGTCTCACCCGATTAAGAAAATCAACACTGTTAGCATGCCCTTAAACGTCTTCATATGGACCTCTTTGGACCTATGAAACACAAGACAAACTTTGGGGATGCTTATTGTCTGGTGGTTACTGATGACTACTCTAGATTTTCTTGGGTATCTTTTGTGGTGCACAAGAGTGAAACTCCTGAAATCCTCAAGAATCTTCTTACTTTGCTAGAGAATTTGTACACGTTGAAAGTGAAGAGGATCCTAAGCGACAATGGCACTGAGTTCAAAAACCGCATAATGGAAGAGTTTTGTACTTCAAAGGGCATTCTTCATGAGTACACTTCTCGCTACACTCTATGACACCTATGCCTCCACGATCATCAAACAAATATCCAGATCAATAGAATAATGATATTTTATCCCAATGTTTGTTTATTTATGTTTGACATTTTGCATGTTTTGACTTTCGTTCAATTTTAAACTATACATCGCTTTCTGGAGAGTTATACGCAAACTGGTGCGTAAACATAATCAGTTTAATGCGACAAACACTCCGGAACATCAACATATGCTTAACATACCATAAATAACCTTTACATAACTTAGGAATAAGTTTTGAAGGCTTTGGTATGGCAAAATCAAGTTCTAACCCTTATAGGGACTAAATTCAACAAACTGCGAAAGTATGACGATTTGTACTGGAACAGACATTCCGGAACATGACCATAAGTTAAACATACCATAAATATCCTTTACATAGCTTAGAAATAGGCTTTTAGGGGTTCGGTGTGCTAAAATAAACTTTTGGGTCATTCAGGGACTAAAAGCATCAAAAAGTGCACAAGTTTGCATTTACGCGCATAACTTACGTTCTGAATACATCCGGACATCCAAAAATTTAAGTAATCATTAAAATATTATGTTTTAGTGATTGGCTTGTCAAAAATCCATTCGTCGCGCAATTTGGATCGTTTTCGTGTCCGTTACGACTTCCGTCATAATTAACCGAACAACGCAACCGTACGGCCAAACGAACCGACATCCGACATATTTTTGAGCACATTTTAAGTTCCCTATACTTTAACTTCATATTTGAGCCTTTAAGTGAGGTTAACGGGGCTTAAACGTCTCAAAACGCATCAAAAATCAAGTTCGGAGTCACAGGGGCCTGTTCTGCAAAAAATGAAACTTGGCTGGTCTGCACAAGGCTTACGGACCGTAAGCACTTAGACATACGGTCCGTAAGGACCTCCCAGATCAGAAAAATCAGTTTAACAGCCTGTTAACAGCTGTTAAACACTCAAAACCCACTTGCATATGGTTTTGGGCAATACTAGGGACTCAAATGGTTTTGTAAAACTATGGGCTTGAGGTGTATGGATGAGATTGAAGCACGGTTTTCGAGGAACGATCCTAACGGTCTTGCATTTCTTATAAATAGCAACACCTATTTCACTCATTCCTCACACCTTTGAAATCTGAATTTGTTCTCTAAGTTGATGTGTTTATCACTTTATACCTGAGAATATTCGGATCAAAACTTCAGTTCTTGGACCCGTTGTAAGTCCTCTTTCGTTCTTTTAGCGTTTCTGCATTGTTAGCATTTTCTGTGTTGACCAGTTTATAGTCAACACGAAGTTCGGTTGAACTTTGCAACGTGAGCGTAATCACGATGGCTATAGTCCCTTGTGACTATACCTACTGATTACCACGTTATCTAGGCTTAGTGACGAGTCGTAGTTTAGGCCAAAATGCGTATTCTTGCGTATTTTGTAACCAAACTACTTTTAGGTATCAAAACCGTTTGTTTTGATACCAAACTTGTTTTCTAACTTAGTTAATCATGTTTTAACATGCTTAGCTCGTCACTTTTAGTTTTGTGCTTGTCTAGGGTCGTAAAGGTAAGCGATCTAATCAATCGCTTATACTTTCGAACCCGACCCGGTTGGTCGATCATTAGGATCCGACCAAACAAATTAGGTGACCATAGTTGTATAGGGATAAACCTTCCGAGGTTATACCTTATTGTCACGACGTTTAGTTAGTTGTATGATAGGTAGTTTATATGCCTTAGGTAAATTACCAAAATGCCCTTTTTACGCCAAAATTCATTTTAAGCATATGTAACATAATTTTTGATATCTAAACTGATTCGGCAACAATGTTAGACATGTTAAGGCATATTTTACTTATCATAGGACTAGTTAGGCGTTCCGAACTCGTTTTACGCGAACGACGCGTTAAAGTAGCATAAGCTACCTAAACGAGTCATAATGGGTCATAAGCACTTAGGTTAGGTTTCATTTTAGAATGTAGGCTTTGTTAAACCATATTATATGAGTTCCCATACTCGTTTGGTTTACGAACCCTCATTCTATCCGATCCTCCGATTTAGGTCCGGTTTATTAACATAGTTACCTATATTAGGTGTTGTTTGATTTCCGTGATCTCTAGCATTGCTTGGTTGTTACTCAGGGACTTCTAGGCAATCTCAAGTGAGTACATAGACCCCTCTTTTACTGTTTTCAAACTGTTTTGGGGTGAAACACATGTGCCTACTTGGTACTTTCGTGCTTTCATATCATATACTTATTATGTTCATTAGTACGCATATAGTACATGATTTACATTACATTAGTTGCCTATGTTTACTCAACATATGGACACATTGATTTACATTACCTTGTTTCGCTATGTATGTTTACTTAGCATGCTAGCACCTTGTTTACATTACATTTTGTTGCATATGCTCATCCAGCATATGGACGCGTTGTTTTACATTACATTTTGTTGCATATGCTCATCCAGCATATGAACACATTATATTACATATTGAACCGTTTGCAACTATTTGACTATGTGAACCGTTGTAACCATTTGACTATGTGAACCGTTGTAACCATTTGACTAGGTGAACCGTTGTAACCATTTGACTATGTGAACCGTTGTAACCATTTGACTATATGAACCGTTATAACCATTTGATTATGTGAACCGTTTGTAACTGCTGAACCGTGTGAACCGTGTTTGACCATACATAAACATTTCTACCATTGTTAAACATTACATTTTGGTGGTTGTTTGGGTAAGTGATTTAAGTAACGAGGCGACGTGTAATACGATAAAAACATGGTGGATACGCCGCTGGTACTTCCTATATATAAGTGCTTTTATGGTATTACATATCGTAGCGTTATTTAAACCATTTCAGTTTAGGCATATTACATCTACAATACAATCTTCACATAAACATCGTTTTACAAATAACTTAACTTATACAAATTCATTTTACATGGTTATTCTCTTAGCCATACATTATTCTTTTATACATATATATATCATTTGGTTTATTTATCACTTTTCAAATGATTTATGAAAGGAACCACTCAACAAGATTCATGGCTACTTTTATTAAACAGTTTCTTTAAACGCAAGTCATGAATCCTATTTTCACAAAACCTATGTATCTCACAGGCATTTTTATACTGACGTACCTATTTTCACATGTGTTTTCAGGAGCTGTTGCATAGGATGATCGAGACACACTTAGGCGGACCTGTGCCTTAGTGACTTAAAATGAAGCAAGAACTAGTTGAATTATGTTATGCACTCTTTGTTTCTTTTTTAAGACAATGTAACTCTCTTGCTTGATAAATAAAACGGAACTTTAATTTCCATGGTTGTGAAACAATTAATTCTGTTACAACACTCCCTGACGTTTCCGCCACGTTTTGTTGTTTTACGTGGTCGGGGTGTGACAGAAAAGTTGGTATCAGAGCCAATGGTTATAGGGAATTAGGTTATTAGTAATGCTTTGACCTAGACTATAACCTTCCTAGGACCCTAACGCGAGTTTACTTGCATTTAGTCATAAAATAATACCGTTGCCTATCTTTAGGAAGCAACCACAACGAGAACATCAATTCCGAATCCGCTTTGAAAATTAATCATCTGTTTTTGGATGATTAATTACTAGGTTTTGAACCCTCTGTTGTAAGGTTTTGAACCCCTTTGAGTTTTCAAAATCTCGTCAAAAGTTTTGGGTCCTAAATAGTGTGAACACGTGCAAACTGGAAGAGTGAATGCCTGTACCCTGGGTTTTCTGTCTAAGGCTAGAGTGTTCGTACAAATCCACATAATCGGACCAGTCACTCTTACCTGGGAACTCTTGGGGTGAGTGTCCACTTATAGGCGAGCATGTCTTCGCGATACATTATGAGGACCTACTTGCTAAGATCCAGCCTTTGTGTGTCGTTTGTTTGCTTCGTGGTTCAAACAAATGACCATCACCCATGATTTTAGTCGGTAGTTATAACATCCTATTCTTACCTAATGCCATTTCATTTGTTTTCTCTCTTATTTCCCCTTTTTAGAATGCCTCCTCGACACGACAATCAGATAGCGAATGCCGAACTGGCAGAAATCATCGCGCAGCAAATGGCTGCGGCTTTCCCAAATCTTATTGCTCAACTGAACCAAGCCAACAACAACAATAATGTCCCATGCAATTTCAAGAGTTTCAATTCAGCTAAACCACTCAAGTTTAGTGGTTCTGAAGGAGCAACTGGGCTCCTATAATGGTTTGAGAGCACTGAGAGTACATTTCCTCACGTTCAGTGCCCTGATAATCGCAAGGTCGAGTTTGCTTCCAGTGTATTTCAGAAGAGGGCTCTTACATGGTGGAACGGGGTGATGAGAGACCGTGGTGCTGAGGTTGCTTTAGCACAGACTTGGGCCGAGCTTAGGGCTCTTATGATGAAGGAATTCTGTCCTCGTCATGAGCTAAGGGCTCTAGAAAGGGAATTTGATGATCTTAAGCAAGATAGCGGTGAGCATCGAGCCTACACGAACCGTTATGAGGGGTTAAGTCTGTTATGCCCAAACATGGTCACGCCTTTGGATAAGGCAATTGAAAAGTACATTGATGGCCTCCCTGACTCAATACAAGACATTGTGACTGGTAGCAACCCTACTATAGTTAGACAGGCCATTGAGCTAGCTGCAACCTTGACTGAATCTTAGATTAGGAAAGGTAAACTTTTTCGAAAGGGTGACAAGAAACCAATCGAGGAATCAAAGACCATGGATGACCAGACTGGATCCCCTAAGAAGTCAAAGAAGCGAAAGGCTTCTCAGAATTTGGCCATGGTCGCTCACAATAATCAAGCCATCCCCAACCAACCAGCTCAACCCCCTGCTAGAAAGCCATACAATGGAACTGCACCCTTGTGCAATCAATGTAACCTTCATCATGATGCTGGTGTGAAGTGCCGCAAATGCCAAATTTGTGAACTTATAGGTCATACAACAAGGGTTTGCCCAACCACAGCTGCACCAAATCAAGCTGGCAACAACCCTACTCAAGCTCGTTTTCCACCGGGGTCTTGCTACAATTGTGGTGAGTTGGGCCATTTTCGTAGGAATTCCCAAGGCTTGCTAATGCAAATCCAGCGCAGGGATGAGTATCTGACCGACAGAAGACAACGCTATTTAGAAAATAATCAAGCCTTATGTATTATTATTTTTTTGTTGTCATGATCTATGAAACAGTTGTTGTTGTTGTTATTGTTTATAAATAAATCCTTATTTTCATTGCAATGTACAATTGTAGTTGCATGAATAAACGACATATCCCCTACGATACCGACAATCAAGGAACCGCATTCCTCCCATCTTTTGATTTCTTACGAATTCCACGAAGAACCTAAGTACACATTTCTTCCACAGAAACAAAGTACAAGGCGCAAGTTACAATACTGGATGAATACCCAATATACCACTATAAATCCTTAATAGGGTACCTAAGGGTATTTCCGTAAGTCCTTAATTATTGTGTACCTTAATTCGAATGTTATAATTCCTGGTAATCAGAAATCAAATTTTTGGAAGATCACCCTATTTTCAGATAGATTCTTGAGGACGTCGAAGTCCATCGACTGGGTTCCTGGTGTACCTTGAATACCCATGTTCAAATCGACATCAAGTTAATAACAATTAATAACAAGATGATAACAAAATTTATATCCAAGAAAACAATTATGTGCTTGTGTATTGACCTAATCATAAGTTGTCTCGACCTTGTTCAACTTCTATCCCCTTCACATTATAAAACAAACTGTGATTACTATGCAAGAAATTACGTAATTATGGATGCATACATAATTATGGAATTTAGTGAACGGAAATCACAGCAAGTTCTGTCATGTGTCTAGAGTTAACCCTATTCATTTCCATTTCTGATGAAGCATCCGTTGAGGAAAAATGAACTAGCTATTCATTTTTCACTTTTGAAAGAATATCCGTTGAGGGAAATGAATATCCGTTTGTTTAATCCTTCATTTCCAATTCTGAAGAATACCCGTTGAAGAAAATGACTCCGTTTGTTCATTTTCGTTCTGAAGAGTATCCGTCGAGGGAAATGAATATCCGTTTGTTTAATCCTTCATTTCCAATTATGAAGAATACCCGTTGAAGAAAATGACTCCGTTTGTTCATTTTCGTTCTGAAGAGTATCCGTCGAGGGAAATGAATATCCGTTGATTATTCCTTCATTCCCGTTTTTGACGAAGAACCCGTTGAGGAAAATGAATCACCCATTCATTTTCACTTCTGAAGAATATCCGTTGAGGGAAATGAATATCCGTTGGTTATTCCTTCATTCCCGTTTCTGACGAAGAACCCGTTGAGGAAAATGAATCATCCATTCATTTTCACTTCTGAAGAATATCCGTTGAGGGAAATGAATATCCGTTGGTTATTCCTTCATTCCCGTTTCTGAAGAAGAACCCGTTGAGGAAAATGAATCATCCATTCATTTTCACTTCTGAAGAATATCTGTTGAGGGAAATGAATATCCGTTTAGTTAAATCCTTCATTTTCCATTTCTGAAGAACCCGTTGAGGAAAATGAATCCGTTCGATCATTTTCGCTTCTAAAGAACATCCGTTGAGGAAAATGACAGGATTATGCCTTGCATGTCTTTGATGATCATTTAACAAAAGTCACTGACAGACTCCTACGAAAAAATTTCGGGACGAAATTTCCTGAAGTAGGGGAGACTGTGACAGCTGTGCCTCCACGATCATCAAACAAATATCAAGATCAATAAAATAATGATATTTAATCCCAATTTTTGTTTATATATGTTTGACATTTTGCATGTTTTGACTTTCGTTCAATTTTAAACTCTACATCGCTTTATGGAGAGTTATATGCAAACTGGTGCGTAAACGTAATCAATTTAATGCCACAAACACTCCGAAACATCAACATATGCTTAACATACCTTAAATAACCTTTACTTAACTTAGTAATAAGTTTTGAAGGCTTTGGTATGGCAAAATCAAGTTATAAACCTTACAGGGACTAAATTCGACAAACTGCGAAAGTATAACGATTCGTACTGGAACAGACATTCTGGAACATGACCATAAGTTAAACATACCATAAATATCCTTTACATAGCTTAGAAATAGGCTTTGAGGGGTTCGGTGTGCTAAAATAAACTTTTGGGTCATTTAGGGACTAAAAGCGTCAAAAAGTGCACAAGTTTGCATTTACGCGCATAACTTACGTTCTGAACACATCCGACATCCAAAAATTTAATTAATCATTAAAATATTATGTTTTAGTGATTGGCTTGTCAAAAATCCATTCGTCGCGCAATTTGGATCGTTTTCGTGTCCGTTACGACTTCCGTCGTAATTAACCGAACAACGCAACTGTACGTGTCACACCCCGACCACGTGTAACATACAAAACGTGGCGGAAACGTCGGGGAGTGTTGTAACAGAATTAATTGTTTCATAACCATGGCATACAATGTTGTATTTTATTTATTAAACAAGAGTTTCATTGTCTTAAACAGTAATATAAAGAGTTTATAACATAATTAAACAAAGTCTATCTCCATTTTAAGTCTCTAAGGCACAGGTCCGCCCTAGTGTCACGATCATCATCCTACGGAAAAGCTCCTGAAAACACATGTGAAAATAGGTACGTCAGCATAAAAATGCCTGTGAGATACATAGGTTTTCTGAAAATAGGATTCATGACTTGTGTTTAAGAAAATGTTTAGTCATGAACCTTGTAATTTGCTTTGTCTTGTAATTCATTTGAAAAACGATAAGATCAGTTGATATGTATAAGTAAATGTAAGGTTAAATGAATAACCATGTAAAATGAGTTGTATATGATAAACTGTTTTGTAAAACAATGTCTTATGAAAAGTATGTTATTTGTATAAAATGTAATATGTCTATACTGAAATGATTTAAATAACGTTACGCTATATAATATTATACAAACACTTATATATAGGAAGTACCAGCGGCATATCCACCATGTTTGTATCATATTACACACGCCTCGTTACTTAAATCACTTACCCAAACAACCACCAATGTAACTTTGTTCATGTACAAACTAATTGTCAAGTGTTATTGTGTAAACCATATCAAAATGTCTATGTCCAATGTAAACCACCAAATGTGTATATCCATGTCAAAATGTTTATGTTCAATGTAGATCATGTAATGTGTATGTCACACCCCCAAAATCCACATGCGGAGTACCACCGCTTGGAGGCGTGACTGACCAGGATCCAGCCACCAATTATACTGAGCATTGGTTAGTAGTAAAAATGTTCACCAACCCAATGGTTAGTAAACATCATAGTTTAAAGTTCAAAAGTTCAAGTTTAAGTAACAGTTTAAATAAGTAGCGGAAGCATAGGCAAAACAATTTAAAACAAGGTTCATAGTTCAAGTTTAATTAGAACCCAACGCATGGGTTAGACGACCACTACACATCCCCAAGTAGCAAGCTCCTGTGTCACTGGGTACCTGCAAAGCATGCAGTAGGGTATCAACAAAAATGTTGGCGAGTTCACGAGTTGTCCAGTTTTTTAATTACCAAAAACTTATTTCACTAGTTAATTTATCCGTTTATACATGCGATGGGGAGCTACCCCATAAGTAAGCGACTAAACTGTTTTTACAATACCGAATACTTACTTAACCGTACATTTCCGCAGTGCCCCGTTTGTCAATGTTCTGTCATCATCGACGGTTTGCCAAAGTACATTAGTTCACTCCCGTTCCCAGTAACAAGGGTCGGTGTGAGGCTGGTTACACCTAAATAGCGCTATCAACTAATAACCCGTTCGCCAGGCCCCGGCGATTAATCGGTATTAAGTAGTGAGGACTTAAGTGATAGAGTTTCGTTTAGTGTTGCTTGTTGCATTACCGTATAAACAATAATTAACTAAGTTTGTATCCCAGTAACAAGGGAAGAAAAGTAAGTTTGTATCCCTTACAAGGGGATAGTGTTGTTTTTAAGTCCGTTTCCCAATCCACCGGGAATGCATGCTTTAAGTTGTGAACTCACCTTGGGTTGCTCGGTAGATTAGTTACTTGGTCAAACACGTTGGTCACCACGTCCTAACATGGTTACCAGTATAGGTCAGGTTCGGATACAATTAAGTCACGTAGATTCTACACATATCTAACACATAGCATGCATATGATCATCCGTTAAGTTATTGAGCCTGTTCTAATATTTGAGCAGTCAACTAGTAACAGTTAACACATAACATATATGTCATTCAAGGTTATTGGGCCCGCCCTATCGTGCTAGCAATTCAAGCAGAAATCAGTTAACACTTAGTCCACACAGAAAGCAGTCCGTTAAACCAATATGGCCCAATAACAACATGGCCCAATCGAAACCACTGATAAGTTGAATCCACTGATGAGTGGTCTCGAGTCGAAGCCACTGAGGAACGGTCTCGAGTCACAACCACCGTTGTAGGCATGGGCAGTGGTTTCGAGTGCCCTCCACTGATGGTGAAGCTGAGGAGTGGTCTCGAGTCGAAACCACAAATCTCGAGTCATGCATGCATGAGTCGCAACCTCGAAGGTCTCGAGTTCAGTCTTAACTCGAGATCAGGAGATCTCGAGTCGCAACAGTGTTGGTCTCGACTCATGAGGTGCATGTCCTGGTCTCGAGTTGTCCACTTGGCGGTCTCGAGTAGCAATCTCCGTAGTCTCGAGTCAAGACAGGAGGTCTCGACTCGCACACCTGATGACCTGAAACCTTCCAGAACCTGTCTAATGGTACTATCCAATAGGATTGCCATTTCATGAAAATTGTGTACTATCCCATTAAACATGTTTTCTTGTCTATTTACTAAGCAAAATAGATCAAACAACCAGATTTCAAATATTCATAATCACATTCAAACTTGTTCTTCATCTTTAGGTTTTCATCATTCATTATCATGTTCATCCTACATATCACATTTAACACATATTCATAAGGTTCCTCATGAGATCATTCAAGCATGAACTATTAGGATCAAAGATTAAGTAAATCTTGCATCATCTTATTGAACACACATTTGTCCCAAAACATCTAATCATAAATCGGATAACAAAATCATATAACATAAATCGGATAACATAAATCGGATAGCAAAATCATCTAACAAAACATCTAACATAAATCGGATAACATAATCATTTATCCTACAAAAACACCTTAGCAAGACATGATCATACAATAGCTCACACACCTTATTCATCATATCACAAACTCACTAATCATACAAGAATCATACAACAAGATCTTTAGACTAATTATGCATCTTGTTTATTAAGTACACATAACACACAATAACACACTAACCGGTTCCAAAGCGTGGAGGTGTGTAGAGGTTCACCGAGATCCGATAGCTCATTCCTTAGCCGATGGTTGTTCCGAGAAGAGAAAAGGAGAGTGTTGGTGGAGCTTTTAGGGTTTAGTGAATGTAGGAGAGTGTGGGTGAGTGTGGGAGAAAGTTTGGTGCAAATGGTGGTTAGTGAGGTTTTATACTCAATCCAAGTTAGTGCACCATAATGGGTTCGAGTGGGCCTTAGGGGTGAACGGCCCATCCGGCCCGGTCGTTCACTCGAGACCGAGTGGTCTCGAGTCGGGTTCACGGTTTCGGTTCACTTATACATATATATATATATATATAGTACATACACATACTTATATTATACATACATACACCACATAGCATAATAAGATAATCGCAACTTTCATTTAATAACATATATACACACCATGTAATTACAAGGTATTTGTTCGTATTTGTTCGGGAAAACCTAGAGTGTCACATTATCCCCAAGTTTTAAGAACTTTCGTCCCGAAAGTTAAGGCAGCCACTGACAAGCTAGTATAAGTGAGAGCGTTTCAACGGGGGGTCACATCATCCCCCCGTTAGTTTGGAATTTCGTCCCGAAATTCGGTTGTGGCTTCAGTGCTGGGAGTCTCATTTGGGAACAACTGGGGATACTTGCACTTCATCTGGTCTTCTCGCTCCCAGGTAAACTCTGGGCCACGGCGTGAGTTCCAACAAACTCGCACGAGAGGTATCTGGCTACGTTTGAGGGTTTTGATCTCACGATCCGTGATCTCAATCGGTTCCTCAATAAAGTGTAGCTGTTCGTCAATAGTAAGTTCATTGAAAGGAATGATGAGTGTTTCATCTGACAGACACTTCTTCAGATTAGACACGTGGAAGACGTTGTGCACAGCACTCAGTTCTTCAGGCAGATTCAATCTGTAAGCGACCTTACCGATCTTTTCGGCAATTTTGAATGGTCCTACGTATCGCGGATTAATCTTGCCCCGTTTTCCGAAACGAACCACACCCTTCTAGGGTGAGACTTTAAGTAGAGCTCGGTCACCGACCTGGAATTCTAGCGGTTTCCTACGCTCATCAGCGTAACTTTTCTGACGGTCACGAGCTGCCGCCATGCGTTGTCTGATCTGGGCAATCCTTTTCCATTTTGGTAGTTCTGGTTGTTGCAATGAGCCTGACGGCTTCTGGTATTCGATCTTGACCCTAGCACATGTTAAACATTTGCTAACGTACTTAGAAATGAGGATTTTCGTGTTAGGCCACCAATATAGGATCTAAGATCGTGTTACATTCCATCCGTACCAGGATGTATCGAGTAGAGAGATTTGTGCACTTCGTCCATAACTAGTTCTCGGAGATTTCCATAAGGTGGGACCCATATATGCCCTGTCACATAGTAAGCGCCGTCTTCTTTTTTGTTCTAAACGTTTCCTTGACCCTCGTAGGGTCTCAGTCCTGATGTTTTCTTCCTTCAATGCTTCAACCTGAGCATTTCTATTCCGATTAGGGAGGTTCGAGTGGTTAGTGAGCTGTAACGCACGAACACGCTTAGGTTTGGCTTCCTTCCTGTTGAGGGCATCAGCCACCACATTGGCCTTGCCGGGATGATACCTAATTGCGCATTCGTAGTTGTTAAGGAGTCCTACCCATCTGCGTTGTCTCATGTTCAACTCCTTCAGATCCAAGGTATGCTAGAGACTCTTGTAATCGGTGTAAGTCGTGCACTTGGTATCGTAAGGTTTGCATATCTTGAGTGCAATGACGATTGCCCCGGGTTCCAAGTTGTGCATCGTGTAGTTCCTTTCGTGAATCTTAGGTTGTCAAGAAGCATAGGCGATAACTTTCTCGCGTTGCTTCAACACGCAACCGGGCTCATGAATAGACGCACCACAATAAGCCACAAAGTCATCCGTACCTTTAGGTAAGGATAGGAGCATTCTAAAGGTTTTCCTTTAGCTTCTGAAAGGCAGACTCTTGAGCATCATTCCACTTGTAAACATTGCCCTTCTGGGTGGGAGTCGTGAGGGGTTGAGCGATCTTCGAAAATCCCTTGATGAATCTACGGTAGTATCCTGCCAATCCCAAGAATTGGCGAACTTCGGTCGGTGTCTTAGGGGTAGGCCAATTCTTTACAGAGTCGATCTTTGCTGGATCAACATGAATCCCGTCCTTGTTGACCACGTGTCCAAGGAAGGGGGCTTCTCGAAGCCAGAAGTCACATTTCGAGAACTTGGCGTACAGTTGCCCATTGCGAAGGAGTTCGAGAATAAGACGCAGGTGTTGTTCATGCTCCTCTTGGCTCTTCGAGTAGATCAGAATGTCGTCGATAAACACAATTACGAACTTGTCGAGGTAGGGTTTGCACACTCGGATCATGAGATCCATAAAGAATGCAGGCACGTTGGTCATTACAAAAGTCATGACGAGAATTGTGACCATAACGAGTCCTGAACGCAGTTTTGGAGATGTCTTCATCACGGACTCTCAGCTGATGATAACCTGATCGCAGGTCAATCTTAGAGCAGTAGCTTGATCCTTGCAACTGATCGAATGGGTCGTCGATACGTGGGAGTGGGTAACGGTTCTTGATGGTAACCTTGTTCAGCTTACGATAGTCGATGCACATATGGAATGTGCCATCCTTCTTCTTAACAAGAGCACTCGTGCTTCCCCTAGGGTGACGAACTAGGACGGATAAATCCTTTGTCTAACCGTTCTTGTAGTTGCGTAGAGAGTTCCTTCAGTTCTGTGGGAGCCAGTCGATACGGTGCGCGAGCTATAGGTGCTGCTCCGGGAGCTAGCTCGATTTGGAATTCGACCTGACGGCGAGGAGGGGGTCCAGGTATTACCTCGGGTAGTTGTGTACTATTGAAAGATTCTCGATCCTATTTTCCCTTTCCCGGGTGTCGGTGACAAGTGCTAAGATAGCAGTGTGCCCCTTTCATAAACACTTCTGGGCTTTTAAGTACGAAATGATGCAAGTGACTTTTACGCCTTTGTCACTTTGAATGATGGGGGTTTGCCCGAAGGACGTGGAATACAAACGATTTCCTAGGGACGATAGGAAAGAGGTTGATGGAAAAGGTCTGACTAGATAATTCTAGTTTGCAGTTACGAATAACGTGTGAGGCTTCGACGTTCCTACCGTTAGCTAACTCGACGATATGCTTAGAACTTAATAATGTAGACGTACTCTTAAGATTTTTACTAATACGTAGGGATAAATAGCTAGCATCTGCTCCAGAATCAAATAAGATGGACACATAACAATCATCGAGTAGAAACTTACCCGCTACGACGTTGGGGTCATTCCTCGCTTCTCCAGCTTCAAACACAAAAACTCTTCCTCTTGCACCATTTCCAGCGTTGTTGGTGTTGTTGTTGTTATTCCCCGCACCCGGGTTGTTGTTCTGGTTTAACTGGGGACAATTCTTCTTAATGTGCCCCTCGGCTCCGCACTGGAAACAACCCTTGATGTTCCCATGATGCTGCTGCTGCTGCGGTTGATTCTGGCTTGCTGGATGGGGGCTCCTACAATCTTTGGCCTCATGCCCCCTCTTGTTGCATCGCTGACACTTGTTCTTCGCACAGGGCCCGTTGTGATGTCGGCCACACTTGTTACACTTGGGTAGTTTTCTTTGGTAACCACTCGTTCGCGGGCCAGGGCCCTCGCTCCCAAGGACCCTCCTCTGTTGAGCTTGAGGTGGCATAGTGCTGGGACTCCCACTTTGGTAGTCATCCCACTTGCTTTTGCTAAAATCGAAGGCATTAGCTGTAGCAGTTAAACGCCTGGGCAACCTGCCTTCTTCCACCGCTTGGTTTGTGAAATGATGTGCTAGACGGATGGCTTGTTGGATTGTAGGGGGTTTGGTTGCGATCACTGAACCCTGGATTTCTGGGACTAAGCCCCTAAGGTAGAGTGCGATTCGTTTGTAGGGAGGCTGCAATAAGTTAGGACACAAAGCAGCCAAGTCATTAGATCTTTTCGTGTACGCTTCGATCTCCGAGCCAACCATCTTTAACCCATAGTATTCCATTTCCAGCTTCTGCATGTCATCCCTGTGACAGAATTCTTCCCTGATTAGATCCTTGAAATCATCCCAGGGAGTGGCATTTGCATCTGCCAATCCGAGCATCTGGACTTGCACGTTCCACCATGAAAACGCTTTTCCTAGAAACGTGCTAGTGGCTTACTCTACTCGTTTGCTACATGGGCTTTTACCTTCTTCGAACGCAGACTCGATTCTCCTGAACCAATGTAAAAGACCTACTGCTCCTTCCGTGCCATCAAAGGGGAGTGGTTTGCATTCCAAGAACGCCCTGAGGGTGCCAACTCGGGGTTGGGTGTATGTGGATGGTCCTTCTGGGTAGGTTGCCAAGGCTTCAGCGACCCGAGCGTCTACCAGGGCCGCCAGCTGGTCCCTTGTCAGGGTTATGCTATCTCCATCGAGTCCGTTCATTTTCTTGATGTTCAGAAGACACAGAGTGAGAAAAGACATCGTAGTGAAACAAGAATGTGGGGGGGGGGGGGGAAAGGATTGCGTATACATCTAGCTAGGCACACTAATATACATCTAGCACATAAGCACTTAAACAAACAGCAAGTAAACATAAGTGAGAGCTATGAGGTCTAATGCGTTGAGTCTTGCACTTGGAGTGTAGTGTCGTCACGAGTCACGGGTTATAGTCTGGTTTTTCTCAAAAAGACTTCCTTTTTAAAACCAAGTTCACTATAACCAATGGCTCTGATACCAATCTGTCACACCCCCAAAATCCACATGCGGAGTACCACCGCTTGGAGGCGTGACTGACCAGGATCCAGCCACCAATTATACTAAGCATTGGTTAGTAGTAAAAATGTTCGCCAACCCAATGGTTAGTAAACATCATAGTTTAAAGTTCAAGTTTAAGTAACAGTCTAAATAAGTAGCGGAAGCATAGGCAAAACAATTTAAAACAAGGTTCATAGTTCAAGTTTAATTAGAACCCAACGCATGGGTTAGACGACCACTACACATCCCCAAGTAGCAAGCTCCTGTGTCACTAGGTACCTGCAAAGCATGCAGTAGGGTATCAACAAAAATGTTGGCGAGTTCACGAGTTGTCCAGTTTTTTAATTACCAAAAACTTGTTTCAGCAGTTAATTTATCCGTTTATACATGCGATGGGGAGCTACCCCATAAGTAAGCGACTAAACTGTTTTTACAATACCGAATACTTACTTAACCGTACGTTTCCGCAGTGCCCCGTTTGTCAATGTTCTATCATCATCGACGGTTTGCCAGAGTACATTAGTTCAGTCCCGTTCCCAGTAACAAGGGTCGGTGTGAGGCTGGTTACACCTAAATAGCGCTATCAACTAATAACCCGTTCGCCAGGCCCCGGCGATTAATCGGTATTAAGTAGTGAGGACTTAAGTGATAGAGTTTCGTTTAGTGTTGCTTGTTGCATTACCGTATAAATAATAATTAACTAAGTTTGTATCCCAGTAACAAGGGAAGAAAAGTAAGTTTGTATCCCTTACAAGGGGATAGTGTTGTTTTTAAGTCCGTTTCCCAATCCACCGGGAATGCATGCTTTAAGTTGTGAACTCACCTTGGGTTGCTCGGTAGATTAGTTACTTGGTCAAACACGTTGGTCACCACGTCCTAACATGGTTACCAGTATAGGTCAGGTTCGGATACAATTAAGTCACGTAGATTCTACACATATCTAACACATAGCATGCATATGATCATCCATTAAGTTATTGAGCCTGTTCTAATATTTGAGCAGTCAACTAGTAACAGTTAACACATAAAATATATGTCATTCAAGGTTATTGGGCCCGCCCTATCGTGCTAGCAATTCAAGCAGAAATCAGTTAACACTTAGTCCACACAGAAAGCAGTCCGTTAAACCAATATGGCACAATAACAGCATGGCCCAATCGAAACCACTGATAAGTTGAATCCACTGATGAGTGGTCTCGAGTCGAAGCCACTGAGGAACGGCCTCGAGTCACAACCACCGTTGTAGGCATGGGCAGTGGTTTCGAGTGCCCTCCACTGATGGTGAAGCTGAGGAGTGGTCTCGAGTCGAAACCAAAAATCTCGAGTCATGCATGCATGAGTCGCAACCTCGAAGGTCTCGAGTTCAGTCTTGACTCGAGATTAGGAGATCTCGAGTCGCAACAGTGTTGGTCTCGACTCATGAGGTGCATGTCCTGGTCTCGAGTTGTCCACTTGGCGGTCTCGAGTAGCAATCTCCGTAGTCTCGAGTCGAGACAGGAGGTCTCGACTCGCACACCTGATGACCTGAAACCTTCCAGAACCTGTCTAATGGTACTATCCAATAGGATTGCCATTTCATGAAAATTGTGTACTATCCCATTAAACATGTTTTCTTGTCTATTTACTAAGCAAAATAGATCAAACAACCAGATTTCAAATATTCATAATCACATTCAAATTTGTTCTTCATCTTTAGGTTTTCATCATTCATTATCATGTTCATCCTACATATCACATTTAACACATTCATAAGCTTCCTCATGAGATCATTCAAGCATGAACTATTAGGATCAAAGATCAAGTAAATCTTGCATCATCTTATTGAACACACATTTGTCCCAAAACATCTAATCATAAATCGGATAACAAAATCATATAACATAAATCGGATAACATAAATCGGATAGCAAAATCATCTAACAAAACATCTAACATAAATCGGATAACATAATCATTTATCCTACAAAAACACCTTAGCAAGACATGATCATACAATAGCTCACACACCTTATTCATCATATCACAAACTCACTAATCATACAAGAATCATACAACAAGATCTTTAGACTAATTATGCATCTTGTTTATTAAGTACACATAACACACAATAACACACTAACCGGTTCCAAAGCGTGGAGGTGTGTAGAGGTTTACCGAGATCCGATAGCTCCTTCCTTAGCCGATGGTTGTTCCGAGAAGAGAAAAGGAGAGTGTTGGTGGAGCTTTTAGGGTTTAGTGAATGTAGGAGAGTGTGGGTGAGTGTGGGAGAAAGTTTGGTGCAAATGGTGGTTAGTGAGGTTTTATACTCAATCCAAGTTAGTGCACCCTAATGGGTTCGAGTGGGCCTTAGGGGTGAACGGCTCATCCGGCCCGGTCGTTCACTCGAGACCGAGTGGTCTCGAGTCGGGTTCACGGTTTCGGTTCACTTATACATATATATATATAGTACATACATATACTTATATTATACATACATACATACACCACATAGCATAATAAGATAATCGCAACTTTCATTTAATAACATATATACACACCATGTAATTACAAGGTATTTGTTCGTATTTGTTCAGGAAAACCTAGAGTGTCACAGTGTAACCAAAATCTCATGTATGGTATGTGAAATATATCAACTAAACCATATGTAAAAATGCACAAAACAAGGTATTGAAGTAAAACATGGTTTAAATCAACGTTATGTTTTGTGTAACAAATGCATGCTATACTGATACAAACATCTATGCAGTATTGTGAAAATGCATACATCCAAGCCTTGAGACTGTGGCGATAAACCCTTAAACAAATTAAAGGTTTATCTAGGTTATGTATATCGAATTCGGTCATTCCTTTCATCCCCATACCTAGGATGTCCGGAACGGGAGTTGTCAATTCCTATGGTACCACTACCTACTAACGAATGGCATGATCAATGTTAATGAATGTATTGTTCCATGTTAAACAAACCAAATGTCATACCAAAAATGTAAGCATGTGAAAACGATGCACTAAGTATGTAATCCAATGAACATACGTAGCGTGAAATGTAATGTAAAACGATGTACTAAGTAATGCACACAATGGGCACACCTAGCATGAAATGTAATGTAAAACGATGTACTAAGTAATGCACACAATGGGCACACCTAGCATGAAATGTAATGTAAATCGATGTACTGAGTAATGAACACAATGGGCACACCTAGTATGAAATGTAATGAAAACGATGTACTAAGTAATGCACACAATGGGCACACCTAGTATGAAATGTAATGAAATCATGTACTATAATGTACTAACGAACATAACAGGTATATGATGTGAAAACAGGAAAGCATGAATGTAACAAGTAGGCACATGTGTTCCACCCCAAAACGTTTGGAAAACAGTAAAAGAGGGGTCTATGTACTCACTTGAGATTGTTCAGTAGTCCTAAGATAACCACCAAGCAATGCTAGAGATCTCGGAATCAAACGGCACCTAATATAGGTAACTATGTTAATAAACCGGACCTATATCGGAAGATCGGGTAGCATGAGGGTTCGTAAACCAAACGAGTGTAGAGACTCGTGTCATTTGGTTTAACAAAGCCTACATACTAAATGAAACCTAACATAAATGTTTATGACCCATTACGACCCGTTTAGGTAGCTTATGCTACTTTAACGCGTCGTTCGCGTGAAACGCGTTCAGACCGCTTAACTAGTCCTATGACAAGTGTTATATGCCTAAACATGTTACATAATCAGTTATGTGACAAAGGTTTAGGTTACATATGCTTAATTACCAATTATACATGAAAAGGGTATTCTGGTAATTTACCTAAGGCATATAAACTACCTATCATATAACTACTTAAACGTCGTGACCATAAGGTATAACCTCGGAAGGTTATTCCCTATATACTATGGTCATCTAAAGTATTTGGTCGGATCCTAATGATCGACCAAACTGGGTCGGGTTCGAAGGTATAAGCGATTTATCAGATCGCTTACCCTTACGACCCTAGACAACGTGGTAATCAGTAGGCATAGTCCCAAGGGACTATAACCATCGTGATTACAATCACGTTGCGAAGTTCAAACGAACTTCGCATTGACCATAAGCTGGTCAACGCTGAAAGTCAAACAAAGTTTGAATTTCGGACTCGAAAAGCAATAAAAGAACGAAAGAATACTTACGAAGGGTCCCCGAATGCTAATCGTGATCAAAATAACTCAGGTATGAAACAATGGTTCCAACTTAGAGTCTTTTCAATCAGATTCTTGTGAGTTTGAAGCAATGGGGGATGGGGTATTTATAGGAATACCCGAACCGTTAAGATCGCTTGTCGAATATCGTGCCTTAATCGCATCCGTACAAGTGTCGGAACCTTATGGTAGCTAAAAATGATCCTTATCAGCTGACTAAGCAATTGAGAATGTGTGGGTGTGGTTAAAACAGCTGGAACCTGCTGTTAAATGCAGTTAATCTAGTCTGATAGTAGGACACGGCCCGATTCAGGATCAGACAAGTATAATGCGGGCCGCCTGGCCTGCCTGATCAGCTAACATGTTTCAGAAATGACAGTTTCAGTCCCTGCATGTGTTTAAGCCCATTTCCGGCACTTCTAAGGCCCGTAAAGCCAACTTTAAGGCCCTAAAATGATGCCTAAACATTGTGGACTTGAAACATGCTCAAAAATATGTCGGATGTTGGTTCGTTTGGTCGTACGAACGCGAAGTTCGCTTAATTACGACGGAATGCGCACAAGCGCGAAAAACGATCCAAATGACGCGACGAATGGATTTTTCTTAAGCCAAACACTAAAGCATAATATAGTCATGCTTACATAAATTTTTGGATGTCCGGATGTATTCCGAACGTAAGTTATGCGCAAAAGTGCAAACTTGTGCACTTTTTGACACTCTTAGTCCCTGAATGACCCAAAAGTTTATTTTAGCATACCGAACCCCTCAAAGCCTATTTCTAAGCTATGTAAAGGATATTTATGGTATGTTTAACTTATGTTCATGTTCCGGAATGTCTGTTACAGTTCAAATTGGCATACTTTCGCAGTTTGTCAAGTTTAGTCCCTGTAGGCGAATTAACTTGTTTTTGCCATACCAAAGCCTTTAAAACTTATTTCTAAGTTATGTAAAGGTTATTTAAGGTATGTTAAGTATATGTTGATGTTCCGGAGTATTTTTTGCATTAAACTGGTTATGTTTACGCATCAGTTTGCGTATAACTCTCCAGAAAGCGATGTAGAGTTTGAAATTGAACAAAAGTCAAAACATGAAAAATGTAAAACACAACCAAACAAACATTGGGATCAAATAACATTGTTTTATTGATAACTGAACTGTTCACAATGATTACAAGCACAGATGTTACAGTCTCCCCTACTTGTGGAAATTTCGTCCCGAAATTTATTTAGAGGAAACTCGTGGGAAAAGATGCGGATATTTCGCCTTCATTTGATCTTCGCGTTCCCAAGTAAACTCGGGTCCACGTTTAGCTTCCCAGCGAACTTTGACCAAAGGAATGCGCTTGCGTTTAAGCCATTTAACTTCACGTTCCATGATTTCCACTGGCTTCTCAATAAATTTCAGTGTTTTGCCAACACGAATTTCGTCAAGCGGTATGTGGAGGTTCTCATCAGCTAAACACCTCTTGAGATTGGATACGTCCAAAGTTGGATGAACATTTCCAAGTTCAGGAGGTAACTCAAGTCTGTAGGCTACCTTTCCGATTCTTTCGACGATCTTGAATGGTCCAACGTATCTAGGTGCAAGTTTTCCTTTCTTTCCAAATCTGATCACACCTTTCCAAGGTTAGACCTTAAGTAATACTCGATCACCGAGTTGAAATTCCAAGGGCTTGCGTTTTGGGTCCGCGTAACTCTTTTGACGGCTCATAGCTGTCTGAAGGTTATCGCGAACTTTCTTGACCTTGTCAGTTGTCTCTAAAATGAGGGCAGGTCCAGTAAGTTGAGCCTCGCCGATCTCATTCCAGCAGACTGGTGAACGACATTTTCGACCATAGAGAGCCTCGAAAGGAGCCATTTTGATGCTGGTGTGATAACTGTTGTTGTAGGAGAATTCAATCAACTTAAGATGTGAATCCCAACTACCACCAAAATCGATCACACAAGCTCTAAGCATATCCTCCAGAGTCTGGATTGTTCTCTCAGATTGACCATCCGTTTGCGGATGATAAGCCGTGCTCAGATTAAGTTGGGTCCCCATAGCAGATTGCATGGTTCTCCAAAAATGAGAAGTGAAACGAGCATCTCTGTCAGAAATGATGTTCAAAGGAACACCATGTCGAGCTACAATTTCATCCACATAGATTTTAGCAAGTCTGTCAGCAGGAAAATCCTCACGGATTGGCAAGAAATGTGCTGACTTAGTGAGACGATCAACGACTACCCAGATGGAATCATGACCTTTCTTTGTGCGTGGAAGTTTGGTAACAAGATCCATAGTAATGTTTTCCCATTTCCAAACTGGGATCTCCGGTTGCACCAATAAACCCGAAGGACGCTGATGTTCAGCCTTAACCTTAAGACAAGTAAGGCATTTAGATACGTATAAGGCAATGTCTTTCTTCATACCAGGCCACCAATAGTGAATACGAAGATCCTTATACATCTTATCTGAGCCTGGGTGAATAGAATAACGAGACTTATGGGTTTCATCCATAAGCAAGGTACGAAGATCATCCTGGCTTGGGACCCACAAACGGTCCATGAAGTAATATGATCCATTGTCCTTCAGTTCAAGAGTAGGTGTTATGTGGTAAGGGAATTCCTTATCCATCAAACCTTGTGAAACACAAGTTTGTTGAGCCTTAGAAATGCGTGCTTGAATATCGGATCGAGCTTGAATAACAGATTGAACACGTACACAATGAATCTTAGTACGTTCCTTACGACTTAATGCATCGGCTACAACATTCGCTTTACCAGGATGGTAGCGAATTTCGCAGTCATAGTCGTTTAGAAGCTCAACCCAACGTCGTTGCCTCATGTTGAGTTCTTTCTGATTGAAGATATGCTGAAGACTTCTGTGGTCAGTGAAAACCACACATTTTGTACCGTACAAATAGTGTCTCCAGATCTTTAGAGCGAAAACAACTGCACCCAACTCAAGATCATGAGTGGTGTAGTTCTTCTCATGTATCTTCAATTGCCTCGATGCATAGGCTATGACTTTGTTCCTTTGCATCAGGACACAACCAAGACCCAATTTAGATGCATCGCAATAAACGACGAAATCATCATTGCCCTCAGGCAAAGTCAGAACAGGCGCGTCGCAAAGCTTCTGCTTCAAGTGTTGAAAAGCTTCCTCTTGCTTGAATCCCCAATCAAAGGGTTTGTTCTTCTGAGTTAGAGCAGTTAGAGGAACTGCAATCTTTGAGAAGTTCTCAATGAAGCGGCGATAATAACCCGCTAGACCAAGAAAAGAACGAACTTCAGTAGGAGTAGAAGGTGTATCCCAATCCTTAATCGCACTGATCTTGGAGGGACCTACATGAATACCTCGTTCGTTGATAATATGCCCCAAAAATTGAACTTCTTTAAGCCAAAATTCGCACTTGGAGAATTTGGCGAAAAGTTGCTCTTTCTTTAGGATTTCTAGGGTAAGACGAAGATGTTGCTCGTGGTCAGCTTGCGTCTTAGAGTATATCAAGATGTCATCAATAAAAACAATGACGAACTGATCCAAATAAGGTTTGCAGAACCTATTCATTAAGTCCATGAAAACAGCAGGAGCATTAGTCAAACCAAATGGCATGACTGTGAACTCATAATGCCCATACCGAGTGCGGAACGCCGTCTTGGGAATATCTTCTTCATGCACACGAAGTTGATGATACCCGGAACGTAGATCAATCTTCGAAAAATAAGAAGCGCCCTGTAACTGATCAAAGAGGTCATCTATGCGCGGTAGGGGATATCGATTCTTGATGGTAAGCTTGTTAAGCTCACGATAATCGATACACATCCTAAAGGATCCATCCTTCTTCTTGACAAAAAGAACGGGAGCACCCCAAGGTGAAAAGCTAGGACGTATAAAACCTTTGTCAGAGAGCTCCTGAAGCTGCATAGACAACTCTTGCATCTCAGATGGTGCAAGACGATATGGAGCTCTGGCAATGGGATTTGCACCAGGTACGAGATCAATGCGGAACTCGACTTGGCGTGCTGGAGGTAGACCAGGTAAATCTTCAGGGAATACTTCAGAATAATCCCGAACGACAGGAATATCTGAAATATACTTACCCTTGCCTTTATCTACTGTAACATGTGCTAAGAAAGCCACATAGTTCTTCCGCAGATATTTCCGAGCTTTAAAACAAGACATGAGTTTGAGGCCACCAGATGGTTTCTCACCTTGAACCTGTAGGATCTCGCCTGTCGAAAGCGGCACACGAACAATCTTCTCAGAACAAATTATCTCTGCGTGATGCTTGGATAACCAATCCATTCCCACAATAACGTCGAAGCTTCCAAGTTGCATAGGCGTGAGGTCAATAGGAAAAAGATGGTCGTTAAGGTTCAACTGGCAGTTGTGAAGAACAGAATCAAGAACATTGGGTTCACCACTAGCAACTTCTACTGTCAAAGGTTTACCTAGTTTCGTTCTAGACACGCGAAGCATTTGCTCAAAAGACAATGACACAAAACTCTTATCGGCACCCGAATCAAAGAGAACAGATGCAGGCTGATTATTAATAAAGAACGTACCGTTCACCACATTACCGTCCGCCTGCGCCTCTTGGGCATTCATGTTAAAGGCTCGGCCTCGAGCCGGAGCCTGAGCCTGATTCTGGTTGGCTAGCCTTGGGCATCGGTTTCTGTAGTGGGTCAGATCCCCACAGTTATAACAAGCACCTGGTGGGTATTGTGGTCGTGCAGCTTTACCCTGTTGCTGAGCAGGAGGATGAGCAACTTGTTGAGCCGGGTTCTGAACTGCGCGATTCTGAGCAAACCGACAAACATCGGCAAGATGACCTGACTTCCCACAGTTAGTACAGAAACGACACTGATGTTGCGGCTGATGGTGACTGTTGCATCTATTGCACAAAGGTGCATTCCCTGAATAGGGTTTCTTCGTTGGAGGCTGTGCGGGTTGGTTGGGAGCTACCTGGTTATCTTGAGCAGTGACAGCATAGTTTTGGGAAGCCTTACGCTTCCTTGACCCTCTTGCAGAACCAGAGTTCTTTCCATTCTTGTTTTGACCTTTCTTGCTATCTTCCTTGTCAGCCGACTGTTTCTTGCCCTTGTCACCCTTCCTGTGTAACTTATTCTTCCAGATCTGCGACTCAGTCAATGTCGTTGATAACTCGATCGCCTGACGGAGTGTGGCAGGGTTACTACCAGTAAGGATGTCTTGTACCGTGTAAGGTAGGCCGTCGATGTATCTTTCGATAGCCTTATCGAGTGGGGTAACCATTGTCGGGCAAAGCAGACTCAACTCCTCAAACCTATCAGTATATGTCCTGTGCTCACCGCTATCTTGCTTCAAATCATCAAATTCCTTCTCCAAAGCTCGCTGCTCATGACGAGGACATAATTCCCTCATCATAAGGGCTCTAAGTTCAGCCCATGTCTGCGCGAGAGCAACTTCTGCACCTTGGTCTCTCATAACCCTGTTCCACCATGTGAGAGCCCTCTTCTGAAACACACTCGAAGAGAACTCAACCTTGCGATTATCCGGGCACTGCACGTGGCGAAAAGTATTCTCAATGCTCTCGAACCATTGAAGAAGCCCAGTCGCTCCTTCAGAACCACTAAACTTAAGTGGTTTAGCCTGGTTAAAATCCTTGTATTTGCATGGAACATTGTTATTGTTGTTGGCTTGGTTCCATTGAGCAAAGAGATTTGGGAATTGAGCAGCCATCTGCTGCGCAATAATTTCTGCCAGTTCGGCAGTTGCTATCTGGTTCTCGCGTCGAGGAGGTATTCTAAAAGAGGAAAACATGAAGGGAAACGAGTGAGATGTTTGGATGAAGAGAATGAGATGAAACAAAATAAACAAAAGCAAAGATGGTGGTCATTCGTCCGTATCACAAAGCAAACAAACGACACACAGTGACTAATCAAAGTAAATGGGTCAAAAATAATGTATAGCGAAGACATGCTCGCCTATAAGTGAACACTCATCCCAAGAATTCCCAGGTAAGCACAACTGGTCTCGCGTCTGATGAGATATATACGAAGTGCTTGCCTAGACAGAAAACCCAGAATACAGGCATTCACCCTTCCAGTTTCACGTGTTCACATTATTTAAAACCCCAAACGTTGACGAGATTTTGAAAATTTGAAGGCACAAGGCCAAAACCAAACTGAAAGAGTTCAAAACCATATAACAGAGGGTTCGAAACCTTGTAATAAATCATCCAAAAATAGATGATTGTTTTTCAAAAATCGTTTCGAAAAATTTGGTTCTTGTTTTGATAATCACCTAAGGATAGGTGATGTACACGTTTTAAGATCTAAACACAAGATAACTTGTGTTAGGGTCCTAGAAAAGTTATAGTCTAGGTCAAAGAATTTCTAATAACCTAATTCCCTATAACCATTGGCTCTGATACCAACTCTTCTGTCACACCCCGACCACGTGTAACATACAAAACGTGGCGGAAACGTTGGGGAGTGTTGTAACATAATTAATTGTTTCATAACCATGGCATACAAAGTTGTATTTTATTTATTAAACAAGAGTTTCATTGTCTTAAACAGTAATATAAAGAGTTTATAACATAATTAAACAAAGTCTATCTCCATTTTAAGTCTCTAAGGCACAGGTCCGCCCTAGTGTCACGATCATCATCCTACGGAAAAGCTCCTGAAAACACATGTGAAAATAGGTACGTCAGCATAAAAATGCCTGTGAGATACATAGGTTTTCTGAAAATAGGATTCATTACTTGTGTTTAAGAAAATGTTTAGTCATGAACCTTGTAATTTGCTTTGTCTTGTAATTCATTTGAAAAACGATAAGATCAGTTGATATGTATAAGTAAATGTAAGGTTAAATGAATAACCATGTAAAATGAGTTGTATATGATAAACTGTTTTGTAAAACAATGTCTTATGAAAAGTATGTTATTTGTATAAAATGTAATATGTCTATACTGAAATGATCTAAATAACGTTACGCTATATAATATTATACAAACACTTATATATAGGAAGTACCAGCGGCGTATCCACCATGTTTGTATCATATTACACACGCCTCGTTACTCAAATCACTTACCCAAACAACCACCAATGTAACTTTGTTCATGTACAAACTAATTGTCAAGTGTTATTGTGTAAACCATATCAAAATGTCTACGTCCAATGTAAACCACCAAATGTGTATATCCATGTCAAAATGTTTATGTTCAATGTAGATCATGTAATGTGTAACCAAAATGTCATGTATGGTATGTGAAATATATCAACTAAACCATATGTAAAAATGCACAAAACAAGGTATTGAAGTAAAACATGGTTTAAATCAACGTTATGTTTTGTGTAACAAATGCATGCTATACTGATACAAGCATCTATGCGGTATTGTGAAAATGCATACATCCAAGCCTTGAGACTGTGGCGATAAACCCTTAAACAAATTAAAGGTTTATCTAGGTTATGTATATCGAATTCGGTCATTCCTTTCATCCCCATACCTAGGATGTCCGGAACGGGAGTTGTCAATTCCTATGGTACCACTACCTACTAACGAATGGCATGATCAATGTTAATGAATGTATTGTTCCATGTTAAACAAACCAAATGTCATACCAAAAATGTAAGCATGTGAAAACGATGCACTAAGTATGTAATCCAATGAACATACGTAGCGTGAAATGTAATGTAAAACGATGTACTAAGTAATGCACACAATGGGCACACCTAGCATGAAATGTAATGTAAAACGATGTACTAAGTAATGCACACAATGGGCACACCTAGCATGAAATGTAATGTAAATCGATGTACTAAGTAATGCACACAATGGGCACACCTAGTATGAAATGTAATGAAAAACGATGTACTAAGTAATGCACACAATGGGCACACCTAGTATGAAATGTAATGAAATCATGTACTATAATGTACTAATGAACATAACAGGTATATGATGTGAAAATAGGAAAGCATGAATGTAACAAGTAGGCACATGTGTTCCACCCCAAAACGTTTGGAAAACAGTAAAAGAGGGGTCTATGTACTCACTTGAGATTGTTCAGTAGTCCTAAGATAACCACCAAGCAATGCTAGAGATCTCGGAATCAAACGGCACCTAATATAGGTAACTATGTTAATAAACCGGACCTATATCGGAAGATCGGGTAGCATGAGGGTTCGTAAACCAAACGAGTGTAGAGACTCGTGTCATTTGGTTTAACAAAGCCTACATACTAAATGAAACCTAACATAAATGTTTATGACCCATTACGACCCGTTTAGGTAGCTTATGCTACTTTAACGCGTCGTTCGCGTGAAACGCGTTCGGACCGCTTAACTAGTCCTATGACAAGTGTTATATGCCTAAACATGTTACATAATCAGTTATGTGACAAAGGTTTAGGTTACATATGCTTAATTACCAATTATACATGAAAAGGGTATTCTGGTAATTTACCTAAGGCATATAAACTACCTATCATATAACTACTTAAACGTCGTGACCATAAGGTATAACCTCGGAAGGTTATTCCCTATATACTATGGTCACCTAAAGTATTTGGTCGGATCCTAATGATCGACCAAACTGGGTCGGGTTCGAAGGTATAAGCGATTTATCAGATCGCTTACCCTTACGACCCTAGACAACGTGGTAATCAGTAGGCATAGTCCCAAGGGACTATAACCATCGTGATTACAATCACGTTGCGAAGTTCAAACGAACTTCGCATTGACCATAAGCTGGTCAACGCTGAAAGTCAAACAAAGTTTGACTTTCGGACTCGAAAAGCAATAAAAGAACGAAAGAATACTTACGAAGGGTCCCCGAATGCTAATCGTGATCAAAATAACTCAGGTATGAAACAATGGTTCCAACTTAGAGTCTTTTCAATCAGATTCTTGTGAGTTTGAAGCAATGGGGGATGGGGTATTTATAGGAATACCCGAACCGTTAAGATCGCTTGTCGAATATCGTGCCTTAATCGCATCCGTACAAGTGTCGGAACCTTATGGTAGCTAAAAATGATCCTTATCAGCTGACTAAGCAATTGAGAATGTGTGGGTGTGGTTAAAACAGCTGGAACCTGCTGTTAAATGCAGTTAATCTGGTCTGATAGTCGGACGCGGCCCGCTTCAGGATCAGACAAGTATAATGCGGGCCGCCTGGCCTGCCTGATCAGCCAACATGTTTCAGAAATGACAGTTTCAGTCCCTGCATGTGTTTAAGCCCATTTCCGGCACTTCTAAGGCCCGTAAAGCCAACTTTAAGGCCCTAAAATGATGCCTAAACATTGTGGACTTGAAACATGCTCAAAAATATGTCGGATGTTGGTTCATTTGGTCGTACAAACGCGATGTTCGCTTAATTACGACGGAATGCGCACAAGCGCGAAAAACGATCCAAATGACGCGACGAATGGATTTTTCTTAAGCCAAACACTAAAGCATAATATAGTCATGCTTACATAAATTTTTGGATGTCCGGATGTATTCAGAACGTAAGTTATGCGCAAAAGTGCAAACTTGTGCACTTTTTGACACTTTTAGTCCCTGAATGACCCAAAAGTTTATTTTAGCATACCGAACCCCTCATAGCCTATTTCTAAGCTATGTAAAGGATATTTATGGTATGTTTAACTTATGGTCATGTTCCGGAATGTCTGTTACAGTTCAAATTGGCATACTTTCGCAGTTTGTCAAGTTTAGTCCCTGTAGGCGAATTAACTTGTTTTTGCCATACCAAAGCCTTTAAAACTTGTTTCTAAGTTATGTAAAGGTTATTTAAGGTATGTTAAGTATATGTTGATGTTCCGGAGTATTTTTCGCATTAAACTGGTTATGTTTACGCATCAGTTTGCGTATAACTCTCCAGAAAGCGATGTAGAGTTTGAAATTGAACAAAAGTCAAAACATGAAAAATGTAAAACACAACCAAACAAACATTGGGATCAAATAACATTGTTTTATTGATAACTGAACTGTTCACAATGATTACAAGCACAGATGTTACATTACGGCCAAACGAACCGACATCCGACATATTTTTGAGCACATTTTAAGTTCCCTATACTTTAACTTCATATTTGAGCCTTTAAGTGAGGTTAACGGGGCTTAAACGTGTCAAAACGCATCAAAAATCAAGTTCGGAGTCACAGGGGCCTGTTCTGCAAAAAATGAAACTTGGCTGGTCTGCACAAGGCTTGCGGACCGTAAGCAATTAGACATACGGTCCGTAAGGACCTCCCAGATCAGAAAAATCAGTTTAACAGCCTGTTAACAGCTGTTAAACACTCAAAACCCACTTGCACATGGTTTTGGGCAATACTAGGGACTCAAATGGTTTTGTAAAACTATGGGCTTGAGGTGTATGGATGAGATTGAAGCACGGTTTTCGAGGAACGTTCCTAACGGTCTTGCATTTCCTATAAATAGCAACACCCATTTCACTCATTCCTCACACCTTTGAAATCTGAATTTGTTCTCTAAGTTGATGTGTTTATCACTTCATACCTGAGAATATTCGGATCAAAACTTCCATTCTTGGACCCGTTGTAAGTCCTCTTTCGTTCTTTTAGCGTTTCTGCATTGTTAGCGTTTTCTGCGTTGACCAGTTTATGTTCCACATGAAGTTCGGTTGAACTTCGCAACGTGAGAGTAATCACGATGGCTATAGTCCCTTGTGACTATACCTACTGATTACCACGTTATCTAGGCTCAGTGACGAGTCGTAGTTTCGGCCAAAATGCGTATTCTTGCGTATTTTGTAACCAAACTACTTTTAGGTATCAAAATCGTTTGTTTTGATACCAAACTTGTTTTCTAACTTAGTTAAGCATGTTTTAACATGCTTAGCTCGTCACTTTTAGTTTTGTGCTTGTCTAGGGTCGTAAAGGTAAGCGATCTAATCAATCGCTTATACTTTCGAACCCGACCCGTTTGGTCGATCATTAGGATCCGACCAAACAAATTAGGTGACCATAGTTGTATAGGGAATAACCTTCCGAGGTTATACCTTATGGTCACGACGTTTAGTTAGTTGTATGATAGGTAGTTTATATGCCTTAGGTAAATTACCAAAATGCCCTTTTTACGCCAAAATTCATTTTAAGCATATGTAACGTAATTTTTTATATCTAAACTGATTCGGCAACAATGTTAGACATGTTAAGGAATATTTTACTTATCATAGGACTAGTTAGGCGTTCCGAACGCGTTTTACGCGAACGACGCGATAAAGTAGCATAAGCTACCTAAACGGGTCATAATGGGTCGTAAGCACTTAGGTTAGGTTTCATTTTAGAATGTAGGCTTTGTTAAACCATATTACATGAGTTCCCATACTCGTTTGGTTTACGAACCCTCATTCAATCCGATCCTCTGATTTAGGTCCGGTTTATTAACATAGTTACCTATATTAGGTGCTGTTTGATTTCCGTGATCTCTAGGATTGCTTGGTTGTTACTCAGGGACTTCTAGGCAATCTCAAGTGAGTACATAGACCCCTCTTTTACTGTTTTCAAACTGTTTTGGGGTGAAACACATGTGCCTACTTGTTACTTTCGTGCTTTCATATCATATACTTGTTATGTTCATTAGTACGCATATAGTACATGATTTACATTACATTAGTTGCATATGTTTACTCAACATATGGACACATTGATTTACATTACCTTGTTTCGCTCTGTATGTTTACTTAGCATGCTAGCACCTTGTTTACATTACATTTTGTTGCATATGCTCATCCAGCATATGGACGCGTTGTTTTACATTACATTTTGTTGCATATGCTCATCCAGCATATGAACACATTATATTACATTTTGAACCGTTTGCAACTATTAGACTATGTGAACCGTTGTAACCATTTGACTATGTGAACCGTTGTAACCATTTGACTAGGTGAACCGTTGTAACCATTTGACTATGTGAACCGTTGTAACCATTTGACTATATGAACTATTATACCCATTTGATTATGTGAACGGTTGTAACTGCTGAACTGTGTGAACCGTGTTTGACCATACATAAACATTTCTACCATTGTTAAACATTACATTTTGGTGGTTGTTTGGGTAAGTGATTTAAGTAACGAGGCGACGTGTAATACGATAAAAACATGGTGGACACTGTCACACCCCTTTCTGCGGCGGAAGCACGAGGTGTGATCATGAAAGGTTCTCATTGCATACGAAGAGTAAACATACTACATGCTCAAAAATAACTTCGAATATTTCATTACCAAAAACATATGTCAAGTGTTTACAACACTAGATAACATATTGTCTTAAAAGTCACGTCTTTATTTAGCGAAAATAAAACATAGCGACATCCACGAGCATAAGTAAGACCACGCGCACATCCATCCTAGTTACCTGAAATACATGTGAGTTTTTGGAAAAACGTCAACATAAAGTTGGTGTGAATTCATGCAGTTTTGTATTTCACATTTGCATACTTTGTATAAAAACATAGTTGTGAATAAATCAAGTTTTTCTCGAGTACTCCACGTACTTCAAATTATATATCAATCCTCTTGAGTACCCCACGTACTTCAAGTTATATATCAATCCTCTTGAGTACCCCACGTACTTCAAGTTATATATCAATTTTAGAATGGTATGAATTTTATGTAAATACAGTATTTCTGTAATTATCAGTTTGTTAATGGGTTGCAAAGCCATTAACATGTGGCACGTCATAGGAAGTCACCAAACCTAAGGCATTTAATTGGTATATTCTGAGACACAAAAGCACCACTCGATTCTCGCCCCGACCGAGTGTGAGGCTGCCAGGCACCCGTTAGATCTAACCTTTTGTTCTGCGGTCTGAATGTATACGTTGATTAATGGTGCTTCTGTACCCTATTCGTGACACTATTTCTCATAACGCCTCCTACTTGGTTCTCGTTCTCACCAAGCGCGTTTCTTGTTATCATTTCTCATAGCGCCTTATACTTGGTTCTCGTCTCACCAAATGCGCTTCTCATATTCATATGTTTCGTCACACTTGGTTCTCGTTCTCACCAAGTGTACTTCTTGTATTTATATCATACCATTTATAAACATTGTACTTTTGTACATGTATTTCACCCCCGAAGTTATAAAAACTGAAAACAGTTAAAAGAAAAGGGGGAGCATGAACTCACAACTTTGCGTTCCTAGCGTCGTAAACTCCACCGGATTTGCTTAATTAACGTCGTAACCTATACGCGTTTTCTTAACGTTAGTCACTAGACTTGCGTCGCACAAGTACAGTCACTCTCTTTTGTGTATATTCTTGTGTTAAAAATATTCTATATTTTTAACTACGTATCTTACTTATATTATTTTCTCCAAAAATAAATATAAGTCTTTTGTGTTTTGCACTTTGCACCCGAATTATGTTTCTTGTATGTTGTATGTGTATTTTTATATTTCTACTCCTCATGAGTATTTAGTGTATTTTTAAGTCTTAATACACTAGCACGTATAACACATACTATATACACTTAACACACAAGTTGGTGATCAAATAATATATATTTTTCTCTCAAAAATATATACTTATTATCCATTTTTATTCTTCAAGAAATCACCATTTCTTATCATCAAAAGTTAGGGAAACCTTGTTAATGTTTTGAGGTATATTTTTAGGGGATAAGTTTCTCAAAAACTCGTATTTTTCTAAGTGTCAAAATTTATAAAAATTTTGACAGAGTTTCCCCTAAAAATGGAGGTTTCCCACGTTTTCAAAACGTGTGTTTATTTTCTTTTAAATCATTATCAATCATCAACAACAATTATCAACAATACTCATCAGCAATAATCACTAGCTTCTCCATTTCATGAACTTGAATATTTACAAAAACGTGTAGTAACTTACTAGCACATTTAGTAAGTCTTGTTATCTTTAAAAATAAGTTTAATTTCTTAAAAACTTTATTTTTAAAGAATATGAAGTTTCACAACTTCTAGTCGGTTTTTACGAAAATTATTTCTTTGTTAAAACTTTTGTTACACAAGTATTCCATACACTTGTTTGTTCACAAAAACCACTTTTGTTTGTGTAAGATCCGGTTTAGAACATGTGATCTCTTGGACACTTGGTCCTTTGAAAATACCGCTTGTAGATACATAGATCTACTAGTTTTAAACACTTTTGTACAAGTTAAAGCATTTTTACACAAGTTCATGGTTTATGTGTGGTAGTGTTTCACCTTTTAACCCTTGTTACTTCTAAAATAGCTTTATGTTAAGATCCATGATCTTACCAAACCGGGTTAAATGGTGATCCGAGCTACCACAATCATAGATCGGGTCTAGATAATCACAAATTCCAAGTACTACAACTTTTACACAAGTTACAAGCTATTAACCACCATTTTAGTGTTTTTACTAGACTTTAATGCTTCAAAAAGTATGTTATCGATATTTAACCGACGAAACTCCTTTTACCCACTTTAGATACGTCCAAACAAGAGTTTTAAACATTATACCTCTAGCTCGGGGCTAGGGAAGACTCTTGATGGAAAATGGGTGGATAAAAGCTAACGGAAGTGGTCCTTCGCGTTCCGAGTGCACCAAACCTTCTTATATGGCTCCTTGCACCTTTGATCACTCTTGGATAGTCTTGGAAAAACTTGGAAAAATTGATGGTGATTTAGGGGGTGTTGGCCGTGAGCTTATTGAGGGAGGGAGGAGAGAAGTGAAGGTGTTTGTGTGTGAGAATGATGAGGATGGTGATCTAGTGGGTTATCTTTATATCCTCCAACAAGGTTTTAACCATTGGGTCTAATGTCCTTAGTGTACAAGACAAGATCTCATAAACAATTCAACAACATCTTTTAATTAGGCCATGTGGGCCGATTTTAAACATGGGGGAGGGGGTCTAGTTGTAAATTTTTAACCATATAGTTTGTTTAATGTTCAATCCCAAGCATTAGTTAGTTATGTTAGTTACAAGATATTTTAGTAGGTGTTAGGGTGCTCGGGGACCCTAACTAGCTTAGAAAAGTGAAAACAATGCTTCTAGCATTATTTTGGTATTCCGGGTAATATCCGGTTGTTCGGTTAAATACCGGTTCGTTAAAGCGCTAAATTGCACTTTTTAGGGTCTTTTAAGTACCCTTTTTGTATCCTTTCAATTCCCAACACTTAGGGAAATATTCTGGATAATAAAACGACATTTCTGCATAATATTTATATGCTTAAATGCTGATTAGAGCTGAATTATACAAAATTCGGCACTTAAAGTGCGTTTCGGGTGCTTTTTAGTGCTTATTTTTGCTTCCGGAGAGTATATGTATAAACCCTTGTATGTACTCGTGGGTTTTAATGCATTCTTGTTGTCGGACCTACACCTAGGCTCCAATTTTATTGTCTGACTGCTTTCTGCAGTTCTGTTGAAACATTGTGTCTTACCGGTGAGTTTACTATTATTTTTGACGCAACGCTCTCGTTTATGCATAAAGAAATATTTTGTAGTATACAACATGCATGAATTCACTTGTTTAATCATGTGTTCAGACATTGCTGACACTTAAACTCATAATTGCAGTCATTAAGCAATAATTAATGTGTACGGAAATTACCGGTTTGGGCCAGTTGTCACAGTCTCCCCCCGTTAAAAGAATTTCGTCCCGAAATTCAGACTTAACTAACTCTCGCTGGAGTCTTCTTGAATAGGTGGGGATACTTTTTCTTGAACTGGTCTGCACGTTCCCATGTGTACTCGGGTCCGTGCTTAGAGCTCCAACGTACTTTGACAAGTTTCACACTGCTCCTCCTGGTCTTGTTGACTTTCCAGTTGGTAACCTCAACGGGTTGTTCTGTAAATCGGAGGGCTTCATCAATATGCACTTCATCCATCGGGATGGTCACGTTTTCTTGCGTTGGACTCTTCTTCAGGTTGGATACATGAAACGTATCATGTACTCCATTAAGTTCTTCCGGTAACTCCAACTTGTATGCCACGGTACCAATCCTTTTCAATATTCTGAATGGTCCGATATATCGTGGATTCAACTTTCCACGCTTTCCAAATCTGACTACGCCCTTCCATGGTGAGACTTTTAACAACACTTTGTCTCCCACCTTGAAATCTACCGATTTTCTATTCGGATCAGCGTAGCTCTTTTGTCGCTCTCGAGCCGCCTTAATGCGCTCTCGGATCTGCGCAATCTTGTCGGTTGTCTCTTGTACAAGTTCAGGACCAACCATACGTTTATCTCCAGCGTCTGCCCAACATAAGGGCGATCGGCATTTGCGGCCATACAGAGCTTCGAACGGCGCGGCTTTTATGCTTGTATGATAGCTGTTATTGTAGGAAAACTCAACTAAAGGTAGATGAGTATCCCAGCTGCCGCCTAGGTCCATGACACATGCGCGAAGCATATCTTCTAACGTTTGTATAGTCCGTTCGCTCTGGCCGTCTGTTTGTGGATGGAATGCCGTGCTTAGATCTAACTGAGATCCAAAGGCTTCCTGAAATGATTGCCAGATTCTTGAGACAAAGCGTCCATCTCTGTCTGAAATGATTGAGATTGGCACTCCATGACGTGCCACAATTTCTCTTAAGTATATTTCTGCAAGCTTACCAGTGCTATCCTTCTCTCGGATTGGTAGGAAATGCGCAGACTTCGTCAATCGATCAACTATTACCCATATCATATCGTGCCCTCTCGGGGTCCTGGGTAATTTCGTTATGAAGTCCATCGAGATTTGTTCCCACTTCCACACGGGAATCTCTGGTTGTTGTAGTAGGCCGGACGGTTTCTGATATTCCGCCTTAACCTTAGCACAGGTTAGGCATTTTCCAACATAGACAGCAACGTCACTTTTGAGTCTCGGCCACCAATAGTACTCTTTCAAGTCTTGGTACATCTTGTCCGATCCTGGATGGATCGAATATCTCGATTTGTGGGCTTCATTAAGGATGACCTCCCGTATGCCACCGCAGAGTGGAACCCAGATACGCTTCTTGAAGTATAAGGCTCCCTCTTCATTTGGCACCATGTATTTCAATGCACCCCGGAGGTATTCAGCTTTACGGTTCTCTTCTTTAAGAGCTTCTTGTTGTGCATCCCGAATGCGTGCAGTGAGGTTCGTTCGAATCGTCATTTCCAATGCTCGAACCCTCAGGGTCTTAACCCTTTCTTTTCGGCTCAACGCGTCTGCTACAACGTTCGCCTTTCCAGGATGGTACTTAATCTCACAGTCATAATCATTCAGCAGCTCGACCCAACGTCGCTGGCGCATATTCAACTCTTTCTGATCAAATATGTGTTGTAAGCTTTTGTGATCTGTGAAGATTGTACATCGAGTACCATATAAATAATGTCGCCAAATCTTCAAGGCGAATACCACTGCACCCAGCTCCAGGTCGTGAGTGGTATAATTTCTCTCGTGAACCTTCAGTTGTCTTGAAGCATAAGCGATGACTTTTTGGCGTTGCATGAGCACGCAACCCAAGCCTTGTCGTGAGGCGTCGCAGTATACCACAAAGTCTTCAGTGCCTTCGGGTAATGATAGTATCGGTGCATCGCATAGCTTGCTCTTAAGTAACTGGAAGGCTTCTTCTTGTTTGTGACCCCAGTCGTACTTCTTGTCTTTCTGAGTAAGGGTCGTTAGCGGTTGAGGTATCTTCGAGAAATTCTCAATGAATCGCCGATAGTAGCCCGCTAAGCCCAAAAATTGACGAACTTCGGTCGGGGTCTTGGGAGCTTCCCAATTCTTTATTGCTTCAATCTTGGACGGGTCTACATGAATGCCCTTCTCATTCACCACGTGACCAAGAAATTGTACTTCGCGAATCCAGAATTCGCATTTCGAGAACTTTGCATAAAGCTTCTCTTTCTTCAGTAGTTCCAAGATGGTTCTGAGATGTTGCTCGTGCTCTTCTTTCGTTCGTGAGTAAATCAGGATATCATCGATAAATACAATCACGAATTTATCGAGATATGGTTTGCATACGCGGTTCATTAGATCCATAAAGACCGCTGGTGCATTCGTCAACCCAAATGGCATCACCAGAAATTCGTAGTGCCCATATCGCGTTCTGAATGCAGTCTTTGGCACGCTTTCTTCTTGGATTCTCAGCTGATGGTATCCAGATCGAAGGTCGATCTTGGAATAGTAGCTTGATCCTTGCAGTTGATCAAATAAGTCATCAATCCTCGGTAGCGGATACCGATTCTTGATTGTGAGCTTGTTTAGTTCCCTGTAATCGATACACATCCGCAGTGTTCCATCCTTCTTCTTCACGAACAATACTGGAGCTCCCCAGGGTGAGAAGCTTGGCCTTATGAATCCTTTATCCAACAACTCCTGAAGTTGTGTAGATAATTCTTGCATTTCGGATGGTGCAAGTCGATAGGGTGCCTTGGCTACAGGAGCAGCTCCTGGAACCAAGTCTATACGGAATTCGACTTGTCGTTGCGGAGGTAGTCCTGGCAGATCTTCAGGGAACACATCAGGAAATTCCTTCACCACAGGAATGTCTTCGAGTTTTGGCTCCACAGCCTTCTTGTCTATAACGTGTGCTAGGAAAGCGACACATCCTTTCCTCAAGCACTTCTGTGCCTTCATGCAACTGATGATTCGAAGAGGCGCGTCTCGTTTTTCTCCATGCACGATGAGAGTTTCACCATTCGCTAAAGGGATGCGAATGATTTTCTCATGGCAAGTAACTTCAGCTTTGTTCTTGGACAACCAGTCCATCCCGACTACTACATCGAAGCTACCCAATTGAATAGGTAGGAGGTCGATGCTAAATCTTCGTTCACCAAGTTCTAGTGTGCAGCCTCTAACAACTTCGCCCGATTCAACAAGTTTACCATTGGCTAGTTCTATGGAATAAGGAATTTCTAATCTACTAGATTCTATTCCGAGTATGCGTTTAAATTCCACAGACATGAAGCTATAATCGGCGCCAGTGTCGAATAATATGGATGCAAAGTGATTGTTAATGAGAAACGTACCGGTGACCACGTTAGGGTCCTCGCGTGCGTCTCTTGCTCCAATCACAAATGCTCGAGCCGGAGCGTTGTTTCTCTCTGGGTAGTTTTTCATGAAATGATCATTGCTTCCACACTTGAAGCATCCTTGCCCTTTCCCGTTGCCATTCTTGTTACCAGCACCGTTCCCATTTCGGTTCTTTCCTTTTCCCCAACAGTCTTCTGTTTGATGACCCAATTTACCACATTTGTCGCACCTTGGAATGCGACAAGCTCCATCATGATGATACTTACATTTTTGGCATCTAGGCATGGAGCCTTGGTATGCTTTGGTTGTATGGGTTTTCATCTCCTGAGGCGGATTAGTGTCGCGCTTCTTGCTGAAACTCTTGTTGTTGCGAGTTGCTTGGTTCAAACTCGTATGCTTTCTCTTTTTGTCACCGGACGACTCAGCATGAGTCTCGGTCTTTTCTGTTCGGTTTAGTGATAACTTCTTCATACGAACACAATCTTCAGTCAGGCTGACAGCCAGAGTTACAGCCTCGGTGATTGTTTGTGGTTTGGCCGACGTCACCATGCCACGAAACTCTGAGGCCAGTCCCCAAATGTAGCGTTCAACACGCTTGAATTCGGGAGTTACCATGTAGGGAAGCACTCTGGACAGGTCGTGGAACCTTCGAGTGTAACCATTGATGTCAGCACCTTCCATAGTTAAGTGCCAGAACTCTGTTTCCAGCCTTTGGAGTTCTGCACGAGAGCAGTACTTCTCTCTCATCCTTTCCTTCAGTTCCTCCCAAGTGAGGCCATAAGCGGCGTCATCACCCAAAGTTTGGGCTTGCAGGTTCCACCAAGTCAGAGCTTCATCGACGAATAACCCAGTAGCAAAAGTGACTTGTTGATCCGCGGTACACTTGCTCATGCGGAAAGTAGCTTCAGTCTTCTCCGTCCAGCGCACAAATGCTACTGCACCTCCTGTGCCGTCATAGTTCATCGGCTTGCAGTCGAGGAACTGCTTGAAAGTGCAGCCTGGAATTAACCCAACCAATTCACTTATGAGCAATCGAAGAAATAATGAAACAAGGACTGTTCATAAATCTCTTCATGCTTAGTAAATTGTTTTAAGGTTACCTTGAGCTGCGTTTCCTCTAGACGAATCTCCATCCCCATTACGCCTAGCGTTGCTTGGTCCTCCACTGTCCTGAGTACGGTTCGCCTCGTACTGGGCGATAGCAGCGGAGATCCTTTCCTCCAGCAGGGCGTTCAGCTCATCAGCAGTTCTTGGCAGTGGGGGAGGAGGAGGTTGATCGTCATTGCGAGCGTTCACAGCTTTCCTGGGTGCCATGTTCTGACAGAACATAACACAACAGGGTTAGGCATTTGTTTGATATCGTCACACTAAACAGTAGTATCATATATATTCACAGGTATATATACCACATAAGTGACATCAAACAATCATTACTCTAGCAGAGTACTTAGTAGGCTTGCTCTGAGGGAATCTATACGTGACAAGACTTGCTGTGGTTTCTGTGCATTGAATTCCATAATTATGTATGCATCCATAATTACGTAACTCCTTGCACAGTCCGCATAGTTCGTTTCATCCTCGTATTTCTTCCTTCAGATAGGCCATTGCTTTTAGGTAGAGTCACATATACTTGTGACATTCTACTTCTAGTACATGCTAATTATCACACATAATTGCAAGTAGTTTCTAGTCAAGGACAAGTGCTACTCAAGTGCACTCTAAGTCTCGTAGTGTCTTTTCTAGACTCATGTAGTCAGTTTCAGGTAGTGGATGTCGCGGGACGTTTTATGCAATGAAAACTCTTTGAAAATTGTTTTCGTGAATGGATCCTAAAGATTGTAGACTAGACTCGAGAAGGAATCCTGGTTCACTACAATCGCAGCTCTGATACCAATCTGTCACACCCCTTTCTGCGGCGGAAGCACGAGGTGTAATCATGAAAGGTTCTCATTGCATACGAAGAGTAAACATACTACATGCTCAAAAATAACTTCGAATATTTCATTACCAAAAACATATGTCAAGTGTTTACAACACTAGATAACATATTGTCTTAAAAGTCACGTCTTTATTTAGCGAAAATAAAACATAGCGACATCCACGAGCATAAGTAAGACCACGCGCACATCCATCCTAGTTACCTGAAATACATGTGAGTTTTTGGAAAAACGTCAACATAAAGTTGGTGTGAATTCATGCAGTTTTGTATTTCACGTTTGCATACTTTGTATAAAAACATAGTTGTGAATAAATCAAGTTTTTCTCGAGTACTCCACGTACTTCAAATTATATATCAATCCTCTTGAGTACCCCACGTACTTCAAGTTATATATCAATCATCTTGAGTACCCCACGTACTTCAAGTTATATATCAATTTTAGAATGGTATGAATTTTATGTAAATACAGTATTTCTGTAATTATCAGTTTGTTAATGGGTTGCAAAGCCATTAACATGTGGCACGTCATAGGAAGTCACCAAACCTAAGGCATTTAATTGGTATATTCTGAGACACAAAAGCACCACTCGATTCTCGCCCCGACCGAGTGTGAGGCTGCCAGGCACCCGTTAGATCTAACCTTTTGTTCTGCGGTCTGAATGTATACGTTGATTAATGGTGCTTCTGTACCCTATTCGTGACACTATTTCTCATAACGCCTCCTACTTGGTTCTCGTTCTCACCAAGCGCGTTTCTTGTTATCATTTCTCATAGCGCCTTATACTTGGTTCTCGTCTCACCAAATGCGCTTCTCATATTCATATGTTTCGTCACACTTGGTTCTCGTTCTCACCAAGTGTACTTCTTGTATTTATATCATACCATTTATAAACATTGTACTTTTGTACATGTATTTCACCCCCGAAGTTATAAAAACTGAAAACAGTTAAAAGAAAAGGGGGAGCATGAACTCACAACTTTGCGTTCCTAGCGTCGTAAACTCCACCGGATTTGCTTAATTAACGTCGTAACCTATACGCGTTTTCTTAACGTTAGTCACTAGACTTGCGTCGCACAAGTACAGTCACTCTCTTTTGTGTATATTCTTGTGTTAAAAATATTCTATATTTTTAACTACGTATCTTACTTATATTATTTTCTCCAAAAATAAATATAAGTCTTTTGTGTTTTGCACTTTGCACCCGAATTATGTTTCTTGTATGTTGTATGTGTATTTTTATATTTCTACTCCTCATGAGTATTTAGTGTATTTTTAAGTCTTAATACACTAGCACGTATAACACATACTATATACACTTAACACACAAGTTGGTGATCAAATAATATATATTTTTCTCTCAAAAATATATACTTATTATCCATTTTTATTCTTCAAGAAATCACCATTTCTTATCATCAAAAGTTAGGGAAACCTTGTTAATGTTTTGAGGTATATTTTTAGGGGATAAGTTTCTCAAAAACTCGTATTTTTCTAAGTGTCAAAATTTATAAAAATTTTGACAGAGTTTCCCCTAAAAATGGAGGTTTCCCACGTTTTCAAAACATGTGTTTATTTTCTTTTAAATCATTATCAATCATCAACAACAATTATCAACAATACTCATCAGCAATAATCACTAGCTTCTCCATTTCATGAACTTGAATATTTACAAAAACGTGTAGTAACTTACTAGCACATTTAGTAAGTCTTGTTATCTTTAAAAATAAGTTTAATTTCTTAAAAACTTTATTTTTAAAGAATATGAAGTTTCACAACTTCTAGTCGGTTTTTACGAAAATTATTTCTTTGTTAAAACTTTTGTTACACAAGTATTCCATACACTTGTTTGTTCACAAAAACCACTTTTGTTTGTGTAAGATCCGGTTTAGAACATATGATCTCTTGGACACTTGGTCCTTTGAAAATACCGCTTGTAGATACATAGATCTACTAGTTTTAAACACTTTTGTACAAGTTAAAGCATTTTTACACAAGTTCATGGTTTATGTGTGGTAGTGTTTCACCTTTTAACCCTTGTTACTTCTAAAATAGCTTTATGTTAAGATCCATGATCTTACCAAACCGGGTTAAATGGTGATCCGAGCTACCACAATCATAGATCGGGTCTAGATAATCACAAATTCCAAGTACTACAACTTTTACACAAGTTACAAGCTATTAACCACCATTTTAGTGTTTTTACTAGACTTTAATGCTTCAAAAAGTATGTTATCGATATTTAACCGACGAAACTCCTTTTACCCACTTTAGATACGTCCAAACAAGAGTTTTAAACATTATACCTCTAGCTCGGGGCTAGGGAAGACTCTTGATGGAAAATGGGTGGATAAAAGCTAACGGAAGTGGTCCTTCGCGTTCCGAGTGCACCAAACCTTCTTATATGGCTCCTTGCACCTTTGATCACTCTTGGATAGTCTTGGAAAAACTTGGAAAAATTGATGGTGATTTAGGGGGTGTTGGCCGTGAGCTTATTGAGGGAGGGAGGAGAGAAGTGAAGGTGTTTGTGTGTGAGAATGATGAGGATGGTGATCTAGTGGGTTATCTTTATATCCTCCAACAAGGTTTTAACCATTGGGTCTAATGTCCTTAGTGTACAAGACAAGATCTCATAAACAATTCAACAAGATCTTTTAATTAGGCCATGTGGGCCGATTTTAAACATGGGGGAGGGGGTCTAGTTGTAAATTTTTAACCATATAGTTTGTTTAATGTTCAATCCCAAGCATTAGTTAGTTATGTTAGTTACAAGATATTTTAGTGGGTGTTAGGGTGCTCGGGGACCCTAACTAGCTTAGAAAAGTGAAAACAATGCTTCTAGCATTATTTTGGTATTCCGGGTAATATCCGGTTGTTCGGTTAAATACCGGTTCGTTAAAGCGCTAAATTGCACTTTTTAGGGTCTTTTAAGTACCCTTTTTGTATCCTTTCAATTCCCAACACTTAGGGAAATATTCTGGATAATAAAACGACATTTCTGCATAATATTTATATGCTTAAATGCTGATTAGAGCTGAATTATACAAAATTCGGCACTTAAAGTGCGTTTCGGTTGCTTTTTAGTGCTTATTTTTGCTTCCGGAGAGTATATGTATAAACCCTTGTATGTACTCGTGGGTTTTAATGCATTCTTGTTGTCGGACCTACACCTAGGCTCCAATTTTATTGTCTGACTGCTTTCTGCAGTTCTGTTGAAACATTGTGTCTTACCGGTGAGTTTACTATTATTTTTGACGCAACGCTCTCGTTTATGCATAAAGAAATATTTTGTAGTATACAACATGCATGAATTCACTTGTTTAATCATGTGTTCAGACATTGCTGACACTTAAACTCATAATTGCAGTCATTAAGCAATAATTAATGTGTACGGAAATTACCGGTTTGGGCCAGTTGTCACAGACACGCCGCTGGTACTTCCTATATATAAGTGCTTTTATGGTATTACATATTGTAGCATTATTTAAACCATTTCAGTTTAGACATATTACATCTACAATACAATCTTCACATAAACATCGTTTTACAAATAACTTAACTTATACAAATTCATTTTACATGGTTATTCTCTTAACCATACATTATTCTTTTATACATATATATATCATTTGGTTAATTTATCACTTTTCAAATGATTTATGAAAGGAACCACTCAACAAGATTCATGGCTACTTTTATTAAACAGTTTCTTTAAACGCAAGTCATGAATCCTATTTTCACAAAACCTATGTATCTCACAGGCATTTTTATGCTGACGTACCTATTTTCACATGTGTTTTCAGGAGCTGTTGCATAGGATGATCGAGACACACTTAGGCGGACCTGTCCCTTAGTGACTTAAATCGAAGCAAGGACTAGTTGAATTATGTTATGCACTCTTTGTTTCTTGTTTAAGACAATGTAACTCTCTTGTTTGATAAATAAAACGAAACTTTAATTTCCATGGTTGTGAAACAATTAATTCTGTTACAACACTCCCCGACGTCTCCGCCACGTTTTGTTGTTTTACGTGGTCGGGGTGTGACACACTCCACAACAAAACGGTGTTGCTAAGAGGAAGAATCGAACGATAATCGAAACTGCAAGAACGATGTTGGTAGAATCGGAGCTTCCTGTTCAGTTCTGGGGGGAGGCTGTGTCTACTGCTTGCTACACTTTAAACAGAGTTCTCACAGTTAAAAGGCATGACAATACGTGTTTCGAACTGTTACACAAAAGGAAACCGGACATTTCTCACCTAGAACCTTTTGGCGCACCATGCACTATGATTGAGCCGCACCGAAAGTTTGGCGCCAAAGCTATCGAGGGTTTCTTCCTTGGATATGCTACTCTGAATTTTTGTGTATGGAATTTGGCTACCAAAAAGATTGAGTTATGGAGTGAAGTAAAGGTTCAAAGGTATACTAATTCGGTTAGAGCTCTGGGTGATCCTTGGATGTTCGATTATGATGGGCTATTCGACTCCTTTTATCTGCCAACCTTTGATGAAGCATCTGCAGCTGCTCAAATGATACTTGAAAGTAACAATGTGGCTGAATCGCCATTGGTGAGACCAATTATTGTTAGCCCTCAAGCTTCTAATTCGGTTAACAACACGGTTCAAAATGAGGAATTTGAAGATGCTGCTGATTACAATGAGTCATCGGAAGATGATGAATACCATGATGTGAATGAAGACTCTTCAGCTCCGGTTGATCCTGTTCAAGGTGCTTCTGAAGCAACTCCTCATGTGCAGAATGTAGACACTGCTGAAGGAAATGCATCCACCTCTACGCCTATGCCCGGTGTGGACTTGGTTGTTGATCTTAATCTTAACAATTTGGGTATTAATACTCATGTTCCTGATTTTCCTGAAACGAGAATTCATGATACTCATCCGCAGCAGAATATTATTGGAGATGTCCAAAGTGGTGTGCAGACACGTAATCAGCTGAGAAACAACCAGAATGCTGGTTTGTATTCAGCCATCAGAGAATCTGGTTTACAAAATGATTGGTCCTTCACGTGTTATGTTTCACAAGAAGAAACAAAGTCTTGGAAATAAGCTCTAAATTATAAATCTTGGGTGGAAGCCATGCAGAATGAACTGCAACAGTTTCAAAAGCTGGGTGTCTGGAAGCTTGTTGAAAGGCCTGAAAATTACAAGAAAATTGGCACACGTTGGGTTTTCAAATGCAAAAAGGATGATCGTGGAGTAGTCATTCGAAACAAGGCGAGATTGGTTGTTCAAGGGTTTCGTCAGATCGAAGGAATTGACTACAATGAAGTTTATGCACCGGTTGCATGTCTTGAGGCTATTCGGATATTTCTAGCTTATGCTTCATTTAAAGGATTCAAGGTCTACCAGATGGATGTGAAAAGTGCTTTCTTACATGGTGTGGTTCAAGAAGCGGTGCACGTCGAGCAACCTCCGGGTTTTGAAGATCCTATTCATCCTGATCGGGTTTGGTTGCTCAACAAAGCTCTTTATGGTTTACATCAAGCACCAAGAGCTTGGTATGCAACCTTATCTAACTATCTGCTGGAGAATGGTTTTCGGCGAGGTCTTATTGATTGCACTCTCTTTATTAAAGAACAAGATGGAGATCTTCTATTGGTACAGGTATACGTTGATGATATCATATTTGGTTTAACTAATGATTCTTTGTGCAGGCAATTAGAGCGTGTGATGCAAGAAAAATTCGAGATGAGTGCAATGGGGGAAATGAATTTCTTCTTGGGCCTACAAGTTCAACAAACCGAGTCTGGGATATTCATCCATCAGACTAAATATGTTAGTGACATCTTGAGCCGGTTCCAGATGTCTGACGCAACGCCCATTGGTACCCCACTTCCGCAGAATCACGGGATTACTTTGGATCTGAAGGGTGAAAGCATTAACTCTTCATATTATCGCGCTATGATCGGATCTCTAATGTATCTCACAGCCTCGAGGCCCGATATCATGTATCCTACGTGCCAGCTCGCAAGATATCAAGCCAACCCGAATGCCTCACATCTGGGATCTGTTAAAAGGATTTTCCGCTTTTTGAAGGGTTGCCTGGACACCGGTCTCTGGTACCCTAGGGATGATAGCTTCGACCTGATCGCGTTCAGTGATTCTGATTTTGGTGGCTACAAAATCGACGGCAAATCAACAACAGCAGGATGTCAATTTTTAGGAAATCGCCTGGTCACATGGCAGTGCAAGAAGCAGACCTGTGTTGCTACATCAACGAGTGAAGCTGAATACATTGCTGCCTCTAGTTGTTGTTCCCAAGTTTTGTGGATCCAACAACAAATGCGCGACTACGGTTTTGAATTCCTATCTACTCCTATTTTTGTTGATAACAATGTTGCCTTACAGATCACTAGAAATCCTGTGCAGCATTCCAAGACCAAACACATCGAAATTAAATATCACTTCATGCGTGATTTTTTTGACAAAAGACTCATCGATGTTGTTAAAGTCCACACCGATCACCAACGTGCCAACCTGTGCACTAAAGCTTTTGATAAATCACGTTTTGATTATCTTCTTTTGGTCAATGGCATTAAGGTGATACCGGAGTAAACATTCTTTGGCTAATCATTTTTGTAAATATTTTCTTTAAAAACTCTAAAAATACAAAAAAGATTTTCATTTTCGTAACCTTTTTTCGCATTTTAGGGGGAGAAAATTCAAGAAAATACAAAAACATTTGAAAAAGTCAAAAATCCAAAAATATGTCTTTACGTTTGAAAAATTCAAAAATTCAAAAAAATTAGAAAACTCAAAAATTAAAAAAATTAGAAAACCAAAAATGAGTTTCTTGGATAAAAGAAAATAATGAGATTCACTGGTGTGGTTGGTCGACATGGTAAAAAATGTAAAAAGAAAAATTGAGAAATGATAAGTATCTCTTCTAATGATGTATCGGTAGGCTCACAATCAGATTAAAATGTGCAGGATGATACAAACCTTACAGACTTCAAGTCAGGTGGGAACCATTCATTGGCATATGGTCTTGGTACCAAAATTTCGTTTGATTGATTGCCGACGTTCTGAGATATACGGTCTTTATGTTGTCTTATCATCTGGGTATCATGGTTGTATCTTTTACCGAAAAATAACGGAGACAAAGTCTAGATCTTCCATGATACTATACATACGTGTACATATTGCATTCGACCTCAATAAGTGATCAACAGTCACATGTTGTCACACCCCGACCATGTAAAACAACAAATCGTGGCGGAAACATCGGAGAGTGTTGTAACAGAATCATTGTTTCACAACACATGGAATTTAGAATATTGTTTTATTACATAAAAAGTTACATTGTCTTGGAATTTGATCAACAAACAGTACAATTGTCGTTCATGTTTTTATAATTACTAAGGCCCAAGTCCATCCTATGTAAAGCAATCAACAGTCGTCACGAAATAAACCTGAAACATATGTGAAAGTAAATACGTCAGCATAAAAATGTCTGTGAGTAACATTGGTTTTGTGAATTAGATTCATGGCTTTGGATCATACAAGAAAAGATTACATGTTTATAAAAGTAGCCATGAATCCTTGATAAAAGTTTGATTTCTAGAACACTCTGCATTGATATAAAAGTTGTAGTATACAAAAATATATACCTTGGTTTTAAGAAAGTCGGATAAGTAATATATTAAAATATATTTTAGTTTCAAAACGGTTAAACAGATAGTATATCAAATATACTTTAGTTGTTAAAATATTAGTTTTCGGTAGTATATCATAAGTATACTTTGGTTTGGTAAATAACATATCAACTATGTTTTAGTAAATAAAAAAATATATGTTGGATTTGTACATAGTATATCAAATTATACTTTAGTAAATAATAACATATCAAATTATGCTTTAGCAAACAGTATCACGTTGGTAGTATATCGAAATATACCATAAATCGCGATTTAGCAATACATTTAAACCTTAGTGCATCAAACTACACTTTAGAGACTATAGAATTACCACAAAGGCAAATTCTATTTGGATAAAATTTGTTTCCTGACATTCCATACAACAGGAATGGTGTGTCTAGTCCTATAGCGCTATATCGTACTACCAATTGGCTTGATCATTGTTAATGAATGTATAAATAACCGTATAAATGAACAATTAGTTCTAACAAACCTTGGAAATCAGTCGTTTAAACCATAGATAATAGTTCAATTCGTCAAAAGATAGTACTTATGCATGTGAAATCATATAGTCGAAATCATTAAAATAATGAATAGGCACATATGAATCACCCCAAAACATTTGAAAACGTAAAAGAGGGGACTAAACACAATCCCTCAAATTGTTTATTTGTCCTAAATTAAATAAGAACGATTTAATAATCAAAAACTTACAAAAATACCGAAGTTTCTCCGATACTTAGAATTTTCACATAACCTTGAGATCTTCTTGAAAAGTTATTATTTTTTATTATATTGGTGTATTTATGTATATATGAGTTCATATACATATTTTAAGAACTTTGCGACTTGAACGATTTTATTGGTGACTCTCATCATGATAGAAGCAATATATCTACGATTTGCGCGTCGTAATATATATACTCAAACGTAACATACTAATAATAACGTAATACTCATAATCTCGTCAAGTATTAACATGTCATCATACACATCATATATAACACATAACACATTGTAACACATAAAATTTACCCATGAACAACCCATTATAGTGTATGTTGAAAAACACTTATTTTAGCGATTCGGTAACATTTTTGGGCGTCGGAAGTCACGTATGACTAACCAAACACCAAGTAAACTTAATATAAGTTAAAATAATTATTTTTATATCAAAAATATTAGTTTACTCACTGATCTAAAACAGTTTTATAAAAATCACCCGAAAAGCCGATTTTTAACCGTTTTACCGCATAGTTTTGCATCAAACGTTACCCTAACCATCCCAAATCGAAACGACTTGATATTTTAACATAACCCATTTTATTTACTGAATAAAATAGTGGTTATACTCATGATAGTGCAGGTCTCACATATAGCACATAAATCCTGCAAATTTCACATATTTTACCACTTTTTAAGCTATATGTACAACATGCAAAGCTATCAAACCTATGTCAAAGTTTCATGCCATTATAATATACCAAATGATGTTATTTTCAGTGTTTATAACCGTTTCTAAAACAGTTTTGTCAAACCATCATTTTTTATCATTTCTTGAGCTTTAAATCAACATGTATTCTTATGTACAAGTGCCTAAAGGACACTATCATATCAACATCATTTTATATGAATCTAAATGCAACAAATATGCAACTTATTCATGTTTATTTGCTGCTGTATTTGAACATTTATCATATCATGCATATATCATCAAAACCCTTGCATTTTAACTATCATTCAAAACTGGGCTATTTTCGGGAATTTTAATAAAATAGTTTACTCCAAAATTCCCAAATTTTTACAGAATGTTTTAAACGATCCAATTATTATTGTGTAAAAATATCGGGATCCAATTCATTACCAATATTTTATAAAAAATCATTTACCGGACTGCAATCAGATTCGTCACTTTCTGACTGCAGTCCACGGAATAATTCATTTAAAATTATCGTAAGTCCGATTGATGAAATTCCAGTGGGAGAATTACAAAGACATCAGTGGTCAGCTACAGTACAAATTTCATGAGCTAATTCTACACAGATTTCAAGTTATGAAGAAAAACATAACACACATTTTCTGCAGTAAAAACGTAGCTTTTGATGTTGTACAAAACGGACCTTTAAAAATAGTAAACGACCTCAAAAAAATATGATTACAGTTCCATTTGATTCGTTTTTCGAAAACATATAATTTAGACTTCAAAAAATCGATTTTTCGATTTATAACGGTCCGTTTACAGTGTCACACCCCCAAATTCCACCATGCGTAGTATCACCGCTTGGAGGCGTGACGTGACCAGGATCGAGCCACCAATCATATTGAATAACACAATTAAGTAATAAAACCAACCACAATACGATTGGTGACCAAAGGAAAGTAAACCAACTTTAAGTTAACCAAGTTCAGATTTAAACAGCGGAAGCATAAAACGTGAAACCAAAACATAAGTCCATAGTTCATAAGTTTAAAGTCCAAAACGTAGGTTTAATAAGTTCATAAGGATTAACGGTTTAGCACGGGACATAACAATTCATATTCCACAACAACCTTCTGTCACGACCCCCGACCCACCCTGGACGGAATCGGGAGCCGCGAACAGCCAAGTGGTACCGGTGATTAATTTGAAAAATATTGCTGCGGAAATTTCATTAGGACCGTGAGTTAGGAAAAATATCAGATTTTAGAAAACACCGGATTTTATTTATTAAATAGATGAGATAAACCCATGTTTTACAAAGGTAGCTTTAATAAGGGATAAACCCAATTACATAAAATAATATTTCTGAATTTGATTTAATTAATAAAATAAGCCACTTCTTGAAGCCTTTCAGTGCCGTATCCATCTCTTACTCCAATCTACTGTAATTACCTGAAACGCGTTTTAAAAAGGTTTTGTCAACAGGAAATACTGGTGAATCATTCTATTTACTAAAATGACACGTTTGTTATAATTTACAGTATTAAGAGTTTTTATATTTGCCCCGTATCTTATAATTAGCTGGTTCAGTTGTCACTCGACCGGATCTATGACTGTGGTCATACCACTATTGGGTCCTGTCACCCAACAGCGACGTATATCACTAATTAGGCTCGCCCACCTAAAGTGATAAAAACAGTAGTAATGTGCACAATACCCCACTTACTGCCAGTAACTTAAGATTAGTAAAGACTTAATCACTGCAAAGTATAACTGGAAAACATTTAGGGTTTGTAAACCAATTTGATAAAAAGAGAATGACTCACTTCATAAGCATGCAGTATTGATTTAACAAGCTTCTTGATTCTACTCCTTCTGATAATTAAGCGTATACTTTATTGTTCTGAATCTTCTGATGATTTAACATATAGTTTAACAGAATGGAATACGTATTTGTGTAAAACCCAAATCAAACCTAACAGTAGTCACGAGATTCGAACCTTAGCAAAATTCTCAAAGTATAGCACTTTGGATTCCGTTTAACGAAATTCACAAAGTACAGCACTTTTGGCATTTGTTAGTTGGTTCCTGAATCGATCGGCCAGAACATCGCATCGGCGATTATTGGTTAGAACACTAACTTATAGAGAGAAGAATAGAAGAAATGAGCAAAGGAAATGAATTCCTAAGCTTCCTATTTATAGGTAAGAAGTATGAAATTTCTAGAAAGTTTCCTATAGCTTTTCTAGGAAGTTACCTATGCATCTTCTAGGAAGCTTCCTACCCATATATATCTTCTTACACCTTCCTAGCACATTCCTTTGATATTATCTATTTTATATTTATATATATATATATATATATCTTTCATGTATATATATTTAGGTATTTAATAAATTTTACTTAGCTGATTAATTAATCTTACTTGGCTTAATTAATCTTGCTTAATCTTAATTAATCGTACTTAGCTTAATTAATCTAGCTTAGCTTAATTAATTTTGCTTAGCTTAACTTAATTAATCTCGCTTAACTAATTAATCATACTTAACTTAATTAACAGATTTAATTAATGTATTTAACTAACTTAACTGCTAAGTTTATTTAACTATTAAGTTTACTTAGCTATTAAGTATTCTAGCAGCTCCCTGCTTACGAGTTCTAATTTCTAGACACAATGGAACTCGTATTAGTGTATTAACTCAATTCAACTTTAACGACAACTCACGAGACCAAAACCCTCACAACGAATGACAAAGGCATAGCCCAATTACGGGCAGCACTTAAACATCCATCGGATAGTTTCAATCGATCGGATATTGAATCGTACCAGTGACTAGAGTTACGGGCAGAGTTTCGGGATTTAGAATAATACCCGAGCTATTACTTTGCTATAATAGAAGCTAAAAGAAGAAAAGAATTAAGCGAATTGAATTGAAACTATCGACTGCTATTTATAGGACTGGAAACTGCGTGCCTCGCGGCCCGCGTAACCTTAACGGAACACTTACGCGGCCCGCGTGGGAGTGTGGATCAGATCGTCGTTGGCTGAGTCATCGGTAGTTGTGTCACGTGGACAATACGTGTCCTTTAAGCTTATCCGGAGATCTACCTTGCTGTCGCGGCCCGCGTAGACTACCATTATGTCTTACGCGGCCCGCGTGGACTCCAATTTCTTGATTTTTTTGGGTTTTCACAAGGATTAGGGTTTCAGGGGTCCGGGTTTCCACTTACGGAGCGTTTTAGGACATTTTTGTGTGAGTCGTTATATCCTCCCCACCTTGTTTTAAATCTCGTCCTCGAGATTTGAGCTACGATATTTCTTTTAGAATTAGGTCATGTCTTAGTTAATAAAAACAATATTAAGGTAGATGGTACAGAATCAAAATAATTTTTTTATGAATACGGGTTTTACAATAAATTGGACTCAATGGTTCAACTGAATTAGTTTCAGAAATCAATGTCAAATGAATGAGATGAAATGATATAATGACTAGGTTCAAGTCAAAAGAGATATATGATCATTAGATGTCTAAATCGAATGTTTACAAGTTGTGAATGACTTTTAGAATCAATAGAATTCATTGTCAAAGGAAACTTACTTTGATTGTCAACTGAGGAAGTTTTAGGATCAACAAGCTCAAAATGAAATAGAAGCACGAAAATAATTAGTCAATTATCGAACCATGACATGAGAAAAATCAATGTGTTGATAATATTGAATTTGCAAGGGATACACCGAAATACAACAAAATTTTAGTGTATCATTGTCTTAATACATATAATTGTATTAAGATTATTTTAAATGATGAGTCGAACGAAAGACAGATGTGATTTTGAATGATTCGAATGATTATGATTAGCCCAAGCTATATGTTTATATCGACGCCACAAGGTGTCGAAATGATTGAAATAGCTCAATAATTATGGTGACCGAACAAATTCACCATTTTTTTTTCAACTGGAAGTTTTAATGAAGAAAATTTCAAATTATAGGTTTTTCAATTGATAATGAATAGATCAAATGAAAATTATAATTTTTTTTAATGATGAAAGAATCTTTTGAGGTACACGGAATATAATACGAATTTGTGTACTCTTATCTTAACACATAATTGTATTAAGACTGTTTTAAGATAATGAACCAACAGAAATTAAAATCCGTACATCAGATGTGAAAATGAGATTAGCTCAAGTTTCGAATTAAAGAAAATGCCACCACAAGGTGTCATAGTGATTGAAATAATAATAGGATTTTTGAAACAATCTAGTAGGATTTTTGATTGAACAATCTAGTAGGATTTTTGAAAGTTCAACAAAGTAAATCCGAATGTTTGTTTCAAACAATCTAGTAGGATTTTTGATTGAAAATGAAAATAATTGAATAATGTTTTTTGATCGAAAAGATCAAGAAATGCTCAATCGATGTTATAGGAATTGTTAAGAGATACACTGAGATATGACATGAATTTGTGTATTATTATCTTAGCACACGATTGTGTTAAGATTGCTTTTATAGGATAAACCAACAAAGCAGATTTAATATAAATAAATAAATAATTAAATCCGTATATGATATATACAAACGAGATTAGTGAAAGCTTAAATTTTGTGACAATGTCACCACAAGGTGATCGTGATTTAAAGAAATGATTTTATGAAGTCGAAGACCAAACAAGCGTGTTATAGTTCAAGAGAATTAAAGTGCTTGTTGGGATTATTTTGAATATGATGGCTTCAATTCATCATATGGGACCTTGAATTGAATACGTAATGCGAGCAAGTTCAACCAATTGAACTTGGTTTAAACAAAACGAGTTTTAATAAGAAAGTTCGGACATGGTCACAACAAAAACCATGTATACCATTCAAAAGAAAATCGAGTTTTTCAAGAATTCATCAATTCAATATCAAAGAGTCATCATTTTGCAAAATGCGGTTTACATTGCAAAGATCAAGTATAGCAAAACGATAATTGAACTTTTGATAAAACAACAAATTGGAATGAAGCCCTCCAGTGGTCTTCATAAATCAAATGAACCACATGCGTAACAGACAGTGTATGTGTAATGTGTGGATTTACCAAGAAATGAAACAGATCAATATTTGCTATTATGAAAGAAATCCTCATGGTATGAGGACCATTAGGGGAAGTAGAAACACGAAAGTTAACTCATTATAGAAGTCAGAATTTCAATGAAAGAAATATAAGAACTTCTATCTGGAATTTCGTGTGATAACCGTTGATAAGTGACATTACCAGGGAATGTCGAATAAAATGAAATAGGGGGATTTGAAAAGATATGTAATTTCTTTTTCAGAGCAAATATTTATGCCTCTGATTAGACTGTGCACTGATGATTGTGAAATCTTGTTTTAACGTACCTCAGCGATATTCATATTGTTTGTAGCATCATGTGGCAAAGTGCCGCTGTTTGATTAGTAGTTCTCCCACTGCCGGGATTCGTATTGGTGTTGTCATGCCCAATCATATTTTCAAAATGGTCTTGCCTCGAAAGTTGTGTGTGATATACTTCGACGTTTGTGGATGTATAATTTAAGTTTCATGTGTTTTCTTGTGCACTAGCACAACTTTACATGCTTCTTACTTGCGTTAATAATTTATGGTAACGCATTGGAAATTCTTATACTTTCGATTGCTTCCCAACTAAAAGGGTTCCTTGTCGTTTATATTGTCGCACGAGTTACGAGATAGATGATCAAACGAAATAATGTTTGATATCGGAATTATAGATGTATACAAGAGATTCCTGATAAAGAAATTTAAATTTTATTATTGACACATATGTTTGTGATTTATTCTTAATTGACTTTTGGAATTCCTTACAGATATACATATCTATATAATCATATATTTCACATGCTGTAATATACATACCCTCTATAAGGTCAATGTATTTAACAGATTCATATTTCCAAAAACAAGTCAGATATCAGGTCATGATACTATTTAGGGAAATCTTGTCACTTGTTTGACATATTATATACCCCGTCTTATCCGGTTCTTGCCGGAGAGGTAACCCTTATTATATCCGGACAAGCTGGAGAGTCTGCTACACCATACCCAGTCTTGTCGGAGAAGAAATTTATATTTCCCATAAATAGTAAAAAAAATTTTCTTAAATCATGATTTGGAAAGTGCATTATGACTTTCAAATAAGGAAATTAGTATTCACATGACGGATCATATTATAGAACAAAGTAGTACCAATAAATAAGAAATAACAGTGGCCAAGTGTTATTGCTTATTTATCATACTTGCAACGTTCTAGTTATCATCCTCACGGCATACCAAAATACATCACACTTTATTTATACCCGTAATTATCTTATCTCTAATCTTATACTAAGGCATATTTTCTTAAGTTCAAGTCTAAATGCTACCATGTGTGCTACCAGTTAATAACAATTTCCTAACTCTTTTATTTAAGCTTAGGTATTATTATCACAACACCTATTGGCTTAAATCAGTGGCTCTGATACCACCTTCTGTCACGACCCCCGACCCACCCTGGACGGAATCGGGAGCCGTGAACAGCCAAGTGTTACCGGTGATTATTTTGAAAAATATTGCAGCGGAAATTTCATCAGGACCGTGAGTTAGGAAAAATATCAGAGTTTAGAAAACACCGGATTTTATTTATTAAATAGATGGGATAAACCCATGTTTTACAAAGGTAGCTTTAATAAGGGATAAACCCAATTACATAAAACAATATTTCTGAATTTGATTTAATTAATAAAATAAGCCACTTCTTGAAGCCTTTCAGTGCCGTATCCATCTCTTACTCCAATCTACTGTAATTACCTGAAACGCGTTTTAAAAAGGTTTTGTCAGCAGGAAATACTGGTGAATCATTCTATTTACTAAAATGACACGTTTGTTATAATTTATAGTATTAAGAGTTTTTATATTTGCCCCGTAACTTATAATTAGCTGGTTCAGTTGTCACTCGACCGGATCTATGACTGTGGTCATACCACTATTGGGTCCTGTCACCCAATAGCGACGTATATTACTAATTAGGCTCGCCCACCTAAAGTGATAAAAACAGTAGTAATGTGCACAATACCCCACTTACTTCCAGTAACTTAAGATTAGCAAAGACTTAATCACTGCAAAGTATAACTGGAAAACATTTAGGGTTTTGTAAAGCAATTTGATAAAAAGAGAATGACTCACTTCATAAGCATGCAGTATTGATTTAACAAGCTTCTTGATTCTACTCCTTTTGATAATTAAGCGTATACTTTATTGTTCTGAATCTTCTGATGATTTAACAGCTTGTTTGATTGTATATTTGGGAGTATTCTGATAGTTAAACATATAGTTTAATAGAATGGAATACGTATTTGTGTAAAACCCAAATCAAACCTAACGGTAGTCACGAGATTCGAACCTTAGCAAAATTCTAAAAGTATAGCACTTTGGATTCCGTTTAACGAAATTCACAAAATACAGCACTTTTGGCATTTGTTAGTTGGTTCCTGAATCGATCGGACAGAACATCGCATCGGCGATTATTGGTTAGAACACTAACGTATAGAGAGAAGAATAGAATAAATAAGTAAAGGAAATGAATTCCTAAGCTTCCTATTTATAGGTAAGAAGTATGAAATTTCTAGGAACTTTCCTATAGCTTTTCTAGGAAGTTACCTATGCATCTTCTAGGAAGCTTCCTACCCATATATATATATCTTCTTACACCTTCCTAGCACCTTCCTTTGATATTATATATATATATATATATATATATTTCATGTATATCTATTTAGGTATTTAATAAATTTTACTTAGCTGATTAATTAATCTTGATTAATCTTAATTAATCGTACTTAGCTTAATTAATTTTGCTTAGCTTAACTTAATTAATCTCGCTTAACTAATTAATCATACTTAACTTAATTAACATATTTAATTAATGTATTTAACTAACTTAACTGCTAAGTTTATTTAACTATTAAGTTTACTTAGCTATTAAGTATTCTTGCAGCTCCCTGCTTACGAGTTCTAATTTCTAGACACAATGGAACTCGTATTAGTGTATTAACTCAATTCAACTTTAACGACAACTCACGAGACCAAAACCCTCACAACGAATGACAAAGGCATAGCCCAATTACGGGCAGCACTTAAACATCCATCGGATAGTTTCAATCGATCGGATATTGAATCGTACCAGTGACTAGAGTTATCACCCTAATACGGGCAGAGTTTCAGGATTTAGAATAATACCCGAGCTATTACTTTTCTATAATAGAAGCTAAAAGAAGAAAAGAATTGAGCGAATTGAATTGAAACTATCGACTGCTATCTATAGGACTGGAAACAGGGCGCCTCGCGGCCCGCGTAACCTTAACGGAACACTTACGCGGCCCGCGTGGGAGTGTGGATCAGATCGTCGTTGGCTGAGTCATCGGTAGTTGTGACACGTGGACAATACGCATCTAGCGACCTGTAAGGCATGTAACAACGAGTCAACAACAGAGTTGAGTGAGTTCACGTTTGATTGTTTAGTTTTAAGTTGTTTCTGAAAAACGTGGTTTGACTTTCGTTGGCTTATTTGCCGTGGGGGTTACCCCGTAGTTGAAAGTATGTTTAACCAGTTCCCTTTCATTACCCAAACCATATCCAAAATTAGTGCGGGCATCCCCATGTGAACTACTAGACTGTATTATATCGACTACTAACGAAAGTAAGTTGTGCCATAAGTCAATGTCTGTCATCATTGACCCTTTGCCTTAGTCCATTAGTACACTCCCGTTCGGACGACACGGTGTGAGGTTTGTTAAACCTAATAGCGCTATTAACTAATGACCCGCTCGCCATCGGCCTCGGCGATTAAGTCGATATAAAATGAGGGACTTATGATAGAGTTTTGTCTAGTAAGTTTTAAGGTTGTTGTCCTACCCAAGGAGGACGAACGTACATAGTTCTACCCAAGGAGAATACGCAGGATTTATGGTGGCATCCTACCCAAGGAGAATGGCCGTACATATCCTACCCAAGGAGGATATGTAGATTCCGTTTTAATTTCTTTAACCCATTCCCAACCACCGGGAAAATCCCATGCCTTAGAAAGTGTGTGAAATCACCTCGGTTTGCTCGGTTAGATTATCAAATATAGCTAACAGTCAAGGTTGGTCAATCACGTCCTAATATGATTACCAGTTAGTCATTTAGTAGTTTCAAATAGAGCACAAAGTTCCTACACGTATCTACTACATAACATGCATTCACCTTAATAGTTCACGCTCATATAAACATTCCACCTATAGTTACTCAAGAACAAGCATACGATATTTCACATATTACTTTTATTGACATATAACATGTTAGATCATCCTCAGATAACATACTCGCCATTTAGACACGAAAATTACTAATGTCGTTTCAGCTTTAATATTCAAAACCGGGCTGTTTTCGGACATTTTAATAAAATAGTTAACTTATTCCAAAACTTCCCAAATTTTTACAGAATGTCTTAAACGATCCAAATATTATTGTGTAAAAATCTCGGGATCCAATTCATCACCAATATTTTCAAAAAATTCATTTTCCGGACTGCAATCAGATTCATCTTTTTCTGATTGCAGTCCACCGAATAATTTATTAAAAATTCATCGTAAGTCCGACATATGAAATTCCAGTGAGGGAATTACAAATACATCGGTGGTCATCTACAGTACAAATTTCATGATCTAACTCTACACAGAATTCAAGTTATGACGGAAAACAGAACGCATATTTTCAGCATAAAAAATGCAGCTCTAGCTGCTGTTACAAAACGACTCTTTAAAAATAGTAAACGAAGTCCAAAAATTATGATTCCGGTGCCATTAGAACTGTATTTCATAATAACACGTTATAGACTCAAAATATCAGTTTTTTTGTTGAGTTATGACCTATTTACAGCCAACTGAAGTTGGCTGTAAAGGCTTGGACAGAAGCTGTTTTTCAGCTTTTAGCTTCCTAACTCGTGTTCGATTGATTCCATTAACATGTTTAGTGATCACAACAACATCAAACATCAATATTAACCAGCAAATCATCAGGAAATCAATAAGAATCAAGACAACTTCATATTAACATCACCTCATTGTATTTCAACAATATTTCATCACAAAGTTAGTTTATGTGCAAGACTTTGTTCATGGTTCTTTAGTGTTCATGGATTCTCATCATCAAATAACTATTAACCATTCTAATAACATGAAAAATGAACGGATCTAAGTTCTACCACTAGTTCAAGACTAGGGAAGTTCGAGTGAAGAAATGTGGTGGTTAATAGCGAATAGAGAAGCTCTTTCAACTTCCGAGAGCACCAAGCTTCGTTGTATGACCCGTAGCACCTTTGTATGTATGGAGATGACTTGGAAATGGCTTGAAGGTGGGTGTATGATGGATGGTGGTGTTCGGCCGTGAGGGAGGAAGTAGGGAAGGAGAGTTTGTGTGGTTTGTTGAAGTGTTTGATGAAAGAGAATGGTTATCCTCTAAACTTACTTATAAACCATGTTTACTATGATCCTTCATGTAATATGTTTCTTTGTCCAACAACACCTAAATAAAATAATCAAAAGAATGGGGGGGGGGGGGTGTTCCCCACACCATGACCGTCGAGAGAGGGGGGGCGTATAGGGTTGGGTGGTGATGAACTAGTTACACTTTAGTTAGAATTCTAATGATATAGTTAGTGTATTAGTGTGTTATATAATATAAGGTTTGTTAGGGTGTTCGGGGACCCTAACTAGCCCAGAAAAGTAAAAACAATGTATTTGGCAATATTTTTATGTTTCGGGTAAAGTTCGGTTGTTCGGTTTGATGCTGTTCTATTAAAGTGCTTAATTAGTCCGTAAAGTGTCCTATATATATTTTGTAACATTTTTAATTCTCAACACTTAGAAAAGCACACAAGACTATTTGGTAACTTTTCTGCATACTACTAGTATTTTAACAAACACATGTAAGTATAACACAGAAATCAGAAAGCAGTTAAATGATTCCACACAGTCGTCAAGCACTTTAATTATCATTAATAAGTTGTACGGAATACATGAAATTTTGCGGGTTGTCACATTCTCCCCCTGTTAAGAAAATTTCATCCCGAAATTTAGCTCGTGGTTACTGAGGAAGCTAGTTAAGTTGCGCTGGTTTCCTGGGGTGTCACATCATCCCCCTGTTGATTTAGAATTTTGTCCCGAAATTCTGTAGTAGCTTCAGCCTCAGAAGCAGTTGCGTTTTTCTTAAACAGCTGGGGGTACTTGAGTTTCATTTGGTCTTCTCGTTCCCAGGTGTACTCTGGGCCACGACGGGAATCCCAACGAACTCGAACGAGAGGTATCCTGGTGCGCTTGAGAATTTTAACATCTCGATCCGTAATCTCTACTGGTTCTTCGACGAATCGCAGCTGGTCGTCGATAGTGAGCTCCTTGAGAGGAACTATGAGGGTCTCGTCTGACAGACACTTCTTTAGATTCGACATATGGAAAACATTGTGAACTCCACTGAGTTCTTCAGGTAGATTCAACCTGTAGGCGACTTTGCCAATTTTCTCGATGATTTCGAACGGTCCGACATAACGCGGATTGAGCTTGCCTCGTTTGCCAAAGCGGACTACACCTTTCCAAGGTGAGACTTTGAGTAGCACTCGATCCCCAACCTGGAACTCGAGTGGTTTTCTTCGCTTATCAGCATAGCTTTTCTGGCGGTCACGAGCTGCCGCCATTCGTTGTTGTATCTGAGCAATCCTTTCGGTTGTATCTACTACAAGTTCTGGGCCAGTGATTTGACTGTCACCAATTTCTGCCCAACAGAGAGGTGATCGGCACTTCCGTCCGTATAATGCCTCAAACGGAGCGGCCTGGATGCTGGTATGGTAACTGTTATTATACGAAAACTCCACTAACGGGAGGTGTTTTTCCCAGCCATTACCAAAATCGAACACACATGCCCTAAGCATGTCTTCAAGGGTTTGGATGGTGCGTTCAGATTGACATCCGTCTGTGGATGATATGCTGTGCTAATGTCTAATCGAGAACCAAAGGACTTGTGCATAGCCTGCCACAATTCAGAAGTAAAACGCGCGTCATGATCAGAAATGATGGAGGTTGGCACTCCGTGCCTTGACACTACTTCCTTTAGGTAGATGTCTGCAAGAGTAGAAAACTTATCCGTTTCCCTGATAGCCAGAAAATGCGCAGACTTGGTCAGTCGATCCACGATCACCTAAATAGTGTCATTTCCGCGTTGAGATCTAGGCAGGCCAGTAACGAAATCCATGGAAATTTGTTCCCATTTCCATTTCGGAATCTCTGGTTGTTGGAGTAGGCCTGAGGGTTTCTGATATTCGGTCTTGACTCTCGCACAAGTCAAACATTTGCTAACGTAGGTTGCTATGTCGGCTTTCATACCAGGCCACCAATACGTAGTCTTGAGATCGTGGTACATCTGATCCGAACCAGGATGTACCGAATAACGAGACTTATGTGCTTTATCCATCACAAGCTCACGTAAGTTTCCATAAAGTGGAACCCAGATGCGTCCGTTTACATAGTAGGCGCCGTTTTCCTTTTGTTCTAGCCGTTGCCTCGATCCTCGTAAGGACTCAGCCCTGATGTTCTCTGCTTTCAATTCTTCAACCTGAGCATCTCGTATTTGAGCGGGAAGGCTAGAGTGAATGGTAAGCTGTAACGCTCGCACACGTTTAGGTATAGTGTCCTTTCGACTGAGGGCGTCGGCCACGACATTGGCTTTGCCCGGATGATACTTGATAGCGTATTCATAATTGTTCAAGAGTTTGACCCATCGGCGTTGACGCATGTTTAACTCCTTTTGCTTGAAGATATGCTCGAGACTCCTGTGATCGGTGTAAATGGTGCACTTGGTACCGTACAGGTAATGTCTCTAAATCTTAAGTACGAAAACAACTGTTCCCAATTCCAAGTCGTGCGTAGTGTAGTTCCTTTCGTGAACCTTAAGTTGGCGTGATGCGTAGGCAATGACCTTATCACGTTGCATTAACACGCAACCAAGTCCTTGGATGGAAGCGTCACAATAAACCACAAAATCATCTGTGCCTTCAGGCAATGAGAGGATAGGCGCGCTACAAAGTCTGTCTTTCAAGTGCTGAAATGCGGACTCCTTCGCATCACCCCAATGGTAGGTGACACCCTTCTGAGTCAGTGAAGTGAGAGGTTGCGCAATCTTTGAGAAATCCTTGATAAACCTTCTGTAATATCCTGCCAAGGCCAAGAATTGGCGGATTTCTGTTGGTGTACGGGGTGCAAGCCAGTCCTTGATCGAGTCTACCTTGGATGGATCAACGTGAATCCCATCATTGTTTACCACGTGGCCTAGAAAGTGGACTTCACGAAGCCAGAAGTCACATTTCGAAATCTTGGCATACAACTACTCTTTTCGAAGAAGTTCCAGCATAAGTCGTAGATGCTGCTCGTGTTCCTCCTGACTCTTAGAATAGATCAGGATGTCATCGATGAAAACAATAACGAATTTATCCAGGTAAGGCTTACACACCCTGTTCATGAGATCCATGAAAACTGCAGGTGCATTCGTCAACCCGAAAGGCATGACCAGAAACTCGTAATGGCCGTAGCGAGTTTTGAATGCTGTTTTGGAGATGTCCTCCTCTCGGACTCTCAGCTGATGGTATCCCGATCTCAAATCAATCTTAGAGTAATAGCTCGACCCTTGCAACTGGTCGAACAAGTCGTCAATACGTGGAAGAGGATAACGATTCTTCACGGTCACCTTGTTGAGTTCGCGATACTCAATACACGTCTTTCTTCTTCACGAATAACACTGGAGCTCCCCAAGGCGAAGAGCTAGGACGTATAAAACACTTTTCCAAGAGTTCCTGTAATTGCGTGGACAGTTCTTCAAGTTCTAATGGAGCTAGACGATAAGGTGCTCGAGCTATGGGCGCTGCTCCAGGGGCTAGCTCGATTTGAAATGCAACTTGATGATGAGGCAGGAGACCAGGTAATTCCTCAGGAAATACCTCGGGAAAATCGCGCACAATAGGAATGTCTTCTATCTTCCTTTCTTCCGAGGATGTATCAGAGACGAGGGCTAGAATAGCAGCGTGGCCCTTTTGCAAACACTTCTGGGCCTTAAGGAAAGAGATGATGCCCACAACAGCACCACTCTTGTCGCCATGAATCATGAGAGGTTCTTCACCAGAAAGAGGGATGCGGACAATCTTCTCGTTGCAAAGAATTTCCGCTTGCTAATGGGATAACCAATCCATCCCAATAACAACGCCGAAACTACCAAGTACGATAGGAATAAGATCGATAGAGAAGGTCTGACCAGCTAAGACAAGGTTACAACCTTTAACTACGTGTGTGGCTTCAAGACTTTTACCGTTTGCTAGTTCTACCGTGTGTTTGGTGTTCAGGAGTGTTGGAATGCGCTTAAGCATTTGGCTAACTTTTAAGGACACATAACTGGTATCGGCACCCGAATCGAATAAAACAGTAACAAAGAAGTCGTCCAGAAGAAACTTACCCATCACAACGTTGGGATCGTTCCTTGCATCACCCTGACCAATCACGAAGGCACGACCGCGGGCGCCATTGCCATTATTGTTACCCCCGTTGTTGCCTCCATTATTGCCTCCATTGTTGTTCCCGTTTCCCTGGTTGTTGTTGTTCTGATTCTGGTTCAGCTGGGGGTAGTTTCTATTAAAGTGGCCTTCAGCGCCACACTGGAAGCATCCTTTATTGCCCTGTTGTTGCTGCTGCTGGTGGTTCTGTGGAGCTTGTTGTTGTTGTTGTTGGCGATTCAGATTTGCAGGACGCGGGCTCCTGCAATCTTTAGCTTCATGACCGAGCTTTTGACATCTCTGACAACGACCTTTGTTGCACTGCCCGCTGTGGTGAAAATTACATCGGTTGTACTTAGGGTGATTTCCCTTGTACCCACCCTAACCTTGATTCCCAGATGATTGCTGACTGGGGCTCCTGTACTCGTCTGTCTTTCGCTGCTGGGACTGAGCTGAAGCAGAACCCTTACTGGAATTTCCATCCCATTTCTGCTTGTTTTCATTGGGAGCGTCAGTAGTAGCAGCACCAATACGCTTGGGCAGTTTGTTTTGTTCAACTGCTTGATCGGTGAGACGATGGGCCAACTTAATGATTTGCTGAATGGTACCCAGGTTAGCTGAAGTCACGTGAATTTGAATCTTTGGTACAAGACCCTTGAGGTACAGCTCAATACGTTTGATGGGAGGGTCCACCATAGTTGGACACAAGATGACCAGCTCGTTTGACCTCTTAGTATACGCCTCAATCTCAGACCCCGTCATCTTCAGATTGAAAAATTCCACCTCTAGCTTGTGGATGTCGTCCCGACTGCAGTACTCTTCTTTGATCAGTTCTTTGAAACCGTTCCATGGGGTGGCATTAGCAACCGCCAGCCCTAGCAATTGAACCTGTGCCTTCCACCAGGTTAATGTAGCACCTTCAAGCGTTCCAGTAGCATATTTCACCCTACGATCTTCAGGGCATTCACACATCTCGAAAACAGACTCAAGCTTCTCGAACCAGTGTAGGAGGCCCCCCTTCCGTGCCGCTGAAAGTACTGGGTCGGCAATCCATGAAGGTTTTGAACGTGCACACAGGAGGCTGAGCATGTTGACCTGTTGCGTGAGGATAAAAGATAAGGTTAAGCACGGGGGTTGGTTTGTGAAGGTAGGATCTAAATGTCCTAAAATGGGTTGATATGGCAGGTTATACCTCCTATAGGGACAGCTGCGAGTGCCTCAGCAACCCGTTCAATGATCAAAGCCGACAACTGGGCTTGAGTTAGGTTGATACGTCCTCCGCGTCCGCTCATGATCTTCACAATGAAGCAACGTAAGTGAGAAAAGTGTCGCGAAAGTGCATAAGTGTGGGATAACAGGAGCGGGTAAGCACACAAGGTCCAAATAGCAATTATCACGTTAACCAATGCGCAGTGTGAACTATCTAACCGACAATATAACATAAATCATACCACCTATTGTGTCGAGTCTTGCACGTGGAGCGAAGCGTCGTTTTGGATCGTTGGGCACTATACAGGTTATAGTCTGGTTTTATCGAAAAGCCTTTCCCTTTTTAAAACCAAGTTCACTATAACCAATGGCTCTGATACCAATCTGTCACACCCCCAAATTCCACCATGCGGAGTATCACCGCTTGGAGGCGTGACGTGACCAGGATCGAGCCACCAATCATATTGAACAACACAATTAAGTAAATAAAACCAACCACAATACGATTGGTGACCAAAGGAAAGTAAACCGACTTTAAGTTAACCAAGTTCAGATTTAAACAGCGGAAGCATAAAACGTGAAACCAAAACATAAGTCCATAGTTCATAAGTTTAAAGTAAAAAACGTAGGTTTAATAAGTTCATAAGGATTAAAGGTTTAGCACGGGACATAACAATTCATATTCCACAACAACCTTCTCCTCGTGCAAGCTCCATAAGCATCTAGCGACCTGTAAGGCATGTAACAACGAGTCAACAACAAAGTTGAGTGAGTTCACGTTTGGTTGTTTAGTTTTAAGTTGTTTCTGAAAAACGTGGTTTAACTTTCGTTGGCTTATTTGCCGTGGGGGTTACCCCGTAGTTGAAAGTATGTTTAACCAGTTCCCTTTCATTACCCAAACCATATCTAAAATTAGTGGGGGCTTCCCCATGTGAACTACTAGACTGTATGATATCGACTACTAACGAAAGTAACTTGTGCCCTAAGTCAATGTCTATCATCATTGACCCTTTGCCTTAGTCCATTAGTACACTCCCGTTCGGACGACATGGTGTGAGGTTTGTTAAACCTAATAGCGCTATTAACTAATGACCCGCTCGCCATCGGCCTCGGCGATTAAGTCGATATAAAATGAGGGACTTATGATAGAGTTTTGTCTAGTAAGTTTCAAGGTTGTTGTCCTACCCAAGGAGGACGAACGTACATAGTTCTACCCAAGGAGAATACGCATGATTTATGGTGGCATCCTACCCAAGGAGAATGGCCGTACATATCCTACCCAAGGAGGATATGTAGATTCCGTTTTAATTTCTTTAACCCATTCCCAACCACCGGGAAAATCCCATGCCTTAGAAAGTGTGTGAACTCACCTCGGTTTGCTCGGTTAGATTCTCAAATATAGCGAACAGTCAAGGTTGGTCAATCACGTCCTAATATGATTACCAGTTAGTCATTTAGTAGTTTCAAATAGAGCACAAAGTTCCTACACGTATCTACTACATAACATGCATTCACCTTAATAGTTCACGCTCATATAAACATTCCACCTATAGTTACTCAAGAACAAGCATACGATATTTGCACATATTACTTTTATTGACATATAACATGTTAGATCATCCTCAGATAACATACTCGCCATTTAGACACGAAAATTACTACTTATGTCATTTCAGCTTTAATATTCAAAACCGGGCTGTTTTCGGACATTTTAATAAAATAGTTAACTTATTCCAAAAATTCCCAAATTTTTACAGAATGTCTTAACCGATCCAAATATTATTGTGTAAAAATCTCGGGATCCAATTCATCACCAATATTTTCAAAAAATTCATTTTCCGGACTGCAATCAGATTCGTCTTTTTCTGATTGCAGTCCACCGAATAATTTATTAAAAATTCATCGTAAGTCCGACATATGAAATTCCAGTGAGGGAATTACAAATACATCGGTGGTCATCTACAGTACAAATTTCATGATCTAACTCTACACAGAATTCAAGTTATGACGGAAAACAGAACGCATATTTTCAGCATAAAAAATGCAGCTCTAGCTGCTGTTACAAAACGACAATTTAAAAATAGTAAACGAAGTCCAAAAATTATGATTACGGTGCCATTAGAACTGTATTTCATAATAACACGTTATAGACTCAAAATATAAGTTTTTTTGTTGAGTTATGACCTATTTACAGCCAACTGAAGTTGGCTGTAAAGGCTTGGACAGAAGCTGTATTTCAGCTTTTAGCTTCCTAACTCGTGTTCGATTGATTCCGTTAACATGTTTAGTGATCACAACAACATCAAACATCAATATTAACCAGCAAATCATCAGGAAATCAACAAGAATCAAGACAACTTCATATTAACATCACCTCATTGTATTTCAACAATATTTCATCACAAAGTTAGTTTATGTGCAAGACTTTGTTCATGGTTCTTTAGTGTTCATGGATTCTCATCATCAAATAAATATTAACCATTCTAATAACATGAAAAATGAACGGAGCTAAGTTCTTACCACTAGTTCAAGACTAGGGAAGTTTAAGTGAAGAAATGTGGTGGTTAATAGCGAATAGAGAAGGTCTTTCAACTTCCGAGAGCACCAAGCTTCGTTATATGACCCGTAGCACCTTTGTATGTATGGAGATGACTTGGAAATGGCTTGAAGGTGGGTGTATTATGGCTGGTGGTGTTCGGCCGTGAGGGAGGAAGAAGGGAAGGAGAGTTTGTGTGGTTTGTTGAAGTGTTTGATGAAAGAGAATGGTTATCCTCTAAACTTACTTATAAACCATGTTTACTATGATCCTTCATGTAATATGTTTCTTTGTCCAACAACACCTAAATAAAATAATTAAAAGAATGGTGGGGGTGTTCCCCACACCATGACCGTCGAGAGAGGGGGGGGGGGGTATAGGGTTGGGTGGTGATGAACTAGTTACACTTTAGTTAGAATTCTAATGATATAGTTAGTGTATTAGTGTGCTATATAATATAAGGTGTGTTAGGGTGTTCGGGGACCCTAACTAGCTCAGAAAAGTAAAAACAATGTATTTGGCAATATTTTAATGTTTCGGGTAAAGTCCGGTTGTTCGGTTTGATGCTGTTCCGTTAAAGTGATTAATTAGTCCGTAAAGTGTCCCATTTCTTTTTAGATTTCAAGTTTGTAAAAATTCCATGATTGAAGAGAAACTTCAAATCATCAAGAACAACCAAGAATCAAGAGTATGATTTAAACATAAATGTTATACCTTCAAGATTCAAGTAAGTTTTTGGATGAGATTTTGATGATATAGAGCTTGAAATCACTTGAAAGCACCTTGGAAACTCCTTTGGATCTTCACACCAACTTGAAATATGCTTGAAATGGAGATGGATCTTCAAGAACAAGGTTGCAAGGATGAGAATGCTGATGGTGAGGGTGTGGACGATTGGGGGAGAGAAATAGAAGGAGGAGATGGAGTGTAGTGAAGATTGTGATCTTTGGTAGATTATATAGAAGATATGAAGATCTATAATATCTAAGGGAAATCAAATAAGATCCAAGAAAGATCAAGATAGACTATGGAGGATCTTGGCAAATATATGGTGGGGCCACATAATGGTGACCTTGAAAATGGAGGGGGGGGGGGGTAAAGTGTAATTTTGATTGGTAAATTAGATAAAAACAGGTATTTAACTGGATACTGGGTATTTTATTTAGCGTTTAAATCCCGGTTTATGGCGTTCTATATTATTTTTATTATTCTATAAAAATAAACTCACCAAAATATTACTGAAATAAATTTCAGTTGCCGAGACTGGCTGCGTTGTCTGCGTTTTGAAGTAGAAGCACTATGTTGCGCAGTAACACGCAGTACGCGCTTAAACTTTGAAAAATAACGTTTTTAAGCGTTTTAATTTATTTTTCAACACAACCCTGATTAAAAATAAAATTTTAATCATAACAGAATATTTTCAGGATTTAAATATTATCCGGGCGGTCACCAACGTTCTTTTCGCAGTTTTGTCGCAAATAGTTCTAAAGTTCGAATAAACATGTTTTTGCCATACCGAATCCTTCGAAACTTATTTATAAGTTATGTAAAGGGTATTTAGGGTATGTTTGGCTTATGTCACAGTTCCAGAGTGTACGTCATGTTAAACTGATTATGTTTACATAACGGTTTATGATTTCACTTCCAGAACAGGTTTGAGAGTTCGGAATTGAACAATGATTGAAAACGTACTAATGTCACAAGTAATTAAACAAATATTGAAATTAAAACACCATATTTTGTTAAATACAAAGTTGTTCAGAACAGTACAAGGATTAAATGCACAGATGTCACAGTCTCCCCTACTTTTGGAAATTTCGTCCCGAAATTTAATTAGAGGATACTTCTGAAGGCATCTGTGATGGTTTCGCTTTCGAATGAATCCCTCGAACCCTAAGTAAAACTATGCGTCATGTTTGGATTCTTAGCGAATTTGTCAACTGTCAAAGTGAAGTCCTAGTAGTAACAAAACATGGAGTTTCGAACTATGGACAGAAGAACGTTTCCTATGAAGATTATCATAGGAACTTGTGTGTTTTTGAAATCGGAATTGGAGAGTGAAAAATAAAATGACATTGGTCAAGGTTTAGGACTTCTAGTAACTTAAATAACGCTACGTTCGCAATGTAATAAGGAACACTTATATATAGGAAGTACCAGCGGCGTATCCCCCATGCCCTTTTCTACATTGTTCCCGTTTCGTTATTCTCATCACTATAGGTCTTACACATGACAAAACTTGCTGTGGTTTCTGTGCACCGAATTTCATAATTATGTATGCATCCATAATTACGTAATTCCTTGCACAGTCCGCACAGTTCATTTCATAATGCGTGGGGAAAAATCAATTGAATAAACATAAAGCGACTTGACTAGACCACCAAAGGATCTTTTTAACTAGATCAACGAACGATCTTTTTAACTAGATCAACGAACGATCTTTTTTAACTAGATCAACACATGATCTCCTTAACTAGACCGTCGTACGATCTCCTTAAATAGACCACTTAAGGGATCTTTTCAATTATATCACCACAGGATATTCCTAACCAGATTTTTGAATCAATCTGTTTAACTAGACCGCTCAAGGGGTCCAATTATAGAGTAGTACTTCATAATCCAAGGCTCTTAACTATTACGTAGAAGCCCATTTAGGATTAAAGGTAGTACCTTTGGATATCCTACTATGAATCCGTCATATGGAGATATGGATGATTCTATGAGGATTTGGATAATGAATGTTCGGATGACACAAAAACACAAGACATAAAAGAAATCACATATGCACATAATCACATAATTGTATCAGTTTTGTAAAACAAACTTGAAACAACAACTTTTATTTTTATAAAACAACTGAATTGTTCCAAACGTCAAATGATAATAAACAAAGAAATACAAAAGACTAATTGTTCACTGCTACATTGTCGTTCGCGTTTGCCTCGTTTATGTTGAACACTCATCCACGTGCTGGGTTTGCGTTAACAAGTCTTGGGAAATTGTTTCGGTAGTGAGTAAGGTCAACACAGTTATAACACGACCCAGGAGGGAACTGTGCTTGAGCAACAGCAGGATTTGTAGCAGCTTGGTTAGCATAACGGCAGGTATTGACCAAATGTCCCAATCGCCCACAGTGGGTACATTTATGACACTGTACTTGCTCCAGATGATGACGGTTGCATTTTTTGCACAAAGGTGCGGTACCAACATAGTTTTTCTTTGTACGAGGTTGTGCTGGCTGATTTGGTGCAACCTGGTTGTTCTGAGCAGTTATTGCGCAATTTTTGAAGCCTTGCGCTTCTTCTTCTTGGATGTCTCGGCCTGTCTATCCTTTGGTTCTTCTTGTGCAGACTTGTCAGATGGTTTCGGGTCGCCCTTTCGAAAAAGCTTACCTTTCCTGATCTGGGATTCAGTCAGGGTAGCAGACAATTCAATGGCCTGTTTGACGGTAGTAGGGTTGCTGCCAGTAACGATATCCTGAACTAAGTCAGGAAGACCATCAATGTACTTTTCAATCTCCTTCTCCACAGGCGTAACCATAGCAGGACATAACAGGCTCCGCTCCTCATAACGATCAGTATAGGCTCGATGTTCACCACAGTCTTGCTTCAAATCATCGAATTCTCTTTCCCACGCTCTAAGCTCATGATGAGGAAAGAACTCCTTCATCATTAGAGCTTGAAGCTCCTCCTAAGTTTGAGCTAGTGCCACATCGGCACCCCTATCATGCATCACCCCGTTCCACCATGTAAGAGCACGCTTCTCAAACACACTGGATGTAAACTCAATCTTACGCTCATTCGGACATTGCACATGCCTGAATGTTCTCTCCAAACTTTCAAACCATTGCAGGAGCGCGGTTGCTCCTTGAGTCCCAGAAAACTTCAAAGGTTTAACAGAGTTGAATGTCTTAAAGTTGCACGGAACAGGTACGTTGTTGTTGTTGTTGTTGTTGTTTGCTTGGTTTAACTGGGTAACTAGGTTCGGGAGTACAACAGCGATTTGCTGAGTGATCAAGGCTGCCATTGCGGCGTCTTGAGTTTGATCACGTCGAGGAGGCATCTAAAAGAAAAGGGACACATGGAAATGTGTGAGATTGACATAGAACAATCAAAAGGAGTATTGAAAACATCGACAAAACGAAGGAAGGTGGTCATTTATTTGTTACTTAAAACAAACAAACAACACAGTGACTAATCAAAGTAAAGAGGTCTACATAATGCATAATGAAGACATGCTTTAGCCTATAAGTGGACACTCACCCCAAGAGTTCCCAGGTAAGAGTGACTGGTCCGATTATGTGGATTTGTACTAACACTCTAGCCTTAGACAGAAAACTCAGGGTACAGGCACCACCCTTTCGGATTGCACGTGTTCACATTATTAAGACTCAACTTTGACGAGATTTGAAAACTTTAAAGGCGTAAAGCCTAAAAACTAATCATCTAAGGATAGATGATCGGTTTTCAAATGGAATTTAGATTTGTGTACTTGTTTTGGTAATCACCTAAGGATAGGTGATAGTATTGTTTTAAGATCTAAACACAAGGTAACTTGTGTTAGGGTCCTAGAAAGGTTATAGTCTAGGTCAAAATTTTACGAATAACCTAATTCCCTATAACCATGAGCTCTGATACCAACTCTTCTGTCACACCCCGACCACGTAAAACAATAAATCACGGCGGAAACGTCGGGGAGTGTTGTAACAGAATCATTGTTTCACAACACATGGAATTTATAATATTGTTTTATTACATAAAAAGTTACATTGTCTTGGAATTTGATCAACAAACAGTACAATTGCCGTTCATGTTTTTATAATTACAAAGGCCCAAGTCCATCCTATGTAAAGCAATCAACAGTCGTCACGAAATAAACCTGAAACATATGTGAAAGTAAATACGTCAGCATAAAAATGCATGTGAGTAACATATGTTTTGTGAATTAGATTCATGGCTTTGGATCATATAAGAAAAGATTATATGTTTATAAAAGTAGCCATGAATCCTTGATAAAAGTTTGGTTTCTAGAACACTCTGCATTGATATAAAAGTTGTAGTATACAAAAATATATACCTTGGTTTTAAGAAAGTCGGATAAGTAATATATTAAAATATATTTTAGTCTCAAAACGGTTAAACAGATAGTATATCAAATATACTTTAGTTGTTAAAATATTAGTTTTCGGTAGATAATTTAGTTGTTAAAATATTAGTTTTCGGTAGTATATCATAAGTATACTTTGGTTTGGTAAATAACATATCAACTATGTTTTAGTAAATAACAAAATATATGTTGGATTTGTACATAGTATATCAAATTATACTTTAGTAAATAACAGCATATCAAATTATGCTTTAGCAAACAGTATCACGTTGGTAGTATATCGAAATATACCATAAATCGCGATTTAGCAATACATTCAAACCTTAGTGCATCAAACTACACTTTAGAGACTATAGAATTACCACAAAGGCAAATTCTATTTGGATAAAATTTGGTTTCTGACATTCCATACAACAGGAATGGGGTGTCTAGTCCTATAGCGCTATATCGTACTACCAATCGGCTTGATCATTGTTAATGAATGTATAAATAACAGTATAAATGAACAATTAGTTCTAACAAACCTTGGAAATCAGTCGTTTAAACCATAGATAATAGTTCAATTCATCAAAAGATAGTACTTATGCATGTGAAATCATATAGTCGAAATCATGAAAATAATGAATAGGCACATATGAATCACCCCAAAACATTTGAAAACGTAAAAGAGGGGACTATGTACTCACCTTTGGGTGCGTTTTTATAAGTTAACACAATCCCTCAAATTGTTTATTCGTCCTAAATTAAATAAGAATGATTTAATAATAAAAAACTTACAAAAATACCGAAGTTTCTCCGATACTTAGAATTTTCACATAACCTTGAGATCTTCTCGAAAAGTTTTTATTTTTGATTATATTGGTGTATTTATGTATATATGAGTTCATATACATATTTTAAGAACTTTGCGACTTGAACGATTTTATTGGTGACTCTAATCATGTTATAAGCAATATATCTACGATTTGTGCGTCGTAATATATATACTCAAACGTAACATACTAATAATAACGTAATACTCATAATCTCGTCAAGTATTAACATGTCATCATACACATCTTATATAACACATAACACATTGTAACACATAAAATTTACCCATAAACAACCCATTATAGTGTATGTTGAAAAACACTTATTTTAGCGATTCGGTAACATTTTTGTGCGTCGGAAGTCACGTATGATTAACCAAACACCAAGTAAACTTAATATAAGTTAAAATACTTATTTTTATATCAAAAATATCAGTTTACTCACTGATCTAAAATAGTTTTATAAAAATACTCCGAAAAGCCAATTTTTAACCGTTTTACCGCATAGTTTTGCATCAAACGTTACCCTAACCATCCCAAATTGAAACGACTTGATATTTTAACATAACCCATGTTATTTACTGAATAAAATAGTGGTTATACTCATGATAGTGCAGGTCTCACATATAGCACATAAATCCTGCAAATTTTACCTATTTTACCACTTTTTAAGCTATATGTACAACATGCAAAGCTATCAAACCTATGTCAAAGTTTCATGCCATTATAATATACCAAATGATGTTATTTTTAGTGTTTATAACCTGTTCTAAAACACTTTTGTCATACCATCATTTTTTATCATTTCTTGAGCTTTAAATCAACATGTATTCTTATGTACAAGTGCCTAAAGCACACTATCATATCAACATCATTTTATATGAATCTAAATGCAACAAATATGCAACTTATTCATGTTTATTTGCTGCTGTATTTGAACATTTATCATATCATGCATATATCATCAAAACCCTTGCATTTTAACTATCATTCAAAACTGGGCTGTTTTCGGAAATTTTAATAAAATAGTTAACTTACTCCAAAAATTCCCAAAGTTTTACAGAATGTTTTAAACGATCCAATTATTATTGTGTGAAAATATCTGCAATTAGATTCGTCACTTTCTGACTGCAGTCCACGGAATAATTCATTTAAAATTCATCGTAAGTCCGATTGATGAAATTCTAGAAGGAGAATTACAACAACATCAGTGGTCATCTATAGTACAAATTTCATGAGCTTATTCTACACATATTTCAAGTTATGACGAAAAACATAACACACATTTTCTGTAGTAAAAACGCAGCTTTTGCTGCTGTACAAAACGGACCTTTAAAAATAGTAAACAACCTCGAAAAAATATGATTTTAGTGCCATTTGATTTGTTTTTCGAAACATATAATTTAGACTTCAGAAAATCGATTTTTCGATTTATAACGGTCCGTTTACAGCCAACTGAAGTTGGCCGTAAATGTTACTCAGCATGCTGTTAATCGCTTAAATGTTACTTAAACATGCAAGCAAATATCCTAAACAAGTGTTTATCTAGAAATCAAACTCAAAACTCATACACCCATATATATATATGTACGGTTTATATACACCCATATACATCACCATTTTTATTTTGTATCAAGACCCATTTCTTTTTAGATTTCAAGTTTGTGAAAATTCCAAGATTCAAGAGAAACTTCAAATCATCAAGAACAACCAAGAATCAAGAGTATGATTTAAACATAAATGTTATACATTCAAGATTCAAGTAAGTTTTTGGATGAGATTTTGATGATATGGAGCTTGAAATCACTTGAAAGCACCTTGGAAACTCCTTTGGATCTTCACACCAACTTGAAATATGCTTGAAATGGAGATGGATCTCCAAGAACAAGGTTGCAAGGATGAGAATGGTGATGGTGTGGACGGTTGGGGGAGAGAGAGAGAAGGAGGAGATGGAGTGTAGTGAAGATTGTGATCTTTGGTAGATTATATAGAAGATATGAAGATCTATAATATCCAAGGGAAATCAAATAAGATCCAAGAAAGATCTAGATAGATTATGGAGGATCTTGGCAAATATATGGTGGGGCCACATAATGGTGACCGTGAAAATGGAAGGGGGGGGGGTGGTAAAGTGTAATTTTGATTGGTAAATTAGATAAAAACAGGTATTCAACTAGATACCTGGTATTTTATCTAGCGTTTAAATCCCGGTTTATGGCGTTCTAAATTATTTTTAGTATTCTATAAAAATAAACTCGCCAAAATATTACTGAAATAAATTTCAGTTGCCGAGACTGGCTGCGTTGTCTGCGTTTTGTAGTAGAAGCACCGTGTTGCGCAGTAACACGCGGTACACGCTTAAACTTTGAAAAATAACGTTTTTAAGCGTTTTAATTTATTTTTCAACACGAACCTGATTAAAAATAAAATTTTAATCATAACAGAATATTTTCAGGATTTAAATATTATCCGGGCAGTCACCAACGTTCCTTTCGCAGTTTTGTCGCAAATAGTTCTAAAGTTTGAATAAACATGTTTTTGCCATACCGAATCCTTCGAAACTTATTTCTAAGTTATGTAAAGGGTATTTAGGGTATGTTTGGCTTATGTCACAGTTCCGGAGTGTACGTCGTGTTAAACTGATTATGTTTATGTAACAGTTTATGATTTCACTTCCAGAACAGGTTTGAGAGTTCGAAATTGAACAATGATTGAAAACATACTAATGTCACAAATAATTAAACAAATATTGAAATTAAAACACCATATTTTGTTAAATACAAAGTTGTTCAGAACAGTACAAGGATTAAATGCACAGATGTCACACATGTCCAAACAAAATAAGTGATAATATATCACATTTATCCGGGAGTCAAGTTCGTCTCTTTGCTGTACGTTAGTACTGAACTGTTCACGGACTTGCTCCTGTGCCCTCATGCATTTGAAAATCAAGTTCCTCATCAATAAGTGATTCTATCACATACGGCTTGTTTTCAACCAAAATAAGTGAGTTTCTCACATCTTTTATACGGTCAAACAGGTGATAAGCGGTATACTCACCGGTAAGATGAATTCTCGTGCATACCTTGATACGAGAATGTGTCATGAGTGGATGAACACCAACTTGTAAGTATAACCCTTACCGTAAATCGTATCTCCTAATTATGATTACATCTGATAAGTTGAGCTTATGTGGACAACAATATCGATAATTGTGGTAGTATACTTATCCAAAGCTTTAAAGTGAAACAAAAACCATGTTGACAAAGACCGTTAGCTGGTATGATTCTTTTTCCTTGAAACTCGCAAAAAGTTTGACATTGTACAGTCGTTTACTACTTTTTATTGCTTCTCGTTAGTTTACCGCATTTTATATTATGTTTTAGAGTAAGTTGTAAAGTTCGTTTTTGATTAGCCGAAGTTGAAACTTGGAGTTTTCTGCCAAAAAGCCGAAAACTGACTTCATAAAATGTCCTTTTGCATTTGGTAAACTTAATCACAAGGGAAAATTTGTTCAAATCAGTAAAATCTGTTCAAAGTGTGCAAATTCAGTGACTTGGTAATTTTGGCTGAAAATGTGTCACGATAAACCTAAGGTCCACGAAAGACCTAAAAGTCAACGAAAAACAATTTTAAGGTCAACCTGTTTCAGTCATGGTAAAAGTTAAGGTCCACGAAAGACCTAAAAGTCAACAAAATACCCATTTTTCGTCGAGGTCACGACGAAAAACCTTGGGCCTTATGGATTTTTGTCATGGGCTTACTGTTCAAGCCCAAGAAGGTTTTTCATCGACCCATCACATTTTTCGTCGAGGTCATGATGAAAAACAATTGGGCTTCATGGACTTTCGTCATGGATTACTGTACAAGCCCATCAATGTTTTTCGTCAACCCATCTTGTTTTTCGTCGAGGACGGTTTTTCGTCGAGGTTAGGTATATAAAAAGGGGTCCCAGTGCATTATCAATATCACTTTTTCAAACCCACTCTCCTGTTCACCTTCTTCCACAAGCAAACCCCCATACCCCTCTCTGCCGACTCAAAAACACTTTATTTTCTTTGAAATTTTCATCAAATCAAGGTATTCAAAGTGATTGTTTAAATTCTTCGAATCTTTAGGACCGTTGTGTTTTGCTCGAATGTTTTGAAAACCCTCGGACAACCTTTGATGTTTGAATCTTTCATATAATACTATGTTTATTTTCTTTGATTTTCATCAAAACTGTTAAACTTAGAGTGTGTATGTAGATCTGTACATTGTTTTTGGGTATTTGATTTAAGTGCAAAAACAGGGGATGGGATGTTGATTATTGTTTAAACAGGTTTGGGTATTTTCCGGTTAAACTTGTGTCAGTTACACTTCTGGGTTGTTTCCTTCTTGTTTGAGTTTAAACAAAGTGTCCAGTGTGTGTGATTTACTGAATCAATCGTCGATTTAACTTCAATCGGCTAAAAACCCTCTGTTTCGAAAAACCCTCAAATTTATGTCCGTCGAAAAACCCTAACTGACGACGAAATACATCTTTCTTCAAACCGCCTGCGACGAAATACCTGTTTAACAAAGAAACATTTTTCGTCGAAAGACTGTCGACGAAAAACCCAGGGTCAAAGGTCAATGTTGACTTTGTTTGACCAAAGGTTTTTCGCCATAAAGCATGTTTTTTGTTGCAGTCACATTTTTTCGTCGTCCAACACTTAGAAAATTTTATGTTTGTGTGCACTTTCACAGAAGATATGTATATACATATTCATTGTTCACTTTACACATAAACATGTATAGGCATATGTCTATTGCACATGTTATGATATTATGACTTACAGTGGATGTTTTCGAATACAGAATGGCACCAAAAGAAAAGAAACACAAGCCCGCGACTAAGAAAACTGACAAACCAGAAGAATAAGTCATGTCCGAAAAATGTCATAACATGATTGCATACCTTGATACTGAAGGGAAGATTACGGAACTGAAGGAGATCACTCAATGGTAAGGGAATCTCGGATAAATAAGGCCGTTACTTTTTCAACACCGGTGTACAAATCTCTCAGTAAAGAATTCTGGAATTCAGCAAGCGTTATTGAAGTTGACGGAAACGAGCTTATACAAGGGCAAGTTAACTAAGTGAATGTGAATGTCTCTCCGGATATCCTAAACACCGTACTGGAACTTCAAGATGATCCGAATGCACCGTATGCTGTTCCAATTATGTGCACACGTGGTTGTTTGATTAGGATGAAGTGTACCGGTGATATTTTCAGTAGTTAAATCAACAAAGGAGATTTGCCAATGCGCTACAAGTTTCTACTACATGTACTCATTCAATGTCTTAGCAACAGACGTGCTGGATACGACATGGTAGGCAATGATCTATTGGGACTCATGGTGGCCTTGGTGCTAAACAAGCCGTTTAGCATTTCGAAATACATTTATGCCAACATGAAGGAAAATATGAAAAAAACTGGTGGTCGTACGACAGGGAATAAGTTCTGGATGTATCCTCGATTTTTGCAAATGATCATGAATGTCCAGCATCCCAATCTTTCGAAAGCTGATAATGATATTATGAATATAGATACGATGATCGAGCATCCACTAAAGATATTCAGGGGCGTTGCAGCGAATAGATACAAGGAAAGCAAACCGCCAAGGAAGTTAATTGGTGCTCTTAACAAGACAGACTACATCACTCCAGAAAACAACAAATGGCGTCACAATGACAGCCAATCTGACGATGAGGAGTCGAAATTGAAGAAGATGATGGAAGACAAATTGGGTCGCAAAAAGATTAATATCTTCGGTGATTCTACCGAAAGCGACAGTGACGATGATGGTGATGATGAAGGTGGTGATGGTGGAGATGCTGGTGCATCTGCTGCTGGTGCATCTGCTGCTGGTACAGCTGGTGCTAGTTCAACTGGAGGCAATGAAGAGGATACGAAATCTGACGATAATCAACCTGAGCCTGGATACGAGTTCTATCTCGATGAACATGGTGTGAGGAAGGTCAGAAAGATTAGACAAGAGGATGATGCTGATTACGTTCCTTCAGATACTAAAGCTGAACATTTAAAGAGGAAACAATCTGCTGCTCATAGAAAGAAAAGGGCAAGGAAGTACATTGGTTCTTCATCTGTGCAGCAAAGCGTTCCATAGCAAGAGCCTGTTCAAGAAGCAGAAATGAATTCGGAGTTTGGATTAATAGCCGAAGAAGCTACTGCTATGGTATCATCTCCTCCGAGATCATCCGAAGCAACTCCTATGGTCACTTCAGCTGCTAAAACACCAACAGTGACACCACAAGAACCTGCACGCTCAATAGCATCCACTATTCGAGCAACTACTTCTCAGCCAAGCGTAGAACGCAAACAAAGGAAATTCTCTGAAATGCTGCAAGATGAAAAGGTAGATTTCTTGTTTTCTCAATTACAAGCTGTTGTAGGTCAAATCAATAGACAATCAGCCGTGATCAATGTCACAAGAAGCGACGTTATCAAGAAACAGTTGGAGATTAATACGTTGAATTCCACTGTTGAGCGTCAACAAGCTGAAATCACACGCCAACAAGCAGAGATTGAGCAACTGAAGGCTGAGAATGAACGCTTGAAGGCTGCTGATGAAGAAGAGAGCGTCAGTTGCAACAAATGCGAGCTGGAGATAATACTCGTGGTATTGATTTGAACCGCTTGAAAGAAAGAAGCATCCATGTTCAAAGGTTGGCCGATACTCTTAAAGAAAAGCATGACGATATGAGAGAGTGGTACAATTCTCGCAATACCAAGATAATAGATGGGGTCAAGAAAATCACTGAAGGCTTCGAGATTGTCAGAAAGCGTGTCAACATTTTGTGTGGCGATCGATACAAACAGCAGGAAGTCTTGTAGAAAAAAGATCATGATTCTGAGGATCCGGATAACCCTGAGCCTTCTGCGACATCTGAGCAACCACCAGCCACTACATCTACTCAAATGGTTGTCTTCAATCCTTCACAGCTTGAATCTACACAAGGAACCTCTGGTGGAACCGTAGAAGAGATACAACAATTAGAGAGCAGTTCTTACATTGAAAGCTCTATGGCTGGTACATCCTCTGTTCCTAGCTCTGCTGATCTTGCTTTACCGGCTGTGCATCCCATTACTGGAGAAATTCTGGAAGAGGGAGAGTTTGTTGCGGACCTTTCACATGAGCAGTTGCTTGCTTTGAATGAGATGAAATAAATCGATGATGCTGCTATTGATGATATTCCAAGTGAGCCGGAAACAACAAACTTAGAAAATGTTGATGAGATTATCTTTGAAGGTGATGATAAGAAGTCTTCCCACGTGCGAGAAGACGGGACTGAGTTCACTCCCTTTAATGAAGAATGGTTGAAGGAAAACATGGACGTCATCGATGAACAGTTAAAAAATCGTGATACTTCTGATAATGCCTCGGATGCGTTCACAGAGTGGAGAAAGCAGTTCTTGTCTAAAGTTTCCAAGCCTATGCCAGCTGAAGTTCAAGTCGACTACCTACAATACGAGAAAGAGAACTTTCATGGAAACATTCTTTACTGGATGTTTATCAAAGAAATCCACTGCATGGCCATCAAGCGTGAATACGGTATTCAGTATTTCAGGTCGCTGTTGAGCATTTTGTCCTTACCATTTTATGACGTTGCAGCCTTAACAAAGCTTGAGCTCATTAATCGTTCAAACTTCGAAGGAGCAACGTTGTTTACTCGCAAGATAAAGATGAACAAGAGGATAGGCTGGAAAGACGAGTTGTACAAGCCTCAGTTTCCAATCTATCAACAAATCAAGTTCACCTTGGATCCATCAACCAACACGGCGCGATACAAGCTTGTTTATCAGTCGGCGAAGGTTATGGACAAGATTCCGTTGATGCCGATGAAACAGAACTTTTTGGAAGACATGGCTTTATGGTGTTACGACTCGGATACGCATGAGGCCGTTATTGTGTTCAAGGATGACCGAGAAAACTTCCGCATGCTCGACCCGGTGTGGATAGTGAATATGTCTGCGAACGACATCAACAAGCCATTCCGACATGATATCTTTTATGAAGACAAGGACGCGCATCAAGCTTTACGATTTCAGCGCGTCGCTTGCTTTTGTTACCATCATGGGATTCACGCTGGCAGTTCCTGGTCCGAGAAACACTGAAGACTGAAGATTGAAGACCGAATACCAAGTAACAGACAAGGGGGAGTTTGTTGGTGCATATTTTGGTGTCTATAAATTGTTCTTTTTTAGCGTTGTTATTTTACGGTCTTTTATTTATCGAGTCTGTATTCGTCAGTCGACCAAGTCGGATATCCTCCTATCTAACTTTGGTACGACAGTTGTCTCTTTGGTATGTAATTGAAACTGATGCATGTTGCATTTGATTAGTAGTTTATGTCTGTGTGTGTTTATTACATAGTTCTGCTTCAAACTGTCAAACAGTTTATAGCTGTTCTGATATGCAGCCCCTCGACGAAAGACCTCTTTCTTCGTACATATGGGTGCACGAAAAACCTATTTCGTCATTCATGTGTGTGACGAAAAACCTCTTTATTCATCACACTATATTTCGTCATGAACAGTGATGAAAAACTTTGTCTTTCGTCGACCAAGGTTATTCGTCAGGCCCATTATGGTTTTCGTCATGTTTGGGCTGGGCTGCCTATATAAACCACACTTGGACTTCTGTGTGAAGTCGTGAGAGCATAACCTACTGTAGGTTTATCTTCAAGCATTGTGTGTATGTGTTTGATGTTGTTCTCATCCGTTTAATCAATAGACTGTGAATCTTTGGTTACTTCGTGTTATTGTTATTCTGTGTTTGGTTTTTGCATCGTCACGGGGATTCCGCACTCGTGACCGTGTTTGTTATAAACAGGGATTTGTTTCGTGATCGATCCTCCGAAAACGGACCTACACGACATAAGTTTCCAAAGGCCCTAAATGCATGTTTCCTAACTCTCAAAGTTATGTTTTCTGTATGCAGTTGTTTGTGTAACGTGCATAAAACACAACATTAGCGTATGTTTAGAAAACAAAAGTTTATGTTTAAAAACAAAATTTTGACTCATTGTTTTCGGCAACGGTTGGAGACCATATTCGAGTATTACGCGTTCTATATGTATTCAAAGTCTTAATGATCTAAGTCCCCAGAGGAAAGGTGAGGTTAGAGCCTAGGTATCTCTACAGAAAACCCTAGTCGTTGTAACCTATAGCTCTGATACTAATCTATCACACCACGCCGAAATCAGAGTTGGGCGTGATTTGACTGGTATCTTCATTGCACATCGGAAGAAAATAAAGCTAAGACTTCTAGAAAGAGATCGCCCACTAAGTACTTGAAACCTCGTGGTTCTCCTATTCCAACTGTGCCATGATTTTGAAAATGCAACTTGAGAAAGAACATGCGAAAAATCAACATATAGTTGGCGAGTTCATAGTTTGTTTGGAAAAAGATTTGAAATAAATCTTTTTGAATAACCGGTTTTTAAAATATTGTTGAGAAAACGAAATAAAAATCATTTTCTTTGGCATGTTATGTGAAAACTTTGTATTTGTGAAACTTCGTATGTGTAAAACGTTATGTTTTGTAAAACCTTGTATTCGTATGAAAAGTGTATTCGTAAAATGTGAGTTGTATTTGTATAAAATGTGATATGTAACTTGTAACAATAGATAAGATGTAAATAAGATGTAATATATAAGGAAATCGAGATCGCTAATGTTTTGCAAGGACATTAACACGTGTGACGACATTCGAAGCATCCAAACCTAGGCGATTTTTCCATCGATTTACGACTGGGACCCGAAAGCACTCTTCCGCAGGGGTCTAAGACCAAAGAGTGAGGCTGCCTATACCCATTAGATCTAACCTTTCACAACTCGGTCTAAGTGTATACATGATTAATGGTGCTTACGTATACCCTATTCGTGACATGATCTAATGTATCATTCCTTAGTTGTTAACATACGATTATACATGTAATTTTCCCAGAGTTTAGAAAACTAGAAAACGTTTGTATGCACATTTCAAAAATAAGTTTGTTTGAAAAATCGGTATAGTTATCATAAATCTTTCGTAAACCATTTGTGTTTATTGACATTCACAAACCATTTGTGTTAGTTAAAACTTGTTTGTAGAATGGTTTAGAAATATGTAATTTTTGTTCATCGAAAACCTTGTATGTTTTTGCAAAACGTGTATGTCTTTCCACCCCGAAAACATTTATAAAAATGTAAAACCGTAAAAAGGTGGGGTTAGGAATTCACCTTGATATGTGCACAACTAGCTAAATATAATTCCAAAACGTGACTCGCTAGCATGCAAGCTACGACATTCCTAACACGGAATAACTATAAGTTCCTAATAAAATGTTGTAGCAAAACTACGTGTCACCGAGCTCTACCGAATCGCTAACTGAACGATTTGACGGTAAGTTGTTAACTTAAAAGAAAAGAAAAAGTTATACTTGTTAAGTTTCGGTTAATGTCGGTGAACATTACTAGGTCTTGGAGGTACTTAGTTTTCAAGAGATTTAAAATATATAAATATTTATATAAAAACATATAAATATATCGATAGAATCGTGTTAGTCATCTCGAGATGTCGTACGTGTATGTAACAAATATTTATGTGAAAATAATATTTTGCAAACTCGTGCGTTGATATATAGTGTGTCGTTTAGGCGTCTGAAATAAATATAAAAGTTGTATTTATTTAATAGAGTTTTCGAGTTGTGGTCGTTTATAATAAATATAATAGTTATATTTATTTTATAAAAAGAATCATCGAGTTATTTGATGTTTGAAATAAATATATAACTATATTTATTTTTATAAAAGAATCCAAGTTGTTTGATTTTTGAAATAAATATATAAACTATATTTATCTTTATAGAAGAATTCGAGTTGTTTGACGTTTGAAACAAATATAAAAACTATATTTATTTTTATAAAAGAATCCGAGTTGGTTGATGTTTGAAATAAATATATAAACTATATTTATTTTTATAAAAGTATTGTCGAGTTTTTTAACGTTTGAAATAACTACAATAGTTATATTTAGTTTATAAGAGAATCGTCGAGCCTTAGGCATTTGAAAAAAGTATAAAAGTTATTATATTTATTTTATAAAATAGTTCGCGTTATCGTCGTTTTTGTGAATATAATCAATTATATTGATTTGTTAAAAGTACTCGAGTTATCGACTCGTTTGTAAAAGTTATAATGTTCGTCAAAATAAATATACATTTGCATTTGTTTTTACAAAAATTACTTGAATCCGATAGTTTTTGTTTTATGATAAAACGCATTTTGTTTTACGGATTTTCTCGGAAAACAGGCAGAGTTTCCTCTGTTTTTGGACGTCCCCGACAACACAAGTTGTCGTTATTTTTCAAAATTCAACAATTATTCAACAATGTAAACAATATATATATATATATATATAGGGAGAGGATCATGAGAAAACTACATATAAATGAGAAAACTAGAAAACTAACTAAAAAAACCTAAAAAAAACTAAAAAACATACCAAATTTTTTTTTTACAATTTTTTATAAAAAAAATCGCTAGTTTTTATATACAAAAAAAATTTTCAAAAAAAAAAAAAACTTTTTTGTTGTACTGCACATGTGTAACACATGTGTAGTATTACACATGTGCAATACAACAAAAAAACTTTTTTCTTATTTTATTTTTTTTTTTGAAATTTTTTTTCCATGCATAAAAAGTTGCGATTTTTTTATAAAAATTAAAAAAAAAATTGGTATGTTTTTTAGGCTTTTTTAGTTAGTTTTTTGGTTTTCTCATTTAAACTAGTTTTCTCATGATCCATCCCCTATATATATATATATATATATATATATACATATAATAAAAAAAAACCAAACAAGGACACATGTCAATCATTGAGGCCATGTATACATCTATTTTCCAGCCTAAATTCCATTGGTTTTATAGTTATTTAAAAAAGTTAATCCTAAAATCTTAAAATCATTAATTTACGTTAATCCTAAAATCTTTCTTTAAAAAAAACTAATCCTAAAATCATTAATATACAAATTAGTAACAGCTTTTCAAATTTTCAATTACTTACTTATCAATACATTTAATGAAAATAATTTCATAAATTGAAAAGTTACATAATTAATTTCATAATAATTAGCTTATTATAGATGTCGAGAAAGTTATAAATATACGGAACATGATCTTGAAATTGAAATTGCATACAAACGTTGAGGATTATAATTGATATTTGTTCTTATATACTTATATAGCTTCATCGTATCAGAATTTAAATATCGTTTCGGAAACAATACCAAATTTTTAAATCAAACTGCATATCAAATATTTGTTAATTTTTATCTGAATTACAATTAGTATTAGTATGCACAATATATTTATTAAATAGAATATAATCAATAAAGCTTAGTAAATACGATCACATTAAACATTTATGTATACTAATGGATAAATCCTAAGCCTATAAGAGAACAATTAAACTTAGCCCATAAATATTAATTCAAAACTTAAATATACCTCTTGGTATCATCAATCTTCCACTTTAAATCTTTAGTTTTTTTAATATTTAATTAAAATTAACCCAACATATATTTTCGTATGCATACTGAGGTAATAAACAATTTATGAGATGAATATATTTTTTTATTATTTAATATATGAAATTATATTTGTTCTGTATATAAAATTAAATTTATTCAACTCATGCAATACATTGGGTTTTTTTTAAAGATATCACTTTTTATTATTTGGTATATAAAATTGCATTTATTCAATCCGTGTAATACGGTTTTTAAGTATATAGTTATTTATTATTATTGGGTATATAAAATTACATGTATTCTACCCCGTACAATACACGAGATTCTTAAATATATATATATTTTTATTATTTAATATATAAAATCATTTATACAACCGTGTAATAAACGAGGTTTTTAAAAATAAATTTATTTTATTATTTAGTATATATAAAGTTATATTCATTGAACCCGTGTAATACATGGGGTTCTAACCTAGTATATATATATATATATATATATATATAAGATTTTGTCGAATATGTCAAAATGTAAACTATACTTTAAATCGATCGGTTCGAGCTCGTTCTTCACGTAAATATAAAACTACAAAAATAACGTAAATATTTATCGCGTCGCTAGACTTTACCCATCTTCGTGTTGACCGTTGTTGACCCATTGTTTGACTGAGTTAACCGGCTGAGTTGACCGAGTCAACCGGGTTGATTGAGTTGACCGAGTTAACTCGGTTGACCTAGTTGACCCGCGCTAAATTTGACCCGAACCGAACCGTGACCCGAGCCGAACAAAACCTCTTGTTGACCATGTATGACTGATTCTGACCGAAACCCGTACTTGTTGGACCGAAACAAAGAAACAAATCTGAAGCATCTTGAATCAATCAAACCCATAACATCCAAAGTCGACCCGAGCACCAAATCTAAACTGAAACTGATGGCCACCCCTCTGCTGCCATGAACCACCACCGTCACCCGTCTACAATGTCGTCGGAAAACGGAAGGGGTGTAACAGAACCATCATCACACCACGGTCACCACCATCTTTTGTCATCAACATCATCGACTTCAGCTTCAACACTTTATCGGCGTCGTCACCGGCGAGGGATGTCGGCCCTCCCTTCAACCGTCTGTCTCTCTCTTGCTTGATCCGAAAACTCGAAGACACCACCACGCCACCGCCGCCACTGATTTTGAAGAAACTTAGGTCTACTGTGGGTGGTTATGGCCAATCGGTGACCTCCGCCATCTCCATCTCTCTCACTCCTATCCTCTCTCTCTGTTTCCCCTCTTCCTCTCTCCGTCTCTCTGTCCCGTCTTTTTGTCTAGTTGCCGCGCAGGCTGTGATGAAGAAAAGAGTTGGGAGTGAGTTAGGTGATTGTTTGAGTTGATGAATCTTTGCTGAGATGAGGGTGTGGTCGTATCTGAACATATGAGGATTAGGGTTTGTAGAGAATTTTGGGAGGGAGAGAAGAAAGAGCAGTGTTGTGTGCATATGTTGTTGGTGTGAGGTTCAAAATGAAGATAAGGTCATTCCTTCTAATATACAACGCTGATTAGGCGTAGTGACGAGTCATAGTTTCGGTCAAAATGCCAATTATGCGCATTTTGAGACGAAACTATTTTCAGGTATCAAAACACTTTGTTTTGATATCAAACTTGTTTTCTAACTTAGTTAAACATGTTTTAACATGTTTAACTCGTCACTTTTAGTTTAGTGCTTATTTAGGGTCGTAAGATAAGCAGCCTAAACAACCGCTTAGGCTTTCGAATCCGACCAAACATATTTTGTGACCATAGTTGTATAGGGAATAACCTTCCAAGGTTATACCTTATGGTCACTTAGTTTAAGTAGTTGTATGATAAGTAGTTTATATGCCCTAGGAAAATGACCAAAATGCCCTTTTGGCGCATAATTTCATTTTAAGCATATGTAACCAAAATTTTGTCACTTAAACTGATTATGCAACATATTTATGCATGTTAGGGCATATAATACTTATCATAGGAATAGTTAGGCTACTCGTTTGCGCTTTTGCGCAAATGACACGTTAAAGTAGCGTAAGCTACCTAAACGAGTCATAACGGGTCATAAGCACTTAGGATAGGTTCCGTTTTAGAATGTAAGCTTTGTTAAACCATATTATCTGAGTTCCAATACTCATTTGGTTTACGAAACCTCGTTCTATCCTATCTCCCGATTTAGGTCCGGTTTATTAACATAGTTACCTATATTAGGTGCCGTTTGATTCCGTAATCCTTCTAGCGTTACTTGGTTATTATTTCAAGACTATTGAGCTATATCAAGTGAGTACATAGTCTACTCTTTTACCGCTTTCAAATATTTTGGGGTGAAATACATGTGCCTACTTGTTACTTTCATGCTTTCATGCTTTTCGAGACATATACTTGCTATGTTCATCTAGTACGCATATAGTACATGTTTTCATTTATGCTTTGCTATGTATGTTGACTGAGAATGCTAGCACATTGATTTCATAAACACATTTGTTGCATATGCTTACTCAGTATATGGAAACATTGATTTACATTACATTTCTGCTATGTATGTTTACTGAGCATGCTAGCACATTGATTTACATGACATTTCTGCTTCGTATGTTTACTTACATACTTAGTACATGGTTTTACATAACATGCTTACATTTTAGTATGATATTTGGTATGTTTAACAGGACTAAAATACGTTCATTAACATGGATCACGCCGCTCGGTAGTATGTAGTGGTACCATAGGACTTGACAAATCCCGTTTCCGGCATCCTAGGTTTGTTTGGAAGTAGGAAATGACAAAATCCGAAAACATTTTTGATAAACCTTTAACTTGTTGAGGGTTTATCCGACAGTCTCAAGGCTTGAATGTATGCGATAAACATTACTGCATAGATGTTTGTATCAATAAAAGCATTGGTTTTTGCAAAACATATCTTTTGATTTAAATTTAGATTTATTCAAAGACTTTGTTTTGTACATTTTACATATGGGGTTGAGTAAATACTCTTTATTCACCATACATGACATTTGGTTTCACATGACATTTGATTATACATTGACATATACAAGTGGTTTGAGTACATACTTTTTATTCACCATATAAAACATTGTTGTTACTTGACATTTACTTTACAAGACATGATTTACACATAACATTGAAACATTAAACATTGTTATACATGAACATTTGACATTTGTTTAAACAAAACATTTTTGGTGGTTTTTTTGGTAAGTGACTTAAATAACGAAACGTATGCAGTATGATAGAAGCATGGTGGATACGCCGCTGGTACTTCCTATATATAAGTGCTTTTATGATATTACATATCGTAGCGTTATCTAAATCATTTCGACAAGGACATGATACATTTTACACAAACGACACATTTTCACAAAACATTGATTTACAATCGACATATTTTATACAAACTCATTTTTACTTGGTTATTTATTTAACCATGCATTATTTCTTTTATATCATCTGATTCTCTTATCAATTTTCGTATGATTTATAAAAGAACACATTTTTATAATGTTCATGACTACTTTTTGTTAAACTCTTCTTTTAACTACAAGTCATGAATCTTCATCAAGAAAACCTATGTATCTCACAGGCATTTTTATGCTGACGTACCTATTTTCACATGTGTTTCATGAGCTAATGCATAAGGTTGATCAGGATACACTTAGGTGGACTCAGGCCTTAGTGACATAAAAGATGCAAGAGTAGTTTAACTTATGTTATATTTCCTTTAATTCCCAAGACAATGTAATCATGTTTAATAAATAAAACCAAACTTTAAATACCATGGTTGTAAAACAATAATTCTGTCGCTCCACTCCCTGGCATTTCCGCCGCGGTTTGTAGTTTTACGCGGTCGTGGTGTGACAGAAGAGTTGCTATCAGAGCTCATGGTTATAGGGAATTAGGTTATTAGTAATGCTTTGACCTAGACTATAACCTTTCTAGGACCCCAACACGAGTTATCTTGTGTTTAGTCTTAAAACAATACCGCCGCCTTTCTTTAGGTGATAACCAAAACAGGAACACAAATTACAAATCCGTTTTGAAAATCAATCATCTATTTCTAGATGATTTGTTATAAGGTTTTGAACCCTCCAAGTTTTCCAAATCTCGTCAAATTTTGGGTCTAAATAATGTGACCACGTGCAATCTGGAAGGGTGGGTGCATGTACCTCGAGTTTTCTGTCTAGGCTAGAGTGTTCATACAAATCCACATAATCAGACCAGTCACTCTTACCTCGGAACTCTTGGGGTGAGTGTCCACTTATAGGCTAAAGCATGTCTTCGCGATACATTATTGTGACCCATTTACTTTGATTAGTCACTGTGTGTCGATTGTTTGTTCAATGGTAACAAACGAATGACCACCATCCTTACTTTTGTTGATATTTGTAACATCTCATTCTTTATCCAATGATATCTCATTTTGATTATTCATCATATCATCTCACTCGTTTCCTCTCATGTTTCCTCTTTTAGAATGCCTCCTCGATGAGACGCACAACAAACTAACGCCGAACTGGCGGCTATCATAGCGCAGCAAATGGCTGCTGCACTCCAAAATCTCATTGCTCAAATTAACCAAGCCAACAATAACAACAATGCACCTACTCCGTGCAACTTTATGTGACACCTGTGCCTCTGCGACCATCAAACAAATACCAAATTTATGAAATATTGTGTTTCATACTTGGGATTTGTAAAAAATACGTGTATTGTTTGCACATATCAATTCATGTTCGATTTCAAGCTATAAATCGGTTTCTGGAAGGTTATACACGCACTGATGCGTAAATATAACCAGTTTAATGCAACGAACACTCCGGAATAGTGAAATAGGCTTAACATACCTTAAATAACCTTTACATAACTTAGAAATAAGTTTTGAAGGGTTTGGTGTGGTGAAATCAAGTTTATTCGCTTATAGGGACTAATTTCGACAAACTGTGAAAGTATGCCGATTTGTACTGTAACGAACATTCTGGAACTTGATCATAAGTTAAATATGCCCTAAATATCCTTTACATAGCTTAGAAATAGGCTTTGAGGTGTTTGGTGCGCAAAAATAAACTTTCTTGATCAATAGGGACTAAAAGCGTCAAAAAGTGCTTAAGTTTGTATTTTCGCGCATATCTTACGTTCTGAATACATCCGGACATCCAAAAATTTATGTAATCATTAAAATATTTTATTTTAGTGATTGGCTTGATAAAAATCCATTCGTCGCGTAATTTGGACCGTTTTTCGCGTTCGTTTGTGTTTCGTCGTAATTAATCGAATAACGCAATCGAACGACCAAACGAACCGACATCCGAGATATTTTTGAGTATGTTTCATGTTCCCGATACTTTAACTTCATTTTAGAGCCTTAAAATGGGATTAACGGGGCTTAAACATGTCAAAAATGCATCAAAAACCATGTTTTGCACATTTACGGACCAAAATTGACAATCTACCATAGTTATCTTAGGAAGGGACCAAAGTTGAAAATCTGATTTCCAGCTTGTTCCAGCTGTTACCCTCATTTTCACATGGTTTTTATGATACTACGGGCCATTTTTGAGGTGCCCTTGGTTTTACAAAACCATGGGTGCACATGTACGGATGAGATCGAAGCTCGTTTTACGATGAACGATCTTAACGGTTGTGCAAAAACTATAAATACCCCACCCATTCATTGTTGCAACCCACACTTTTGATCTGATTTGGCTCTCCAATTTGGATTTTTCACTTCATACCTGAGAGTAATCAGATCAAAACTTCCGTTCTTGGACCCGCTGTAAGTCCTCTTTCGTTCTTTTATGCGTTTTTAGCACGAAAGTCAAACAAAGTTTGACTTTCTGCATTGATCAGTTTGTGGTCAACATGAAGTTCATTTGAAATTCACAACGTGATCGTAATCACGATGGTAATAGTCCCTAGTGACTATACCTACTGATTACCACGTTGTTTAGGTGTAGTGACGAGTCGTAGTTTCGGCCAAAATACGTATTCTTGCGTATTTTGTAACCAAACTACTCTTGGGTATCAAGACCCTTTGTTTTGATACCAAACCTGTTTTCTAAATTCGTTAAACATGTTTTAACATGTTTAGCTCGTCACTTTAGGTTTAGTGCTTATGTAGGGTCGTATGGTAAGCGGTCTAACCAACCGCTTATACTTTCGAAACCGACCCATTTGGTCGATCATTAGGATCCGACCAAACACATTAGGTGACTATAGTTGTATAGGGAATAATCTTCCGAGGTTATACCTTATGGTCACTATGTTTAGCTAGTTGTATGATAGGTAGTTTATATGCCTTACGAAAATTACCAAAATGCCTTTTTTATGCATAAATTCATTTTAAGCATATGTAACCTAAATTTTGACATCTAAACTGATTAGGAAACATTATTAGACATGTTAAGGCATATAATACTTGTCAAAGGACTAGTTAGGCGGTCCGAACGCGTTTTACGCGAACGACGCGTTAAAGTGGCGTAAGCTACCTAAACGGGCCATAATGGGTCGTAAGCACTTAGGTTAGGTTTCATTTTAGTATGTAGGCTTTGTTAAACCAATTACATGAGTTCATATACTCATTTGGTTTATGAAACCTCATTCTATCCGATCTTCCGATTTAGGTCCGTTTATTTACATAATTACCTATATTAGGTGCCGTTTGATTCCGTGATCCCTCTAGCTTTGCTTGGTTGTTATTAAAGACTTTTAAGCATCCTCAAGTGAGTACATAGACCCCTCTTTTACTGTTTTCCAAACGTTTTGGGGGTGAAACACATGTGCCTACTTGTTATTTTCGTGCTTTCCATGTTTTCATATCATATACTTGCTATGTTCATTAGTACACTATTAGTACATGATTTCATTATGTTTCGCTGTGTATGTTCACTTAACATGCTAGCACAATTGTTTTACATTTTGAACAATTTGTAATCGTTGGATGTATGTGAAGCATTTGTAACCATTTGATGTATGTGAACCATTTGTAATCGTTGGATTTATGTGAACCATTTGATTTATGTGAACCATTTGTAACTATTTGAGCCATTGGGTTAGGGAAGTGATTAGGTAATGGGGCGGGTGAAATGTGTTAAAAGCATGATGGATACGCCGCTGGTACTTCCTATATATAAGTGCTTTTGACACATTATATGTTGATGCACAAGAATGTCTGTTGACTGCATCTTCATCAAGTCTTAAATCAAGAAAGTCAAGATTGGATCTTAAAAGTCAAAATTAGGGTTTTATGCTTGATTTCGCTTTAATGTACATTGTTAGTGTTGATTTCGCTTCAAAGGTTATAAGGTTGATTTCACTTCAATGAACATTAGGTGATTTCGCTTCAGTGTCACTGACACATAAGCGAAATTAGGTCTTGTATAAATAGCTGAACATGTGTCATTTGTAGGGACATAAGAGCGAGACCTGGTCATAGTTGCTGTAACGAAACTCTGTCAAATTGATCTCAGAAAGCAATAAAAATGAAGGAATTGAATAGGAAAGCTGTTGTTACATTGCGTATACTGATTCCGCCTTTATACGTGGTGATGAACTGCCTTGACTGATCGTTTAGGGTCACAACACGGTCCAACAAGTGGTATCAGAGCTTCAGGACGAGGAGTTCATATTACTACAGCTGAATCTACAAAAATCTCTCATTTCTACTCACTTTCTTTCATACTTTTTCGAATTGAACTGGTTCCTACGGTCGAAATGGTCTGATTTTTGAATATAACGTGTAAAATACAGTAATAACAAACCCTAGAAAGTTTCAGGTTATAAAACGGACTAAAACATGGTGAAAATTGATTAAAAGGTGATTCCGCTTTAACGGACAACACTTGATTTCGCTTTAAAGAACATTAACTGTTAATTTCGCTTAAACGAACAAGTTAATTTCGCCCCAACGAACAAGTTAATTTCGCTCATAAGGACAAAATCTAATTTCGCTCCAAGGAACATAAGTGATTTCGCTCGAGTGAACAATTGTGATTTTGCTCGAGAGGACATTGTTGTTGATTTCGCTTATCAGTCAATCTGACTGATTTCGCTTCAGTGTCAGTATTTGTAAAAAAAAAAAAAATTCAAAATTTGTCTAAGTGTTTGATAATCTTGCAGGTACATTCACGATGGACGATTTTTTCATGAACCCGTTCAGTGACATGTATGCATTTGCTGGAAACTCGGGAGATGTTTCATCTACAAGCAATGAGAACGAGAATCCACCAAAAGAAAGGAAAAAGGAAGCTTGGGAATCGGAAAGTGCTTTTGGAACGTTCAATAAACCCCCAAAGCTAATGGCTATCAAGGAGTACAGTCGTTGGTCCAGAAAGTTTGAAGATTGGATGATGGCATTTGCCTTTCCAAGTTGGAAAAGTCTGAAGAACGGTTATGATCAAGGAAACAAGAATGGTGAAGTCTTAACAGCATCAGATGAGATTGATTCATTCGTAGCCGAACAAAAGTGTGTGGCATTGTTATTTCAGTCTGTTCGGGAGGATATCATCTCACTGATAGACTATACCGATGCTAAAGACCTCTGGGCAAAGTTAGAAAAGAAATGTTTAGGAAGTACTGAAATCGTGAAAAACAAAAAGAAACTTCTTAGGAAAGAGTTTGATATGTTTGGTTGTCTTAAGAATGAATCAGTGTGTAAAATGATAGAGAGGTTCGGTCATCTGAAGTTGGAATTAGCAAGACATGATATCAAGTATTCTGATGATGAGCAAGTAGACAAGTTATTCGATTCATTGCCAGACGAGATGGAGTGGAGATATTATGCTCTCATGCTTAAGAACATTATTCCTTCTGAATTGTTGAAACCAGATTTGGTGATTGAGAGACTTGAAAGTCATGAACTGGAGTTGAAGAAGACTTACAAAGTTAATCATTCATCTTATCAACAGAATTTGGATCTATACTATCCAAAAAGCATGATGCCAAAAGCAACTTCTCCAAAAACTGCGTTTTCTGCTGAAAATGTGTCGACAGCCGGCAAAGAAAATCAAAGTGGTCAAAGCAGTGGAAGTCATAGTGGGTATCACAGTGGATCTTCATCTTCTGGAAGTCATTCTGATGCAAAGAATCGTTTTCAATGCAACATTGCAATAGACTTGAAGAATGCTCAGAACTTTGATGAGGAATCGGCCAAGCAGCAGATGATCTTTCTAGCATCGGTGTTGGAATCGTATGAAGGATTAGTAGCTGGGAAGATAGGTAACACAAATCTGACAAAAGAAGATTACGATCAGATTGATCCGGAGGAAATGGAACTGATCGATATTCGTTGGGCTATGGCAAGTGCTGTTCGTCGTGCATAAAGATTCATGGAAATCACTGGAAGAAAAACAATTGGTGGTGCTTCTACTAAGTTGGGATTTGATAAATCGAAGGTGACTTGCTTCAAGTGTAAGCAGAAGGGTCATTTCAAGCGAGAATGCCGAAACGCTTATGCTGATGAATCGGAGAATCCTTTTAGAGATGATTACTACAAGAAGGCGATTTATCACCAGAATAAATACGAGCCACCTAGATTGAAGCAGGTTGAAGACAACAAAGAGAAATCTAGAGCTCTTGCAGTGATTTACGATGATGAGGGATATGATTGGAGTCAAGAGGTTCTACCAGAAGAAGATGCGGTTGGTTACGCATTGATGGCGAAAAATGAACCTATTCCATGGAAAGATGAGAGAACTGAAGAGCAGAAGTATAAATACAGAAAAATGATTTCGGAAAACAAAATTACTAGACTTTCTAGTATCTATTTGGATGCAAAGAGAGCCAACAGATGGGATCCAGACAGAGAGTGTTATCTTGATGAGTATGGAAATATTGCAGTTGATCACAAAACTCTTGATCTGGAAGTCTTAATCAAGGAAATGAAAGAAAATGATGAATATTGGCAACACAAATGGTGGGGAACTCCAACTTCGAAAATGATTGAAGAAGAAAAAGAGAAAGAGAGAAAAGAGAAAGAAGGAAAAGAATCCAAGAAGATTGATGATGGTATTATCGATACTACGCAAGAGTTGATTGCAGAGAACCTGGGAAAAATGGCTGACAAAGTGCTGGCTGCCAAAGCACTTGAGGTAGACTCTAACTCCGTGTCTGAGTCAAAAAGCCAGGTCAGTCCAAACTCGTCAACAAATGCGTCAGGTAAAAAGATTGAAGGAAATGTTGATTGCAAAAATTGCAACAAAGAGTGCAAATTTTGTAGCACAGTCACATATCTCAACATTAAGAAAGTTGAAGATCTAACAGCTAAGGTCAGAAATGTTGAGAATCAGATTCTTGGTCGTGACAAAACAGTTAAAGCTTCAACTGAACGGATAAAAGAATTAACTACTCAAATTGAAACTGATAAAATTGATCATGACAAAATTAAACAAGAAAATGAAAAGTTGATTCTTGAAAACCGTCAGATTTCTGAAAAATTTGAAAAACTCAAAAGCACAATGAAAGATTGTGATGATCGAAATGGTAAAACTTTTAAAGAAAATGAACATTTAAAAGAAGTGCTTAGAGTTAAAGAAGAATCAATCAATAAACAACTGGATGAAATCGCTAAATTGAAACTTAAAGTTCAAGAGGCTGTAATTGAAAACGAGCGAATCCAGTTGAAGCTTAACAGTTATAGCTCCGCAAGCTTTGTTTTGCAACATATCATTCCCAAACCCATCGGGAAAGACAAAGCGGGCGAAGATGTGTATTCTGATGGAACCGGGGTGGGTTTTCATCAAGTTCCACCACCTGTTCTGGCTAACTACACGAAAAAGCAATCTGGTTTGGTTGAAATTGAGGAAGAAAGTGTAGTTAAACTTCCTGAAAACATTGATGTTACTTTTACATCATCTGATGATAGTGTTCAGACAGAGATTGTTAAGAGCACAGCTGAAAGTGTTTTGATGTCTGATTCAACTGAAGATGATGGGTGTTTCTTAGATAAATACATCCAGAAATCAAAGTCCAAAAACAACTTAAGTGATGAACCGGGTCTTGTGATGTACAAGATGGCTGGATCTGATAAGTTGTATTCGGATTCTGAATTTCCGATTGAGAATGTTAATGTGAAAAAGTTGAAAATGTTTTCAAATTGGTTGAAGTTGAGTTGTCGGAAGTGAACAGTTTGAAACAAACAAAACGGCAAATGAATTTTGAGAATGATAAAGCTTACTACAAAAAGCCTGTTGTTCCACCAAGGTTTTATAATAACAATCGAAACAATTGGTCGGGTGGTTATAGGGATGGTAAGAGTTATCAGCAAAGAAGGTTTCAAAACAAAAGGTTTGCTGAAAAGAAGGTGTTTGTAAACAGTTCGAGTTCACTTTCTGATGAGGAAAATGAATTTTTTTCAAAATCTTGAGAAAAGAGCTTCACATTATCGGTCTGAAGGCACAAGTCTAGTTGTGGATACTAGAACATGTTTTAGATGTAATCAAGTTGGTCACATTGCACGGAAGTGTACCAATGTTAAGTCTAAGACTGAAACTGTGAAGATTCAACAAAAGAAAGTTGATGTGAAGGGTAAAGCACCAATCGTTGTTGAGAAAAAGAATGTGAAAAATGACAACATCAAAGTGAAAAATGAACCCGTAAAGAAAGTGGTAACTAAAAATGACAAATTTTACAAACGGGTTGCATTATCTCAACAAGTTTGGAAACCAAAAACTGAAATGAAAATTTCAACTTCTGAAGTGAAAAAGGCTGAAGAATCAATTTCGGTTGATTATGATGCAAATTTTCCACCTTTGAAGGCTGAAAATTTCAAAATTCAAATTGCTAGAGTCAAGGTTACACCTAAGGCTGATGAGGCCTGGGTGGACACCATGTTCGAATAAGCAGTTTGAATTGCCGGAGCTTCCTTGTTCGCGAAGCATGAATCGGCATCTTTATTGTAGTTGATTAAAATGAAGTATGTTTTGTGCAGGATCTTCCACAACTGATATCCAGAAGGATTATGGATAGTGGTGCATCTCGACATATGACAGGAAAAACTGCGTTGCTGTATGATGTAAGAAACATTAATGGTGGTTATGTGGGATTTGCTGGTCATGAAGGAGGTAGAATTGTTGGTGAAGGAACGTTATCCAATGGGATTGTGACGTTTGAGAGAGTTAACTACATCACTGAGCTGGAGAAAAATCTGCTTAGTATCTCGCAGATTTGTGACAATCAGTATACTACTCACTTCACTGATAAAGAATGTTTGATTCTGAAACCTGGTTTTGTTATCCCTGAAGAATGGATTATTATGAGGGCACCTAGAGTAAATGATTTATATGTGTTAGATATGTCTGTAGCAACTACAACTACTGGTCAAGCACATTGTTTTGTGTCTAGAGCAACTGAGAAAGAATCAAGATTGTGGCACCGAAAGATGGGGCATATACATCTTAGAAAAATGAATCACTTGGTGCACAATGATTTGGTATTAGGAGTTAATATCAAAGGTTTTCATCTGGAAGGGGAGTGCATTAGCTGCATCAAAGGCAAGCAGAAGAAAAAGTCACACCCTACAAAGCAAGTCAATTCAGTTTCGAGACCGTTGGAAAGACTTCACATGGATTTGTTTGGTCCTGTGAATGTCAAAAGTATTACAGGAGATTATTATTGTTTGGTCGTTACTGATGATTATTCCAGATTTTCGTGGGTATCTTTCTTGAAGACGAAAGATGAAACATTTGACAGTTTGATGGGGCTGTTCAGGAAGATTGAGAATTTGTACCAAAGGCGTATTAAGAGAATTCGAAGTGACAATGGTACTGAATTCATGAACAGCAGGATGGAAGAATTTTGTGATGAAAGAGCTATTTTGCATGAATTTAGTGCTCCGTACACTCCGCAACAGAATGGAGTCGCAGAACGTAAAAACCAGACACTAATCGAGACAGCTAGAACTATGCTCGCAGATTCAAAGTTACCGATTAATTTTTGGGCTGAAGCTGTTTCTGCTGCATGCTATACTCTCAACAGGGTTCTCACTGTCAAGAAGTTCAACAAAACGTGTTTTGAGCTAATCAATAACCGCAAACCGAATTTGAAGTATCTAGAACCGTTCGGATCACCTTGTACGGTTATAGAGCCTTTTGGAAAGTTTGGTCCGAAGTGCATTGAGGGAATATTTGTTGGTTATGCAAATCCGTTGCGACGTGTCTTCGTTCCAAGTGAGAAGCGGATTATTGAAGCTGCAAATGTTGAATGTCAAGGTTATACTATGCCGCCACAGAATCCTGGTGATTCATGGCGTTATCATTATGACAAACTTTAGGATTCGTTTGACATGAGAGAAGAATCAGAGAATGATGAAGATTTCTTTGATGAGTTGGATATTTTGTGTGAATATGAGTCGCAGTTAAGGTTCCCAGCTGAGTATTCGAGGAGACCACGGGAAACTTCAAATGATGATGAAGCAGGTCCAAGTAATGCTGGTGAACATGATGATGTCCAACAGAATGAAGTTGCTCAAGATAATCAGTCGGCTCAGAATGATAATCTAGAAGCTAAAAACATGCCAATATTTGATCATGGTGATTCAGATTCAGATTCTGAGGGGGAGCAAATTCAGATTTCAGGTCAAACAAACCAAGTTGGTGATCAAGATGCAGAGCAGAATGTTACTAATCTGGAGGGAAATGTAGATGTTCCAAGCGAAGTGATGCCGCGAACTTTTTCATATCATTCAGAGGAGTTGATCATAGGAGAATTGCAAGCTGGTGTTCGCACTCGAAATCAGATTGATAAAGGACTTACATGTTTTTATACAAAAGTTGCTCCTTTGCAAACTGAGTTCTCATTGAGTTGTTTTATCTCGCAGATTGAACCAAGAACTTACAAAGAGGCGCTTACTGAAGACTCTTGGGTCAATGCAATGCAGGAGGAACTTAATCAATTTGAGAAATTGGGAGTGTGGAAGTTAGTTGATTTGCCGGATGGTCAAAGAAAGATTAACACTAAGTGGGTGTTTAAGTGTAAGAGGGACGATAGAGGAGTTGTTGTAAGGAACAAAGCTCGACTCGTTGTTCAGGGATTTAGTCAACAGGAGGGAATTGATTTTACCGAAGTCTATGCTCCTGTAGCACGACTAGAGGCAATCAGAATTTTCCTAGCATTTGCGTCTTGGAAGAACTTTAAAGTTTTTCAGTTGGATGTTAAATCGGCGTTTCTTTATGGGAAGGTTAAAGAGGAGGTTTATGTCGGTCAGCCGCCGGGCTTTACCGATCCAATCCACAAAAACAAGGTCTACTTATTGGACAAAGCGCTGTATGGTTTACACCAGGCCCCGAGAGCTTGGTACGAGACTTTGTCTCAACACCTACTAGCCAACAAGTTCATTCGTGGAAAAGTGGATGCCACTCTCTTCACTAAAGAGGTTGATGGTCATCTTCTGATAGTTCAGATTTATGTGGACGATATAATCTTTGGGTCGACAAATGAAAATCTATGCAAAGATTTTGAATCAGTGATGAAGCAAAAGTTTGAAATGTCATCAATGGGGGAGATGAAATTCTTTCTGGGTTTACAAGTTGAACAACTTCCTGAGTGAATTTTCATTCATCAGTCAAAGTATGTTCATGATATTCTAGAGAAATTTGGGATGTCAAGTTCTACTCTAGCTGCTACCCCACTTGCAACAAATCATGGGATTCACCCAGATCTCACCGGAGACAGGGCTGATGAAACATTTTACCGTTCCATGATAGGTTCTTTAATGTACCTAACTGCTTCACGTCCTGATATCATGTACCCAACGTGCCTCGCAGCAAGATTTCAGTCTAACCCAAGAGCATCGCATATGATCATTGTGAAGAGGATATTGTGCTACCTGAAAGGAACTCCTTCATTGGGGTTGTGGTATCCTAGGAAAGGCGATTTTATGCTCGAAGGGTATTCCGATTCGGATTTCGGATGCTGCCAAGTAAATTCAAAATCAACAACTGCAGGATGCCAGTTCTTTGGTACTAGATTGGTTACCTGGCAGTGTAAGAAACAAACGTCTGTGGCGTTATCTACTTGTGAAGCGGAGTATGTTTCTGCTAGCAGTTGCTGCTCTCAGATCTTGTGGATACAGCAACAGATGCGCGACTACGGTTTGCAGTTTCTTAACACACCTCTTTTTGTTGATAATGAGGTCGCGATAAATATAACTAAAAATCCAGTACATCACGCTAAAACTAAACACATAGAAATTCGTCATCACTTTATTCGTGATTGCTTTGAGAAAAAGTTGATACGAATTGAGAAAATCCACACTGACGAACAGAAAGCTGATTTACATACCAAAGCTTTTGATAAAAATCGGTTTAAATATTTGTTAAAATTGAATAGTATGAAGCTTCTGTCGGTGTCGGATGGTATAATTGGCGTTGATGAGAGTACTGTTGCGGATGAAGATGAGAAACAATCTGCAATGGTTTGTCGAATTTTTACTTGTTTTGGTATTTAGGGGGAGTAGATGTTTGTACATAGTTTATTTTTCAGAAATTACAAAAACAGTAAAAAATGCAAAAATACAAAAACATGATAAAATGAAAAAGAGCTTGTGTATATAGGGAAAATGATAGTACATCAGCTAGACGATTACAGTATGCTAAAGATTTGTAAAGTATAAAAGAGTTAAACAATCTCACTGATGATGTGTCGATAGGTTTTCACACATTTAGTAGATTTGTTTGGGATATAAACCTAAATTCAAACTTGTGAATTCGTGGGGAACACTACTTGGATATATAGGTAACCCCTGAAATCTCGTTTGAAAGGTCTCTTAATCTGATATACTAGGTCTTTATACTCTATAGGTTTTCACACATTTAGTAGATTTATTTGGGATATAAACCTAAATTCAAACTTGTGAATTCGTGGGGAACACTACTTGGATATATAGGTAACCCCTGAAATCTCGTTTGAAAGGTCTCTTAATCTGATATACTAGGTCTTTATACTCTATGATATCTGGGGTATTATTCTGGGACTTCTGCTGAACGGTGGTTCTGACATAGTCCTTGGCTAATACTTGCTGCAATGCTTGAAACACAGCATTAAACCCTCAGCATGCTGAAACAATAAAATTGATAAATGCTGCTGTTGTAAGCAAAAAGATCCTCTAAAGGGGACACACCGAAAAGTCGAAGCTGATATCTCTCTGCGTATACGGAAGTATCGACCTGAGATCCCTCGGCCCTCGCATACCTAAATTATATACAGATATCATTGTAGTATACTCACCTGTAAGACTGATTATTGGGATTCTGGATACGGGAGTATATTCAAGAGGTGGAACACATGAATGATCTAAGTTCTTAATTCATCTAAATCGTATCCTAAGTAAGTTGAAATTTGTATGCGAATTTAAGATGGATCAGTATATCGACAATCGAGGTGAATTGTTTAAGTCTGAGTATGAAATGTAGCTTAACGGTACTTGTGATTTGTCTGAAAAGCTGATATGATTCCCTGACACGCTCACCAAAAATATGTTTGTAAATAGTTTACTTAGTTTACTTTCTGCAATTTAAGTTTTCTGTATTTCATTTCTTAGTTTAGAACACTTTATAAAATCCAAAAAGATTTTATTTCTGCTTTATTTTCCGACAAACCAAAGTGGAGAGTTGATTGTTGGATTTTCAGATGTTGAAGCAGATGCAGGAAATTCTTGACTGAAGAATGAGGAGTGCTTATATTTGATGAAGTTAGAATTGTTTGAAAAGTCAAACACAAGTTCATTAATTTGATACTTGTTATTTTCAGAAAATGTTTGAAATTGTTGTTTTAAATCAGTTTGATTTGTCAAAAGATCAACCAAGGTCATTAATTTGGACTTGGTAGATTAATCAAGTAATTAGGGTCATTAACTTGAACCTGAATACTTGAGTGGATTTTTAAAGCTGATTAAGTTTATGAGTTATGTTTGAAAGATAGAATTGTAATGTTTATTGGTTGAGTAACAGGTTTGAACTTCATTATTCCCAATGGAAGTTAAATGTCAAAGCTTGAACCAGATATCTCAGATTCTAGCATATCGAGAGGGGGAGTCTGTGAAAGGGGGAGTCTGGATCAACATTCAAAGGGAAGAAAGAAGTTAGAGCCAGGAGGACAAGATCCTAAAACCTGTGAAGATAGAGTGCTTATAATGAGATGACAGAGAGTTAGAGAAAAGACTAAGACTGAAGACTCAGGATCTGAAGACTACGTCAACATCCAAGGGGGAGACTGTTGATGCACAAGAATGTCTGTTGACTGCATCTTCATCAAGTCTTAAATCAAGAAAGTCAAGATTGGATCTTAAAAGTCAAAATTAGGGTTTTATGCTTGATTTCGCTTTAATGTACATTGTTAGTGTTGATTTCGCTTCAAAGGTCATAAGGTTGATTTCACTTCAATGAACATTAGGTGATTTCGCTTCAGTGTCACTGACACATAAGCGAAATTAGGTCTTGTATAAATAGCTGAACATGTGTCATTTGTAGGGACATAAGAGCGAGACCTGGTCATAGTTGCTGTAACGAAACTCTGTCAAATTGATCTCAGAAAGCAATAAAAGTGAAGGAATTGAATAGGAAAGCTGTTGTTACATTGCGTATACTGATTCCGCCTTTATACGTGGTGATGAACTGCCTTGACTGATCGTTTAGGGTCACAACACGGTCCAACATTATATATCATTGCGTTATCTAGATCACTTGGGTAAACGATTTCGAAACAATGTCACACAAGGATGTTTCCTGAATAATATAAACCATACGAGTTTTATTAACGAGTTTTTATGAGATATTTTACAATTTGATTTAATAAAACAAATGTTTCGGAGTTAAGAATCATGGCTACGAGATTTTGCAAATTATAACCAACTTGATTTGAGTTGGTTAATTATGTCGCAATATTATACTTTTCAAAACAAGGTTTTTAAATAAGTATTGCAACATGTAAAACGAGCCATGAATCTGATACTCATATAAAACCTATGTACTCGCCGACATTTTTATGCTGACGTATTTTCACGTGTGTTTCAGGTACCATAGTTGATGTTGATTTTTTTGTACGCTCACATAGGAATGGACGAGGCCTTAGTGACTTAATAACAATGAAAGTCTATTTGTTCTTGTTTTGTTTCTAATTCCAATGTAATGTAATACGTTTAATTTAATAAAACGAAACTGTTTAATCCATGGTTGTGAAACAATGATTCTGTTACAACACTCCCCGATGTTTCCGCCATGTTTTGTTGTTTTACGTGGTCGGGGTGTGACAGAAAAGTTGGTATCAGAGCCAATGGTTATAAGGAATTAGGTTATTAGTAATTCTTTGACCTAGACTATAACCTTCCTAGGACCCTAACACGAGTTTACTTGGGTTTAGTCATAAAATAATACCGTTGCCTATCTTTAGGCAGCAACCATAATAAGAATACAAAATTCGAATCCGCTTTGAAAATCAATCATCTGTTCTAGGATGATTTATTGTAAGGTTTTGAACCTTCAAAGTTTTTGAAATCTCGTCAAAGTTTGGGTCTAAATAATGTGAACACATGCAAACTGGAAGGGTGGATGCCTGTACTCTGAGCTTTCTGTCTAAGGCTAGAGTGTTCGTACAAATCCACATAATCGGACCAGTCACTCTTACCTGGGAACTCTTGGGGTGAGTGTCCACTTATACGCGAGCATGTCTTCGCGATACATTATATTGGCCCATTTACTTTGATTAGTCACCGTCTCATTTGTTTACCTTAGGTAACAAACAAATGATCGCAATTTCTATGCGTTATCATTCTGTTGTGATTATCCGATATCATTTCACTTGTTTCCTCCCATATCTTTCATTATCTTCATAATGCCTCTTCATCGCCAAAACAATGTCCGAACTAGGTGCTACAATCGCCCAACAAATAGGCGTCGTACTCCAGAAGACCGTTGATTTAGCTATCACCATGACTCGCCTCAGGAATGAAGCCATACAGGGGAACCGCTTTTTGGTGCAATCAAGGTAACCGTGATCATCCGAATCAAATACCATGTTTCAAATGTACCCACGGTGGACGATGGGGACATTTGGTTAACATGTGCCGCTTTGCAATCCAAAGCAAAGCTGTTACAAATCCTGCTACTGCTCAACCTTTAAATTCTGCTTCATATGTCGCCTTGGCGTATCTAGAGCCTCAACCTCAAGAATTTTCTAGCTTGTGTATCGACTTAAGCACGCCTAGTGCAAGGTGTCGAAACACCTCTTGTTACACAAATTCCAAAATCCATATAGGATCTTTCTATCCTCATAATTAGATCCTTGTGGGTAGGTATCGTTCATCGGAGCCCTTAATTGAATTCTTTGTATGATGCAATACGTACATTATGATTCAATAAGGACAAAGCCAAATTTCTATTAAGATTTTCTTATCTTCATAGATAGATTCTTAAAAATGATTAAAGTGCCAAATGAAATCCCTGGATTGGATTCCAGGTGTGCTTTAAATATCCGTGTCCAAAGATAACAAATTAAAGGTCAAGTTAAACAATTATGTGATTATGTGCTTATGTGTTTCCTTTTATGTTTTTGTGTGATCCAAGTTTTTGTTATCCAAATCCTCGTAGAATCTTCCATATCTTCGTATAAGGGATTCATAGTAGGATATCCAAAGGTACTACCTTAAATCCTTAATGGGCTTCTACGTAATAGTAAAGACCCTTGGATTATAATGTACTATTCCATAATTAGACCCCTTGAGTGTTCTAGTTAAACAGATTGATCCAAAAATCTGGTTAGGAATATCATGTGATGATATAGCTGAAAAGACTCCTTGGTGGTCTAATTAAAGAGATCATTTGTCGATCTAATTAAAAGGACCCTATGATAGTCTAGTCACACTCATCACATGTTTGATTTTCTTCCCCTTCACATTACAAAACAAACTGTGCGGACTGTGCAAGGAATTACGTAATTATGGATGCATACATAGTGCACAGAAACCACAGCGAGTTTTATCATGTGTCTAGAGTTGACTCAGTTCATATCCGTTTCTGAAGAATACCCATTGAGGAAAATGACTCATTCCGTTCATTTTCGTTTCTGAAGAATATCCATCGAGGGAAATGAATATCCCTGATTTTTCTTTTTCCTTCATTTCCGCTTCTGAAGAATACCCATTGAGGTAAATGACTTATTCCGTTCATTTTCGTTTCTGAAGAATATCCATCGAGGGAAATGAATATTCTTGATTTTTCCTTCATTTCCGTTTCTGAAGAATACCCATTGAGGAAAATGACTCATTCCGTTCATTTTCGTTTCTGAAGAATATCCATTGAGGGAAATGAATATTCTTGATTATTCGTTCATTTTCATTTATGAAGAATACCCATTGAGGAAAATGACTCATTCCGTTCATTTTCGTTTCTGAAGAATATCCATCGAGGGAAATGAATAATCTTGATTATTCGTTCATTTTCGTTTCTGAAGAATATCCATCGAGGGAAATTAATATTCTTGATTATTCGTTCATTTTTGTTTCTGAAGAATACCATTGAGGAAAATGACTCATTCCATTCATTTTCGTTTCTGAAGAATATCCATCGAGGGAAATGAATATTCTTGATTATTCATTCATTTTTGTTTCTGAAGAATACCCATTGAGGAAAATGACTCATTCCGTTCATTTTCGTTTCTGAAGAATATCCATCGAGGGAAATGAATATCCTTGATTTTTCCTTCATTTTCATTTTTAAAAAAATGTCCGTTGAGAGAAATGAAAGGATTATGCCTTTCATAATCTTTGATGGGTTATTCTACGCAAATAGATAAACACCCTAGATTCCATGCAAGGCAATTATTTAACAAGCGTCACAGACAGAATCCTACGAATAAATTTCGGGACGAAATTTCCTAAAGTAAGGGAGACTGTGACACCTGTGCCTCTGCGACCATCAAAAAAATACCAAATTTATGAAATATTGTGTTTCATACTTGGGATTTGTAAAAAATACGTGTATTGTTTGCACATATCAATTCATGTTCAATTTCAAGCTTAAAATCGCTTTCTGGAAGGTTATACGCGCACTGATGCGTAAATGTAACCATTTTAATGCAACGAACACTCTGGAATAGTGAAATAGGCTTAACATACCATAAATAAGCTTTACATAACTTAGAAATAAGTTTTGGAGGGTTTGGTGTGGCGTAATCAAGTTTATTCGCTTACAGGGACTAATTTCGACAAACTGTGAAAGTATGCCGATTTGTACTGTAACGAACATTCTGGAACTTGATCATAAGTTAAATATGCCTTAAATATCCTTTACATAGCTTAGAAATAGGCTTTGAGGTGTTTGGTGCGCAAAAATAAACTTTCTTGATCAATAGGGACTAAAAGCGTCAAAAAGTGCATAAGTTTGCATTTTCACGAATATCTTACGTTCTGAATACATCCGGACATCCAAAAATTTATGAAATCATTAAAATATTTTATTTTAGTGGTTGGCTTAATAAAAATCCATTCGTCGCGTAATTTGGACCGTTTTTCGCGTTCGTTTGTGTTTCGTCGTAATTAACTGAATAACGCAATCGTACGACCAAACGAACCGACATCCGAGATATTTTTGAGTACGTTTCATGTTCTCTATACTTTAACTTCATTTTAGAGCCTTAAAATGGGATTAACGGGGCCTAAACGTGTCAAAAATGCATCAAAAACCATGTTTTGCACATTCAGGGACCAAAATTGACATTCTGTCATAGTTATCTTAGGATGGGACTAAAGTTGAAAATCTGATTTCCAGCTTGTTCCAGTTGTTCCCCTCATTTTCACATGGTTTTTATGATACTACGGGCCATTTTTGAGGTGCCCATGGTTTTACAAAACCATGGGTGCACATATACGGATGAGATCGAAGCTCGTTTTACGATGAACGATCTTAACGGTTGTACAAAAACTATAAATACCCCACCCATTCATTGTTGCAACCCACACTTTTGATCTCATTTGGCTCTCTAAGTTGGATTATTCACTTCATACCTGAGAGTAATCGGATCAAAACTTCCGTTCTTGGACCCGTTGTAAGTCCTCTTTCGTTCTTTTATGCGTTTTTTGCACGAAAGTCAAACTTTGTTTGACTTTCTGCATTGACCAGTTTATGGTCAACACGAAGTTCGTTTGAACTTCACAACGTGATCGTAATCACGATGGTTTTAGTCCCTAGTGACTATACCTACTGATTACCACGTTGTTTAGGTGTAGTGACGAGTCGTAGTTTCGGCCAAAATACGTATTCTTGCGTATTTTGTAACCAAACTACTCTTGGGTATCAAGACCCTTTGTTTTGATACCAAACCTGTTTTCTAAATTCGTTAAACATGTTTTTACATGTTTAGCTCGTCACTTTAGGTTTAGTGCTTATGTAGGGTCGTAAGGTAAGCAGTCTAAACAACCGCTTATACTTTCGAACCCGACCCGTTAGGTCGATCATTAGGATCCGACCAAAAACATTAGGTAACTATAGTTGTATAGGGAATAACCTTCCAAGGTTATACCTTATGGTCACTACGTTTAGCTAGTTGTATGATAGGTAGTTTATATGCCTTAGGAAAATTACCAAAATGCCCTTTTATGCATAAATTCATTTTAAGCATATGTAACCAAAATTTTGGCATCTAAACTGATTAGGAAACATTATTAGACATGTTAAGTCATATAATACTTGTCATAGGACTAGTTAGGTGGTACGAACACGTTTTACGCGAACGACGCGTTAAAGTGGCGTAAGCTACCTAAACGGGTCATAATGGGTCGTAAGCACTTAGGTTAGGTTTCATTTTACTATGTAGGCGTTGTTAAACCATATTACATGAGTTCCTATATTCATTTGGTTTATGAAACCTCATTCTATCCGATCTTCCGATTTAGGTCCGTTTATTTACATAATTACCTATATTAGGTGCCGTTTGATTCCGTGATCCCTCTAGCTTTGCTTGGTTGTTATTCAAGACTTCTAAGCATCCTCAAGTGAGTACATAGACCCCTCTTTTACTGCTTTCCAAACGTTTTGGGGTGAAACACATGTGCCTACTTGTTATTTTCGTGCTTTCCATGTTTTCATATCATATACTTGCTATGTTCATTAGTACACTATTAGTACATGATTTCATTATGTTTTGCTATGTATGTTCACTTAACATGCTAGCACAATTGTTTTCCATTTTGAACCATTTGTAATCATTGGATGTATGTGAACCATTTGTAACCATTTGATGTATGTGAACCATTTGTAATCGTTGGATTTATGTGAACCATTTGATTTATGTGAACCATTTGTAACTGTTTGAGCCATTGGGTTAGGGAAGTGATTAGGTAACGGGGCGAGTGTAATGTGTTAAAAGCATGGTGGATACGCCGCTGGTACTTCCTATATATAAGTGCTTTTAACACATTATAAATCGTTGCGTTATCTAGATCACTTGGGTAAATGATTTCGAAACAATGTCACACAAGGATGTTTTCTGAATAATATAAACGATACGAGTTTTATTAACGAGTTTTTATGAGATATTTTACAATTTGATTTAATAAAACAAATGTTTTGGAGTTAAGAATCATGGTTACGAGATTTTGCAAATTATAACCAACTTGATTTGAGTTGGTTAATTATGTCGCAATATTATACTTTTCAAAACAAGGTTTTTAAATAAGTATTGCAACATGTAAAACGAGCCATGAATCTGATACTCATATAAAACCTATGTACTCGCCGGCATTTTTATGCTGACGTATTTTCACGTGTGTTTCAGGTACCATAGTTGATGATGTTTGATGATGATTTTTGTGTATGCTCACATAGGAATGGACGAGGCCTTAGTGACTTAATAACAATGAAAGTCTATTTGTTCTTGTTTTGTTTCTAATTCCAATGTAATCTAATACGTTTAATTTAATAAAACGAAACTGTTTAATCCATGGTTGTGAAACAATGATTTTGTTACAACACTTCCCGACGTTTCCGCCATATTTTGTTGTTTTACGTGGTCGGGGTGTGACACTTTAAGCAGTTTAATTCGGCTAAACCGCTCAATTTTAGTGGTTCTAAAGGAGCAACTGGGCTCCTACAGTGGTTCGAGAGTATTAAGAGTACTTTTTGCCATGTTCAGTGTCCTGATAATCGTAAAGTCGGGTTTGCTTCAAGTGTATTTCAAAAGAGGGCTCTTACTTGGTGGAATGGGGTAATGAGAGATCGTGGTGCTAATGTTGCTTTAGCTCAGACCTGGGAAGAGCTTAGGGCTCTTATGATGACGGAATTATGTCCTCGTCATGAACAAAGGGCACTAGAAAGGGAATTTGATGATTTGAAACAAGACAGTGGTGAACACCGTGGGTATACCGACATATATGAGGAGTTAAGCTTGTTTTATCCCACAATGGTTACCCCGCTTGATAAAGCTATCAAAAGGTATGTCGATGGTCTGCCTGACCCTTTATAAGATATCATTACTGGTAGCAACCCTACCACTATACGTCAGGCCATTGAGCTAGCTGCAACCCTGACTGAGTCACAAATCAGGAAAGGTAAACTTCACAGGAAGGGTGACAAGCAACAGAAACAGTCCGACAAGAGTGAGAAACAAAAGGGTAAGAAAGCTGAGTCTTCGAGAAAGTCAAAGAAGCGTAAAGCGTCCAAGAACTTCGCTGTTACCGCACAGGCTAATCAAGTTGCTCCAAATCAGCCCGCACAACCACCTGCCAAGAAACAGTACATTGGCAATGCACCTTTGTGCAACAGGTGTAACAGCCACCATCAATCGCATGTTCAGTGCCGTTATTGTACCAACTGTGGGAGATCTGGTCATCTTGCCAACACATGTCGTCTTGCTCCTAACCAGAATCAAGCAGCCCAAAACCCTGCTCAACAACCTACTCAACAACCAGCACAAGCTGCACGACCACACTATCCGCCTGGATCTTGCTACAATTGTGGGGATTTGACCCACTACAGAAATCAGTGCCCGAGGTTGGTTAATGCAAATCAGGCGCAGGCTCATGGACGAGTCTTTAACATGAATGCAAATGAGGCGCGTGCCGACAATGAGGTGGTGAATGGTACGTTCTTTGTTAACAATCAGCCTGCTTCTGTTCTTTTTTATTCGGGTGCCGATAAGAGTTTTGTGTCATTTACTTTTGAGCCTTTGCTTTCCATGACTTAAACATGTTAGTGCACTATGTCTATTGACTTCGTCTTGTATTATGAAATAGTATGTTTAATGTAATTTAGCTTGAAAGTGGTGATTTTCCTTGAAAATGTTACTTGACAGTTTCAAGCTAAATCTAATAGTGAAGGTTTCCCTTGAAATGAACACATGTTTATTTCAAGCTAAATCTAAGGTTTCCCTTGAAATGGTCATGACATTTTCAAGCTAAACCTCATCACTATAAATAGAGTTCAAGCTAAATCATTTTAAGACTTTTGCCATTTTAGAGATTTGAAGAGCTCTAGTTCTAGAGAGAGAAACTAGAGAGAGAAAGACTCTAAGTGATTCAAGTGATTGTATAATTTCAGATCTTATATAGAATCACAGTTTATATTACATCTTGTGTGTTTCGGTCTCGATCGTTCACGGATTCCGCACGTCGAACTTTCGTTACGCAGTCGTATGGTGTCAAACCGGTCCTAACAAGTGGTATCAGAGCAGGAGCTCGATTGTGTGGATCAAACAACAAGATTCGTACCTGATTACAGTGTTTTCAGATCTGAATTGCATCTTTTCTTCATCATCTACTCTTTCTTTCACGTTTTCTATGGATTTTCGTCAAATTGATTGGGATTCTATGGTCCGAATTGGATGATATTTTAGTATGTTGTGCGAAAATAGTTGATAAACAATCCTGTCAAGTTTCAGATTCAAATTCGTTGTCGTTTAGGAGATTTTCAAGTTTTTGTGTCCGAGTTCGCTGCATTCAGCAAGATTTCGCTTGAAATTCAAGCGAAATCCTTAATCAGTTAGATTTCGCTTGAGTAAAGTTGCTGGATTTCGCTTGAATAAGTCTGAAGATTTTGCTTGAACATGATATTTGGACTTGATTTCGCTTGAGATAGTATCTAATATCAGATTTCGCTTGAAACAATATAAGTGTTGATTTCGCTTCAACTGATTAACTTGGGATTTCGCTTGAAAGTCTGTTAAATCTAGATTTCGCTTGAAAGTCTGTTAAGTCTAGATTTCGCTTCAGAACTGTTCAACTTGGGATTTTGCTTGAAAGTCTGTTAATAGTTGATTTCGCTTCAACTGTTCAACAAGTGATTTCGGTTGAATTTTCTATTTCGTTTGAAAAGTGAAATTTCGTGTCGAGATTATTTCACGTCAACTAAGTATCAGTCTGTTTCAGGATATTTGATATTGTGTATACTGATTGTGTTTGTTTGTTTGTCCAGGTGATTCAAGATGGCTAAAATGTTTGATGAACAGGAAAACGAGAATCTTAAAGATTTAAACGTTTGGATTTCTGATTCTTGGTTTGATAAGAAGAACAAGAAGGATGTTTGGATTAAAAGATCCGAAAATTTCTTATGCATGAAACATGAATCTTTGGAATAGTTGGATAGACGTTTTGATGAATTGATTGATAAGATAAATAGATATGAGATAAAGTTTTCAAATGCTGAAAAAATTTCAAAATTTGCTGATGCATTACCTCTAGAATGCGATGAATTTTTGAGTGAACTAAAAAGGAATGAAAATTTCTCAGAGTTTTCATTTAGAAAATTCATCAATAAGCTTAGATTACATAAGTTTGATAAAGAAAAAAGAAAAGAAGAGTTGATGTATGAGATGAAGAAGGATTTAGAAAAGATAAATTTGGAAGTGATCATCGAAATGAGAAAAAGATTTTCTGTATGTCTTGCTGCAAAAAATGTCATGAAATATGATATTAAGAGAGGTTGTTTTATTGATGAATATGCAAAACCTCTTGATTTTGTTAAATTTTTTTGTGCAGGAACATACAGGATGGAAACAAAGAAAGAAGCCGATGCTGAAAAGATGAATGAAAAATGTGAAAAATGTGAAAAATCTGAAGCAGATAATGTGTAATTCTTGAAAGATGTGGAGACTTTGACATTGGAAAACAAAGCTTTGAGAGTTGACAAGAAAATCGATGATGAACAGATTCTGGAGTTGCGCTTGAACTGCGAAAAATTGAAATCTGAAAATGACAAACTTTTGAAGAATGTTGAGAGTGTGTCATTAGAAAATGAAAATTTTAAAAAATTAGAAAATGATTTCAAAAGTCAATTAAAGATTTTAGAAGATGAGAGAGATGTTTTTGGTAGAAATAATCTCGAAAAACAATGTGCGATAAATTCTCATCTTGATAAAATCATTCGACTTGAGCATGAAGCCGAAGATAATAGAAAGAAAATTGCTGAGTTAGAGAATAAGTTGAAAAGTTTTGTGACTTCTGCATTGTACGTTTTTCCAAAACCGATCAATGTTGTTCCAATAAGTGACAATGTCACAAATTTTGACAAAGTCAAAATTAAAGATTGTGATGAAATATCTGATGATGAAAAAGAAAAGAAAAGAAAAATATTTTTAGATTTACAAGAAAAATTTAAAAATACTGTTTTGCAATCTACTAAAACAGGTGAATGTTCTAAACAAAAACCTGTTAAGAAGAATGCAGAACAGAAACAAAAAGATAAAAATTTGAAAAATTCTAAAATTGAAAATAAAAGCTCATCAGATAAATCATCCAATCATTATCAAAAATCACAAAAATTTAAAATTGAAAACTCACAAAATGTTGGTAATAAGTGGTGCAGGTTTGACCACAGTGCTCAAAAGACAAATCCAACATTAAGGAGGAGAAATGACTATAACCAAGCCAAACAATGTTATGATCTGAAGGTTTGGACTGACCAAAGTGGATGGTACGATAACAGAGTGTGCTACACCTACACCTGTGGTGTGAGAGGACACTTTGCTGTTAACTGCCAGAAGTGGAGTTATGAGACAAGAAGATGCTATAACTGTCAAATCAGAGGTCATATTGCCAGAGATTGCCCAAGGAGATCAAATGAAAGATTGAGGGTTAATTCTCAAAGAACGGTAAAGAAACCAGTCACTGTCAAGCCAAATGAACAGAAAGTGGAAGATAAGAAAGTAAAGCTTTCACAGGGGCAGAGAGACAGACTGAGGAAGAAGATGAAGAAGGCGAGAGAGTATTTGGAGAAGATTTTGTCTTCGGGTTTTCCGGTTGGTTCGAATAAGAGTTCTGATGAATCGATTCACTCGACTGCAAAGCCAAGCAAATCGAATTCTTCAGATACAAGTCTGAGGACAGAAAAGAAGAAAAAGAAGAAAGTTATTGGCGATGAATCTGGCTCATCAAAGTCAGACAAGCTAAGTTCGGGCAATGAATCTGATTCAACAAAATCAGATGAGTCACAAGTTGAGGTAAAGAAGGAAGAGACAGTTCTGTTAATGAATGATGAGAATTTTCCACCATTACAAGTCGCAAACTTAAAATCAAAAGGTGTTGAAACTAGAAAAATGTTTAATAGCAATGTTGAACATATTTTTAGTAAGATGGCTGATGGTAAGGTAAAAGGGGCAAAAGAATTTTATGAAGAAAAAAGAAATGTTCAAAACACACCTAAGGCTGGTCAGGCTTGGGTGTCAAAATCTGTTGGTTGAATTCCTGACTTGCCGGAGCTTCCAGGTTGGTAAGCGTGAAGCAGGTATCGGCATCATTCTTGAGAAATTCACAGGATGGTAACTGTGATATTTCGTCTTACAAGTGGTTAATAAAGGACATTAAGTTGTACTTGATTTTCTACAAGTGATAGTGGTGTTTGACCTAATAATGTTAAATTTTTCAAAATGGTTAAAAGAGAACAAGGTGATGTGATAACCCCGAACCCACAAGTGATGGGTAAACAAACTAATTTTTCCGGAAAAACCATTCTGATTAAAACAAACTTAAGTGTTTTGAAATCATTATGGGAAAATAGTTTGTTGAAAGGGGAAGTATTGATTGAATAATGCCGAAACCCTCACGGCTGAACAAACATGATTACTTTCATCAGATAAACGGTTTTCAAACTGTTAAGATCAATGGGTTGTAAATCATGGGGGTATGTTAGATTTTCTGCAATTCAGTACACTTTTAGCAGAAAATGGATGGCGAGACAAAGCTATTAGTGTTGGTTGTCAAATTTTCTTTATATGGTTTTGCATTTTAGGGGGAGTAATATTGTTAGAAAATACAAAAACATTTGAAAATTTGAAAAAGTCAAAAACATGATAAAATTCAAAAATTTGAGTTTTTGCGTAAAAAGAGGAAATGATAGTACATCAGTGACGGTTACAGTACGCTAAAGAAATGGAAAGTTTAAATGTGTTAAACGATCTCACCGTGGATGTGTCGGTAGATTTTTATACACTTAGTAAATTTTTTCGGGATATAAACCTAAATTCAAACTTACTTATTTCGTGGGGAACACTACTTGGATATATAGGTAACCCCTGAAATCTCGTTTGAAAGGTCTCTTAATCTGATATACTAGGTCTTTATACTCAATGATGTCTGGGGTATTATTCCGGGACTTTTGCTGAACGGTGGTTCTAACCTAGTCCCTGGCTAATACTTGCTGCAATGCTTGAAACACAGCATTAAACCCTTGAAATGGTCATGACATTTTCAAGCTTAACCTCAGATTTAGCTTGAAATAAACATGTGTTCATTTCAAGGGAAACCTTCACTATTAGATTTAGCTTGAAACTGTCAAGTAACATTTTCAAGGAAAATCACCACTTTCAAGCTAAATTACATTAAACATACTATTTCATAATACAAGACGAAGTCAATAGACATAGTGCACTAACAGACTCCCCCTTGGATATTGACGAAGTCTTCAGTGACTATTCTTGCAATATGACACATCTTCAGTCTTGATCATTCTGCCTTCTCTTTCAAGTTATAACAATATAAGCATCTTTCAATCTTTATCTTCTCCATCAGCTTCAGGCTCCCCCTTTCATCAAGCTTCCGTGCTTTGGGATCAACACCTAGCTTTCCATCTACAAGCTTTTCTTTGTTTCAAACTTGTCTTCAGACTCCCCCTTAGACTCTGCTTTCAGGATCATAGTCTGGAATATCTGCAATTTCTCAAACATTTATAAGTACAATGTTTTCATATCAACTTCTCTAATCCACTCCCCCTATCAACAAACTTCATTGATTTAGCAATATTAAAGAATCCAACTCCCTCACAGTTAATCATCCAAGTTCAAGCTAATGACCTTGGAGATATCACAAACTGTTTTTGAAATTTTTGATTTTAATTCAAGTTTCAAATTAATAAACTTGTTTTATTTTCAGAAACACAATCAGCTTACTTAGATTTTGAAACTCAGCACTCAGACATCTGTTGTCGAAAATAAAGCAGAATCAAAAATCTTTTTGTATTTTCTGAAAATATAAAGCAGTAAAGAAATATGTACAAACATATTTACAGACAATATTTTTGTTTGAGTATGCATCAGAGGATCATATCAGTTTCTGACAAGTCACAAGTACCGTTGAGCTTAAAATCACATTATACATTAAACAATTCACTTAGATTGTCGATATACTGATCCACTTAAATTTTCATACAAACTTCAACTGATTCAGGATACGAATTAGATGTCTTATGAACTTAGCTCATTCATGTGTCCCACCTCTTGAATATACTCCCGTATCCAGAATCCCAATAATCAGTCTTACAGGTGAGTATACTACAATGATATCTGTATATAAATTAGGTATGCGAGGGCCGAGGGATCTCAGGTCGATACTTCTGTATACGCAGAGAGATATCAGCTTCGACTTTACGGTATGTCCCCTTTAGAGGATCTTTTTGCTTACAACAGCAGCGACTATCAATTTAATTGTTTCATCAGCATGCTGAAGGTTTAATGCTATGTTTCAAGCATTTGCAGAAAGTATTATCCAAGGACTAGGTCAGAACTTCCATTCAGCAGAAGTCCCGGAATAATACCCCAGACATCATTGAGTATAAAGACCTAGTATATCAGATTATGAGACCTTTCAAACGAGATTTCAGGGGTTACCTATATATTCAAGTAGTGTTCCCCACGAAATAAGCAAGTTTGAATTTAGGTTTATATCCCGAAAAAGTTTACTAAGTGTATAAAAATCTACCGACACATCCACGGTGAGATCGTTTAACACATTTAAACTTTCCATTTCTTTAGCGTACTGTAACTGTCTACTGATGTACTATCATTTCCTCTTTTTACGCAAAAACTCAATTTTTGAATTTTATCATGTTTTTGACTTTTTCAAATTTTATATGATTTTGCATTTAGTGCACTATGTCTATTGACTTCGTCTTGTATTATGAAATAGTATGTTTAATGTAATTTAGCTTGAAAGTGGTGATTTTCCTTGAAAATGTTACTTGATAGTTTCAATCTAAATCTAATAGTGAAGGTTTCCCTTGAAATGAACACATGTTTATTTCAAGCTAAATCTAAGGTTTCCCTTGAAATGGTCATGACATTTTCAAGCTAAACCTCATCACTATAAATAGAGTTCAAGCTAAATCATTTTAAGACTTTTGCCATTTTAGAGATTTGAAGAGCTCTAGTTCTAGAGAGAGAAACTGGAGAGAGAAAGTCTCTAAGTGATTCAAGTGATTGTATAATTTCAGATCTTATATAGAATCACAGTTTATATTACATCTTGTGTGTTTCGGTCTCGATCGTTCACGGATTCCGCACGTCGAACTTTCGTTACGCAATCGTATGGTGTCAAACCGGTCCTAACAAAGGTATCCCCTTGGAAGGGTGTGGTTCGATTTTTTAAGAAAGGTAAACTCGCACCTCGCTACGTCGGTCCTTTCAAGATCCTCGAAAGGATTGGCAAGGTTGCGTATCAACTGGACCTACCTGAAGAACTCAACAACGTTCATCCTGTCTTCCATGTTTCAAACTTAAAGAAGTGCCTAGCTGATGAAGGACTTCAAGTTCCACTATAAGATCTTCAAATTAATGAGACCTTACACTTTGTGGAGAAACCTGTCGAAATCATGGACCGAGGAGCCAAGAAACTGAGGCGCAGTCAAATTCCTATCGTTAAGTTTCGATGGGAAGGAAAACGTGGCGATGAGTTTACTTGGGAACTCGAAAGTGATATGAAGACTAAGTATCCGCATCTGTTCGTTGCATCATCCTAAATTTCGGGATGAAATTTCCTAAAGGAGGGGAGACTGTAACGCCTTGCATTTCGCAACTTTCTGTTTTTAGAAAGTTCATCTTGTAATTCTATTTTCGGAAACTCGTTTCCTTTGTAATCGTATTTCGTTTCAAGCTATTGTAAATCCGAGACTTGATCGTAATGAAAGGAATCTTTTATATGAAATATACATCGTTTATACATTATTTATACACTGATACATACGTTTGTTTGACACATGATTCGTAATTTGCATAAACATAAGCTTAACTCGTAAACAATGATCGTATATTCGTAATCCTTAAATCTTCATACAATCAAACACTTGGTTATTCGATTATAAGATTAAGTTGTATGTTTTTCACTTGATCATACCAAACTATAAACCATACATACTTGTTACATTTCATGTGTTATACACACCTATGTTATTACACTTTTTGCTAAATTAAAACATGTCATTTATGCATTTTGGACCTTGTTACAAGTTACATACATACTAGACACCATGTAACACTTTATTAAACATCAAATATATACCTTCTAATGTCAAAAAATTAAAATAAAATAAAAATTATAGGGCTGTTAACAGCCTTGCATCAGCCTACTTAATTTCTTTTGTTTTGAGTTATTCATCCCACTAAACACTCCAAAGCCCAACCCAGTGAAACCCTAATCCATCCCCTATATAAACCAAGCGTCCTCCAAGCATTTTTCAGTTTCTAAACACTCTTTATTCATGTAACGCTCCGCGTTTCCATAACTTTCATAATTTATAAATCGAGTGGTAAAATCTATTTTTAGAAGCTTGCCTCTTTCAAAATTATAATCCGTTGCATGTCGAAAATCATTTTATCTTTATTTTTTTAATTCGTTATAAATATGGTTAGTCTTTTTTATTGTTTAATTAATTAATTAATTAAATTTATTGATTTTACAATTTAAAAAAAATATTTTTGTAATAATCTAGTTAGTCTTGTTAAATTTTTCAAGCTAGTAATATAAACTAACCTAGTTAGTTAATTGTAAAATTAGATCCTTTTAAAAACATCATGACATAGGTTGGTTAATTAAAGTTGAGGGACTAATTGTGTATTTACTTGAAGTAATAAAATACCCCAAACCCTTCTCTTTCAAAACATCAGCCGACACCTTCTCCCTTGTCTCTACATCTTGTATCAAGAAACCCTAACTCAAAAAATGCAGTCGCCTCCCTTCATCTCTCTCGAATGGATCTTCGACCGGCTCTCCTTCTCGACTTCAACCGGCCAACCACACAAACACCTCTCTCCCCACACTCACTCGTCTCTCTCTTAAACGAACGGCCAACCACCATCATTTGGTGGTGGCGGTCGGAAGCAGCGGCGGAAGGACCACCACAGGCGGCGACGCTGTGGTGGTTTGCGTCAGATCCAGCGGTGGTAGTCGCGTCTCAGCAGCGGGTCACTGTTTCTGCAAAATGGTGACGTTTCAGTGGTGGTTGTGGCCCGAAGGGCGGCTGATGGCGGCGGAGATGACCTCCGGTCGATGGGTAACTGTGGTTTTTTTTGCTATTCAGTTCATATGTCGGCTCTGATGTGACTCAACTTCTGGTTCAGTTCAGTTTTTCTTTTCGGGTCAAACCCGGTCAAGGTCAGTCAAACGCAGTCAACGACTAGTCAACAGCTTAGACGGTTCAAGCTTCGGGTCGGTTTTCAGCTTAGTTCAACTCGGGTTCGCGTCGGCAGCCTCGGGTTCACGTTACGGTGGCTAGTTTCGGTTCATTTCAGGTTTGGCTCGGTTCAGTCTTGGCTCGGTTCAGTTCGGCGCATGTTAAATTCGAGTCAAAGTTTTGGTTTGGTCAAACTAGTCAGCTGGTCAACACAGGTTACTCTCGAGATACGGTATAACATTTACGGCACTATTTCCATTAATTCTTTTGTGTCTTGTTTATATATTTTTTTTACTTATAAGTATTCACTAAACAAACTCGAACCGACACATTTGATTTTTTATGATATTTTAACATTTGATGTGAATCTTATTTATATTGTGGTTGTTTGTTGAATTTTGAAATAATAATCGACACTTTGGTTGTCGGGATCGTCCAAAAACAGAGGAAACTCTGCCAGTTTTTCGTGAAATTTTGTAAAAAACGCGATAGCTTTATAAATCGAAATCTATCAAATTCTATAAAAGTTTATAAAATAGATATAAAAGTATAATTATTTTGACAACATTTCAACAATACTCTCGATAGACTTGATTGAGAATTTTTACTTAAACTATATAAATAAATACGTATATGCATTTTTACTTAAACTAAATAAATATACATTTTTACTTAAACTATATAAACTATATAATTTTTTTACTTAAACTATATAAATATACATTTGTATTAACTACATAGCCTTATATCCCACTCTAAGTCCTCCGCCATAATTCCAATTACTCATGCGCCATCGTTTGCCCATATAGGGTGACCTCGGCGTTCCATCCTCCTAATCTCATCAACTCGTCCTACTTGGATAATCGGAAGACTTAGCAATTGTATGAGTATACTCGCAACCCCCTTTTTTATGATTACCACTTTGGGGTGTAACATGTTACATTATTAAATCACACTTAAACTTATTCTTTATGCAATGCACGAAACAATCCTTATACATGAATACTATGTTATGATACTTGATGCTTACGTGGACCATACTTATGTGATATGTTTTAGTCATTAGCTTTTACGAGCCTCCATTTGACATCTATAGCGCTATAGGAGTAACGCACCACCCCCTTAAACTTGGGTCATGTTGAACTATATACTTATGGTCTTTTCATAGCAACGAAATGATGACATGTGCTATGGAAAGGGCCACTTGCGTAAACTGAGGTTGGCTAGAAATATTGCATGCCACGCTAGGTTGATCTCGTATAAACTAAGTGGCCATGTGGATTCGTTTTAAACTTTTATACTTATACTTATTCATAAACCTGTATACTCGCCTTTGCTTTTGCATTGAATTGTATTTTAAACATGTTACAGGTTGAGGATTGAGGATGCTATGAAAATGGACTAGCAAAGATGCCTAGATACTCACTTAGACGTTTAGGTTTAAAGTATTGTATCAATTTTGTTATGTTTTGTTTGAACAATGTTGTAATTTAAATTCCTTGTAATGTTTTGACAACTTATCTATGAAATTAAAACGGTTGAATTAAATATTGTCACAATTAGTGTTATGAAGTCTCTTGCAATCTATTTCGTCTCACTCCGATGTTTCCGCCATCGGTTGGGGTGTGACAGATTGGTATCAGAGCCATAACTATAGGGAATTAGGTAGAATTGCCATGCTTTTGACCTAGTCTATAGTTAAGCACCAGATTCGACCATATTTGCTTCACATGCTACTTGTATGAAACATCTTTACATGCTATTCTTGAAATGTTGCTTATGAATTAACTTCTTGAAAACGTATCCTATGTGTTAGTTTTTTTGAAATGCATTATGTGCTATACTTAATTTAATATTTCAAACATACGCATTCCTAAGGCATTTTACTCGTCTATACTAAACTCAAAACCACCCGTGATACACAATCGAGACGACTTCACCAAAATAGGCGTGAAACCCACAATTTGGTGAACGACTCTCAATCTATCTATTATTTTTACGCGAAATCCGCCACCAAGTTAGGAGTGAAACCCCCACCTTGATGGAGAATTTCCTTTTTAAATTCCAGTGGACCCTCGTCAAAGTGTCGAAATTAAATTTTTACTCGACGAGTGTCAACCACACTTAGGTTACGAAATCGTCAAGTTAGGGGTGAAACTCGCACCTTGTCGACTAGTTCCGCTCCTTGATTTTCAAAAGTCCCGCCAAGTCTCGAATTTTCGATGGATTGGGAACATGTAGTAACTAGAAGGGTGAATACCGTTAGCCGAGATATCGGCGAGAGTATTCCACCTATTAGGCCAAAGCATGTTTCTCAATTTCAAAAGATCTTTCGACCACTTTGGTTAGTCAATGTTCCGTTTGGAACCATCCAAGTTTTATTCGAGCTTACGCTTTATTATTTTCGATCTTTTGTCAATTTTGAACAATTTTTCGATATTTCATTAATGCGCACACATCATACTCTTACTTTTCATACGATTATACATTATTAGCATGCATGATTTCACGTAATTTTAGTTCCACTTTTGTAACAAGCAGAGACATATCATCGAGATAGGAGTGATTTCCTTACCTTGACGATTAACTCCGCTTCTTTTCTCATCTTACAACGATCTCACCAACTGATTTGGGGTGATTCCCTTATCTAGGTGATCGCTACCAATACTTTCTTTTAATAGACTATAATATGTAAATACGATCATGTCTATGTCTAAATCGTTTATCGTTACAAATCTTTAATTATTTTAAAATGCATTGTTTATATGAACGAATTTCTTACCCTACAATCTATTTTTCATATAGCTCACACACACAAAATTCTTAACTTATACAATAAACGCTTATTCCTCGACTTTCAAAATTTCACGAAATGCTACTTATCAACTTAGACGGTCTAACAAATCCATTACCCACGAAGTTGTGTTCAACGTAACTATTGAAACAAGCTCATCACATATCATTAAACTAGAGATTTTCTATTTTTGATTGAGAATCAAACCAACTTTTTGCACACCTATAAGAAATATTACCAAAATTATCCAATCATTTACTAAAACTTCTTTCAAAATCAATAGAACATTTTATTAAAAGACGCGTTTTCAACAAACACTAAGTCCATATATCAAATTCCTTTTCTAAGGATCAAACTTTTTCACAAGAATCTGCAACTTCGAAGTTTCTAATACAAAGTCACTTAAACGATGCAAACTTGTTAATCCCAAGAACTTTTCAAAACCTCGCTCGATACGCTAATTAAATTCAAAACACGTGGGCAAGGAAACTTTATAAGGACGACAAATTTTCAACTATGTAAATTCTTTCAAAACCATAGTAGCATTTCCATTCCTTTACAAGGTGCCTTTTTGCATAACCAATAAACGTTTTATACTCCCTTTACATTCACAAACTAGAGTCTATATTTCGTGTCAACTCGATCTATTTTAACTTCACGTCTTGCACAAACAACTATACACGCATATCATTTTACACGTTTTAGTCAATATTTCACAACAATCTCATGGGTGTCACTCATCCCCTTTTCTTTCATACTCAAAACTTTTAATCGTTTACGTGCATAAACTCGTGTAGTTTGATTTATACTATAAACAAAATCATTATTTCCTACATCCATACTTATTGCATTTTATGCCTTCACGTATGTTCACACTTACACACTTATGTTATACTTATTATTCAAAATTCATACGTTGTACGTTCATACATACACTTACAATTATACATTTACGTTGTACTTACATTCATGTTTATACTACATTCATATTCATGTTCATACATTTTAGGTTTTCAAATACACTTATACAACTTTGTTTACACTTATATTCATACACATATATTTGATTCATACTTAAACCTTCATGTTTTACACCTATATTCATGTTCATATCTACGCTCATACATCATATGTTCACACTCATACTCGTATTCATACTTATACGCTTTGTGTTTATACTTATATTCATGTTTGTACACATGTTTTATACTCACTTTCATACACGTTATTGTTAGGCCCTAAAGTGTGAGACTGACGCATCAAATTAATACAACAAGCTATGGTTACGAGCTGGGCCTTACCGGGTTAGTTTACATTAGGATGTGGACCTTTATAGGTCACTTGGGCTAAGCTTTAGGCCATGTGGGCCAAGCAGGCCCAAGGGAAGCCCATGTAGGGAAGTGGGCTTGGTTGAGTATATAAACAAGTTTTTAACTTGTTTTAGGGTTTGAACCTCCTAGTTACAGAAATTCTAGAGAAACAGAGAGTGGGAGGCGATTTGGTTGTGAGCACTTGTACTAGACGATTTTGCTTTGATAGTAATAGAATCGTGTGCAAGTGTTGAAAGTGATTCGGTGTGTTCTTCGTATTCGGTTCGTATTTCATATTTTTGTGTTTTTCTTGAATCTCACCAAGTTTGGATTCCGCACAAACTTGGTGATTGTTTGATATCATTTAAAGATCCGGTTTCACGGGACTTACAAGTGGTATCAGAGCCATAAGAACCTGTTTCTAGGCTCGGTGTGATATCAAATATTCAAGATTTTTGAAGTTTTTGTTAAAAATCGTCAAAAACATTCATCGTGTTCTTCGCGTTCTTCGTGATATTCATCGGTTTTTATTAAAAATCATTATATTTTGGTGTTTAATTTTTAAAGAAGTTGTTACAGGATTAAACATAATCTTTTAAATTTTGAAAAATATCTTCTTTTAAAAAATTAATACCCCAATCTCGGAGATTAGTTGTCAGCTTGACTTTCAAATACACACTTTCCATATATTTTATCAATCTCTTCATAATATTCACGGTTTCGAGTTGTCATCCAGTCTTCTCGGTTTCGAGTCCCATCATTTCTAAGGTCTCGAGAAATCATCTCTGCTGATTTCGAGTCGCAACCGAGGACATAGCCTTCAAGGTCTCGACTCGCAACCGTTTTCAAGGTCTCGACTCTTCACGGTTTCAAGACTCATCACTGGTCTCGACTCCGATCTTCAAGGAAACAGCTCTTGACTCGCAACCATCATCAGTTTCGCAACCATCATTAGTTTCCGATCCGACTCGCAACCATCATCAGTTTCGGCTCATCCTGTTTGGTCTCGAGTCGCAACCACGGTTCCGAGTCGCAACCGAGATCTCGAGTCATCACGTTTTGTTTTCGAGTCGCAATCATCAAAGGTCTCGAGTTCCACATAATAGCATCTCATTTCGACTCACAGGAACATTCTCCAAGGTCTCGACTCGTATTCGTCGTTCATCGTCATCGACATCATCACCTCCGTTCATCGCCGGTCATCTTCTCCGGCTGTCGTTCTGTCATCTTTTTGTTCGATAATCATTGCCGGAAACCTGCAACACCATCGTTCATCATCGTCTTTGTCGACTTCCGTCGTCCGCTGAAAACCTGCAACTCCGATCACTGTTCATCTTGACATTATCACGTTCCCATCTGCAACGAACAAGACAACTACCACCATTTTCTCCGTCCACCTCCGACGATCTGTCACCGTGAATCATCATCGTCTCCGGCTGCCATTATCTTTCTGATCAACAACGTCATCCGTTCATCGTTTTCATCTGCAGCTCCGGCTACTGATCTCTGCCACCATTGATACTCTACCATCACCGTCATCGACGACACTGGCCATCATATCTCCGGCAACCACCTCCGTTTAACTCCCGACGACCTCCGGTTATCATCTCCGTCTATCACCATCATCACCATCATTCATTAGTGTCCGTTTTAAACTTGCATCACATATTGAAATAGAGAAAAGAAAGTTTGGCGGTTAATCTTTTGAATATTAGGGTTTTGGTACGGGTTAAACGAAGAAGAAGACACAAATTGTGACATTTGCCTCGGTTGGAAAAACAAGAAAACAAATCCTTCTTGACATTTTTTTTAATTGTTGGGATTTGGAATTATAATAGGGTTTATTTATTTATTTATTTTTTTTTTTGATTCTGACGTTTAGAATTCTCATCACATCATCATCATTGGATTTTAAAAATAATAATAATAATAATAATAAATAAATAAATAAAAGGGAGGTTTGTTTGGTCTGTGACAAGTTTTGACAGGTTTTTGAGGTGCGGTTCAGAAAGCGGGTTCAATCGCGTGCAAAGGGTTTGCGAGTACACGGGTTCTTGTTTGGTTTGTGTTTTGAGGAGAAGAACAAAAGTATCAACCACCCACTGAAATTATGGCATTCGTGTTTCACAAACCAGTGGCTCAAGAAATTACCAAAAAAGAGATACTTTCTGTCTTTTGCACTCCTGAATGTAGAGAAAGGGTTGAGGCATATCATTTACACAACGCTGAGCTAATTCAAGATTATCAAGACATAAAAAATAAAAATTTTACTTTATCAAAGAATGAAAAGCTTTATAAAGATAAAATTGAAGCTCAGCGAAAAGACATCATCAAACTCAAAGATGATGTAAGTGTAAAAACAGCCCATTTCTTAGAAGCTCAGGAGAAAGTATGCATTTTGACTAAAGAACTGGAAGATATCAGAGATAGATATCAAATAAATGAGCTTAATATTAAGAAATTTGATTCTTCCAGCAAATTAGTCAAAAACTTGTGTCATCAACAGCTCGCATACAAGGAAAATAAAGGGCGTGGTTTGGGTTTTAATCAAGCTCCTCCTCCTTATAATGAAAATTATACTTATTTACCTATGACTGAGGAGGAGATGATGAATGAAAGTAAATTGACTTATGGTCCCAAAAACAATAAGTCATCATTTAATGACAGACCAATTGAGAAACAGAAGTCTGCTCAAATAAATTTTGTTTCTAAAGGCTCAATTGATCCTAACACTTCGTCTTTATGTGCAGATAAAGTATCTGAAGTAAAGTGTGGAGATGTTCTTGGGAGTGAACCAGTTGTTCATTCTAATATTTCTGAAAATTATTTTGAACAAACTGAATCTGATATTGCCTTTAGTAGGTCTTTGTTTGCGTCGTTTTGTGCTTATGTTTCGTCAAGTGAGCCTGATGTTTTGGGCAAAACTGATGATGTTTGTGTTGAAACTTGGAACCATAAGTCTGGTGATGAATTTTCTTCAGTTAATGATTGTGAATGTGATGCTTCTAACCCCTTGGTTGATGACAGTGTTACAGGTGAGGTTCCTCAGGACACATTCAGTGATACCACTGAAACTCCTTCTCAAGAAAATCAAGAATGTCCTGATTCTTCTTCTGATTCGATCTCAGTGGACGTCCCTAACGTTGAATCTAGTGGGACCCCATTGGAAACCGTAAATGAAAGCAGACCTCAAGTAGATTCACATGATACATGTGTTGATGAAATTTCAACTTGTTCCAAAATTGAAACTGAATCTGAACCAGATTTGGAAAAAGAAGATGTGGTCACTATAAATGAACAGTCACTAGAAAATGTTTTTGAAAAAGAAGTTAAAACAGAAACTGAATCATCTTCTAAAGGTCAAATGGTCTGTGATCTACCAATCAAAGACTTCATGCTGGTAGAAAAGTGTGTTGCTTGCACAAAAGGAAAGGCTCATCGAAATCCTCAAAAGTCCAAGCCTACACCTTCGACAAAAGTCGTGCTTGAATTACTACACATGGATCTTTTTGGTCCTGTAAATGTGGTGAGCATTGACAAGAATGCGTATTATCTTGTTATCGTAGATGACTACTCTCGTTACACATGGGTATACTTTCTTAGTCACAAGAACGAGGCTGCGAGTTTGATCAAACAATTTGTCACTCTAATTGAAAATCAAGCTACTACAAGGGTGAAAGCAATTCGATCAGACAATGGGACAGCATTCAAGAATATCACCTTAGATACATTCTGTGCAAAAAAGGGAATCGAACGACAGTTCAGTGCACCACGAACTCCACAACAAAATGGAGTGGCTGAGAGACGAAATCGTACTCTTATAGAGGCGGCACGAACCATGCTGGCCGACTCGAAGCTTCCTAGTTTCTTCTGGGCCGAAGCAGTTAGCACGACTTGTTACATCCAGAATCATGCTTTAGTAAACAAACATCATATGAAAACTCCTTATGAGATTCTGGAAGGACGTAAACCCTCGGTCTCACACTTCCGTAACTTTGGTTGTCCGTGTGTCTTGTTGCTCATGGACACTAATGGGAAGTTTGAGGTCAAAGGGGATGAATGTTTCTTTATTGGATACGCTAAAGGATCCTCCTATAGAGTGTACAATAAAGTAACCAAGAAAGTCGTTGAGTCGTGCAACATTGAATGGCTCGAAGAAAATACTACGGATGCTAGAGTTGGTCCAGATTGGCTATATGATTATGCTGATTTGTTCAAATCCTTTAACATTTTGTCTAGTGTTTCCCCTGACGCAGGTGTGTCGACTCCGAAACAACCAGTTTCGTCTGGTGATACAGAAGAAGAGAAACATGATGAAGGGAGCTCGCGAAATCATACACCGTTGATACAGAAGAACTCAGAAAAGGCACATGGAACACAAGCAAAGCAATCAAAGCAATCTAAACCCATCAGATTAGCTACTGCTGCTGGATCTCAGAATCTCCATACATTGAAGCGACAGACATGTTTCAACTGTGGAATTCCTGGACACATTGCTAGAAATTGTGTTCATCGTCCAAACGTGCAACAAAATGCCAATACTCACTCTTGTGCTGATGTTTGTGAGCCGGTTCACAACACGCAAAAGGAGCCAAAACGAGCAGATCAAAATCGAGGGTATAAGAAGTCAGCTCATCAAGGACAAGGCAGCAATAATCCTCATAAGGCTCGTGACAAGGTGAATGAAAGATCCAATCAGGGAGAAAAGACGAAGAATGGTGCTCATAGCAACAAGACTTCTGCAAATAGCAAATACAAGCACCCAAATTCGTCTTCGTCTGAAATGAATGTGCAGGCACATCCAACAAAAAAAGGACCGGTTTGTCCTTCAGGACCTGCTAGAGCAAATCAAGCTGCTAAAAATGTCTTTCCGATGAAAAGACAAACTTGCTACAACTGTGGAAATGCGGGTCATATTGCTAGAAACTGCACACGGCGTCCCTATGTACCCTACTATATGCAAAATCAGAGGGTTACACCAAAGGGTAACTACCATTCCAAGCCAATGAAGGTATCTTCACCTAAGGCAATGAAGAATGTGAATCCCAAGGTTAAACCTTCTGATGGGGATTGGAATGCTGCTAAAAACAAACGCAAGGCTGTTCAGGAACAAAAATGTTTTTCTAAAACTAACAAACCTGAAACAACTAAAGTTGCTCAACCGAAGGCAACAAACGCGTTTGCTAGACCGAAACAGATTTGGAAACCCAAATCCAAAGCAGCAACGTCTCCAATCCTTGAAATGAAAGGGGACTTATGTTTAAAGGAAGTGTCTTATTTTGATGCTTCAGGAAATCCCAGGACCACGATGGCCTGGGTACCCATGTCTTACTAATCTCCTTACCTTTCAGGAACAACCAAGGAGGAGCTGTTGACAATCTCTGGAATGTTGATAGCGGTTGTTCCAGAGATAAAAACGGGTAACATTTCACTGTTGCAAAAAGTTCAAATTTTTTTGATGATATGTTTCCTTTGGAGGAGATTAGAGAAGTAAGAAATGATCAGCAAAAGGTACCGTTTAAATTCAGTACTTTGATTTGAATTTGATTAGTCTTCAATCTAATGACGGAACGGTTAAGCAAAAATATTTTTCTTTTTTCTTAGTTTATACTTTGTATATAAAGTGTTCTTTCTCTAGTAAATGGTAAATTTGCGCAAAAATACAAGATTTATGCACAAATTTAGGGGGGGAGAGGAACATATAGATAGATATAGAGTTTAGGAGGAGAAAACTCAGAAAATACAAAAAGAGTTTGCTGTAAATATGTATTATTTTAGGGGGAGAAAATGAGAAAAATACAAAAACATTAGAAAAATGAAAAAGCCAAAAAGAAAAATTGCATGATATGGGAAGTGAAATAAATGTTCGTGTTAAAGGGTTTGACTAACACATGTAAGGTGCCATAGCTGAAAAGACTAGGATCTACTGCGATATGTCGATAGGCTTGACGCTCAACATGATAAAAGTTACTAAGTGATATAAACATAACGAACTATGTACCATGTGGGTAACATGCCAACAGCGTATGATTTTATGGTCTTAAATCTTGCGTTGATAGATAGCCAACGTCTGAGGTTTTGGGTCTTTATATTGTTGAATCATCCGGGGATATCTTGGCTGTCCTTCTGTTCAGAACTAATATTGTACATGACCCCAGGAAAGAAAGTCACTTGGAATTAGCTCATTTCTATTTGAATGTCTGTATGTTGTCCCGATACACACAATTTTGATCTGATTCTGAAATCTTCTCTGAAAAAAGTCGTGTACCTCCTCTGCTGCATCCAGATATATGCTGACCTGGAGGTGCTAGGCAACGACAGCTTCTGCTGCATCCAGATACATGCTGACCTAGCTGTACGTTGTCGCGCTATAGATCTAATACACCCGAAAGAGGCCCTCAAGTGCCCAAAAGAAACCCAAGAAACCTATATCAAACTGAGAAAAACTCATTTGATCTGTATATTATACCATCTCTACTTAAGATCTATTCTGTTCTCTTCTCAACCTATTCCCAGTTAAGATTTCAGAAATCTGGATTGGACTTGTGAAATATGTGGTAGGGAAGATACTTGCATGATAGAGTGTGCTGTTTATATTTCCAGGATTTGATTAGTATTTATTTGGGTGTTCATTGTTAAGAAATCAAAACATGATAAAATAGATTATATGCAGACCTAGACACAGTCAGGATATCTTAAAGGATGACATCAGTATACTCACCTGCTACGATGAATCGTTGTGCTTACCTTGATCGCGGGGGTATGCCTTGGAATGGGACACACGGGTATAATAGTATAATATTATCTAAAGCATATCACAAAGTTGAAAAGTTGAAAGCTGAGCGTTAAAGTTTAAGTGGACAAACATATTGGCAATCGCATAGACCAGTTTGATTATGCTCGTACTGAAAAGTGTTCCTTAGTCTGCCTGAGAACGAATTTTGATCCCATTGAAATTGTAATTGTATATTATGGTAGTTGTTTATATTTTGAGTTTTTATTTGTTTTTCTATAAAACCAAAAATCCAAAAATAGAGTGTTTATTTATTTTTCTTAAAATTAAAAATGTAACCGTTCTTGAAGATTTGACTGATCATCAAAAGTTAAAAGAATTTAAATTGTGAAATTTCATGTACCTAATGTTCATGTGGTACTCTCCCTGTTGCATAAGAAATGTTTGCTTATGAGTTTGTGAGCATGTGCAGAACTTGATTTCAATCAAGAACAAGGGTTGATGAAGACTGAGATGTTGTTAGTTGCTGAAGAAGCACAACAACAAGATGTACCTGAGTCAGAAGAACTGGATACGAAACGACGTCTGACAATGAAAGTGCATTTGAAGAAGTACCATGAACCTGCTTGAAAGAAAAAAAAACTGAAGAAGAAAAGAGCTGTTGAGAATCCTCCTCTCACATTCTTTCTAACAAAGATGTTTCAAGCAAAGCTGATCGAGATCCTGATATGAAGCTAACCACAAGAGCTGAAGAAAGAGACCCAGTGCTGAGAGTTCAGAAGTCAAGAACTTCCACAACATCTGCAGCATAGAGACAACCATAGACTTAGTTGAAGACGTTGCTGAATTCATGGTATGAAGACAATTTGATGGCATCAGTCTAGGGGGAGATTGTTAGGCCCTAAAGTGTGAGACTGACGCATCAAATTAATACAACAAGCTATGGTTACGAGCTGGGCCTTACCGGGTTAGTTTACATTAGGATGTGGACCTTTATAGGTCACTTGGGCTAAGCTTTAGGCCATGTGGGCCAAGCAGGCCCAAGGGAAGCCCATGTAGGGAAGTGGGCTTGGTTGAGTATATAAACAAGTTTTTAACTTGTTTTAGGGTTTGAACCTCCTAGTTACAGAAATTCTAGAGAAACAGAGAGTGGGAGGCGATTTGGTTGTGAGCACTTGTACTAGACGATTTTGCTTTGATAGTAATAGAATCGTGTGCAAGTGTTGAAAGTGATTCGGTGTGTTCTTCGTATTCGGTTCATATTTCATATTTTTGTGTTTTTCTTGAATCTCACCAAGTTTGGATTCCGTACAAACTTGGTGATTGTTTGATATCATTTAAAGATCCGGTTTCACGGGACTTACAGTTATGCTTATACTTGTGCTCGCACTCTTGTCATACGTTTTGCGATTATGCTTACATGCGTATTCATATTTAAACTTATACTATGCTCATGCTTTTTACTCAAAATTTATACTTTCGCACCTATACGCGAGCGAAACCCGAGGGATTCGCTTACGATAGGTCCTATACTATTTGGAACACAAACATGATTATGTGTTACATATCTATACACACGCAATCTTATTTTCAGAATTTATGTATACCTTGATTCATACGTAACTAGTACAAGCTATGTGAATCATGCGACAATTGGTATAATCACGGGTGCACACGGGATTATAGTAATGGGCATATGAGAATCATAGAGTGTACCACTGCGTATGGAAAGACACGGGACATAACATGACACCTAATACGAGACAGACGTAATATGGTCAAAACATGGTGGATACGCCGCTGGTACTTCCTATATATAAGTGTTTTCACCATGTTACCAAACTTTTGTGAAACTTGCCATGAGAAATTCAGTGTTTTGTAGGCCTTTTGGACCTAATACAAACTTTAAACAACTCACAAACGCATTATATCCGATTATCCACGACGAGACCTCATTATTAACACGCTACGTTCGTCTATCCGTTACTTATGCTATTCTTATACTCATAATCATTTATTAGATCAATCGTTCACCATTATACCTCGATTATTCTTCGTTGTCTCAAACTCCAAAGCCTCAATTTTAAACAATCCTCTTCGGTGTGCCAAAAACCCTTTCGAGACTCCCTCTTAAATAAATTTCGGGACGAAATTTCCTAAAGGAGGGGAGACTGTAATGCTCCGCGTTTCCATAACTTTCATAATTTATAAATCGAGTCGTAAAATCTATTTTTAGAAGCTTGCCTCTTTCAAAATTATAATCCGTTGCATGTCGAAAATCATTTTATCTTTATTTTTTTAATTCGTTATAAATATGGTTAGTTTTTTTTATTGTTTAATTAATTAATTAATTAAATTAATTGATTTTACAATTTAAAAAAAATTTATTTTTGTAATAATCTAGTTAGTCTTGTTAACTTTTTCATGTTAGTAATATAAACTAACCTAGTTAGTTAATTGTAAAATTAGATCCTTTTAAAAATATCATGACATAGGTTGGTTTATTAAAGTTGAGGGACTAATTGTGTATTTACTTTAAGTAATAAAATACCCCAAACCCTTCTCTTTCAAAACATCAGCCGACACCTTCTCCCTTGTCTCTACATCTTGTATCAAGAAACCCTAACTCAAAAAATGCAGTCACCTCCCTTCATCTCTCTCGAATGGATCTTCGGCCGGCTCTCCTTCTCGACTTCAACCGGCCAACCACATAAACACCTCTCTCCCCACTCTCACTCGTCTCTCTCTTAAACGAACGGCCAACCACCACCATTTGGTGGTGGCGGTCGGAAGCAGCGGCGGAAGGACCACCACAGGCGGCGACGCTGTGGTGCTTTGTGTCAGATCCAGCGGTGGTAGTCGCGTCTCAGCAGCGGGTCACTATTTTAGCAAAATGGTGACGTTTCAGTGGTGGTTGTGGCCCGAAGGGCGGCTGATGGCGGCGGAGATGACCTCCGGTCGATGGGTAACTGTGGTTTTTTTTGCTATTCGGTTCATATGTCGGCTCTGATGTGACTCAACTTCTAGTTCAGTTCAGTTTTTCTATTCGGGTCACACCCGGTTAAGGTCAGTCAAACGCAGTCAACAGCTTAGATGGTTCAAGCTTCGGGTCGGTTTTCAGCTTAGTTCAACTCGGGTTCGCGTCGGCAGCCTCGGGTTCACGTTACGGTGGCTAGTTTCGGTTCATTTCAGGTTTGGCTCGGTTCAGTCTTGGCTCGGTTCAGTTCGGCGCATGTTAAATTCGAGTCAAAGTTTTGGTTCGGTCAAATTAGTCAGCTGGTCAACACAGGTTACTCGCGAGATACGGTATAACATTTACGGCATTATTTCCATTAATTCTTTTGTGTCTTGTTTATATATATATTTTTACTTATAAGTATTCACTAAACAAACTCGAACCGACACATTTGATTTTTATGATATTTTAACATTTGACCTGAATCTTATTTATATTGTGGTTGTTTGTTGAATTTTGAAATAATAATCGACACTTTGGTTGTCGGGATCGTCCAAAAACAGAGGAAACTCTGCCGGTTTTTCGTGAAATTTTGTAAAAGAAAACGCGATAGCTTTATAAATCGAAATCTATCAAATTCTATAAAAGTTTATAAAATAGATATAAAAGTATAATTATTTTGACAACATTTCAACAATACTCTCGATAGACTTGATTGAGAATTTTTACTTAAACTATATAAATAAATATGTATATGCATTTTTAGTTAAACTAAATAAATATACATTTTTACTTAAACTATATAAACTATATAATTTTTTTACTTAAACTATATAAATATACATTTGTATTAACTACATATGCCTTATATCCCACTCCAAGTCCTCCGCCATAATTCCAATTACTCATGCGCCATCGTTTTCCCATATAGGGTGACCTCGGCGTTCCATCCTCCTAATCTCATCAACTCGTCCTACTTGGATAATCGGAAGAATTAGCAATTGTGTGAGTATACTCGCAACCTCCTTTTTTTATGTTTACCACTTTGGGGTTTAACATGTTACATTATTAAATCACACTTAAACTTATTCTTTATGCAATGCACAAAACAATCCTTATACATGAATACTATGTTATGATACTTGATGCTTACGTGGACCATACTTATGTGATATGTTTTAGTCATTAGCTTTTACGAGCCTCCATTTGACATGTATAGCGCTATAGGAGTAACGCACCGTCCCCCTTAAACTTGGGTCATGTTGAACTATATACTTATGGTCTTTTCATAGCAACGAAATGATGACATGTGCTATGGAAAGGGCCGCTTGCGTAAACTGAGGTTGGCTAGAAATATTGCATGCCACGCTAGGTTGATCTCGTATAAACTAAGTTGCCATGTGGATTCGTTTTAAACTTTTATACTTATACTTATTCATAAACTTGTATACTCGCCTTTGCTTTTGCATTGAATTGTATTTTAAACATGTTACAGGTTGAGGATTGAGGATGCTATGAAAATGGACTAGCAAAGATGCCTAGATACTCACTTAGACGTTTAGGTTTAAAGTATTGTATCAATTTTGTTATGTTTTGTTTGAACAATGTTGTAATTTAAATTCCTTGTAATGTTTTGACAACTTATCTATGAAATGAAAACGGTTGAATTAAATATTGTCACAATTAGTGTTATGATGTCTCTTGCAATCTATTTCGTCTCACTCCGATGTTTCCGCCATCGGTTGGGGTGTGACAATTCACCCTCAAAAACACAAAACCGTAGCTGATTACAGAAGTTCGGACATATTTATACTCTCATACAAAAGTGAGCATAACTCACTCGTTTCTTGTCCATTTCACTTGATTCTTTTTCCTACTTACTTGGATTAACCTTAGCTACGTTTCCATAGGTTTTCCTTGGAAAACCAGAGCCTGGAACATCGCCAAAAAGGCTCCAAAGTTGACTGATTTTTTTGTTCTTGATTCAAACTTTGATAAACTTGATTAAAATTGAGGCAACTCATCTCAAACCTATGTCCTTATGCTTATAACCACATCTATGGTTAGTTAGACTTAAAAATAAGGTTGAGACATGTAAAATCAGAGGTGTAAACCTCACAAACTTTCTGTTTTGTTCAAGGGTTTAACCCACAAGTGATGTTCAAGCTTAAGACTTGATGAATGTGTGGTTTAGGATTAGCTTGGGATATCCTACTTAAAAATCCACACATTTCTTGATGATTTCTCATAGATTACTTGTTCATATTCTATTATTTCTTGTAAGTTCATGAACCTCCTTGAATGTTCATAACATCAAGTGTAGTGGTGAACATCTAGAGGTACCTAAATGGAAGAGTTGTTCTTCCTACCTCCTACATGAAATCTATAATACTTAAGAGGTTCCTAAATGGAGGATTCATCCTCTTACCTCATACTTGACATATTTGACCTATTAACATATTACATAACCTATATATATACTTAAATAATCAAACCTTTGGTAATGAACTAATGGTCACTTGTCAAAGTGTTTGGTTACATCATCTAAACACCATGTGTTAAGAGATGATTACTTTCATATGATTATGTTCATATATTTTAACCTCCGAACCTTTAATCTACCGTTATCCTCCAATACTCATACAGTCATACGCCTTTGTTTCTTCGTGTAGAAGGACTTAGTGTTCCAACCTCCCACAACAACACTCTCACGGATTCACAAGTGGAAAGCTTGCAAAACCGTGAGTATACTCTAACCCCCTTTTTTCGTTTACCACTTTTGGGGTGTAATATGTTAATTTATAAAACTACACTTAAACTTTAATCTTTATGCAAGCACGAAACAATCCAAATACATTAATGCTATGTTGTTATACCTGATGCTTATACTTAGGGGATTCTTATGTGATACAATAGTCATTAGCTTTATACGAGCCTCCATTTGACATGTATAGCGCTATAGGAGTAACGCACCACCCGTGAACGAGAGGCCATGTTGAATTATATCATTTTTGCGTAAACAGAGGGTTGACTAGAAATATTGCATGCCTTATATGATGATCTTGTATAAACTAAGTTGCCATGTGGATTCGTTTAAACTTTTAAACTTATACTTATACTTATTCTTAAACTTGTATACTCGCCTTTGCTTTTGCGTTGAACTTTATTTTATACATGTTACAGGTTGAGGATGATGATGCTATGAAATGAAGTAGCGATGATGCTTAGATACACATTTAGACGTTTTAGGTTTAAAGTGTTGTATCAATTTTGTTTGTTATGTTATGAACATGTTGTTATTTGAATTATTATGTAATGTTAACAATTTGATTTAAGAAATGAAAATCGGTTGAATTAAATATTGTCACAAATAGTGTTATGAAGTCTCTTGCAATCTCGAATTAGTCCCACTCCGATGATTCCGCCATTGGTTGGGGTGTGACAAAAAATCCTATTGGAAGAGATAAAAACAGCTACGAAAAACTTCAACAAGGAGAACTATATTGGAGTGGGTGGTTTTGTTAAAGTTTATAAAGGAGAAGTGTCTCACTCTAAAGGGTAAGGCATTGTCTGTCACACCCTCAAATCCCAAGTGCGGAGTACCACCGCGAGGCGTGTGACTAACCAGGATCAAGCCACCAATCACATTAAACATTTAATATAAGTAACATAAAAACCATCACCAATGCGATTAGTGACATAACGTTTAAGTCTAAAACATAATAAGTTTGAGATAAGTTCCAAAACATAGCAAATTCAACAAAATAAAGTTCGAGTATTTAGCGGAAGCATTAAGTTCATAAGTAACTTAAAACATAAGTTCAAAAGTAGAAATCCGATAATGGATTCTAGACGACCACCACAATGCTCCAAACAAACTCCTGCGCAGCATCTACAGACCTGCAAGCATGCAATAGTGTGTCAACATAAAGTTGGCGAGTTCACGGTTTTTCAAAAACATTTTTTCTTGTTTTATCCCAAAAACATTAATTCAGTAAGTTACATGTTATCCAGAACATGTTGTGGGAATCCCATCCCATATGAGCTACTAAACTGTGACAACTGTCAAAATTCCAGGTATCCGTACAACTATTAAACCATGATTAGTGCTTAATGACTGTGCTGAATTACAATTAACTGCTTACTGATTAGTGCCATATACATACATGTGCATCATATGTCGCTTAATGTCGTATCATTATTGCATGAGAACTTTATTTGATGCATTAAATACAGATAGCACGGTTATCAGACAAATCAGGAGAATGCTGACGGAGTTCAGTAGATAGACAGACGTTGTATTTAGACCTAGAATGGGCCAAAAACTAAGTATTACACTAGTATAGTGTGTAGGAAAGTAAGGATCATAAAACTGCCTTCCTAGAGATAGTTTAAGTGCCGGAAAGTGCCTAAAACTCACATAAACTGCAGAATTCTGCAGAAAATCAGCAAAAATCAGCATTTAAACAATCTAATATCATGCAGAAATATGATTAAGTGGTCCTGAATGCTTTCCTAAGTGTCGAGAATCAAAAGTGTCACAAAAAGGTACATAAAGCACACTAAACTGCATAATTTAGCACCTTAACGAACCAGTAACCAACCGAACAACCGGACACTACCCGAAACACCAAATTTTCGCTAGAAGCATTGTTTTAACATTACCAAGCTAGTTATGGTCCCCGAACATCATAACACATCATAAAAATATCTAGTAACTAAATCCTAACTAATACTTGGATTTTAACCTAACTAACTAACTATATAGTTTAACCTAGCCTACTACCCCCCCCCCCCCCACCTAGTAATCGGCCAACATGGCCCCCACCTTGTTGATTTGTTTCAATATTTAATTGGATCATGTTTCTCCATTTAGAACATAGTAACCAAGGGTTAAAGTGTTAAATTGGATTATAAGTAAACATGCAAGACCATAACTCTCATTCTACACACACTAAAACACACACAACTCTCTCCTCTCTTCTTCTTGCTCTCGGCCGAACCAAGCACCACCATCATCACCATTTTCGATCATCCATCATCCATTCCAAGCATACACAAGTGTGATAGAAGGTGCATAAGGAAGCTAGAAACTTTCGGAAGATCAAGGACCTCTTTTATTTGCTTTTATCTGTAAGTCCCGTGAAACCGGATCTTTCAATGATATCAAACAACATCAAGTTTGTGCGGAATCAAACTTGATGTGATTCAAGAACAAATCGAAAAATATGAAAATACGAACCGAAAATATGGAAACGATGAACAAACCGAATCACCTTTAAACTTGCACACGATTCTATTACTTTGACAAGCAAAATCGTCTGGTACAAGTTCACCACCAATTGCTTCTCTCTCTCTAGAGAAATTGTAACTATGAATGTCCAACCCTAAAACAAGTTAGAAACTTGTTTATATACTAACTTAAGCCCAAGTCCCTACATGGGCTCCCCTTGGGCCTGCTTGGCCCACATGGCCTAAAGCTTGGCCCAAGTGACCTATAAAGGTCCAAAACCTAATATAAACTAACCCGGTAAAGCCCAGTTCGTAACTATAACCCGTTGTGTGAATTTGATGCGTCAGTCTCACACTTTAGGGCCTAACAATCTCCCCCTAGACTGATGCCATCAAATTGACTTCATAACATGAATTCAGCAACGTCTTCAACGAAGTCTATGGTTGTAGCTATGCTGCAGATGTTGTGGAAGTTCTTGACTTCTGAACTCTCAGCACTGGGTCTCTTTTCTTCAGCTCTTGTGGTTAGCTTCATATCAGGATCTCGATCAGCTTTGCTTGAAAATCTTGTTAAAAAGAATGTGAGAGGAGGATTCTCATCAGCTCTTTTCTTCTGCAATCTTTGTCTTTCAAGCAGGTTCATGGTACTTTTTCAAATGTACTTTCACTGTCAGACGGCGTTTCGTATCCGGTTCTTCTGACTCAGGTACATCTTATTATTGTGCTGCTTCAGGCTTCTTCAGCAACTAACAGCATCTCAGTCCTGTTCTTGATTGAAATCAAGTTCTGCACATGCTCACAAACTCATAAGCAAACATTTCTTATGCAACAGGGAAAGTACCATATGAACACCAGGTACATCCAAGTACTTATACTCAGATTTCACAATTTAAATTCTTACAACTTTTGATGATCAGTCAAATCTTCAAGAACGGTTATATTTTTTAATTTTTTAAGAAAAACAAATAAACACACTATTTTTTATTTTTTGGATTTTTTCAATTTTTTTAATTTTGAATTTAAGAACTAAAAACAAATAAAAATAAAACTCAAAATATAAACAACTACCATAATATACCATACAATTACAATTGCAATGGGATCAAAATTCGTTCTCAAGCAGACTAAGAAACACTTTTCAGTACGAGCCTAATCAAACTGGTCTATGCGATTGCCAATATGTTTGTCCACTTAAACTTTAACGCTCAACTTTCAATTTTTCAACTTCGTGATATGCTTTAAGTAATATTATACTATTATACCCGTGTGTCCCATTCCAAAGCATACCCCCGCGATCAAGGTAAGCACAACGATTAATCGTAGCAGGTGAGTATACTGATGTCATCCTTTAAGATATCCTGACTGTGTCTAGGTCTGCATATAATCTGTTTTATCATGTTTTGATTTCTTAACAATGAATACCCAAATAAATACTAATCAAATCCTGGAAATATAAACAGCACACTCTATCATGCAAGTATCTTCCCTACCACATATTTCACAAGTCCAATCCAGATTTCTGAAATCTTAACTGGGAACAGGTTGAGAAGAGAACAGAATAGATCTTTTGCAGAGATGGTATAATATACAGATCAAATGTGTTTTTCTCAATTTGATATAGGTTTCTTGGTTTTCTTTTGGGCACTTGAGGGCCTCTTTCGGGTGTATTAGATCTATAGCGCGACAACGTACAGCTAGGTCAGCATGTATCTGGATGCAGCAGAAGCTGTCGTTGCCTAGCACCTCCAGGTCAGCATATATCTGGATGCAGCAGAGGAGGTACACGACTTTTTCAGAGAAGATTTCAGAATCAGATCAAAATTGTGTGTATCGGGACAACATACAGACATTCAAATAGAAATGAGCTAATTCCAAGTGACTTTCTTTCCTGGGTTCATGTACAATTTTAGTTCTGAACAGAAGAACAGCCAAGATATCCCCGGATGATTCAACAATATAAAGACCCGAAACCTCAGATGTTGGCTATCTATCAACGCAAGATTTAAGACCATAAAATCATACGCCGTTGGTATGTTACCCACATGGTACATAGTTCGTTATATTTATATCACTTAGTATCTTTTATCATGTTGAGCGTCAAGCCTATTGACATATCGCAGTAGATCCTAGTCTTTTCAGCTATGGCACCTTACATGTGTTAGTCAAAACCCTTTAACACGAACATTTATTTCACTTCCCATATCATGCAATCTTCTTTTTGGCTTTTTCATTTTTCTAATGTTTTTGTATTTTTCTCATTTTCTCCCCCTAAAACAATACATATTTACAGCAAACTCTTTTTGTATTTTCTGAGTTTTCTCCTCCTAAACTCTATATCTATCTATATGTTCCTCTCCCCCCCTAAATTTGTGCATAAATCTTGTATTTTTGCGCAAATTTACCATTTACTAGAGAAAGGACACTTTATATACAAAATAATGAACGAAGAAAGAGAAAAGAAAATATTTTTTTAAACCGTTCTGTCATCAGATTGAAGACTAATCAATATTCAAAGCAAAGTACTGAATTTAAAAGGTACCTTTTGCTGATCATTTCTTACTTCTGTTATCTCCTCCAAAGGAAACATATCATCTGTAAAAAAAATTGAACTTTTTGCAACAGTGAAATGTTACCCGTTTTTATCTCTGGAACAACCGCTATCAACATTCCAGAGATTGTTCACAGCTCCTCCTTGGTTGTTCCTGAAAGGTAAGGAGATTAGTAAGACATGGGTACCCAGGCCATCGTGGTCCTGGGATTTCCTGAAGCATCAAAATAAGACACTTCCTTTAAACACAAGTCCCCTTTAGTTTCAAGGATTGGAGACATTTCTGCTTTGGATTTGGGTTTCCAAATCTGTTTCGGTTTAACAAACATGTTCGTTGCCTTTAGTTGAGCAACTTTAGCTGATTCAGTTTTAGAAAGATGTTTTTGTTCTTGAACAGCCTTGCGTTTGTTTTTAGCAGCGTTCCAATCTCCATCAGAAGGTTTAACCTTGGGATTCACATTCTTCATTGCCTTAGGTGATGATACCTTCATTGGCTTAGAATGGTAGTTATCCTTAGGTGTAACCCTCTGATTTTGAGCATAATACGGTTCATGGGGACGCCGTATGCAGTTTCTAGCAATATGACCCGCAATGTCAAAGTTGTAGCAAGTTTGTCTTTTCATCGAAAAGACGTTTTGAGCAGCTTGATTCGCTCTAGCAGGTCCTGAAGGACAAACCGGTCCTTTTTGCGCTGGATGCTCCTGCACATTTCTCTTAGACAAAGACGAATTTGGATGCTTGTATGTGCTGGTTGCAGAAGTCTTATTGCTTTGAGCACCATTCTTCGTCTTATCTCCTTGATTGGAGCTTTCAATCACCTTGTCATGAGCCTTATGTGATCGTGATTGTCTTTGATGAGCATACTTCTTATATCCTCGACTTTGATCTGCTCGTTTTGGCTCCTTTTGTGTGTTGTGAACCGGCTCACAAACACCAGAACAAGAGTGAATATTAGCATTTTGTTGCACCTTTTGACGATGAACACAATTTCTAGCAATGTGTCCAGGAATTCCACAGTTGAAACATGTTTGTCGTTTCAATGAATGGAGATTCTGAGAGCAAGCAGCATTAGCAGATCTGATTTGTCTAGATGACCGAACTTGCTTCACTTGCTTAGGTTGCTTTGGTTGTGTTCCATGTGCCTTTTCTGAGTTCTTTTGTACCTGTTGATCATAACCAGCACAAGCATGAGATGTAGACGGATGATGAGATTCATCTTTCTCACTTTTATCATGATCATTTTGAAAAACCGGTGTTTCAATTTTATCTTTAATTTCAGAAACATTTGTCTGTGACTGTTCATTTATTTCAACTCCTTTTTCTTCTTTTACGAAATCAGGTTCAGTTTTAATTTCAGAAGATGAAGAAGATAAAGTTTCATCAACACGTGTTTCGTCAACACATGTATCACGTGAACCTGCTTGAGATCTGCTTTCAGTCACAGTTTCCAATGTGGTCCCACTAGATTCAACATTAGGGACGTCCACTGAGGCCGATGCAGAAGAAGAATCAGGACATTCTTGATTTTCTTGGGAAGAAGTTTCAGTGGTTTCACTGAATGTATCCTGAGGGACCTCACCTGTGACACTATCATCATCTGACAGATTAGAACCATCACATTCACAATTATTAACTGAAGAAAATTCATCACCAGAAATAATGTTCACAGATTCAACACAACCATCATCAGTCTTGCCCAAAACATCAGGCCCATTAGAAGCTAAAGAAAGAAGCATGCTAAAAATATTTTGTCCCAAAACAAGATCAGGATTATTTTCATCAAAACAAGGTTTTTGTAAATCAGAATTTAAAACTTGTTCTCCCCCAATAGTATCTTCACATTTCAAGTCAACCTTTTCTGCACATGCAAACGACTGGTTAGGATCAACATTGCCTTTAGAAACAAAGTTCATTGATGGGGCTGACTTTTTATTGCTAGCAGATTCATTCTTGACAGATGACTTATCAATTTTTGGTCCATAAGTCATTTTACCCTCATTAATTAGCTCCTCTTCCGTGAAAGGCAAATAAGTATAATTGTGATTGTAAGGAGGAGGAGCTTTTGTGTATCCCAAACCAGCCCCTTTCTTTTCTTTGTACTCTAGTTGTATATCACATATGTTCTTGACCAAATTACTAGAAGTATCAAATTTTTTAATGTTTATTTCATTTACCTGATATTTGACCTTTAAATCTTCTAGTTCTTTGGTCAGATCACTGATTGTAGCTAGAGCATCTAAAAAATTACAATTTTTGGCACTGAGGTCTTCTTTTAACTGAACAATATCTTTTCTTTGGGCCTCAATTTTTTCTTTGTAAAGTTTTTCATTTTTGGCCAAAGTAAAGTTTTTATTTTTAAGATCTTGGTAATCTTGAATAAGCTCAGCATTATGTACCCTATAAGCCTCATTTCTTTCTCTACACTCAGGAGTGCAAAAAACAGAAAGTATCTCTTCACGTTCTTTAGTAATTCCTTGAGCCATGGGTTTGTTAAACATGAATGCCATACTTTCAGCGGGTAATTGACACTTTATTTCTTCTCCTCTAAACACAAATCAAACGAGAACCCGTGTACTTGCTAACTCAAACCCTTTGTATGCGAATTAACCCGCTTTCTGAACCGTACCTCAAAACCTGTCAAAACTGTTATCACAAACAAACAAATTTTTTTTTTTTAATAATTTAAACAAACCCTTTTTTTATTAATAGTTTATAAAAGTATACTTATTATTATTATTATAAAAAAAACAATGATTGACTAATGATAACCTAATGATTAATAATTATTATATTATTATTATTAAAAATCAGTCCAAAGAAACAACTGTTCTTTCTTCGTCTTCGTTACACAAATGCCGAACCGAAACCCTATTTCCTTTTCAGCCGCTACCAATCGTTTTAATGATGACAATGACAGAAAAAGATGATGAAGAAGATCGTGGAGGTTGACGAATGAGGTAATGACGGTGGTTAGAGAATGACGGAGAAGATCGGAGTCGGAGAAGATGACCGGATATGCAGGTGGTGTTCGGCGATGGTGAACGTTTAACAACGGACGTGGTGGTTATGGATATGACGGAGATGAATAACTGAACGGAGATGTGCGTTGAACGGTGAAGGTGGATAGAACAGTGGTCGGCGTATAACAGAGATGATCGTGATGGCGCTTGCAGGTGTTGGAGTGGTGATCGGACAGTGATGCTTGGAGTAGAGCAGGTAGATCAATGAGATGGTGAACGGCGATGAATATAACCTGTGATGATAAAGACAACCGGAGTTGATGAATGGTGATCGGAGATATGAAGGTAGTTGCGAGTCGGAGCTGAGATTGCGACTCGAGACCGGTGAGGTGATGAGTCGAGACCACTCAGAAGAAGATGACTCGAGACCGTGACAATTGTTATGAGTCGAGACAGGGGTTGCGACTCGAGAACACGTGATTGCGACTGCGGAGGTTGCGACTCAAAAACCTACAACTCGACCTTGATATCTTTGTGAGTCGAGACAGTGATGCTTGGAGGTTGTTGTCGTGAAGTCGAGAACTCAAGAAAGTTGAAGACTCGAGACCTGTTGAAGACTTGAGACTATGAAAACATACAAGTCGAGATGGAGGTTGCGACTCGAAATCAGCAGAGATGAACCGGAGATGATTGTTGAAACTGAGTTGCACATAGAAACGCGGTTGCGACTCGAGATTGCGAGTCGAGACAAGATTGCGACTCGGAACAATACCGTGAAGAGCCGAAACCTTGATTGCGACTCCTCAATTCTGATTGCGACTTGAACAGCTTTTGCAAAGGTTGCGACTCAATGATTATGATGAACTGATGAATATGCTGATGACGTTGATGAATGATGATGTGTGGTGGTGACTCGAAAAGATGATGAATTTTCTGAGTTTGTTGATGAAGAACAGAAGAAGGAGATTAAGGATATTTTGGTGAGGTATGATCGGACTCTGCTTGTTGCTGATCCGAGAAGGTGCGAGCCGAAGAAGTTTGGAGGTCGTGGTGCTCGTGCTAGGTTCCAGAAGTCCTACCGTTAAACACAGAGTATTCTTATTGTTCTTCGTTAAACTGTTTTTTATTTTGTTTTGTTGCGTTTGAAAGAGTAAGTTGCTACTTGATTATGATGTTTAATTTTGGTTGAATGTTGTTTTGGTTCTCTATGGAGACATATTTTGGTTTCATATGAGTTTTGGTATAAAAAAAAAAAAAAAAAAAAAAAAAAAAAAAAAAAGGAACATATAGATAGATATAGAGTTTAGGAGGAGAAAACTCAGAAAATACAAAAAGAGTTTGCTGTAAATATGTATTGTTTTAGGGGGAGAAAATGAGAAAAATACAAAAACATTAGAAAAATGAAAAAGCCAAAAAGAAGATTGCATGATATGGGAAGTGAAATAAATGTTCGTGTTAAAGGGCTCTGATACCACTTGTAAGTCCCGTGAAACCGGATCTTTCAATGATATCAAACAACATCAAGTTTGTGCGGAATCAAACTTGATGTGATTCAAGAACAAATCGAAAAATATGAAAATACGAACCGAAAATATGGAAACGATGAACAAACCGAATCACCTTTAAACTTGCACATGATTCTATTACTTTGACAAGCAAAATCGTCTGGTACAAGTTCACCACCAATTGCTTCTCTCTCTCTAGAGAAATTGTAACTATGAATGTCCAACCCTAAAACAAGTTAGAAACTTGTTTATATACTAACTTAAGCCCAAGTCCCTACATGGGCTCCCCTTGGGCCTGCTTGGCCCAAGTGACCTATAAAGGTCCAAAACCTAATATAAACTAACCCGGTAAAGCCCAGTTCGTAACTATAACCCGTTGTGTGAATTTGATGCGTCAGTCTCACACTTTAGGGCCTAACATTATCCATCTTTTATCTTCACTTGATCATCCCTAGCCTATAGCTAGTGGTAAGAACCTTGATGTTGCTATTTTACATCTATTCTAAGTGGTTAAAAGATGTTACATAATGTTAATCATGAAGAACACTAAGAAATTTGAACTTGAAATATGAACATAATCTTGAATAATGAAGAAACTAAGTTGTTTATGTGTTGATTGCTTGTTGATTGTTATTTATTCATGTAGTTGATGTAGATCATCATATGATATTGCTAGATCATGATTAAAAACATAGTCTAGCAAGACGAGAGGATGAAAGTGTTGTAGTATCATAGATCATCCTCATAAGAAACATGAACTTGAAAAGATATGTGGTTTTTTTTAAAAGTAATGATCAAAGTAAGGTATAAATCTTGTAGATCTAAAATTTCATGGATGGTTTTTCAAAGGAACCAAGTTAAAAACACAAGATTTACTTGATCTTGGTTCTTACATAAATAAACCCTATTTTTAAAGGTTAAACAAGTGTAGGAACACTTATGTAACAAGATAAATCAAAGAAGAAACATTTTTGAAAAAGATGATTATAAGTTAAGATCCATTTTCTTTAAAAATAAAGTTTTTAAAGATTCAATCACAATTTAAAGGGTAACAAGGCTTACTAAGAACACTAGTAAGTTACTATAAATTTTTGTGGAATTTCAAGCTAATGAAGTAGTAGACTATACTTGTTTTTGGCAAAATTGGTAAGTAAAGATGGTTTATTGTTGATTGTGGATTGATTGTGTTGATTTTACAAAAGAAAATGATATACCTTCAAGGTATGGAAACCTCCATTTTTAGGGGAAACTATGGCAAAAATTTTCTAAAAATTAAACACTTAGACAAATATTTCTAAACAAATATTTACAAATGTATTTCAAACCATAAATTTCTACATAAACTTTGCCATAATTTTTGTTAAAAAATTATAAATATTGGAGGTTGGTTTTTATAAATAAAAGTGACTAAATATGTATTTAGGAAATATATATTTAGAAGACACCATGTGTGTGATTATTTTTATACTTTGTGTATTAGTTATATTATTCTAGGACATGAAATAATATAACTCATCAAAATACCAAGAATTACAATCCAAAATATTACCAAAATTCCAAGAATAAGAATATACAAATTATGCACAAAATATTGGTGAAACCGAACTAAGGAATATAACTTACAAAATATTCCGGAAAATTTATTTGCAAGTATATTTTTGGTAAATAATATTTTGGACACCAAAAGAACAAAAATGTGATTTTTATAATTATTAAAAAGTTATATCATATTTTTAACAACAAGAAAATATATTATTTTTGGAAGAAATATATATTTTCTCAAACAAAAATGGAATATATTATTTTGATGAAAAATAAACATATATATATATATATATATATATTATATAGGGGAAGGTTCAAATGAAAACCACTTTTATTGTGAAAACTCGAAAACTAACTAAAAAAAGCCTAAAAAACACACAATTTTTTTTCAATTTTTTTTTATAAAAAGCGTAGGTTTTTTATATAAAAAATTTTAAAAAAATAAACAATTTGTTGTAGTACACATACACATGTGCACTACAAAAAAAAAATTAATTTTTTATATATATATATATAAAAAGCTGCGAAAATTGGTATGCAAAAAAAAATTGGTATGTTTTTTGGCTTTTTTAATTAGTTTTCGAGTTTTCACAATAATTAGTGGTTTTCATTTGAACATTCTCCTATATATATATATATATATATATATATATATTGTCACATCCCAAAAACGCCGCATCGGAATATAAAACGTAGTGGTGACAGAAGCTGGTTCCCATTTGTATCTTGCTGAACGATGCATCGTATTGTTGGACATTTCACTTAATTAAAATATAGATTTTAAAACATGAAGTCTTAAAGTCCGTTACAATCACACCATAGTTAAATTGTTTTGATCCTTATGGATCTTATTACATTGGACCCAGAAAGTTTAAAAGTCAGTCCAACAATTTAAGTGACAAAACATGCATCAACAAACACAAGATACGCCATAATTCCCGAAGCCGAACTCAAGTACCTGTAGAACACGTTAAAATCAAGTGTCAACACAAAGGAAGGTGAGTTCACATATACACTTACAAACAATTTTATTCCAAGGAAAACTTTCTGATTAGGTGTTTATTTGAAAACATCCATATAATTTCAGAAAGTCCATTTTTACTTCCTTAATAAAATCCATGGGCCATCCATCGGTTCACCGAACTGACAACAGTAATATTGCCCAGGTTTTGTATATTAAATTATTGCATCAATTTTCAGACTCGTAAGTTAGCTAGACGATACGAACTGTATATTAACCATGCAGGGATAATCAATGCTAGACAATAATCAGAATCAAAATTCGTCGCTTGACTTGACACGGGGCGACCGGTCCCGACGGGGTTGTCAACCCAATAGATCTACCAACAATTCCTCGCGTACAATACTTAAATGATTAAACAGCATCATGGGTGCAGGGTCCTCTTGAAGAGTAATATGATGTCTGCCTCACGTACAATATATATATCCTACTAATATGACAATTTAATACACGATGTTGTACGAATCCCCTGAATCTCCATCATTCGAGACCCAGGCCGGCATCCGTTCAACGTTACGGTCTAGTTTCGCTTAGGAAATACCGTACCATTCATACATCAAAAACGATTTTACTTCGAAACGTATGACTTATCAATTTTCATATATTTTCAACGAAAATATATATTTTATATTAAAAGGTATGTTTTATTTCAAAAACATTATTAAACCCTTTTATTGACGTGTTCTACCCCAAAATATATACAGAGCAGTAAAAAGAGGGGTTTAGTGACACTCACCTTTGGGTGAGTATTTTAAATAGCGCAATCCCAGAGATTGATTTCTACACGTCCTATTATATATGTAGGAACGATTGTAAATCAATATAAACATCACAAAAATCCTAAGTTTCTCTGTTTCTCAGAATTATCACATAACTTTGAGATTTTCTAGAAAAGTTATCATTTTTTATTATGTTGTCATGTTAATATATATATGAGTCCATATACATATATTTTTATGATTTTGTGACTTGAACGATTTTATTGGTGACCATTATTTTGTAAATCCGTTAACACTCCCGTTTATACACAATATATCTACGATTTGCGCGTCGTAATATGTATACATAAACGTTCACATAAATTATCATCGAAACACACGAAATCTTGTTAACTTATATATTTTGTCATTTTTAAAGAAAATATACATAAAATATCTCATATGTATCAAATTTCATGCTCGACAAACAAGTTTCACATTTAACGTAATTTTTACCGTTTCTACCGCACAAAACGTACAAGCATACATGCGTAAGCTAGATTTCTAATATCATGTTAAAAACTTAACATATATTCACATTCTCATGTTTAAATCACATAACACATTTTAACACATAAGGTTAACCCAAAATTTTACCTATACTAGTGTACATTGAAAAATGTGTATTTTAGCGATTCGGTAACGGTTCCGGGCGTCGGAAGTCACGTATGACTAACCAAACACCAAGTAAACTTAAAATTAGTTAAATTAATTATTTTTAAACTAAAAATATCAATTTACTTACTGATCTAAATCAGTTTTATAAAAATCACTCGAAAAGCCGATTTTTGACCGTTTTAACGCATAGTTTTGCGTTAAACGTTACTATAATCATTTCAACTCGAAATGACTTGATATTTTTACACAATACAAGTTATTTACTGATTAAAATAGTGGTTATAATCAGATTAGTGCAGTTTTTGTGTAAGTCACATAAATCATGCGATTTCACGTATTTTACAACTTTTAATGCACCAAGTACAACATGCAAAGCTAGCAAACATTAGGACAAAGTTATATGTCACTAAACACTTTAAAATAACTTTATTTTAGTGTTTATAATCTGATCATAACTGATTTTTACTAAATCATACACAAAACACATTGTTTCACCTATTTTACAAGTTTCTAAGCCTCATGTATAACATGCAAAGCTAGTAAACCTTATGAAAAAGTTTTATATCATTAAATACTTCAAAATGATCATATTTTAATGTTTATAATCTGATCAAATATCATTTTTTATCAAATCATGTTCAAATCATCATTTCATGCTTTCATATCATCATGCATGTTCATGTATGTGCATCTAATGCACTCATACAACATTAACATCATTAGTTATGATCTAATTTATATTCATCATGCATTTAACTCATATTCAAACATTCAAGAACATTCTAATCTTCCAATGATCATTATCAAATCATCACTTTTCATATAAACTCATTTCAAATCAAAAGCTTTCATATGACACCTTTTAAACATGCATGCATTCATCTTTTTGATTTTTATCAATCAAGAACATCAAGAAAATTAAAACTCAAACTCCATACATACATATATATATATATACACATACGGCCACACAAATACATACTAGTTCATCCATTTTATTTTCTTTGAAAACCCATTTGTTTAAGAATTCAAGTTTGTGAATTATCTAAGAACTTTGCGAAACTTCTATCATCATCAACATCATCAAGAATCAAGAATATGGTTTTTAAAGTAAATTTTATACCTTCTAGTTCGTGAATGATTTTTAGCAAAGATTTGAAGATATGAGACTTAGTTGTTGCTTGAAACACCTTGAAACCACTTCTAAACCATCAAATGAACTTATAAACACCTTGTAATGAGTTTGAATCCTCAATAACATGGTTGGAAATTTCGAAATTAATGTGTTATGGGGGTGTTTCAGCTGAATTGTAGAGAGAGAGAGAGTGATGAGTGTTTGAAATAAACTTTGGTATTGGAATGGTGAAGTTATGGGGAACACAAAAGAACATACTCATCACCACCACCCATATTATCCAATAAATGGAGGAGATAGAGGGTGAACATCACTTGCATGGCTGCCATCAAACATTCTCTCTCATATACACACTCATACATACGAATATATACATATATATATATATATATATATATACTTTCTAAGCCTTAAACTGGTATTTTGCTAGATACCGGGTATTTTATCTAGCAATTTAATCCCGTTTTAACACGTTTTAAATTATTTTTAACACTCTATAAAAATAAACTCACCAAAATATTATTGAAAAATATTTTGTTTGCCGGGACTGGCGACGTTGACGGCATTTAGCAGTATGCGCGCTGTGCTGTGCGGTATGCGCACAAAATCGCAAAAATAGGGAGTTAAGCGTTTTATTTATTTTTATCATTCTATAGTAATAAAATCATCAAATTATTATTAAAATGATTATCAGTTGCCTTGACAGGCTGTGTTGACAGTATTTTGTCAGTACATGCGCTGCATTGCGCGGTACGCGCTTAAACTCGAAAAATAGAGTTTCCTAGCGTTTTAAATTATTTTTTTCCACACGGATATGATTAAAATAATTATTCTAATCATAACAGACTATTTTTAGGATTTTAACACTGATCGGGTGGTCACCGACGTTCGTTTCGCATTTTATCCTTTACGCGATAAGCGTTTATCTTACCGTTGCCAACATAATTTTTATCAAAGTTTAATTTTTCCAACTCATTAAATTTCACATATAAACATCATAACCAGTCAAATACAGCCCTGTTACCTATTCAAAACACGTGTTACAATTGTACGGTACGGCCTGAAAAGCCGGGTGTCACACACACACAAACACACACACATATAAATATATGTGTGTGTGTGTATATATATATGTATATATATATGTATGTATGTATATATATATATGTATATATATATATTTTCCAAGTTAGACTTGAAAATATATTATGTATGAAAATACAAATACTTTTGCTCAAGGGAAAAATTATAAATAATATTTCTAAGTAATATTTATTGAAATATATATTCTTGAAATATATATTGGTGAACTTTTATTAAAGATAATATTACGGAATAATTAATACGAAATTACGTATAAGATACCCCCATCGTTGGGAAGTAAATACAAGTATAAATACTTGAAAAGTATTAAGTGAAACTTTATTGTTTAAAAAATTATTCCAAAATTTAATAAATATATTTTAAGTTAAAATATTTATTATTTTAACAAATAATTATAACTTGGAATAATATCAAAGACACAAAGAAACGTAACTTAAAGACACTAATTAATTCTAAGTCAAGGCACTACCTGCTCGTCTAATAGACCTTAGTACGTTGTAGGTAGTTGTGTACGCTAGGAAAAGCTTGAGTTACGGTGATACAAAGACGCAAGATTGTGAGTTCATGACCCCCTTTTCTTTTAACGGTTTTCGGTTTTATAACTTCGGGGGTGAAGTACATGTTACAAATTGTTTACAAACGTTTATATGTGGTATGGTTAGCTAAGGAAGGGTACTGCTTGATCATGTGAGTGGTGGGTATAACGCTAAAGACCATTAATCCTCGTTGTAGGACCGAGGGACATGAGTGATAGATCTATTTGGGTGTAGCGAGCCACACCCATGTGGACCACGGTGGCCCATGAGGTTACTATGTCTTATTCCCAGAGACAAATTTGATAGGTTTGAGTTTTCCAGCATCACTTCACACATATCAATGCCCTTGCAAACCATTGGTGATATGTTTCCTTGTTGCTTTCATACCAGGAATTTACAAACTTTCAATGATCACTAAGGTTTATTCACAAACACACACATGAACTCGCTCAACTTTTGTTGATGTTTTCAAACTACATGTATTTCAGGGAATTAAATATGGATCTGGTGGGCGTTCGGAAGTACCAAGTGTGGTTTAAGAATAAAATATGTCATCCATGGTCTTAGGGTTTGGTTAGTGTGTCTTATCCCGGACGAGACGCGTCTTCCAAAACCTTGTTTTATTTAATGTCATTTGTTGAGTCTTTGTGAACTCTTAAACAAGTTGCATGTTTTGTACTCGAATTTGAATTCTATGTTTTAAAACAATGTTGTTGTTATGTTTTTAAAACTTATTTAATAGATGACCATCTTCGGTTTTATCATATAGTTGTTATGATTGAATGCAATGATATTAAGCAAGTCACATATAATCACGCTTCCGCAAAAGTGAGGGTGTGACAGTTTGGTATTAGAGCTTCAATTGTAGAGAACTAGGATTTCTTCTCAAGTCTAGACTACAATCATTAGGGCTCTCACGAAAATGTTTACAACATGTTTTCATTGCATAAACGAAACGCCCAAATCCATGGAACAAAAGTTTTTACAAAATAAAAAGAAACACAATGCACAGTTACTTTGTTGATTTAGTCTGGGAGACTAGGTAGTCAGTCTGGGAGACTGGGTGGTTCAGTCTGTGAGACTGGGTGATTTAGTCTAGGAGACTAGGTAGTCAGTCTGAGAGACAGGGTGGTTTAGTCTGGGAGACTAGGTGGTTTAGTCTGGGAGACTAGGTGGTTTAGTCTGGGAGACTAGGTGGCTTAGTCTAGGAGACTAGGAAGGATACATGATTACATGATTTCATTATATTTGATTGCATAATGATTAGTAGTTAATATATGTGCATATGTTATGATTGTTATGTTACAGACACTATGTCATCATCCGAGAATGGATTGTCCGATACTGATGACCCTATGGCTATTGGCTCAGGGGCGAGTGAGCCAGAGATCTTCACATCCGATATCTAGAGTGAGCCAGAGATCTATACTTCCGATACAGAGAGTGACCCGGAGATGATGTCCGATGACGATGACGACTTTCAGCCATTTGCGCTGCTCGATTTTGGAGTTGATTTACCGCTCGCTGATGGTATCCCATACGAGGATCCTTTTGTTATTCCCATTCCAGTTCACGATCATCTTATCATCGGGCACCCCGATGGTGAGCATGTCGTGGCACCGATCCTCGCTCCCATTCCCCTCATGGTCATTCCACCTAAGGATTTTCCTTTTCACGATCTTTTTGTTGATGATATTGATCTGTTTGTTGATGGTCCTCCCGATGATGCACATGGCGACGGAGAACTAGATGAGGACGTTGTTGCTAGTCCACTTCCTGAGATCCCCATTATTGATATTTCCTCTAATTCTATTTTACACTCTGTTCCAGATTCCTTTGAGTCCGTGACATCTTCCGCCTTACAGGCAGTGGGTTTGCGATGTTATGCCACTGATACTGATGATGATACAGCCATGTTAGCTGCACCATCGCCTGCACATGACTTTGAGCCTGATCTTGAGCTAGACTTTATCCCTATTGATCAGCTTGTTGATGCACCCGCTGATCCTGAGCCAATACCTGCTCCTGAGCCTTTACCTGACCATGACCCTATCCCATTTGGCATATCTGACATTGCACCTCTCATACCAAATCCAGTTCCTGCACCCACTGACCCTCCTGTTATTGAGCCAGTCATTCCTCCACTTGCACCCGCCGATGTTGCTCCTTTTCACCCAGAGACTCCACTGGAGAGGACACTTTAGGAGTCTGATGTACACTGTGTTGACCTACCTACTGTTTTCTTATAGGATATACCCGCACCCCGTCCAGGGGAGGGCACACCTAGCCAGCAGCCTAGCCATGACCCTCATGTTTCAGCAGCTTTTCCCCTCATACCTCAGTCTGCACCTTTTACTCATTTTACTTCTTCACCACTTGATGAGCCACTCAGATGGTTCCCACCGTACACCATGCCAATTACCGATCCCTACCATCCCTCTCCTTTTTACTGGTTATACACGGGATGAGTTACTCCTATCACTTCAGCTTCAATTCGAGATTATGAGTCATAGGATTTTGGAGCTTGAGATGACACCACATCCTTTACCATGTCCTTGTCAGCCAGCTTTTGTTCCCCCTCGTTCGTCACCATCCCCATTTTCACATCCTCCTGCACCGCTTACTCCATTTCCCGAGTTTGATACTCGATTTCTCACCGTTGAGAAACAGATCAGTTTATGTTGCGTCATGTTTATGATCTTGAAGAGGAGCTTGCGCATGTGCGCAACTTTCTTTTCTTCCCTTCACCTCCTCCTCCACCCCCATCAGCATAGCCGGTTTTTGGTTTTATGTAGGTAGCTACTTTTGATGAGAGCACCACTATTGAGCCTAGCTTGTGAAGCCTTTTGGAGACTACCTTTTGATAGTATGAGTTTTGTAGATTAGTAGACTTGTTGGATAAGGGTAGTGTGACCCTGTGGTCCTTGTTGATACGATACTTTTGAAAAACATGTAACAATATTTGTGGTCGATGATTAATGAAAGCTCAATCGTAATGTTCTCATTAAATACGTTGTTAAATTACATTTTTGTGCTATGACTATGATAAGATTGCTTGTTTTGATGATTACTTGTATACCTATGTATATACACTTCCTAGGTCTTATTCGTATAATAGATGCTTATATGCATGAGTCCTTAATAAGACCTGACCTATACAATCTTCTTTGTAGAAGATGCCTCCTCGAAGGAACACTCACTTGCCCACAACAGAGGCAGAACTTGATGAACGGATTTCACAAGCAATCGCACAACATGAGGCCTTACGCTCTGAACACAGTGGAGGTACCTCAGGAAATAACCCACCTCACGGTAATGTTTAAGTCACTTAAGACACATTACGATACGTTTGGACATTCCATGTGCGTTTGCTAATGCCTTATGTGAATGATGTTGCTTGTACAGGCTGTACTTACAAGCAGTTCCTATACTGCAAGCCTCTAAACTTTGATGGCACTGGAGGTGCTGTAGCTTTTGTAAGATGGGCTGAGAAGACAGATTCTGTGCTGCGAATTAGCAAGTGTGCGCCAGAGCACCAGGTCACCTACATTTCTGGACTATTCGTAGACGGAGCTCTATCGTGGTGGAACCTTCAGGTTCAGACTCTAGGTGAGGATGTTGCGTATGCTATGACTTGGGATGAGATGAAAGAGCTGATGCGCAAGAAGTACTGCTCAAGAGCTGAGATTCAAAAGTTGGAAACCGAGTTTTCGAATCTGAAAATGGATGGACCTAAGATTGCTGAGTATGTGCAGAGATTCCATGACCTATCTCATGTTGACCCCTACATGGAAGAGCCAGAATTCAAGCGTGTTGAACGTTTCATTTGGGGATTGGCACCCCAAATAATGAGCATGGTGACTACTTCGAAGCCTCCAACGACCACTGAAGCCATTGATTTGAGCGTGGCATTGACTGAAGAAACGATTAGATTGAAAAAGTTTTCAATCCCAGAGGGAAAGAAAAAGAAGACTCATGTCTAGTCGTTAGGAGAGAACAAGAGGAAGTTCTCGAATTTCAAGAAGGGTACCCAAGGAAACAACAACGGTGGTAACAAGAAAAGAGATGCGAACCCACCAGCTGAGGTCAGGACTGGTGCCGTAAGTTTAGAAAACAAGGGGAAGGGATACATGGGCACTCTGCCTAAATGTGATGTATGCCAGTTCCATCATGTCGGCCAGTGTAGGTTCAGGAAATGTGAATCTTGTGGAAAGAATGGTCATTCGAAGGAAACGTGTTGGCCCGGTAATGGTCGTGGGAATGGTGGCCAGAGAGGAAGTGGTAATGGAAATGGTAGCCGTGGTGGAAGCAGTAATGAGAATAGGAATAACCAGGGTGGTGATGGAAATCGTGGTGGTTCTGGAAACCAAGCTGGTAGCGGAAACTATGGAGCAAACAACAATCAGGGTGGTACTGGAAACAGACAAGGTTGCTTTAGCTGTGGTGATATTGGGCATTTCAAGCGGGATTGCCCGAAGAACAACCAAGCCCAAGGAAGAGTCTTCAACATTTGAGCTAGGGAAGCTTGCCAGGATCCGAACGTAGTCACTGGTACGTTCCCTGTCAACCAAAACTTTGCATCTGTGCTATTTGATACTGGTGTCGATTATAGCTTCGTGCCCCTAGAATTTAAGAATATACTTGGGTTAGTTGCCAGTAAGTTAGATATTCAGTACTCGATAGAACTAGCTAATGGGAAGCTAGTAGAGGCAAATGAAGTGATTAGAGGTTATGTGTTAGAGCTCGGAGAGCGTGACTTTACGCTTGATCTTCCACCAGTTGAGTTGGGAAGCTTTGACGTGGTAGTTGGGATGGATTGGTTGTCGAGTAACCGAGCCGAGATCGTATGTCATGAGAAGGTCATCCGTATCCCGATGGCGGATGGAGAGACCATTGTGGTACATGGAGAAAAACATGATACACCTCTACGAGTTATCAGTTGTTTGAAGGCCCAAAAGTTTATGCGGAAAGGATGTGTTGCTTTTTTGGCTCACATTGTTGATAAGGAAGCCGAAGAGCCGAAGCTGGAAGATATCCCGGTGGTAAGGGAGTATCCTGAAGTCTTCCCCAAAGACTTGCCAGGATTGGCGCCCCAACAACAAGTCGAATTCCATATTGACTTGGTTCCAGGCGCCGCGCCTGTAGCCAAAGCACCTTATCGACTTGCGCCTTCCGAGATGCAAGAGTTGTCGACGCAGCTTCTGGAGCTTCTGGACAAGGGATTCATTAGACCAAGTTTCTCGCCTTGGGGAGCTCCAGTTCTGTTTGTCAAGAAGAAGGACGGTAGTTTCCGTATGTGCATTGACTACCGAGAGCTGAACAAGTTGACCATCAAGAATCGGTATCCTTTACCGAGGATTGACGATTTATTCGATCAACTTCAGGGTTCAAGTTACTACTCCCAGATCGATCTTCGATCAGGTTATCACCAGCTGTGAATTCAAGAGGAGAGTATTCCGAAGACTGCCTTCAGAACTTGTTATGGACATTACGAATTTCTAGTGATGCCATTTGGTTTGAGAAATGCACCGGCAGTATTTATAGACTTGATGAACCGAGTTTGTAAGCCATATCTCGAAAAATTCGTGATTGTATTTATCGATGATATTTTGATATATTCACGGTCGAAGGAAGAGCATGAGAAACACCTTAGAGTTATCTTAGAGCTGCTCAAGAAGGAGCAACACCTTAGAGTTATCTTAGAGCTGCTCAAGAAAGAGAAACTGTATTTATCGATGATATTTTAATATATTCACGGTCGAAGTGTGAGTTCTGGTTGCGTGAGGTACAGTTCCTTGGTCATGTAGTAAATGAAGATGGAATCCATGTGGATCCCACCAAGATTGAGGCGATTAAGAATTGGGAAACTCCAAAGATGCCGACCGAGATCTGATAGTTTCTAGGTTTAGCAGGGTATTATCACCGATTCATTGAGGATTTTTCTAATATCGCTCAACCGCTGACCTCCCTTACTCAAAAGGATAAGAAGTATGAATGGGGAGACAAACAAGAAGAAGCTTTTCAGTTGCCAAAGAATAAGCTTTGCGATGCACCTATTTTATCCTTACCCGAAGGCACCGATGACTTCGTGGTATACTGTGACGCCTCGCGTCAGGGATTGGGCTGTGTGCTGATGCAGCGACAGAAGGTTATCGCTTATACTTCGTGCCAATTGAGGGTTCATGAGAAGAATTACATCACACATGATTTGGAATTAGGTGCAGTGGTGTTTGCTTTGAAGATTTGGCGGCATTATTTGTATGGCACCCGATGCACGATCTTTACAGATCACAAAAGCCTTCAGCACATATTCGATCAGAAAGAGCTTAATATGAGACAGCGATGTTGGGTAGAGCTGTTAAATTATTATGATTGCGAAATCAAGTATCATCCAGGAAAGGCGAATGTGGTAGCAGACGCCTTAAGTCGGAAAGAGAGTATCAAGCCCATAAGGGTTAGGGCTTTTGAGATGATCATTTAGACAGACCTCTCATTGCGCATTCGTGCTGCACAGAGAGAAGCTCTTAAGAAAGAGAATCTTAAGGATGAATATCTCCGTGGGATGGAGAAAAAGTTGGTACCCAACAAGGAAGGAACCTTGTGTTTTATGGGACGAATTTGGGTTCCTATTTTTGGTGGTCATATAGATGTTATCTTTGATGAAGCTCACAAATCGAAGTACTTGATCCACCCAGGATCGGACAAGATGTACCAAGATTTAAAGGATTATTACTGGTGTCCAAGACTTAAGGGCGATGTTGCAACTTATGTTGGAAAGTGTTTGACTTGTGCCAAAGTGAAGGCCGAGTATCAGAAGCCTTCAGGTCTTCTGCAGCAACCTGAGATACCTATGTGGAAGTGGGAACAAATCTCAATGGATTTCGTAACAAAGTTGCCCAAGACACCCAGAGGTCATGACACGATTTGGGTAATCATAGACCGTCTGACGAAATCTGTGCACTTTTTGCCAATCAGAGAGAAGGATAACACATGTAAGCTAGCTGAGCTGTACCTAAGGGAGATAGTTGCACGTCATGGAGTGCCTCTCTCGATTATATCTGATAGAGACGGAAGATTTGTGTCAAGGATTTGGCAATCCTTTCAAGAAGCGTTTGGTTCTCAGTTGAATCTGAGCATAGCATTTCATCCGCAGACGGACGGTCAAAGTGAGAGAACGATTCAAACGCTAGAAGATATGTTACGAGCTTGTGTAATGGACTTGGGTGGCAGTTGGGACACTTACCTGCCTTTGGTTGAGTTCTCCTATAACAACAGCTACCATACAAGCATTCCAGCTGCACCGTTTGAAGCTCTCTACGGACGAAAGTGTCGATCACCGTTATGCTGGGCAGATGCAGGTGATAGACAGCTGGTTGGTCCCGAATTGGTTCGAGAAATGACCGATAAGATCATACAGATCCGAGAGCGCATTAAGGCGGCTCGTGATCGACAAAAGAGCTATACGGACCATAGACGAAAACCCTTGGAATTTGAAGTGGGTGATATGGTCTTGTTGAAAGTTTCACCTTGGAAAGGTGTGGCACGCTTTTGGAAAGCGTGGTAAGTTGAACCCACGATATATCGGACCGTTTGGAATTTTAGAAAGGGTTGGTTCTGTAGCATACAAGTTGGAGCTACCAGATGAACTTAATGGTGTTCATGATACATTACATGTATCTAATCTGAAAAAGAGTCCAACTCAAGAAACAGTGGTCATCCCTGCTGATGAAGTTCACGTTGACGACACACTCCACTTTACCGAAGAACCTGTTGAGGTTACTGATTGGAAAGTTAACAAGACCCGGAGGAGTAGTGTTAAGCTCGTCAAGGTTAGGTGGAATGCGCGTCACGGGCCAGAGCTTAATTGGGAGCGTGAAGATCGCATGAAAGCCAAATACCCGCATTTATTCCCTAACACCCCTGCAGCTAGTAGTAAAGCTTAAAATTTCGGGACGAAATTTTCTTAACAAGGGGAGAATGTGACAACTGTCAAAATTCCAGGTATCCGTACAACTATTAAACCATGATTAGTGCTTAATGACTGTGCTGAATTACAATTAACTACTTACTGATTAGTGCCTTATACATACATGTGCATCATATGTTGCTTAATGTCGTATCATTATTGCATGAGAACTTTATTTGATGCATTAAATACAGATAGCACGGTTATCAGACAAATCAGGAGAATGCTGACGGAGTTCACTAGATAGACAGACGTTGTATTGAGACCTAGAATGGGCCAGAAACTAAGTATCACACTAGTATAGTGTGTAGGAAAGTAAGGATCATAAAACTGTCTTCCTAGAGATAGTTTAAGTGCCGGAAAGTGCCTAAAACTCACATAAACTGCAGAAGTCTGCAGAAAATCAGCAAAAATTAGCATTTAAACAATCTAATATTATGCAGAAATATGATTAAATGGTCCTGAATGCTTTCCTAAGTGTCGGGAATCAAAAGTGTCACAAAAAGGTACATAAAGCACACTAAACTTCATAATTTAGCACCTTAACGAACCAGTAACCAACCGAACAACCGGACACTACCCGAAACACCAAATTTTCACTAGAAGCACTGTTTTAACATTACCAATCTAGTTATGGTCCCCGAATGTCATAACACATCATAAAAATATCTAGTAACTAAATCCTAACTAATACTTGGATTTTAACATAACTAACTAACTATATAGTTTAACCTAGCCTACTACCCCCCCCCCCCCACCTAGTATTCGGCCAACATGGCCCCTACCTTGTTGATTTGTTTCAATATTTAGTTGGATCATGTTTCTCCATTTAGAACATAGTAACCAAGGGTTAAAGTGTTAAATTGGATTATAAGTAAACATGCAAGACCATAACTCTCATTCTACACACACTAAAACACACACAACTCTCTCCTCTTTTCTTCTTGCTCTCGGCCGAACCAAGCACCACCATCATCACCATTTTCGACCATCCATCATCCATTCCAAGCATACACAAGTGTGATAGAAGGTGCATAAGGAAGCTAGGAACTTTCGAAAGATCAAGGACCTCTTTTATGATATTGCTAGATCATGATTAAAAACATAATCTAGCAAGATGAGAGGATGAAAGTGTTGTAGTATCATAGATCATCCTCATAAGAAACATGAACTTGAAAAGATATGTGGTTTTCTTGAAAAGTAATGATCAAAGTAAGGTATAAATCTTGTAGAGCAAAAATTTCATGGATGGTTTTTCAAAGGAACCAAGTTAAAAACACAAGATTTACTTGATCTTGGTTCTTACGTAAATAAACCCTATTTTTAAAGGTTAAACAAGTGTAGGAACACTTATGTAACAAGATAAATCAAAGAAGAAACATTTTTGAAAAACATGATTATAAGTTAAGATCCATTTTCTTTAAAAATAAAGTTTTTAAAGATTCAATCACACTTTAAAGGGTAACAAGGCTTACTAAGAACACTAGTAAGTTACTATAAATTTTTGTGGAATTTCAAGTTAATGAAGTAGTAGACTATACTTGTTTTTGGCAAAATTGTTAAGTAAAGATGGTTTATTGTTGATTGTGGATTGATTGTGTTGATTTTACAAAAGAAAATGATATACCTTCAAGGTATGGAAACCTCCATTTTTAGGGGAAACTATGGCAAAATTTTTCTAAAAATTAAACACTTAGAAAAATATTTCTAAACAAATATTTACAAGTGTATTTCAAACCATAAATTCCTACATAAACTTTCCCATAATTTTTGTTACAAAAATTATAAATATTGGAGGTTGGTTTTTATAAATAAAAGTGACTAAATATGTATTTAGGAAATATACATTTAGAAGACACCATGTGTGTGATTATTTGTATACTTTGTGTATTAGTTATACTAGTAGGTTGCACGCGCGTTGCAGCAGGAATAAAACAGTTAGGAAATGTTTTCATAACTGGAGGGTGGAGGTAAAAGGTTTCGAAGGTTCACTTAAATCGTAGAGTTGTCATTGTCGTTAACAATAAGTTGACATTAAGAGTAGCAAGTACGTATGAAAAACATTGTTGCATCTCAATAAACACACACTATACGAAAATAAAATTAAAAAACATAAAAGTTTAAAATAAAAATCTAATTGTCAACGACTTGCATTATGATACGTTAGATTTTCCAAACACCATTCTTCATCATCGAGAGTGCTAAGAAAACAATTATTAGTAATTTCTTGTTCTTCTTTCACTATTACATCTACCGGACGAGGAGTTTGTTGTATGTTGTCCTGTTTGAGTCGTGGATATATTGGAGCAGGTTTGGCCACTAATAAAAAATAATGTTTACTATCTTGATCACATGTGTGGTTTTATCATTTGTAATATATATAGTATAGATACCTGACACATTTTCCAATTATTAACTTCTTGTGTCATCTTGAACAGCTTTCTAATTTCTGTATAAGAGAATAATGAACAAGTGAGTAAAAATGGCCAATTTGTGTGAAGTAAAAATATTAAAACAAAATGCATTAACAAGCATTACATTTTGATTCCAAAGCAGTTCATCCATCATGTAACACCTCTCGATAGATAACGTTTGAGGTGTATACTCCAGGTTCATTGTATGACGTTTTTACGCACTGCTTAGGTTCATCAATAGCAAAGCTTTTTTCTCTCCTCACAATGGCTAATAAGGATAAAGTAACATGAGGCTCACACTCTTTTTTTATTATAATATTTATAATTTAATAAATATATTTGTGTAAAATCTATTGTTATTAGGTTTCACTAACATTTTAAATTAACATATGAAAGTACACAACGGTCATTAAAAGCATGAGCGGTTCTTAGAAGGTGTGTGGCAGGGCCACGGCCCGGGCAAGTTTTTCGGCCGTGGTGCTAATTTTCTGCATTTGGATCGAATTTTTTTATAAATACTATGTTTGGCCCGGGCTTTTTTTAGTTCCCGTGTCTTTCGGCCCTGGCACATTCAACGGGCAAGATCCGCCGCCACTGATTAAAAGTGTCTAAGCGTTGTCAAATATGCCTACCATAAAATCTTAAGTGAAAGATTTCCTTAAAACTAAAAATGTGTTGCATTTACACTTAGACAGGTAAAGGATAAGATCTTGTGATCAAATATATAAGTAAATTTATCAATACTCTTATCTTATTGTCATCCATGTTCCTAGGTTTAACCAATCTTAGAAACAAAGACCCCTAGAATGCCAAATTAATGGTTTTTATGTGGGATCGAATATTTTTAAATCTCTTAATTCTATTCTACTTATCTAACTATATAATTAGTTGACCATTAACTTTGATTTTTTAATGACACTTTTAATCAAATTTTAAGATTGACACTTACACTTTCTTCAACTTTTTAAAACTTTGTAGAATCCTATTTGACCCTACAACGCGAGGCATCAATTCTACTTTATAACAAAAACCAAGATTATAAATACTTACTTCACCACTACTTTCATGTCTCGTGTCTCTGTCCAAGCCTATCTAATTTAATTTTTTCAATAATAATATTTAATTTATTATTTTAATATCTTATTTTTGAATATCATATTTCATTTATCAATTACAGTTTATGATTATTAATGAAAGACCACCCTACAACTCGATTGAACTACAAGATCTATTTCTTTTTAAATCTTATTTGAACATACCAACAATAAGTCATCTTCTACATTAACCCATCATACTGAAAGCCATGAAAATCAACCTCACATTTTATGTTTAATGAATAGATGGTGTTTTTAATGTAAGATTAATAACGAATCGTTGGCAATAAGTAAATAAGACGCATACCGAACGGTGTAAGGTCCTCGACTTGCTCCTGTGAGTTTCTCCGATCTCCAGCGACGCTTTTGAAGTCTCGACGGCTAGAAGAATGTGACAGTGTCATGATTGGCGATTTCGCGCCCGAACTTTTCCAAAAAAAAGTCATATTATTAATGAATAGATGGTGTTTTTAACGTAACATTAATAACGAATCGTTGGCAATAAGTAAATAAGACGCATACCGAACGGTGTAAGGTCCTCGACTTGCTCCTGTGAGTTTCTCCGATCTCCAGCGACGCTTTTGAAGTCTCGACGGCTAGAAGAATGTGACAGTGTGATGATTGGCGATTTCGCGCCCGAACTTTAAAAAAAAAAGGTCAGTGCACTCAAATCACGTTAAAAAATGACCCTACAACGCGAGACATCAATTATAGTATATAACAAAAACCAAGATTATAAATACTTACTTCACCACTACTTTCATGTCTCATGTCTGTGTCCAAGCCTATCTAATTTAATTTTTTCAATAATAATATTTCATTTAGTATTTTAATATCTTATTTCTGAATATCATATTTCATTTATTAATTACAGTTTATGATTATTAATTCAAGACCACCCTACCACTCGATTGAACTCCAAGATCTATTTCTTTTTGTTTTTATATCTTATTTGAACATACCAACAATAAGTCATCTTCTACATTAACCCATCATACTGAAAGCCATGAAAATCAACATTACATTTTATGATTATTAATGAATACATGGTGTTTTTAATGTAAAATTAATAACGAATCGTTGGCAATAAGTAAATAAGACGCATACCGAACGGTGTAAGGGCCTCGACTTGCTCCGGTGCGATTTCCCGCCCGAACTTTTAGTTCTTCATCTATAATGGCGGAAGGCAATGGTTTCAGTGGAGTTCCAATGTAATCGACGGTCGATGGTCGCCGAGGAGTTTGACGCGGAAGGCAATGGTTTCATTGGTGTTCCAACGTAATCACGGTCAATGGTCGCCGAGGAGTTTGACGTTCCGGGAGTCGTTGCTAGCTCCCGGCGCTGTTCACTGTGGTTGCGCAAGTTCACAGTGGTGTTCCAAGGTTACGCGCGGGATTATAAGGTAGAGAATGATTTGAGAGGATGCATGGAAACTGAATTTATTTACAAAACTAATGAAGAACTAATGATGAGAAGGATTTGAGAGGATGCATTCAAATGTTGCCTCTTCGGTTACAGTCTTGAATTTCTTTACATATGATATTAATCTGATTGAGAATTTTAGGAGGCGATTGTTAAAAAAAAATTAAGTTCTTGAATTAATTGCATGAACAAACGAAGAGGCATTACGAAAAGCATTTAAGTATCAATTATTGCATGATTGCGAAAAGCATTTAAGTTTTTGAAGTATATTGGTGAATTAATTATTGCATGAAAAAACGAAGAGGCTGGCGAGATTAAAGACAAATTTACCCTTCAAAATGAATTAATATATGCATTATGTGTTGTATAACAAGCTGTTTAACTTGTACCTCTTAATTTTTAAGAAGCCCATGAGGAAATGTTTTATAATATAGTATAGATGATTGCGAAAAGCATTTAAGTTTTTGAAGTATATTGGTGAATTAATTATTGCATGAAAAAACGAAGAGGCTGGCGAGATTAAAGACAAATTTACCCTTCAAAATGAATTAATATATGCATTATGTGTTGTATAACAAGCTGTTTAACTTGTACCTCTTAATTTTTAAGAAGCCCTTGGGGAAATGTTTTATAATATAGTATAGATTATTTTAGGACATGAAATAATATAACACATCAAAATACCAAGAATTACAATCCAAAATATTACCAAAATTCCAAGAATAAGAATATACAAATTATGCACAAAATATTGGTGAAACCGAACTAAGGAATATAACTTACAAAATATTCCGAAAATTTTATTTGCAAGTATATTTTTGGTAAATAATATTTTGGACACCAAAAGAACAAAAATGTGATTTTTATAATTATTACAAAGTTATATCATATTTTTAACAAGAAGAAAATATATTATTTTTGGGTGAATAAAGATATATATATATTCTTGGAAATATTAGAAGATATATTATTTTTGGAAGAAATATATATTTTCTCAAATAAAAATGGAATATATTATTTTGAAGAAAAATAAACATATATATATATATATATATATATATATATATATATATATATATATAGGGTGGAGTTATTGTAAAAAAGACCAAAAGTGTGAGAAAGGTAAGAAAGAATCTCAACCATTAGATTAAAATTAATTGAAAAGGGTAGGATTGTAAATGCATTAACAAATTTAAATATGGTAATCCTTGATTTAAGGATTTGGAGAGAGAAAAATCCTGGATTTAAGGACTTATAACTGTCCATAAATATAACACCATTCAGAGTATGTTCATACATGGTGTTTTACAATATAACACCATTCAGAAAATATAACACCATCCAGCACAAAAATAACACCATTCAGCACAAAAATAACACCATTCAGCAGTAAATAAAAAACACCATTCAGTACAAGAATATAACACCATTCAGCAGTAAAATAAAAAAAACACCATTCAGTACAAAAATAACACCATTCAGTACAAAAATAACACCATTTAGTAAAAAAATAACACCATTCAGTACAAGAATAACACCATTCAGTACAAAGAATATAACACCATTCAGTACAAAAATAACACAATTCGATACAAAAAAATAACACCATTCAGTACAAAAAAACACCATTCACATACACACGGGTAAACATATGTTGTAACTGGAACCCATACATCGTGTCGTCGTGGAATCGAAAGACAACCCCATCCCACGTTAAATCGTCGGGACATAAAACGCATTAACAACTCACCTATATCTTCTGATCCGAAACAAACCGAGCAAAAACGAGATTCCTTGCACAGCGGCAGAGGTGGTGGTGATGTTATACGTTGGCTGGATTCGGTGGCAGTGGGGTTGTGGTGGCCGGATCCGGTGGTGGCAATCTCCGATGGTGATGTCGGTAAGCAGCGACGGGTGATGTCGGGTTCCGAAACAAACCGATCAAAAAGATGGAGGCAGAGGTGGTGGTGATGTTATACGTTGGCTGGATTCGGTGGCAGTGGGGTTGTGGTGGCCGGATCCGGTGGTGGCAATCTCTGATGAAAACGAATTTGTGGAGAGAGAAAGAGAGATTGTAGGGATTTTTGATTGACAGTTTCTATTTTTGAATGTGTATAAAGACTTTATTGCCCCTAGAATTTACAATTCAGTCCGAAAAATAAACTAAAATTTACAATTTGGTCCCTACTAATCTCAACCATTAGATCAAAGATCTAATGGTGTAGATTCTTTCTTACCCTTCTCACAGTTTTAGTCTTTTTTACAGGATCCTCTACCTATATATATATATATATATATATATATATATATATATATATATATTCCAAGTTAGACTTGAAAATATATTATTTATGAAAATACAAATACTTTTGCTCAAGGGAAAAATTATAAATAATTTTTCTAAGTAATATTTATTGAAATATATATTCTGGAAATATATATTGGTGAACTTTTATTAAAGATAATATTTCGGAATAATTAATACGAAATTAAGAATAAGATACCCACATCCTTGGGAAGGAAATACAAGTATAAATACTTGAAAAGTATTAAGTTAAAATTTATTGTTTAAACAATTATTACAAAATTTAATAAATATAATTTAAGTTAAAATATTTATTATTTTAACAAATAATTATAACTTGGAATAATATCAAAGACACAAAGAAACGTAACTCAAAGACACTAATTAATTCTAAGTCAAGGCACTACCCGCTCGTCTAATAGACCTTAGTATGTTGTAGTTAGTTGTGTACGCCAGGCAAAGCTTGAGTTACGGTGATACGAAGACGCAAGATTGTGAGTTCATGACCCCCTTTTCTTTTAACTGTTTTCGGTTTTATAACTTCAGGGGTGAAGTACATGTTACAAACTGTTTACAAACGTTTATATGTGGTATGGTTAGCTAAGGAAGGGTACTGCTTGATCGTGTGAGTGGTGGGTATAACGCTTAAGACCATTAATCCTCGTTTTAAGACCCAGGGACATGAGTGATAGATCTATTTGGGTGTAGCGAGCCCACACCCATGTGAACCAGGGTGGCCCATGAGGTGACTATGTCTTATTCCCGGAGACAAATTTGCTAGGTTTGAGTTTTCCTACATCACTTCACACATATCAATGGCCTTTCAAACCATTGGTGATCTGTTTTCCTTGTTGCTTTCATACCAGGAGTTTACAAACTTTCAATGATCACTAAGGTTTATTCACAAACACACACATGAACTCGCTCTACTTTTGTTGATGTTTTCAAACTACATGTATTTTAGGGAATTAAATGTGGATCTGGCGGGCGTTTGGAAGTACCAAGTGTGGTTTAAGAATAAAAGATGTCATCCATGGTCTTAGGGTTTGGTTAGTGTGTCTTATCCTGGACGAGACGCGTCTTCCAAAACCTGGTTTTATTTAATGTCATTTGTCAAGTCTTTGCGAACTCTTAAACAAGTTGCATGTTTTGTACTCGAATTTGAATTCTATGTTTTAAAACAATGTTGTTGTTATGTTTTTAAAACTTATTTAATAGATGACCATATTTGGTTTTATCATATAGTTGTTGTTATGATTGAATGCAATGATATTAAGCAAGTCATACATAATCACGCTTCTTCAAAAGTCAGGGTGTGACATAAACTGTGCAGTATCGAAACCTTGACGTAATTGTTATTCGGCTCCCAGCACGGTGTGAGGTTTGTCAAGCCTAATAGCGCTATCAACTAACATCTCGTTCGCTCCCAGTGATTAATCGGTATATATGTAAAGGGACTTTCATAGTAGAGCTTACGTTTAGTATGAAGTTCCCAATCCCAGGAATACATGTTTTGAATTTATGAGTTCCGTTAGTTCTCGTACCATTACCTTGGTATATCTATGTAGTTCCCAAACCACCGGGAATGCATGCTTTTAGTGAGAGTTGTGAACTCACCTTAGATTGCTCGGTAGATAATATGCTTATCCTAAACTTGGTCAACCGCATCCTATAACGGTTACCCATCGTTAGGACATGTGCAAGTAGTTCACATATAACACGCATTTCATACACATAGCAAGTAATCACATATTTCATATTTTTCATGTAATCGACAAGCAGTGTACAAAAAATACTCATCATGTATTTTGTACTATCATGTACAACACCATTTTCGCATATCATAGCAATAACAGTTTTCACGAACTAGAGTACAACTAACATACTGGCCCAAGTAGTGTAGCCCCATAAGGGGACTGTGCGTTTTGGACCCATTTGTGCGATTGAGTTATGGTGTGCGACAACTCTAAAACCTGAATTATTACCAATGTGCGGCCCAACTCAACTGGGCTCATGTAATCCCACACAGATGAGGCCCAAAAGAAACAAATGTGATGTTGTATGCTTTTAAAAGAATCAGTGTACGGTTGGAAAATATTGTGCGACCAATATCGAAATTTACAAAACAAGTGGTGAGGCTTAGTACATTAAATGTGTGTCGGTGAGAGAGTGTACGTCGGACAGAGTGTGCGACTCATCCCAATTTTGTGTGACATGAGAAGGTTTTTGGTCAACTCATTATAAAGTAGGTGGCCCAAATTAGATATAAATAGCCCAATCATCGATGAGGCCCAAAGAGGAAATTAAAAGTGTTTTAGATTCGTGCAAGTAGTGTGCGGTTAAGATTGTTCGTGCGATTAACATGAAGTGTGCGAGATAAATCAAGTGGGGCCGGAAAGTAGTGTGTGGCCAAACTCTTTGCAACCGGCCCAAATTAGTGCATGGCCCATCATCACACAAACAATCACATGTGCATGATACCAATTCAGTGTGCGATTATAACCATTTGTGCGACCAATCAAGTGCATTAAATTACAGGTGGTGGGGGCTAGTTATAGTGTGCGGTTGAACCATCAATCAACCTATATTCCTTTTACTTCTTTTTTGAATCAACAAGAAAAGGACAAAAGCATTTAATCACAATGTTTTTCAAATCATCACATGACACTTCATCTTCTCTGAAATATTCATTACTGCATCGCTAACTTGTACCTTGGGCTTATAAAATTGTACACACCATTAAAGCACATAACCAAGCTTTTAAAAAAGAAACCCAGATTCTTTGCTTATGGTTAAAACACATATTACCAGCATTCAATCAACCATATAACATATCGATATTTCCTAATATTCAAGCATGTAATAAATAATTGTACCCTGGGCTTGTGCAGTTGTACACTCAAATGAAAAACCCAACATCAAAACACTAAAAACCCAGATTCACTCATTCAAATTATGAATATCAATGTGACACAGAAGCATTTTCATGAACGGCCAAACTATTTGCACACCTTGGTTGGCTATCTACACACTTAGGGTTTACCTACGCTGCGTATAGACCTATATGCAACGTATAGGGTTACCCTTCTACGCAGTGTATACATCTAAACGGAGCGTAGGTAAGGGGTAGGTACACGACCAGACAGTCAAACCTAGTACCATGTCAAATTAGTCTGACATACGTTGTGTATAGACCTATACGTAGTGTATGTACATAAAGTAAGACGCTGCGTATAGGTCTATACGCTGTATGTCAGACTGATTTGAAACTGATACGATGTTATCTAGGCACGTGAATAAAGCTATACGCAGAGTATAGAACTATACGTTGTGTATGATTGTAAATTCAAAAGTCTATTTAGCCATGCATCTCTGCCTTCGACTTGAATCATCTTATTTCCTCTGTATATCTTCATTTGTTCTATCATCTCACAAAGTTTGTTCAATTCATTTGTTTTGTATATCTTCATTTCCTCTGTATCAAACACAATATTGTTCAAATGTCATCATTTTGGAACGAGAATTATTTCTGTAATCGCTATTCTAACGACGCATGGGGAGTAAATGATGCTAATGAGGAGGAGGTTGTGTCTGGAGTCCCTGTTGATCAAAAAACACAGTTGCCAGACTTGAACGAGACTCCGACTCCACCTGTTGATGAACCAAATTACCCGGCGCATCAAGTGTATCCGGATTACGGATATGGGTATGAATCTCCGTACGTGCAACAGAGTGGATACGGTGCTGAGAATGCACTTGTTGATGAACCATATTACCCGACGCAACAATCATATCCGGGTTATGGATACGTGGGTGAAGGTGGATACGGAGGATACGGTTGATACGGGGGTGAAGGTGGATACAGGGGTGAAAGTGGATACGGGGGTGAAGGTGGATACAGGGGTGAAGGTGGATACGGGGGTGAATGTGGATACGGAGGCTACGGTGGATACGGTTATGAGCCTCATAACACACCACTGTATGATGATTATGAACCATCTACCCCGGACAATCCGTTTCAAATACAAGAGTTATCACATTAATATTTGTATTATTCTTATAATAATTTTTATTATTGTTAAAATTATATTGTTATTGTTATTATTAATATTATTGTTAAAATTAGAGTTAATTACATAGTTAGTCCCTGTGGTTTGCACAAAATAACATACTTAGGTACTAATAGTTTAAAATCACCTTCTAGGGTATTAACTTTTCATTTTGTGACGTTTGAAGGTATTAACTTCTAGGGTATTAAGATAGTTAGTCCCTATGGTTTGCACAAAATAACATACTTAGGTACTAGTAGAATGTGATTTTAAACCTACAAATAACGTTAATACCTCCAAACGTTACAAAATGAAAAGTTAATACCCTAGAATGTGATTTTAAACCATTAGTACCTAAGTATATTACTCTGTTCAAACCACATAGATTAACTATGTAATTAACTCTTAAAATTATATTGTTATTGTTAATATTCGTATTTTTGTTACAATTATTATTGTTATTATAATTATTATTGTTGTTAAAATTATTATAATTATTATTATTGTTAAAATTGTATAACTATTGTTAACATTATTATTATTATTATTATTATTATTATTATTATTATTATTATTATTATTGTTTTGTTGTTGTTGTTAAAATTATTATAATTGTTATTATTGTTAAAATTATTATAATTAATATTATTATTATTATTGTTATTATTATTATTACTTTTGTTATTATTATTATTATTGTTATTATTATTATTGTTTTTATTATTATTATTGTTATTAATATTATTATTGTTATTATTATTGTTTAAATTATTATTATTATTATTGTTATAATTATTATTGTTATTATTATTATTATTGTTAAAATTATTATAATTATTATTATTGTTAAATTTATTATAATTATTATTATTATTATTGTTATTATTATTGTTAAAATGATTATTATATTATTATTATTATTATTATTATTATTTATATTAATATTATATTATTATTATTGTTATTGTTGTTATTATTATTCTTATTATTGTTATTATTATTGTTATTATTATTAACGTAACTTTTTTTTAGCGTTTCATGTCTCTAACTGATTTGAAGAATTGGGTACAAGCAACGGGTAAGGAGAATGGTTACGTAATTGTTACCCGTCGATCGAAAAATATTGGTGGTACTACGGGGATAGTATGGCTTATGTGCGACCTTAGTGGTGAGCACCGTAGTAAAGCAACAGTTAGGAAAGCTGGTAGCAAAAAAAATTGGTCGCCCATTTTCATTACTCGCTATCCAGGACGTGACGAATGACATATGGGAGTTAAAAGTGGACAACGCGAACCATAACCACGAACCTACGATGAATCTGTTGGGCCACGGTTATGTGCGAAGATTTACTGAAGTCGAATACAAGCTAGTGGAGCAGCTAACTGCTCAAAACATAGAGCCACGTAACATATTTCAAACCCTGAGAAAGCAGTTTCCTGACAGCCTGCATGTTCAGAAAGACGTGCAAAAGGCGGTACAAAAAATTAGAGCATCACTGATGGACAGAAAGACTCCTATGCAGGCACTGGAAAGCGTGCTGCATGACAACTGATTCATTTACCACACCCGACAGGAATCCAAAACAGATGTCGTAACATAGCTTTTCTTTGTTCATCCTCTTTCAATCACTATGTGGCGTGCATTCCCGCATGTGATGTTGATCGACGCGACCTACAAAACAAACATCTACAACATGCCATTTGTCCAGGTTGTGGGTTTGACGTCGACCAATAAGTCTTTTTGCATCGCACATGCCGTTATTTGTAAAGAACGAAAGGATAACTTCGTGTGGGTGCTTGAGCGGATCAAGTCAATGTTGCATGAATGTATGATGCCGCGTGTGATAGTCACGGATAGAGAGCTAGCCCTAATTAACGTGTGTGCTAAAGTATTCCCAAACGCGTCTAGGCTTCTATACAGTTTCACATCGAACAAAATATATGTAAACCCCACTTACTGCCAGTAATTTAAAATAACAAAGACTTAATCATTGTAATTATAACGGGGAAAACATTTAGGGTTTTGGAAAACACTTTGATAAAATAGAATGACTCACCTTGTTAGCATATAGTCTTGATTTAATAGGCCTCCTGATTCTAAGTCTTCTGATAACTAAGCATCTATTTTGATTATAAGTGTATAGTGCAGAGTTTTCTGGTAGTTAAACATTTAGTTTAACAGGGTGGAATACGTATTAGTGTTAAACCCAATCAAACCTAACGATGGTGACGAGATCAGAACCTTAACGAAATTCACAAAGTATAGTCTTATTTAGACAGCACTTTGGCAATGGTCCGTTGGTTTCCGAATCGATCGGACAAAATATCATATTGGTGATTATTGGTTAGAACACCAACGTATAGAGAGAAGAATAGAAGGAATGAGCAAAGAAAAATGAATCCTAAGCATCCTATTTATAGGTAAGAAACATGAAATTTTCAGGAAGTTTCCTATATACTTTCTAGGAAATTACATATACTTTTCTAGGAAGTTACCTATACATTTTCTTGGAAGCTTCCTTTGATAATTCCTATCCATATGCACCTTCCTTAGATAATTTCTATCCACATGTACCTGCCTTACACCTTCCTTATATGTATCTATCCCATATTCCTTGTTGTTTAAACTTAACTGTTAACTAATTAATTTATTTTAACCGTTTAATTAAGTAGCTTTCTTAGCGTATTAATTAATTAACTGACTTAACTGTTTAACTGATGAACTTACTTAATTGTTAAGTTTACTTGGATTTTTAACGGATAACTGGTTAATCTTCCTGAACTGTTTAATTAAGTAATTTACTTAGCCGATTAATTAAATAACTTAATTAGCTGATTAATTAACTTACTTAGCTTGCTTAATTGCTAAGTTTTCTTTTCTGTTATGTTTTCTTAGCCACTAAGTTTACTTAACCATTAAGTTTTCTTAGCAAGTAAGTTTACTTAATCGCTAAGTATTCTAGTTTAGCAGCCCCTTGGTTATAAGTTCTAATTTCTAGATACAATGGAACTCGTATTAGTGCATTAACTCAATTCAACTTTAACGATAATCACGAGATCAAAACCCACAATGAATAACAAAGTATAGCTGTATATAGGCAGCACTTATACATCCATTGGATCGGTGTTAATCAATCAGATATAGTATCGTGTCAGTGATTAGAGTTATGACCCTAATAATGAGCAGAGTTTCGGGGTTTAGGGACTTCTTGAAAGAAACATGATTGACATTTGATCATGCATTTCCCACAAAACATAACTTTGATTTAAACCAAGTTTTACTTCAATACTTTGTTTTTGTGCATATGGTTTAGTTGAGACATTTCACTTACCATACATGACATTTTGACATAGACATTTGACATGGATATTTGACATAGACATTTGACATGGATATTTGACATAGACATTTTGATATGATTTACATCTTGACATGAACACTTTGACATATTACCCAATACATTTGACAATTGATTTAAACATAGACTTCTTACATTGGTTGGTTTGGTTTGATTAAGTGATTAAGTAACGATGCGTGTGTAATATGATACAAGCATGGTGGATACGCCGCTGGTACTTCCTATATATAAGTGTTTGTATGGTATTACATATCATAGCGTTATTTGAATCATTTCAGTTTGAGACATAGAACATTTTATACAAATAACATACTTTTCACAAGACATTGATTTATAAACCTCTTATCTTATGCAAACATATTTTACTTGGTTATTCATTTAACCTTACATTTATTTATACTTATCATCTGATATTATCGATTTTCAAATGATTTACAAAGCAAAGCAAATAACAAGGTTCATGACTAAACATTTTCTCAAACATAAGTCATGAAACCTATTTTCACAAAACCTATGTATCTCACAGGCATTTTTATGCTGACGTACCTATTTTCACATGTGTTTTTCAGGAGCTGTTGCATAAGATGATCAAGATACACATAGGCAGACTTGGGCTTTAGTGACAATAAAAGATGCAAGACTAGTTAATTATGTTGTATTTCTTTGTTTGTTAAGACATTGTAACACTTTTAATCAATAAAACGAAACTTCAATTGCCATGGATTTGAAACAATTAATTCTGTTACAACACTCCCCGACATTTCCGCCACGTTTTGTATGTTCTACGTGGTCGGGGTGTGACAAATAATCACACGATCAAAACCTACAATGAATGACAAAGTATAGCTGTATATAGGCAGCACTTAAACATCCATTGGATCGGTGTTAATCAATCGGATATAGTACCGTGTCAGTGATTAGAGTTATTACCCTGATAACGAGCAGAGTTTCGGGGTTTAGGGACTTCGTTGAAAGAAACAGAGATACGAGAAGTAAGACGTCATTTTAAACGAGCGAACTGAGCAAATTGAACTAGTCCCACACGGCATCATATATACTCACATTTGGTCTCCCCCGCGTATCGCGCACGGGTCGGCCTCCCCTGGAGCGTGTCGTGGGGAGAGTCGACCTGGCTTCGGTCACCACGTGTCCCACGTAGGTCTGACACGTGTCGCAGTGTCATGACGCGTGTCCTTGGCCGCCCTTCTTGTCCAATCGCGCATTTTTCTCGATTTTCATGCCGACGCTTATCATTTATGCTTGGGTTTTGATTCCATTTGGTTTGGTTTTTAATTGCGAGTCTAATAAAGGTACTTTTGTGCGGGTTGGTTCATCAACCATCAGGTTTTCAAGTTTTATCATGCATACTTCGGATTTTGTTTATGGATCTTTCCGAGGGTTGTTACAACTACCGTGTAAACTGGTAGATGAGGAAGTCTATGTTGTAGCAGAGCTCAGTAATGTGTGGAAACAATTAGAGTCACACTCCCCCGATCAGAAAAAAAGTTTTCTTTCAAAGATAAAAGCGGTCTTAACCCCGAAATCGTCAACTAAGAAACCACCGATCATCCAGCAAAATACTCGCAGTCGGCCTACATCAAAGAAAGTACAACAAAGGCTAGATGAAGCTGCGAGGTTAAACGAAGCTATGAGAAACAGCTCCTATGGCGAGGACAACAACATATATACCGCTTCCCCAGAACATAGGTATGATTTACCACGGCACAACTCATACGTATCGTCAGAGGACTCTCGTGGAACTGATTCGGTTGTAAAGTCTGAAAAACCTAAAATACAACGAAACCGTTCAACGAGTTCTAAAAAGAAGGAGACGCGGGATGATCATGGGTTTCCATTAATGAAGGGGGACGAGGACTTGTTAACCATTATGAGGTTTAAGGATCAAATTCCATCATAGTTTCACTCTTACATATCGCGTATACAAGATGTGACCCCAGACGGTCATTGTGGGTACAGGTCTGTGGCTGTCGGGTTAGGTTTTGGGGAATACGTATGGCCCCATATTCGAAGTGATTTATTACTGTAGATTGACCATAACGAGCCGCTATGGAAGCATGTATTCGAAAGATATGACGAAGGAGACTTTAAACGAATACGTAAAAACATCAAATGGCGTTCAGTGAAAAGGTGCCCTCGAAGTCACTGAATGGAAATGTCCCACGTAGGGATTCTCGTAGCGAAAAGGTATAATATTGTCCTCCATGTGCTAAGCATCGAAGGGAGCTCTACCTTCTTCCCATTAACGGATGCCCCACTAGATCCACGACCTCAAGCGATAACGCTCGTACATATTTACGGGGGACCCTTCATACATGCTAAGTTGGAAAGAGACTACCCCATGCCTACTTTCACACCCTGACTTTTGCGGAAGCATGATTATGGTGTGACTTTCTTAAAACCATAGCATTCAATCATAACAATGCTATATGATAAAACCATAAGATGATCATCCATAAATTTAAGTTTGAAAATACCACAACATACTTGTCTGAAATGTAGACTCCAAATTTTAAGTTACAACCATAACATGTTTAAATGAGTTCACGAAGACTCGACGAAAGACCTTAATTAAAAACCGAGTTTAGAACCATGTATCTCGTCCAGGATTAAGATACATCTCCTAAACCCTACGACCTCGGATGACATCTTTTTATTCATAACGCAGCTTGAACATGCAAACACCCGCCGGATCCACTTAATTCCCTAAAATACATGTAGTTTAAAAACATCAACAAAAGTTGAGCGAGTTCATGTGTTTGTGTATATGAGTAACCTTTAAAGTATGTCTGTATATATGTAAATCCTGGTATGAAAGCAATAAGGAAAAACCTAAAAATTTGTACTTGGCCTCCGGCTGGAAGACATAGTCACCCCATGGGCCACCCTGGTCCCCATGGGTGTGGGTTCGCTACACCCAAATAGATCTATCACTCTTGTCCCTCGGTCCTACGACGAGGATTAATGGTCTTAAGTGTTGTACCCACCACTCACATGATCTAGCAGTAACCTTCCTTAGCTAACCATACCATGTATAAACGTATGTAAACAATTGTAACATGTATTTCATCCCTGAAGTTATAAAACCAAAAACAGTTAAGAGAAAAGGGGGACATGAACTCACAGTCTTGCGTCTTCAGTACTCGTAACTCACGTTTCTTCAGCAAACACGACGACCTACAATGTACTAATGTCTATTAGACGGACGGGTCGTGCCTTTGCTTAGCATTAATGTTTTGGAGTTACGTGTCTGATATTATTCCAAGTTATATAATTATTGTCAAAATAATTAATATTTCAACTTAAATTATATTTATAAATTTTGAAATATTTGTTAAAAAAATATTTTTGTAATAATACTTCTCAAGTATTTATATTCGCATTTCCTTCCCAAGGATGGGAGTGTCTCATACATGTGTATTCGTATTCTTGTATTTGTAGTTCCAAAATAATATATTTTCAAGTCTCACTTTAGAAAATATATATATATAATTATTTTGTCAAAATAATGTATTTCAAGAAAATATATATTTTTCCCAAAAATTATGTATCTTCTAAACATTCCAAGAAAATATATTTTTACTTCCCAAAAATAATATATTTTCTCCTTGTAAAAAATGTGATATAACTTGGTAATATTTACAAAAATCATATTTTCATTTCTTGTGTCCAAAATATTATTTACCAAAAACATATTTATGAATGTATTTTCCGGAATATTTTTGTAAGTTACAATTCTAGTTCGGTTTCCCAATATTATATGTGTAACTTGTATTTTTATTCCATGATATTTTTTATATTATTTTGGATTGTAATTTATTGGTATTTTGTTAAGTCATATTACTTTAACCCTAAAATAATATAACTATTTCACAAAGTATACAAATATTAACACAAGTGTTTTTAATATATATATATATATATATATATATACATTCTAAATATATATTTACCCATTTTATTTATAAAAACAAATCCTCCAAAAATTATGGAAAGGTTTATATTTAAAACTCGTGATCATAATACACTTGTAAATATTTGTTTGAAATTATTTTTCTAAGTGTTTATATTTTTAGAAAATTTTGCCATAGTTTCCCCTAAAAATGGAGGTGTCCATGCTATCAAAGCATATCATTTTCTTTTCAAAATCATCACAATCAATTAACAATTCATTCAACACTTACCAAGTGTTAAAATCAAGTAAGTTATCTAACAACATGAACTTGAACTTTCATAAAAACTTGTAGTAACTTGGTAGTGTGTTTACTTCTTTAAAAGTTTCATTCTTGAAAGATTTAGGTGTTTACAACCTGTAAACATGTTTTACAAAAACATTTCTTTATGAAATCTTCTTGCTTCACAAGTGTTCCTACACTTGTTTTATCACCAAAAATAGTGTATGTTTAAGTAAGAACCAAGTCTAGGTAAATCTTGTTATTTAACTTAGTTTCTTTGGAAAACTATTTTTGAAATCATCCAAGTATTTGTCTAGTAATCATGTTACATGCTTCATCATTCATAAAATCATTTTCATTCTTCAAGTTCATGAGAAACATAAAGTATGATGATCTTGGTCTTTCACAAGATCATCACCTTAACTTACTAGATCATGTGTTTAATCACAATCTAGTAGGTCTCATATGATGTCTAACATCACTAACACAAATCATCAATCATCAAGAAGCAAATCAACACTAATCAACATGTATTATTATGTTATTAAGCTTATGTTAAAGTTTCATCTTCTTGTTCATTAGTGTTCTTGTGATTAACATCTTACATACCTTTTTTTAACCAACTAAATATGCAGTAAAATCAAGTGACAAGGAGCTTATTACTAGCACAAGGGCTAGGGAAGAACACAAGAAGATGAAGGTGACAAATTTGATGGATAATAGCAAATGGGAGAGGTCCTTGAAGATCCACAAGTTCCACACTTCTTAAGACACCTTCTAGCACCTTGTGATGAACTTGGATTGGATGATCAAAGCTTGACAATGGTGGTGGTGTGAGGGGTGTTCTCGGCCGAGACCAAGAGAGGGAGAGGAGAAAGAAAGTGTGTGTGTTGAGTGGATGTGAGAATGAGGGTTCAATCCATCATCACTTCCTTATATCCAAGTTTAGAGTATTATCCAACGGTTAACATGTTTCTTAAGTACAAGACCATATCTTAATCAAATCTTAATGAATCAAAGGAAGATCAAGGGTGGGTCCACCCTTGATGCCGTGAACATGACGTGGGGGGTATTGGTTGTGTTTTAATAGTAAGTTAAGTTAGATGGTTAGATTCTAAGTGTGATGTTTAATGTTCATGCATATTATATGCTATATAGTGTGTTAGTGTGTTCGGGGATCATAATTATCTTAGAATTATTAAAACAATGCTTCTAGTATAATGTTAGTGTTTCGGGTAGTGTCCGGTTGTTCGGTTAGATACCGGTTCGTTAAAGTGTCAAACTATACCGTTTAGTGTTCTTTATGTACCCTTTTGTGACACTTTTAATTCCCGACACTTAGGAAAGCATTCAGGACCATTTAGTCATATTTTTGCATGTTACTAGCTTGTTAAAAAGCTGATTTTTGCTGAAATATGCTAAATTCAGCACTTTATGTGGGTTTTAGGCACTTTCCGGCACTTAAACTATTACTTAGGAATGCAGTTTTGTGGTCCTTACTTCCCTACACACCATACTAGTGTAGTACTTAGTCTCTTGCTCATATTGGGTCTCAAAACACTGGCTGTGTATGTACTGAACCTCGTCAGCATTTTTTTGAGTTATCCGCTAACTATGCTAACTGTGCTTTGTGCATCATTTATGTGAATATAGTTTGCATGTAAAAGTGATATGACATTATGCAATATGTGATGCACATGTAAGTATGATACTGTACGGATACCTGAATTTTTGGCAGTTGTCACATTCTCCCCCTGTTAAGAAAATTTCGTCCTGAAATTTAAGTTCTGCTACTAGCTGCAGGGGAGTTGGGGAACAAATGTGGGTATCTTGGTTTCATGCGATCCTCATGCTCCCAAGTGAACTCTGGCCGTGTCGCGCATTCCAACGAACCTTGACGAGTTTAACACTACTCCTACGCGTCTTGTTAACCTTCCAATCAGTAACCTCAACAGGTTCTTCTGTAAAGTGGAGTGTGTCGTCAATGTGAATTTTATCGACAGGAATGACAACTGTTTCTTGAGTTGGACTCTTTTTCAGATTAGATACATGAAATGTATCATGAACTCCATTCAGTTCTGCGGGTAGATCCAACCTGTAACCTACAAGACCAATCCTTTCCAGGATTTTGAATGGTCCAATATACCGCGGGTTCAACTTTCCACGCTTCCCAAAGCGTGGTACCCCTTTCCAAGGTGAGACTTTTAGTAAAACCAAGTCTCCCACTTCAAACTCCAACGGTTTCCTTCTTCCGTCCGCATAGCTCTTTTGTCGGTCTCGAGCCGCTTGACGCGCTCTCGGATTTGTAAAATCTTATTCGTTGTCTCTTGAACGAATTCGTTACCAACAAGCTGTCTATCACCCGCATCTGCCTAGCATAACGGTGATCGACACTTGCATCCGTAGAGAGCTTCAAATGGTGCAGCTTGAATGCTTGCATGGTAGCTGTTGTTATACGAGAATTCTACCAAAGGTAGATGAGTGTCCCAACTACCACCCAAGTCCATTACGCAAGCTCGCAGCATGTCTTCTAGCGTTTGAATCATTCAATCGCTCTGGCCATCTGTCTGTGGGTGAAAAGTAGTACTTAGATTTAACTGAGAACCAAAAGCTTCTTGGAAGGATTACTAAATCCTTGATACAAATCTTCCGTCTCTATCAGAAATAATCAAGAGAGGCACTCCATGTCGTGTAACTATCTCTCTAAGGTACAGCTCGGCTAGCTTACCTGTGTTATCTTTTTCTCTGATCGAAAAAAATGTGCAGATTTTGTTAGACGGTCTACGATTACCCAAATCGTATCATGACCTCTGGGTGTCCTTGGTAACTTCGTTATAAAATCCATTGAAATCTGCTCCCATTTCCACATGGGTATTTCGGGTTGTTGTAGAAGACCTGAAGGCTTCTGATATTCGGCTTTTACCTTGGCATAAGTCAAACATTTGGCAACATACGTTGCAACATCGCCTTTTAATCTCGTCCACCAATAGAAATCTTTCAAGTCTTGGTACATCTTATCCGATCCTGGATGGATCGAGTACCTTGACTTGTGATTTTCTTAAAAAATAACGTCTATTAGACCACCAAAGAGGGGATCCCAAATTCTTTTCATAAAACACAATGTTCCTTCCTCATTGGATACTAACTGTTTCTCCATCCCATGGAGATATTCATTAACAAGATTCTCCTTCTTAAGAGCTTCTCTCTTCGCAGCACGAATGCGCAATGAGAGATCCGTTTGTATAATCATTTCCAAAGCTCGAACCCTTGTGGGCTTGATTCTTTCTTTCCAACTCAAGGCGTCTGCGACCACATTCGCCTTCCCGGGGTGATACTTGATTTCACAATCATAGTCGTTTAACAACTCCACCCATCGGCGTTGTCTCATATTAAGCTCCTTTTGATCAAATATGTGCTGCAGGCTCTTGTGATCAGTAAAGATCGTACAGCGCGTACCATACAAGTAATGTCGCCATATTTTCAATGCAAATACCACTGCGCCTAATTCTAAATCATGTGTAGTGTAGTTCTTCTCATGAATCTTCAACTGGCGCGAAGCATAAGCGATAACCTTCTGACGCTACATCAGCACACAACCTAATCCCTGACGCGAGGCGTCACAATATACCACGAAGTCATCGGTGCCTTTGGGTAGGGATAAGATGGGTGCATCGCAAAGCTTGTTCTTCAACAACTGAAATGCTTCTTCTTGCTTGTCTCCCCATTCATACTTCTTGTCCTTTTGAGTAAGGGAGGTCAACGGTTGAGCGATTTTTGAAAAATCCTCAATGAATCTGCGGTAATACCCTGCCAAACCTAGGAACTGACGGATCTCTGTTGGCGTCTTTGGAGTTTCCCAATTCTTTGTTACTTCTATCTTTGTGGGATCCACATAGATTCCATCTCCATTCACTACATGACCGAGGAATTAAACCTCACGCAACCAGAACTCGCACTTTGAGAACTTAGCGTATAATTTCTCTTTCTTGAGCAGCTCTAAAATAGCTCTTAGGTGTTGCTCATGCTCTTCCTTCGTCTTTGAATAAATCAAAATATCGCCGATAAACAAAATCACGAATTTATCGAGACATGGCTTGCAGACTCTATTCATCAAATCCATAAACACTGCGGGGGCGTTTGTCAACCCAAACGACATAAGTAGAAACTCGTAGTGTCCATATCGAGTCCTAAAGGCCGTCTTTGGAATGCTTTCTTCATGAATTCTCAACTGGTGATAACCTGATTGAAGATCGATCTTGGAATAAAAACTTGAACCTTGAAGTTGATCAAACATGTCATCAATCCTTGGCAAAGGATACCGATTCTTAATGGTCAACTTGTTTAGCTCTCGTTAGTCGATGCACATGCGGAAACTACCTTCCTTCCCCTTGACGAACAAAACTGGAGCTCCCCAAGGCGAGAAGCTTGGTCTGATAAATCCTTTGTCTAATAACTCCTGAAGCTCCGTCGACAACTCTTGCATTTCGGAAGGCGCAAGTCGATAAGGTGCCTTAGCTACAGGCACGGCGCCTGGAACTAAGTCAATATGGAACTCGACTTGTCGCTGTGGCGGCAATCCTGGCAAGTCTTCGGGAAAGTCTTTAGGATATTCCTTCACAACTGGGATATTTTCCAACTTCGGCTCAGCGACTATTTTATCCATGACGTGTGCCAAGAAGGCGACACATCCTTTCTGCAAACATCTTCGGGCTTTCAAACAACTGATGATCCTTAAAGGTGTATCATGTTTTTTTCCAATCACTATGATCGTCTCTTCGTTTGACAACGGGATTCGGATTATCTTCTCGTGACATACGATCTCCGCTCGGTTGTTCGACAACCAATCCATTCCAACTACCACGTCGAAGCTTCCCAACTCGACTGGCAGAAGATCAAGCGTAAAATCTTGCTCCCCGAGCTCTATTACACATCCTCTAATTACTTCATTTGTTTCTACTAGCTTTCCATTAGCTAGCTCTATCGAGTACGGAATATCTAGCTTACTAGCTACCAACCCAAGAATATTCTTAAATTCTAGGGATACAAAGCTATAATCAGCACCAGTATCAAACAATACAGATGCAAAGCGTTGGTTGATAGGGAACGTACCAGTAACTACGTTCGGATCCTGGCGAGCTTCCCTCGCTCCTATGTTGAAAACCCTTCCATGAGCTTGGTTGTTCCTTGGGCAATCGCGTTTGAAATGCCCAACTTTACCACAGTTAAAGCAACCTGGTCCCCGACCATTTCCATTCCCATTTCCGCCCTGGTTGTTGTTCGCTTCACGGTTTCCACTACCCGCTTGGTTTCCAAAACCACCACGATTTCCGTTACCACCATTTCCTCCTTGATTGCGGTTTCCATACCCATTTCCACCACGGTTATTGTTTCCATTCCCGTTGCCATAACCTCTCTGACCACCATTACCACGACCTGTACCTGCCCAGCACATCTTCTTCGAATGACCAATCTTTCCACAAGACTCACATTTCCTAACTCTGCACTGGCCGGAATGATGGTACTGGCACACATCACATTTGGGCAAAGTGCCCATATACCCTTTTCCTTTGTTTTCAACACCAGTCTTGACTTCAACTGGTGAGTACGCCTCTTTCTTCTTATTAACACAACTGGTACCCTTGTTGAAGTTTGAGAACTTCCTTTTGTTCTCACCTGATGACTCAACGTGAGTCTCCTTCTTCTTTTGGTCAGAGATCGAGAACTTGTTTAATCTGATAGCTTCTTCAGTTAGTGACACACTTAGATCAATAGCCTCAGTGATTGTTGCAGGCTTTGATGTTGTCACCATACTCATGATTTGGGGTGCCAATCCCCAAATAAAACGCTCGATGCGCTTGAATTCCGGATCAACCATGTAAGGAATGACGCGAGATAGGTCGTGAAATCTCTGCACATATTCAGCAATCTTCGGACCATCCATCTTGAGGTTCCAGAATTCAGTTTCCAATTTATGGATTTCAGCCCTGGAACAGTATTTCTTGCGCATGAGTTCCTTCATTTCATCCCATGTTAAAGCATAAGCAGCCTCTTCTCCCAAGGTCTGAACTTGGAGATTCCACCATGATAGCGCTCCGTCTAAGAACAATTTGGAGATGTAGGTGACCTTGTGCTGCGGCGCACACTTGCTCATTCTTATCACAGAATCAGTTTTCTCCGTCCATCTAATAAAAGCTACAGCACCCCCGGTGCCGTCGAAATTCAGAGGCTTACAGTCTAGAAATTGCTTATAGGTGCAGCCTGTACAAGTAACATCATTCACAGAAAGCATTAGCGAACGCACACGGAATATCCAAAAGTAACGTAATGTGTCTTTTAGGGACTTAAACATTACCAAGAGGTGGGTTGCTTCCCGAAGTACCTCCGCTATGTTCAGAGCGTAAGGCCTCGTGTTGTGCTATCGCTCGTGAAATCCATTCTTGTAACTCGGCCTCAGTTGTGGGCAGTTGGTTGTCTCTTCGAGGAGGCATCTTCTAAAGAAGATTGTATAGATCAGGTCTTATGTATATAAGTATGTAGTACGTGTATGTAATAACATTTATCAACGCAAGTAAACACATAACATCACACTCATATCACCAATGTATAATTCAACAACGTATATAATGAGAATATTGTGATTGAGCTTGTATAAATCATCGGCCGTGAATACCGTTTTACATGTTCTACAAATGTATCATATCACATCAAAAGGGACTATAGGGTCACACTACCCCTGTCCAAAATATCCATCAAACTACAACAGTCAAAAATCAAAAAGTGGTCTTCAAAAGGCTGTGCAAGCTGGCTCAATAGCGACACTCTCATCAAAAGGCATGTTACCTGCATAAAACCAAAAACTGGCTATGCTGATGGTGGAGGAGGAGGAGGAGGAGGAGGTGGGGGAACGAAAAGCAAGCTGCGCAGATGCGCTAGCTCCTCCTCAAGGCTATAAGCGAGTCGCAACAGATAGCTAATTTGCTGCTCCATAGTAAGAAAATGAACGTCGAAATCTGGGTATGGCAGGAGAGGAGCAGGTGGAGTCGCGAAAGGTGACTGACAAGAACAAGGTGGAGGACGCGGAATCCTCTCTAGCTCCATGACTCTGTGACACAAGATCTCCTGCTGAAACTGTAACGACAGGAGTAAGTCATCCCTCATTTAACCAGTGAAATGTGAAGGATGATATGGATCCGAAACTGGCATAGTGTTAGGCGGAAACCATATGAGTGGCTCTCCTGATGGTGCAGAAGTAGTAGCAGGTGTAAACTGTGGCATGAAAGGAAAAGCGGCTGACACGGGTGGAACATGGCTGGGCTGCTGACTCGATGGACCTTCCCCTGGATAGGGTGGAGGGATATCCTGTAAGAATGTGATCGGTAGGTTAGTGCGGTGTATATCAGACACATGTAGGTGAAACGAGGCAACGTCAACAGGTGCAAGTGTAGGTGAAGGTGGGGGAGTAACAGGCTCAACAAAAGGAGGCATATCATCATCCTCTATCCACCCATTGTGGGTGAATGCATAACGGGGATCTATCTTGTCAGCAAAAGGAGCATGGTCAGCGGCTGCAGGGATCGGATCGGGTACAAGTGGGGCGATATCAGGTACTCCAAAAGGTACGGGATCAATATCATGTAAAGGCTCAGGTGCTGGGGCTAGATCTGGCTCAGCAGGCATCGGCTCAGGATCGGGCGGTATCATCTCAAGATCAGCGGGAATCATCACATGATCAGCGGGTGCATCAAAAGGCTGATCGTAGGGAACAAAGTCATGCTCATATCCAAACTCATCATCAAAATCAAAGTCATGATCAAAGTCGTGTGGAATAGCAGGTGCAACAGACATGGCTGTGTCAGAATCAGAATCAGTGGGGTAATGCTGCAAACCCAGTGCGTGCAAAGTAGTAGATGATACAGACTCGAAAGAATCAGGATCGGAATGATCAGATGAAATCTCAATGATAGGAATCTCAATGAGTGGGACAATAATAGCATCAACAGCTGGAACTGCATCTCCCTGTGCAACATCAGGGGGCCATCAATGAAAAGATCTACATCATCATCAGGTAAAGCATCAAAGGGTAAATCCTCGAGAGGAAAAGCCGCAAGAGGAAATGGGGCGAGGATCGGGACCACTACAGGCTCATCATCGGGATGTCCGAGGATGATATGGTCCTGGTCTGGAATAGGAACACGAAAAAGATCCTCGTCGAATAAACCATCAGCGCGCGGTACATCGTCGCCAAAATCAGGTAATGAAAAAGGCTGAAAGTCATCATCATCGTCACTCTCAGTGTCAGAGGTAAAAATCTCAGGGTCTGGGACAATCTCATCGTCCGAAACAATGGCCAGGGGGTCTATAGTATCTGACAGTCCACTCTCAGATGAGGACATGGTGTCTGTAACAAAACAATCATATGCACATATATCAACAATCATCAAATAATCATGTAAGTAGTAACAATGTAAGCATGTATTCATCCTAGTCCTCCCAGACTATCCCACCCAGCCTCTCAGACTGGACTACTTTGTCTCTCAGACTAAACTCCCCAGTCTCTCAGACTGTCCCAACTAGTCTCTCAGACTAATTACCCAGTCTCTCAGACTGAACCACCCAGTCTCTCAGACTGAACCACCCAGTCTCTCAGACCGCACTACCCAGTCTCTCAGACTGAAATATAAATGAATTCCTTGAAATGTGTTTTGCGTCTTTTATTTGTAAAAAATGTTTGTTTCCTGGATCTGGGCGTTTCGTGTATGAAATGAAAATATGTTATGAAAACATTTTCGTGAGAGCCCTAATGATCGTAGTCTAGACTCGAGAAAGAATCCTAGTTCGCTACGATCGAAGCTCTGATACCAAGCTATCACACCCTGACTTTTGCGGAAGCGTGATTATGGTGTGACTTTCTTAATACCATAGCATTCAATCATAACAATGCTATATGATAAAACCATAAGATGTTCATCCATAAATTTAAGTTTGAAAATACCACAGCATACTTGTCTGAAACGTAGACTCCAAATTTTAAGTTACAACCACAACATGTTTAAATGAGTTCACGAAAACTCGACAAAAGACCTTAATTAAAAAACCGAGTTGAGAACCATGTATCTCGTCCAGGATTAAGATACATCTCCTAAACCCTATGACCTCGGATGACATCTTTTTATTCATAACGCAGCTTGAACATGCAAACACCCGCCAGATCCACTTAATTCCCTAAAATACATGTAGTTTAAAAACATCAACAAAAGTTGAGCGAGTTCATGTGTTTGTGTATATGAGTAACCTTTAAAGTATGTCTGTATGTATGTAAATCCTGGTATAAAAGCAATAAGGAAAAATAGATCACCAATGGTTTGCAAGGCCATTGATATGTGTGAAGTGATGCAAGAAAACTCAAACCTAGCAAATTTGTACCGGGCCTACGGCTGGAAGACATAGTCACCCTATGGGCCACCCTGGTCCCCATGGGTGTGGGATCTTACACCCAAATAGATCTATCATTCATGTACCTCGGTCCTATGACGAGCATTAATGGCCTTAAGTGTTGTACCCACCACTCACATGATCTAGCAGTAACCTTCCTTAGCTAACCATACCATGTATAAACGTATGTAAACAATTGTAACATGTATTTCACCCCCGAAGTTATAAAACCAAAAATAGTTAAGAGAAAAGGGGGACATGAACTCACAGTCTTGCGTCTTCAGTACTCGTAACTCACGTTTCTTCAGCAAACACGACTATCTACAATGTACTAACGTCTAGTAGGCGGACGGGTCGTGCCTTTGCTTAGTATTAATGTTTTGGAGTTACGTTTCTGATATTATTCCAAGTTATATAATTATTGTCAAAATAATTAATATTTCAACTTAAATTATATTTATAAATTTTGGAATATTTGTTAAACAATATTTTTGTAATGATACTTCTCAAGTATTTATATTCGCATTTCCTTCCCAAGGATGGGAGAATCTCATACATGTGTATTCGTATTCTTGTATTTGTAATTCCAAAAGAATATATTTTCAAGTCTCACATTAGAAAATATATATATAAAATTGTTTTGGCAAAATAATGTATTTTAAGAAAATATATATTTTTCCCAAAAATTATGTATCTTCTAAACATTCCAAGAAAATATATTTTTTACTTCCCAAAAATAATATATTTTCTCCTTGTAAAAAATATGATATAACTTGGTAATATTTACAAAACTCATATTTTCATTTCTTGTCTCCAAAATATTATTTACCAAAAACATATTTATGAATGTATTTTCAGGAATATTTTTGTAAGTTACAATTCTAGTTCGGTTTCCCAATGTTATATGTGTAACTTGTATTTTTATTCCATGATATTATTTTGGATTGTAATTTCTTGGTATTTTGTTAAGTCATATTACTTTAACCCTAAAATAATATAACTATTTCACAAAGTATACAAATATTCACACAAGTGTCTTTAATATATATATATATATATATATATATATATATATTCTAAATATATATTTACCCATTTTTATTTATAAAAACCAATCCTCCAATATTTGTATTTTGGTTACAAAAATTATGGCAAGGTGTATATTGAAAACTCATGATCATAATACACTTGTAAATATTTGTTTGAAATTATTTTTCTAAGTGTTTATATTTTTAGAAAATTTTACCATAGTTTCCCCTAAAAATGGAGGTGTCCATGCTATCAAAGCATATCATTTTCTTTTCAAAATCATCACTATCAATCAACAATTCATTCAACACTTACCAAGTGTTAAAATCAAGTAATTTATCTAACAACATGAACTTGAACTTTCATAAAAACTTGCAGTAACTTGGTAGTGTGTTTAGTAGGGTTAGTTACCCTTTAAAGTGTGTTTACTTCTTTATAAGTTTCATTCTTGAAAGATTTAGGTGTTTACAACTTGTAAACAAGTTTTACAAAAACAGTTCTTTATGAAATCTTCTTGCTTCACAAGTGTTCCTACACTTGTTTTATCACAAAAAATAGTGTATGTTTAAGTAAGAACCAAGTCTATGTAAATCTTGTTATTTAACTTAGTTTCTTTGGAAAACTATTTTTGAAATCATCCAAGTTTATGTCTAGTAATCATGTTACATGCTTCATCATTCGTAAAATCATTTTCATTCTTCAAGTTCATGAGAAACATAAAGTATGATGATCTTGGTCTTTCACAAGATCATCACCTTAACTTACTAGATCATGTGTTTAATCACAATCTAGTAGGTCTCATATGATGTCTAACATCACTAACACAAATCATCAATCATCAAGAAGCAAATCAACACTAATCAACATGTATTCTTATGTTATTAAGCTTATGTTAAAGTTTCATCTTCTTGTTCATTAGTGTTCTTGAGATTAACATCTTACATAACATCTTTTAACCAACTAAATATGAAGTAAAATCAAGTGATAAAAAGCTTACTACTTGCACAAGGGCTAGGGAAGAACACAAGAAGATGAAGGTGACAAATGTGATGGATAATAGCAAATGGGAGAGGTCCTTGAAGATCCACAAGTTCCACACTTCTTAAGACACCTTCTAGCACCTTGTGATGAACTTGGATTGGATGATCAAAGCTTGACAATGGTGGTGATTTGAGGGGTGTTCTCCGCCGAGACCAAGAGAGGGAGAGGAGAAAGAAAGTGTGTGTGAGAATGAGGGTTCAATCCATCATCACTTCCTTATATCCAAGTTTAGAGTATTATCGAATGGTTAACATGTTTCTTAAGTACAAGACCATATCTTAATCAAATCTTAATGAATCAAAGGAAGATCAAGGGTGGGTCCACCCTTGATGCCGTGAACATGAGGGGGGGGGGGTATTGGTTGTGTTTTAATGGTAAGTTAAGTTAGATGGTTAGATTCTAAGTGTGATGTGTAATGTTCATGCATATTATATGTTATATAGTGTGTTAGTGTGTTCAGGGATCATAACTAGCTTAGAATTATTAAAACAATGCTTCTAGTATAATTTTAGTGTTTCGGGTAGTGTCCGGTTATTCGGTTAGATACATGTTGGTTAAAGTGTCAAACTATACCGTTTAGTGTTCTTTATGTACCCTTTTGTGACACTTTTAATTCCCGACACTTAGGAAAACATTTAGGACCATTTAGTCATATTTTTGCATGTTACTAGCTTGTTGAAAAGCTGATTTTTGCTTAAATATGCTGAATTCAGCACTTTATGTGGGTTTTAGGCACTTTCCAGCACTTAAACTATTACTTAGGAATGCAGTTTTGTGGTCCTTACTTCCCTACACACCATACTAGTGTAGTACTTAGTCTCTGGCTCATACTGGGTCTCAAAACACTGGCTGTGTATGTACTGAACCTCGTCAGCATTTTTCTGAGTTATCCGCTAACTATGCTAACTGTGTTTTGTGCATCATTGATGTGAATATAGTTTGCATGTAAAAGTGATATGACATTATGCAATATGTGATGCACATGTAAGTATGATGCTGTAATCAGAAAGTAGTTAATTGTAATTCAGCACAGTCATTAGGCACTAATCATAGTTAATTAATTGTACGGATACCTGGATTTTTGGCAGTTGTCACATCTACACTGGCCACATTGTGGTCGACACATCGAACAATAGCAGCAAAACGGTGGGAAGAATTGTATAGACCGCTGTTACAACATTACTACGAGTTAATCAATCCTAAAACAGACTCAGACAAAGACAAAGACCCGAGTTTAAATCATATCGAAGATTAAGCGGAAACTTGTATTTTTGTTAATTATAGAATTTTTTTTATAAAATTTGTATCATTTTTTATTTTTATAATTCATAATATTTGTATCGCTTTTAATTTTTATAATTCATAATATTTGTATTATTTTTAATTTTTATAATTCATAATATTTGTATTATGTTTAACTTTTATAATTTATATTTGTATTATTTACCAAATAATATTGTTTTCTTATAAATAAACATGGAAATACCCCAAAACACACACACAATTAATTTTCTTTTTTCTATAAATAAACAAAGGAATACACAAAAAAACAAAAAAAAATGGACCTTTATATACGCTGCGTTTAGACCCCTAAGCAGCGTATGAGATCAAAATGACAAAAATGCCCCTGTGTTTGGCTTCGTATAGCCTCAGCACAAGGGTAAAAAGGTAAAATGACACTCTATATACGCATCGTATAGAGCCATACGATGCGTATGTAAAAGGCGGACAAAATCACCCCAAAATCAAACTTTCACAATTTAAATATGTTAAATTACATTTTTGCCCTTGTGCGGAGGCTATACGAAGCTGGATACAAGGGTAAAAAGGTCATTTATGACCTTTATATATGCTGCTACGGCTCTATACGCAGCGTATATAAAGGTCAAAAAATGACCTTTATACCCTTGTATCTAGGCTTCGTATAGCCTGTAAAGAGGGGTATGAAGGTCATTTTCTTGACCACTATATACGCTCCGTATAGAGCTATACGCAGGGTATATGAATGTCATAAAATGACCTTTTTACCCTTGTATCCAGCTTTGTATAGCCTTAGCACAAGGGCAAAATTGTAATTTTGTCAAGTCAAACTGTTTTTTTTACTGTTGTCAACGCTCCGTAGGGATCTATACGCAGCGTATAGATCCTGATTTAAATCAGAGAATCCCCTACGTTGGTATGTTCTTCCCCAAATAAAAAACACACACATACCAGAGACATACGAAGGCGACTACGTATAGGCGACCGTATATGAAGCAAGTTCGAAGTATAAACCAGGTATTTATTCAACCTGTTTAACTAATTTTGATTTTTTTTTTGTATTTTATCCATAAATTAGTTGTTTTTTAGGTAAATTAGGGTTTATAGTTGTTTTTTTTATTAGTGTTTTGACTGGTTAAGCTTTGATTAGTGTTTTGATTAGTGTTTGGTTTGACTTGTTAGGGTTTAGCCACTGAATGGATGAAGGATTTGTAATAGCTAGGGTTTTGAAAATGTAATGGTTAGGTTTTGAATTTGATTTATTATTGTAGGCCAGACATGAGTTGGTTGTGATTTAAGTGTTTACTTTCAAATTTTAACTTCAAAATGATAGCGGTGCGATGAAGCTAACCAGTTTGGGATTTGACCAGTTTGTACGATGAAGCAGGTTCGGTGGAGGAACCGGGTTGGTTCTGAACTGGTTTTGGGGTGTTTGAAACACAAACCTATGGGACTGGTTTGGTTCAGTTTGGTTAGGTTTCGGTTTGAAAACCAGTTCGCGTATATATGAATTTTAAAATGTATGTATGTATACAAATCGGATTGGGCCATTGAGTAGAGGCGAACCGGTTTTGGGCCTTTACCGTTTTGAGATGCAGTCGGTTTAGTGAATAATAGCGTTGCGTTCACTAGATAGTGATAACTATGATAAAAGGCCATTATGTAGAGGCTTGGTTTTAAAATGCGTGTATCAGGAGCGCATAATGTGCACATCATATGATGCAGTCACGAGGTTGCATCGCATGTTGTGAGTCCAAGATGCGCGCATGACATGATGTTGTTGACCGGTATTTGAACAAATTAGATCTTTTATTGAACAATTCTGATGTATTTGTCATCTATACATGATGCATGCACTTCGCGCATTGCGCAGCACGCATCAGGTTTTTGGATCAAAACACATCTGATCGCTACACGCATTTTAAAACCAAGAGTAGAGGCAAACCGGTTTGGACCTTGACCAGCGAATGCAGCCGTAAAGGGCGTTTAAACGGCTGCAAACGCAGTCGCAAACGGCAAACGCCCGTTTACGGCTGCGTTCGCTGGTCAAGGCCCAAACCGGTTTGCCTCTACTCTTGGTTTTAAAATGCGTGTAGCGATCGAATGCGTTTTGATCCAAAAACGTGATGCGTGCTGCGCAATGCGCGAAGTGCACGCATCACGTATAGACGACAAGTACATCAGAATTGTTCAATAAAAGATCTAATTTGTTCAAATAAAAGATAAGTTGTTCAAATACCAGTCAAATAAAAGATTTCGCAACCGTTTGCAGCCTTGGTTTTAAAATGCGCGCATCATGCGCGCATAATGCGTGATGCGCGTGATGCGATACTGAAAACGCATCAGGTGTAGCGATGCGCTGAGATTACCTGATGCGAGCTTAATGCGATGCTGAAAAAGCATCGTTTTTTCACAATATCGTCTTTTTACTGAATTATATTTATTTTCTTTTTACTTATTTTCTTTGATTTTTATAGACGTTTATTGGTCTTTTTTATATGCATTTTGTGTATAGGTACACTTAATAAACGTTTTAGAAGTATATTATTATATTCAAGTATTGACAATAAAAATTGTTATGCATAATTAGTTTTTAGTATTTTTTTTTAATAAGAAACGCATCGCAGACGTGATGCGCTCGCATTACGCATTATGCATTGTGCATTTTAAAACCAAGTTTGCAGCTGCGTTTGCAGCCGTAAACGGCAGCGATTTTGCAGCCGTTTGCGGCGGTGTTTGCAGCCGTTTGCGGCGGCGTTTGCTGCCGTTTGCGGCGGCGTTTGCTGCCGTTTGCGGCGGCGTTTGCAGCCGTTTGCGGCGGCGTATGCAGCCGCAAACGAGCGTTTAAATGACTGTGAAATCGCTGCTGATTGCGGCTGCGTTTGCAGCCGTAAACGGGCGTTTAAACGGCTGCAAACGCAGCCACAAAGGGCTGCGAAATCGCTGCCGTTTGCGGCTGCGTTTGCAGGCGTTTAAATGCCCGTTTGCGGCTGCGTTCGCTAGTTCGGACCAAGAAACTTCCTGTTTTACTCTTAATATGTGGTTCCGATAAATTTTTGGTTTTCAGGACGAGGATGATGGACGATGAAACGGAGCTAGAACAATTCAATCCGGAGCAGACGCAGCAGGAGTGTGACCAGCCGGATCCTCTCGAGAATCACCCGTACTTGGAGTTTCCTCCAGAGTCCGACGCTGCTCTCCGTTGCGAGAAGCTTCAGAAGATGCATGTCGGTGCCCAATTTGCGGTTTGATGGAAAACCCTCCGGTCCCTCGTGGCTGAAGATTGGGCGCGGGAGTTTATTCCCCATGGTTCACAATGGGATCGACTGTTTGAGCTATCGTATATGCCGCCCGAGGTTTGCATCCGTTTACGGCTGCAAGCGATTTCGCCCTAGCGAGTGTCGAAACTAAGATCGCCGTTAAACTATATTTTTTTATTATTTAGTCGAAGTCGATCCGTAAGGCGCGTTGGTCCCTAACGTGCCGGCGATCTAGATTGATCAAGGGCTTTCCTCGTACATCCTGTATCACCCTTTACATTTTCGCTTATTGTTTGATCATAGATACAGCTCTATATCCTAAGCCGTATCCTGAAACTGTTTTTGCAAACAACTTAACTAGCATATTTTTAACACACGTTTTTAGCACACTACCTCACTTAACTAATTTGATCACTTAATTGCTTCAGTAATTTTTTACCAAAACAATTTGGCGCCCACCGTGGGGCAAGTGGTGCTACTTCTACTAAAAGTTTTTGCAAAATCGTTACTTGGTTTTTTATTTTCAAAACTTTTTGCTACATTATTTTCAATGGCCTCGAGATCAAACATGAGCTTTTCCACCGTGTCTGCTACAACCTCTGCAACAATTGGTCTGGTGCTTCCACCACCTTCTCCGAGAATGCAAGCCTCTTCACAGGGAACTGAAAGTCATGTGGCTCGGGATGTTATCCCCGCTCACAATATCCAGGGATCTGGTCCTGTTTTGGCTTCTAATGAAGAAATTCTAAATTTGTTTGGTAGTGTACAGGAACAGATGAGGCAGCAGCAGGAAACTAATCAGATGCTGATGAGAGAGATACAACTCTTGAAATCTGGCCCAAGTAGGCCTGCTGAAGATACTGTCACTCCCTTGCAACCCAGGGATTTGAACTTCAGTTCTGCAGTTTATACTAAGGATAACCGGGGGAATATTGTGCCTAGCCATTCCCAGAATCATACCCCTGAGATACCCTCTTCAGTAAGAGTATCAACTGTGAGGAGCTCAGGATATGCTTCCGGATATGGCCAGAATCCCCAGACTGGTAATGTATCTAATAATAATAATACTCTTGCTACTAATGGGGTTGGATCTTTGCAGGATGCAGGTATGACATCAGCATTTTCTAGAGAGCTTCAAAAACTGAAAGACATGATATCCAGTGTGCCCGGGGTGGTCTAGCTAATTCCAGAAGTGTCCCAGGATAGCCACAGGATATCACGGTTTGCATACCCTATTTGTGATGCTGAAATCCCAAAAAGATTTCAAACCCCCAACATGAAACTCTATGACGGAACTACGGATCCTGAGGAGCATATTGCCCAGTATAGGGAAAGGATGGAAATCAACCCTATCCCTCCAGATCTCAAAGAAGCATGCCTGTGCAAGGGTTTCGGTTCTAACTTAACAGGATCAACCTTAAAATGGCTATTAAACGTTCATCCTCACTCAATTACTTTCTTTGCTCATTTAGTTAATTTATTTAATAGTCAATTTTCTTGCAGCCGGAGTTTTGAAAAACTAACCAGTGATCTTTACAGGATAACTCAAGGACCTCAGGAATCCTTGAGGGATTATGTGAACAAGTTTAGTCGGGAATCCTTGGATATCCTGCATCTTGATGTTGCAACAGCTGTGCAAGCCTTCAAGATGGGGTTGCAAAAGGATTCTCAATTTTACCAGGATCTTGTAATGAATCCCTGCAGGAATCTGGATGAAGCTCGTAACAGGGCTTTAAGATACATTTGGCTGGAGGATGACAAAAAGATGCAAGAGAGGATGAACTCGTCCACAACCTACGAGTCAACCAACAGGAAATCATAATCCTCGTATAAACCATATCGCTCAAAGCCATATGGCAGAAATGACAGTAAGAAAGTGAATGATGTTGAAGATGAGGATCCTGAGGAATATCCTGAGTTGTCTGAGTATTGTTTTTCCGTTAATATACATGAACTAATGTATGCTATGCAGGGTTTAGGAGACAAAGCAAGATGGCCCCAAAAAAATCAACAAAAGGCTGATTGGAAGGAAAAGTCCAAATGGTGTGCTTTCCATGAGGACTTCGGACGTGTTACTGAGGATTGCATCGCTTTAAGGAAAGAAATAAGCTATCTCTTAAGCAAGGGATATCTGAAGGACCTCTTGGGAAGAAAGAAGAATAAGGGTCAGGATCCTGAGAAGGATCCTGAACGGGCAGCATCACCTCATGCGGATGCAAAAATAATTAACTTTATTTCAGGAGGATCCGACATCTGCGGCACATCGTATTCTGCGGCGAAAAGGTACACAAAGGAAGCCAAAGCAGAGAGGGGAGATAAGCCAACCAGGAGGTCAATCCCCCTCACGACTGACAAAGTGATCACGTTCGATAATGATGACAAGGATACTGTCCAGGATCCTCATCATGATGCTTTAGTAATAACGTTATATGTTGCTAACCATTTTGTGCGCAGGATATTAGTGGATAATGGCAGCTCAGTCAACATAATTCAGCTGGAAACGTTGAAGAGGATGAATGTATCCCCGATGGATATTACTTCGAAGTCCACTGTGCTCGTTGGTTTCAGTGGAGAAGCTAGGAATACCGTAGGAGAGATAAAGTTTCCCGTGTATATTCAAGGGGTCAACTCAATGCAGCGCTTTTGTGTCATGGACTCTTTATCCTGCTATAATATTATATTAGGTAGGCCTTGGATCAATGATATGAAAGCTGTTCCGTTAACCTACCATCAATGCATCAAGATCCCTACTCCTTGGGGAGTTGTCAAGGTGGAAAGTGATCAACAGGAAGCAAAGGAGTGTTATTCTTCTTCAATGAAATCCTCAACAAAACCTAGTGCAGCATAGCAATTAAAGATGCGAGGCCAGGATATCATGGAGGCTTCAGAACAGGATGTAAAGAAAATTATCCTGGATTAGGATAATCTGGATATCTCGGTGCTCGTGGGAACCAATATCCCTCAGGATATTGAAGATCGATTGACTAATTTTTTGAAATGCAGGATGTCAACATTCGCGTGGAAGCACAGGATATGACAGGTATTTCCAAGGATATTATAACACATAAGCTCGGTATTGATAGGTCATTCAAGCTTGTCCAACAAAAGAGAAGGAAGTTTGCCCCGAAGCGAAATATGATTATTCAGGAAGAAGTAGAGAGGTTATTGAAGTCCAAAATGATCAGAGAAGTCAAGTTTCCAAGATGGCTAGCAAATGTAGTGGTGGTGCAAAAGAAAAATGGGAAATGGAGAGTTTGTGTAGATTACACAGACTTGAACAAAGCTTGTCCCAAAGACCCATTTCCTCTTCCTCATATTGACTCAATGGTGGATGCTACTGCCTGCCATGAGATGTTAACCTTCATGGATGCATCCTCAGGATTCCAGCAGATCCAAATGGAACCTTCAAACCAGGAGGATACTGCCTTCATGACACCAACATGTATTTATTGTTACACTGCTATGCCCTTTGGTTTGAAAAATGCAGGTGCAACATATCAAAGATTGGTGAACATGATGTTTCAAGACAAGCTGGGGGACACTTTGGAGGTGTACATCGATGACATGGTAGTAAAATCTAAAAAGGCTGAGGATCACCTCCAGGATATTATGGGAGCATTTGATATCCTGGATCAATATAACATGAAGCTAAATGCCATTTTGGAGTGGGGGCAGGAAAGTTTCTAGGATATATGGTAACTAAAAGAGGGATAGAAGTAAGCCCAGAACAGATCAAAGCCATCTTGGATATCAAATCACCTTCTAACATGAAAGATGTTCAAAGACTGACAGGACGAGTAGCAGCATTGAATAGATTTATCTCAAGATCCTCAGAAAAATGCAAGTAATTTTATGATATCCTGAAGAAGAACAAGAAGTTCGAATGGGGAGTAAAGCATGAAGCAGCCTTGTAGGATTTGAAGCAATATCTTTCAACTGCACCCCTATTGATGAAGCCTGAGGATGGTGAACCATTATCCCTGTATCTTGCAGTATCAGGGAATGCAGTAAGTGATGTCCTTGTAAAGGATCATGAAGGTCAGCAGTATCCTGTTTATTATGTTAGTAAAAGTTTATTAGATGCTGAAACTAGGTATTCTCATTTTGAGAAATTGATATTAGCCCTAGTTATGGCATCAACAAAACTTAGACATTATTTTGAAACACATAGGATTCATGTTAAAACCAACTATCCCGTAAAAAATGTGCTTAGGAAACCAGAGTTGTCAGGTAGGATGGCTAAGTGGTCAGTGAAGTTAAGTGCATATGATCTAGTGTATGAACCTAGAAATGCCATAAAGTCTTAGGCTTTAGCTGACTTTGTGGCTGATTTCAGTAGTGATATTCAAAGTGAAGTAGACCTAGAAGTACAACAGCTAGGAAAAAGCTTAGGATCCTAGACATTATATACTGATGGTGCATCTAATGTAAGAGGTGTAGGTTTGGGTATACTACTAAAATCGCCACAGGGGGACACATTACCCCAGGCTATTAGATGTGAGTTTCCTGCCACTAATAATGAAGCAGAATATGAAGCTTTAATTGCAGGATTAGAATTGGCTAAGAGCATGAATATCAAGAGTTTACAAGTATTTGTTGATTCCATGTTAATCACTAATCATTTCAATGGAACCTATGCGGTTAAAGGGGAGAAGTTAATCGAGTATCTCGAAATTCTCAAAAAATTAGCAGGATATTTTGATATTTTTACACTTGAACAGGTACCAAGAGAGGATAATGTTGAAGCTGATGCCTTGGCAAATTTAGGATCATCAGTCAGGATACTGGAAGGAACCCGAATACCGATATTACATATCCTATATCCTGCGACGGATCCTCAGGATAAGGAAGTAGTAAGTGTTCAGGATCCTAGTGCTGAATATCCTGAGGAGGACCCTAAGTCTTGGATGGCTCCAGTCATAAGATATCTTAAGGAAGGATACATCCTAAAGGATGAAAATCCTAAGGCCTTTGGAATGAAGGTATCACGATTCACTATTATAAATAATGTTTTGTATAAGAAATCTCTTGCAGGACCATATCTGAGGTGCTTGGAGGTTCCCGAAACTAAAGAAGTGCTTCAGGATATACACGAAGGGGATTGCGGTAACCATACTGGGGGCAGGTCGTTATTCTCAAAGGTATTAAGAACAGGATATTATTGGCCGACGATGAGAAAAGATGCTGCAGAATATGCTCGAAGATGTGATGCGTGTCAAAGACACAGTAATATATTACGTCAACCTGCTGAACCACTTTATCCTATCGCTTCCCCTTGGCCATTCATGAAGTGGGGAATGGATATAGTAGGGAAATTGCCAAAAGCTCCAGGAGGAAAGGTCTTCATGCTGGCAATGACTGATTAGTTCTCTAAGTGGGTCGAAGCTGAAGCATTTGTTCAAGTTAGAGATCAAGAAGTAGTATCCTTCATAAAGAGGAATATCCTGACCAGGTTTGGAGTACCAGCCAAGATAATTTGTGACAATGGATCTCAGTTTAAAAGTAAGAGGACCACTGACTTTTGCAAGAGTTGGGAAATCAAAATGATCACATCCACACCGGTACATCCTCAAGCAAATGGACAAGCAGAATCCTCAAACAAGATAATTGTCAACAATTTAAAGAAAACGCTTAGAGCTAGGAAGGGAAGATGGGCAGAAGAATTACCCTTTGTTTTATGGGCTGATAGAACAACGGTGAAAAGTGCAACTGGCCAAACCCCGTTTTCCTTGGTATTTGAAGCAGAAGCAGTGATCCCGACAGAAATGGTAATACCTACAGCAAGATCCAACCTCCGGGATCCTGAGCAGAATCCTAAAGTCCTATGCCAGGAATTGGATACTATTGATGAGACAAGAGACGCAGCAAGGCTAAGGATGGCAGCATATCAACAGAGGATATCTAGAGCATACAACAAGAATATAAGGACTAGAAGGTTCCAAGTTGGAGATTGGGTATTGAGAAAGGCCTTCCAGAATACTACTAATCCTGCTGATGGAAAGTTGGCTCCAAAATGGGAAGGACCCTATGAGATTGAATCAGAATCAGGAAAAGGAGTATACCGACTCAAGAATATGGAGCGGGATATGCTACCAAGATCCTGGAATGCTATACATCTAAAACTCTATTTCAAGTGAGTTTGGAATTTAAATTCTAACTCAGGCTGGTATGGATTCTATCTCGTTTAATATGTTTTAATATTATTTATTATTTTGAACCCATTACTGACTTAAGCATCGGAGGGGTGTTAGCCAGGCTAACACCCACCTGTTAGGGGAGGATTTTCCATAGATCAGTGATCCTCAATTACTATCGGGTTTAGTGATCCTCAATTCTGTTTGAATTAGTGATCCTCGGAGAGTATTGTAGGATCAGGATCCAGGATCATCATAAGGATCCTTACACTAACAATTGTCTACTTTGAATATGATGTTGTTTTGCAGGAGTACGTGCTTGGACTTGGTCTTGGCGATATTCCTGGAGCATATTCCCTATTTATTCCGCACGTGCTTGACTAATATGGATGTTATGGAGTTCGTGGGAGACTTGCATGAAATGCGGATAGTTAGTTAACTTAGATATTTTCCAAATTTAAAAGGGGATAGCGAGCTAGATTAGAACACTTGGCTATTTTTGGCTAAACACACACACTCGTAACTGCTCTCATTAGCTCTTGATAGTTAGCTTGGCGATTACACACTTTTTTTGCACCTTACACTCTAGTGATCCTTGTAACTAGCTCGCTATCATCCAAAGTTGTAATACATTTTCTGTTTAATCTGAGTTGGTGATCGGTAGTTTCCATCACCCGAGGTTTTTTGTGCCGGGGATCAACTCTTGATCAAGGGCTTTTTCCTCGTATAAATCATTGTGTCACTTGTTCGTTACATTTCTGAGTGATCCTTAGTATTGTTCGTTGATTCAAGCATCACACCTCACAACAAAAGATTTGGTTGCATTATCTTTGCTTAATTTTTGACCAAAACAGTTTGGCGCCCACCGTGGGGCAATTGGTGCTTCGTTCTTGAGAAATTATTGTTCTTGTGATCATTTCGGTTCATTACAATCAAGCGGATGGCTTCTTCAGTAAAAAACACTTCAAGCTCTACGCCGTCAATGAGTTCTTCACAGGGCGTTCCTCCTTTGCCTCCACCACCTTCTGGATCCCAGAAGAATGCTGAAAATGCTGCAAAGAGACAAACCCCCATTTTTCTAAAACCACCAACTTCTTCTGTTTCCTCTAATCCTACTACTAATGATCTTTTTACTCTGATTTTGCAGATGAGAGAACGCATGCAAGAGTAGGACAAAACCAATGAACGGATCCTCCAAGAGATTGGTGATATCAGGAAACAGAAGAAATCAGTGGAGGATCACTCTCCTCTGATGCCAAGGTCATTGAATTTTGACACTCCAATTGTAACTACCCTACAATCGACAGTTCCGGGCATCCAGTATCAAAGTGGTCCATCAGAAAGGCGTTATGGAACAGCAACTATGAGTCAGGCATTTGGCTCTCACTTCCAGCCTCTAGGATCCTATTCTCAGCCATCGGGATCCTATTCTCAGCATCAGGGATCCTTCGTCAGCTCATGAGGATATGTGGGAATGCACCAGGTCTAAGGATCCTCCCAGGTCCAAGGATCCTCTATGGTTCCAGGATCCTCTCAGGTTCAAGGATCCAACATCTTTCAGGATCAAGGATTCTTAAGAAGTATGCAGCCTCCAAGTTCGGATGTTCATCAAGGAGACTTCATACCAATGCAGACCATTGCTTCATCTGGTCCTTCGATCATACCGGAGTCCCGTCAATATGGATTCACATCTGGAATTCCAAACATGAATCCTCTGGGAGGTAACACTTTCAATAATTCTTATAACACTAACCATGGCTCCATGCAGGATACATGTATCAATCAAGCTATGGCTAGGGAATTACAGAAGCTTAAGGATATGATATCCAGTGTTCCAGGAGTGGTCAAGCCCATTCCTGAGATTGCAGACGGTAGCCATAGGATATCTCATTTTGCACCACCCTTATGTGATGCTGAGATACCTAAAAGATTCCAGATACCGTCCATGAAGCTGTATGATGGTTCAACGGATCCAGAGGAGCGTGTAGCTCAATACAGGGAGAGGATGGAGATCAATCCAATTCCTGAGAGGTTAAAAGAAGCATGTCTATGCAAGGGATTCGGATCCACACTCACAGGATTCGCTCTTAAATGGCTGCTAAGTCTTCCCCCTTATTCTATTACTTCATTTGCTAATCTAGTTAATCTATTTAATAGTCAATTCTCTTGTAGTAGAAAATTTGAACGTTTAACTAGTGATCTTTATAGAGTAACACAAGGTCAAAATGAATCACTTAGAGATTACATCACTAAGTTTAGTAAAGAATCCTTAGATATCCCTAACCTGGATATAGCTACGGCTGTAGAAGCCTTTAAAATGGGTTTGCTCATGGATTCATGGTTCTATGATGATCTTGTTATGACCCCATGCAGGAATCTTGATGAAGTAAGAACCAGGTCCCTTAGGTTCATCCGTCTAGAGGATGACAAAAGGATCCAGGAGAGACTGACATGATCCTCAAAACAGGAAAAGCAAGGATCCTACTTTAAGAATAACAAGTTCAAGTCCTACAACAAATCTGACAACCAGAATGTGCATGCAGTAGAGCAAGAAGAGGATGATGAGGATTATCCTCCACTTTCTGAATACTGTTTTTCTGTTAACAACAATGAACTAATTCTTGCAATGCAGAATCTAGGTGAGAAAGCTAGGTGGCCAAGGAAAAGTGATAAACCAACTGCTACAAAAGACAAATCCAAGTGGTGTGCATATCATGAGTATTTTAGACATCTCACTAAGGAGTGTATTGCACTTAGAAAGGAAATTGGTTATTTGTTAAGCAAGGGGCATTTGAAGGAACTTATGGGACGAAAAAAGTCAAGGATCCAGGATCCTGAAAGGATCCCAGAAAAGGCTCCTGCTCCTCCAGCAGATGCACAAGTTATAAACTTCATATCCGGTGGATCAGACATTTGTGGTACTTCCTTTTCAGCAGCCAAAAGACATGCCAAGGAAACCAAGATGGATAATGGAGACAGACCCATCCGGACCTCCATTGTTACCCAGGATAAAGTTATAACCTTTGATGAGGATGATCGTGTTGATGTCCAGGATCCTCATCATGATGGTCTTGTTTTTACCTTATTTATTTCTAACCATTTTGTCCGCAGGATCCTGATAGATGGAGGAAGCTCAGTAAACATCATCCAACTTGATGTCCTCAAGAAAATGAACATTCCTGAATCAGACATTGTCCCAAGATCCTCAGTTCTTGTGGGATTCAGCGGAGAAACCAAGAATACATTGGGGGACATCAAACTCCCTATCTATATCGAAGGACTTCATTCTTATCAAAAGTTTTGTGTTATATATTGCTTATCATGTTGTAATGTTATCCTTGGCAGGCCGTGGATACATGACATGAAGGCAGTCCCATCCACATATCATCAATGCGTAAAGCTTCCTAGTCCATGGGGGGTGGTGAAAATTGAGAGTGATCAACAAGAAGCTAAAAATTGTTACACATCATCAATGAAGCCAGCCTCAAGACCAAGGGAGCAATAGCAATTAAAGTATCTCTCAAGAGATGTCTTGGAGGCAAGAGAGCAGGATGTAAAAGAAATCCTTATGGATCCTCATGATCCTGAATCCAAGATCTTCATAGGATCAGGGATCCTTAGCAATATTGAACAGGATCTAGTATCCTTCCTTAAAAGAAGGAAAACTACCTTTGCCTGGAAGCATGAAGACATTACAGGTATATCTAAAGATATTATTACTAATAAACTAGGCATTGACAGGTCATTCAAGCCTATACATCAAAAGAGGAGGAAGTTTGCACCTGAAAGGAATGCTATTATCTAGGAAGAAGTAGATAAACTACTTCGGGCAGGTATGATAAGAGAGGTTAAGTATCCCAGATGGTTAGCCAATGTGGTTGTTGTTCAAAAGAAAAATGGAAAGTGGAGGGTATGTGTCGATTTTACTGATTTAAACAAGGCATGTCCCAAGGATCCTTTCCCATTACCCCACATTGACTCCATGGTGGATGCTACCGTGGGTCATGAGTTGTTGACTTTTATGGATGCTTCATCTGGATTTCAACAAATTCAGATGGAACCATCTGATCAAGAGGATACAGCCTTTATGACCCCAATTGGTATATATTGTTATATTGCTATGCCATTTGGACTAAGGAATGCAGGTGCTACTTATCAAAGGCTAGTCAATATGATGTTCAAGGAACAAATTGGACACACTATGGAAGTCTATATAGATGACATGGTGGTTAAGTCCAAGAAAGCTGAGGATCATCTCAAAGACTTGGAGGAAGCATTCAATATCCTTGATAAATTTAACATGAAACTGAATCCTTCCAAGTGTCATTTTGGTGTTAAAGCAGGGAAATTCTTATGCTATATGGTGGCAAAAAGGGGCATTGAAGCAAGTCCAGAGCAGATTAAGGCTATTGTGAATATCAAATCTCCTGCCAATGCCAAGGATGTGCAAAGATTGACAGGCAGGATCGCAGCCTTGAACAGGTTCATATCCAAATCCTCATAAAAGTGCAAGGAATTCTATGATATCCTGAGGAATAACAAGAAATTTGAATGGACTGAGAAGCATGAAAATGCCCTCAAAGCTCTTAAGGATTACCTATCCTCAGCCCCCGCCTTGATGAAACCAGAAAAGGGGATATATTATCCTTATACCTAGCAGTATCCTCAAAAGCAGTAAGTGCGGTCCTTGTTAAGGATCACCAAGGTACACAACATCCTGTTTATTATGTAAGTAAGAGTTTACTAGATGATGAATCCAGGTATTCACACTTAGAGAAACTTATCCTTGCATTAATTATGGCATCTACTAAATTAAGACATTATTTTGAGACTCATGCCATTATTGTTAAGACTAATTTTCCAATTAAGAATGTTCTCAGGAAACCTGAAATGTCAGGAAGGATGGCTAAGTGGGCAGTGAAGCTTAGTGCATATGATATAAGATATGAACCAAGGACTGCCATCAAATCCCAGGCCTTAGCTGACTTTGTGGCAGATTTCATTAGTGACTTGCAAAAGGAAGCTGAGTTAGAAGTCCAACAGCTTGAAGAAACTAAGGATCCTTGGATACTCTTCACTGATGGAGCCTCTAATGTCAAAGGAACAGGGCTTGGAATACTACTAAAATCGCCACAGGGGGACATAATACCCCACTCCATAGTTTGTGAGTTCCAAACTACCAATAATGAGGCTGAGTATGAAGCCTTGATAGCTAGTTTGCAAATTGCTAAGCATATGAGGATCAGGTATCTTGAGGTACATGTAGATTCATTATTAATCACTAATCACTTTAATGGATCCTATGCTGTTAAAGGTGAAAAGCTAATCAAATATTTAGAGATAGTCAAAGAATTGGCACTCTCTTTTGTTTCCTTTAGTTTGACACAGGTACCAAGGGAAGAGAATGCAGAGGCTGATGCATTAGCCAATCTAGGATCATCCTTGAAGATCCTGTAGGATATCAAGATCCCTATTATCCACATCCTGGCCCCTGCTATCGAGGATCATGTAACCATGGAGATAGGAGAGGATTCTACAATCATCCCTAGTGATGATACTCAATCTCATTCAGGATCATGGATCGATCCAATCATGAGATACATACAACATGGAGAGATTCCTACAGGAGAAAACCCTAGGGCTTTCAAAAACAAGGTATCTCAATTTACAATATTGAATAATATGTTGTATAAACGATCTCCTGCCGGACCATATCTAAGATGCATTGAGGATCCGGAAATCCAAGAAGTCCTAAAGGATTTCCACGAAGGAGATTGTGGAAACCACACTGGGGGCAGGATATTATTCTCAAGGATCCTGAGGACAGGATACTACTGGCCTACTATGAAGAAGGATGCTGTGGAATATGCTAAGAAGTGTGATCCTTGTCAGAGACATAGTAATATCCTTCACCAACCAGCAGAACTTTTGCATCCTATATCCTCTTCTTGGCCATTTATGAGATGGGGAATGGATATAGTTGGTAAGCTCCCTAAGGCACCTCGTGGAAAAGTATTCATGCTTGCTATGACTGATTACTTCTCCAAGTGGATAGAGGCTGAAGCCTTTGCTCAAGTCAGAGAAAAGGAAGTTATATCCTTTATTAAAAGAAACATTATTACTAGATTTGGTATCCCTTCTGATATTGTTTGTGATAATGGATCCCGATTTATTGGGAATAGAACTACTAACTTTTGTGACAGCTGGGGGATTAAGATGATAACATCAACACCAGTCCACCCACAAGCTAATGGTCAGGCAGAATCATCCAACAAGATCATCATCAACAATTTGAAGAAAAAGCTTAGATCCAAGAAAGGAAAATGGGCAGAAGAACTACCTTATGTACTATGGGCTGATAGGACAACTCCCAAGAATGCCACTGGCCAAACTCCATTTTCTTTGGTATTTCGGGCAGAATCAGTGATCCCTACAGAGATGGTGGTTCCTACTGCAAGAACAAGCATTCGTGATCCTGAGGAAAATGCTGAAAACTTGGTTCAGGATTTGGATACTATAGAAGAACTCAGGGATTTGGCAAGGATAAGGATGGCCAGTTATCAACAAAGGATGGCTGGAGCTTACAACAAAAATGTCAGGATCAGGAAATTCCAAGTTGGTGATATGGGTCTAAGGAAAACATTTCAGAATACCACCAATCCTGCTGATGGGAAGTTGGCACCAAAGTGGGAAGGCCCTTACTTGATCGAAGCTGAGGCAGGAAAGGGGGCATATCGATTGCTAACAATGGAAGGTGATTTGCTACCAAGAGCTTGGAATGCTGTCCACTTGAAGAAATACTTCATGTAATAAGGATCCATGATCCTTACCTGACAAGTATCCTTGAAGGATCCTTACAGGACAGATGATCCTCATTTTGGTAATATTCTAATCTCAAACTATTTCATTCTTTAATTATCTTATATAAGGATAAGGATCATGCTTCCTTTATCCTCCTTTCACTTGATTCTGAGTTTTGAAGGTTCAGGTATTCTTAATAAAGGATCGAGTATCCACGGAAGTATCCAGTTATTTGGGCTTGACCCCAGTTATTTGGACTTGACCCCAGTTTGGGCCTGTCCGCAGTTTCGCCAGTAGCGCACGATGATCCTGGTAAAGTTCATGGCAATGGGACCAGTACTCGCTTTAGGGGCTGACAATTTCATTGTACTGGCTGTATTCAGGATCCTATGTATAATGGTAGACGTACCATACATCCGTCCCTAAGGTTTCTAATATTTTCATGTTAGCTAGGTGTTTTGGTCAAAAATCAAGCAATGATAATGCAACGAAACTTTCTGTTGTGAGGTATGATGCTTGAATCAATGAACAACACTAAGGATCACTCAGAAATGAAATGAACAAGTGACACAAAGATATATACGAGGAAAAAGCCCTTGATCAATGAATGATCTCCGGTATAAAAAACCTCGGGTGATGGAAACTACCGATCATCAACTCAGATTAAACAAGAAATGTGTTACAACTTCGGATGATAGCGAGCTAATTACAAGGATCACTATAGTGTAATGTGCAAAAAAGTGTGTAATCGCCAAGTGAATTGTCAAGAGCTGGTGAGAACAGTTGCTAGTGTGTGTGTTAAGCTAAAAATAGCCAAGTGTTTCTATTTAGCTCGCTATCCCGTTTAAAAATGGAAAATATCTAAGCTAACAAACATTCCGCATTTCATGCAAGTCCTCCATGAACTCCATAACGTCCACTTCAGTTAAGCACGTGTTGAATAAGTCATGGAATATGCTCCAGGAATATCGCCAAGACCAAGTCCAAGCTCGTACTCCTGCAAAACAACATCATATTCAAAGTAGACAATCGTTAGTATAAGGATCCTTATGATGATCCATTATCCGGATCCTGCAATACTTCTGAGGATCACTAATTCAAACAGAAGTGAGGATCACTAAACCCAACAGTAAATGAGGATCACTGATCATTTAAAAATCCTCCCCTAACAATTGCCCCCAAAATATAAGGAGTAAATTGCCAATAAACGAGTTATATTTTCTGTTCTTATCCGTAATGAATCAACGGATAACTAGCCGTTGTAATCGGACTAGCCGTTACCATCCTGACGTCACTGAGGTGACTATCCTGCAAAATCATCATTATAAATTGAAGTTAGGGATAGGGATCAATTTGCATTTAAATTCAAGAGAGACTCCCTTTAAATCCACATTCGAAGATCAAGCAGGTATCTCTCTTCCTCTTCTCCCTTTACCTTTTCTTTCTCTGTTCATCTTTTTTTTTTACCGTCATGACCAAGATGATGCTAAGATCCTCTCCGGCTAAGGATCACACGAAAAACAGTCCTCTTAAGAGCCAGGGGATCATCAAAGATTCGGCGAAAGAAAGATGCTGCTTCACTGATCCACAAATAGACAGAATCCGACATTGCTTTCCGGCAAATACCGATTTCAAACCATTTGATCCCACCGTTCTAAGTGATCACGTTTCTGAAACCTGGGTAGCTTTCCCGGTCACTCCATTCACAATAGGATACTCGTATCCTTTCCCTGAATTCACCCAGTCTTTCTTCTCCCTCACCGGCATCTCCTATATTCAAGCTATGCCAATGATCTGGAGGGTCTTATATACCCTTGAAAGGATCATTGAGCAAGAAGGCATTGATTTGGGAATGTCGAAGTTTGCAGAGATGTATGACCTCGTTAGCCATGGATCCCACCGATATCTACTCAAACATAAACCTGGTGAAGAACATCCCATCTTCAAAGCCACTAAGAATGACACCAACTGGAAACGGCGATTCTTCTTTGTCAGAAGGGATTCTATCCCTGATGGAAATGATCTGCCAAGGAAGTGGAGCACCCATAGTAGGATAGAGAATCCTGAGAAGGATCACCAAATGACCTTGTTTTCGTCTTAGGATCACTAACGTCCTTTTGTTTCTTTTTTGCAGCTATTACTGTCGCACACCTCATCACAACACCTACAACAAAGGAAAGGCTTGCCGCTTTCCAGAGACTTGATCCTGCAAGAAGATCATTTAAAGCAAACACCCAGGATTCTCAAGAAGTATCCTCAGGTTCTGTCACTATGTCGAGTAAGTATCCTGTTTTTTGCATAATTAAATGTTTAAATAAATAGTTAAATAGAAATAGGATAAGGATACTTATCTGTTTTGGGTGTGTAGGCGCTGGAAAACCTTCAAGATCTGCCTCCAAATTCAGTGTCACTGATCTTGACACTGTCCGATCCTCAAAGAAAAAGTCTGCTGCTATCCCCTCCGTCATAGTCCCCAAGGCAACCACTTCAAAGGGAAGAGGTGGAAAGAAAAGGAAGACCTCTGAAGCTGACAACCTAGAAGGCTTGCCTCTGATCCGCCATCAGTTCCTCGAGTACTTTGCTGATGTAAGGATCACTGACTTAACTTGATTATCCTGCCCATTTGAGGATCACGTGATCCTGAACTTTACATTGTCTTCTTTGCAAAAATTTGCTGAAATCGAGGACTATGTTGGGAACGTCGAAGAGCTTGAGGAGAAATACTCTGATCTCCAAAAAGTGGCGGTGCTCAAGGATCACAAGATTTCTTCCCTCGAAAAGGACCTCAATGATACCAAAACTCAGATGGTTGCAACTCAGATCAATCCTGACTATGAGAAGCACGAGATCACGGAGGATGCTAAAGTCTCTGCTGCCATTGCCATGTACAAGACCAAGTTACAGATGGCCCAAGAAGCTCAGGATCCTGCCTTTGACAGGAGCAACTGGGACATGGAGGGCTGGAAGGCTAGGCTGGCTGAGTTGGAGGATGAAGAAGAGGCTGAAGAGTTTCTTGCAATCGAGGCTGGTGGCAGTGGCAAGGATCATGTGAAGGATACTGGAGCTAGAGGAGATGGTGATGCAGCGAAGGTGTAGGCTGCATGAATGGGCGATGAAGGACATTTCTAGACGTAGCCAGAGCCCATTTTTTTAGAATTTGGTAGTTTATTTTGGTTATGGTGTTTTTGTTGAACAATGATGGGCTGTATCTTGAACAATAGTTACTAGGTTAAAGGATCATGGATCCTTGAACAATAGGCAGGATAATGGGTGGTGGATGGATCCTCTGTTTGGGGGATGAAGCCACTCGTTATCCTTCCGTCTTTTATTTCCTGCACTACAAAGACCCGTAAACAATGGACACCCTTTGCCAACCCATGTGGATGGGCCACGTTTTGCTGGTAGAAACGTGGGTTGGCAATTTTGACAACCTTAAAGGGTTTAACATTTTGTGAATAAAATAACTCTAACTTTTTGGCTATCTCCCGTGTTGCTATCCTTGTTAGTACTTTACTTTCCAATTGTTGTGATATTCATTTAGTCTAAACTTATCAAATAAAGAAATATTTAATAAATATCCTTAAAAAGTTTAGGATATGATCAAGGATCACATATCCTATAATCGATAAGTTCTGAAAAGTAATATAGTTTAAGGATCATAAGTTCAGTTGTCAAAGGATAAGGGTAACTCAGATGAATAATGAATAAAATCAAAATAGTTAAGGATCATACCTAAGAATCCAAGTTAGGGTCCTAACCTTTAACACTTACAATCAGGATAACCCAAAAGACAAACCTTAGTAGAAGGTAAGGATCAAGGATCCTTGGTCATTTAGCTTCAAAAACCTGAAATAGGATACAACTTGGGACTAAGCCAATATAAGATAAAAGTTAGCAACTGGGGACAAGCCCAACAATTCTGGGGACAAACCCAATATACCGGGGACAAGCCCAAAGGATAACTGGGGACAAGCCCAAAGGATCGTGTGTAAACTGGAGTATGGCCCTCACTGGCGACTATCCAAACTTACTGACATGAAAATGCCAAAACCTTAGCTAACGTGAAAACGTTAGAAACCTTAGGAACGGATGTATGGTACGTCTACCATTATACGTAGGATCCTGAATATAGCCAGTACAATGAAATTGTCAGCCCCTAAAGCGAGTACTGGTCCCATTGCCATGAACTATACCAGGATCATCGTGCGCTACTGGCGAAACTGGGGACAGGCCCAAACTGGGGTCAAGCCCAAATAACTGGGGTCAAGCCCAAATAACTGGATACTTCTGTGGATAATCAGTCCTTTGTTAAGGATACCTTAACCTTCAAAACACAGAATCAAGTGAAAGGAGGATAAAGGATGCAGGATCCTTATCCTTACATAAGAAAATAAAAGAATGAAATAGTTTGAGATTAGAATGTTACCAAAATGAGGATCATCTGTTCTGTAAGAATCCTTCAAGGATACTTGTCATGTAAGGATCATGGATCCTGATCACATGAAATATTTCTTCAAATGGACAGCATTCCAAGCTCTTGGTAGCAAATCACCTTCCATTGTTAGCAATCGATATGCCCCCTTTCCTGCTTCAGCTTCAATCAAATAGGGGCCTTCCCACTTTGGTGCTAGCTTTCCATCAGCAGGATTGGTGGTATTCTGAAATGCTTTCCTTAATACCAAATCACCAACTTGGAATTTCCTAATCCTGACATTTTTGTTCTAGGCTCCAGCCATCCTTTGTTGATAACTAGCCATCCTTATCCTTGCCAAATCCCTGATTTCTTCTATAGTATCCAAGTCTTGAACCAAGTTTTCAGCATTTTCTTCAGGATCACGAATGCTTGTTCTTGCAGTTGGAACCACCATCTCTGTAGGAATCACTGATTCTGCCCCAAATACCAAAGAGAATGGAGTTTGGCCAGTAGCATTCTTGGGAGTTGTCCTATCAGCCCAAAGTACATAAGGTAGTTCTTCTGCCCATTTTCCTTTCTTGGATCCAAGCTTTTTCTTCAAGTTGTTGATGATGATCTTGTTGGATGATTCTGCCTGACCATTAGCTTGTGGGTGGACTGGTGTTGATTGTTTTGCTCAACAATCAGACGAGGATAATGCAACCAAACTCTCTGTTACGGGGTATGATGCTTGAATTGGTAAAAAACAATGAGGATCACTCAGAAATGAATTGCACATGAGACACAAAGATTTATACGAGGAAAAAGCCCTTGATCAATGAATGATCTCCGGCATAAAAAACCTCGGGTGATGGAAACTACCGATCACCAACTCAAATTAAACAATAATACTTTTACAACTTCGGATGATAGCGAGCTAAGTACAAGGATCACTATAGTGTATTGTGTAGAAATGTATGAAAAATGCTAAGTGTTTTGCCGAGAGCTGGTGAGTGCAGTTGTACGAGTGTGTGTAGCCAAAATTAGAAAATATCTAGCTTAACTAACTGCCGCATTTCGTGCCTTCTCCCCACGTTCTCCATAACGTTCACAATGGTCAAGCACGTGCAGAATTGAAGGGAATAAACTCCAGGAATATCGCCATGACCAAGTCCAAGCCGGTACTCCTGCAAAATAATACCGAATTCAAAGTGAACAATCATTAGTATACGGATCCTTAGGATGATCCATGATCCTGATCCTGAAGTACTTCTGAGGATCACTAATTGTCACAGAAGCAAGGATCACTATACAGGATAACACTTGAGGATCACAGGTTACTAAGAAATCCGCCCCTAACAATTGCCCCCAAAATATAAGGAGTAATATTGTAAATAAATGAGTTATATTTTGTCGATCTTATCCATAACAAACTAACGGATATATAGCCGTTAAGATCGAACTAGCCGTTGGAATTCTAACGTCACTGAGGTGACTTATCCTGCAAAATCATCATTATAAATAAGAGTTAGAGATAGGATCAATTTGCATTTAAATCCAAGAGAAACTCCCTGTAAATTCTCATCCGAAGATCAATCAGGTATCTCTTTTCCTATTTTTCCTTCTCTTACTCTGTTTTTCTTTCTTTACCAATCATCACGTTAAGAATGATGCTCCGATCCTCCCCCGCCAAGGATCATCAGAAGAATAGCCCGTTGAAGAGTCAAGGGATCATCAAAGATTCAGCGAATGAGAGGTGTTGCTTTACTGACCCACAAGTAGATAGGATCCGACACTGCTTTCCGGCGAACACCTTTTTCAAACCCTTCGATCCCACTGTTCTGAGCGACTATATTTCTGAGACATGGGTAGCTTTTCCTGTTACCCCATTCACCATAGGATACGCCTATCCTTTTCCAGCCTTTACCCAATCCTTTTTCTCCCTTACCGGCATCTCCTACATCCAGGCTATGCCGATGATCTGGAGGGTGTTATATACCCTTGAAAGGATCATCGAGCAGGAAGGGATTGATCTAGGAATGTCGGAGTTGGCTGAGATGTATGATCTCACAACGTTTGGATCCCACCGATATTTGTTTAAACGAAAACCTGGTGAAGAACACCCCATTTTTAAAGCCACCAAGAACGATACAAACTAGAAACGACGCTTTTTCTTTGTCAGAAGAGACTCTATCCCAAACGGAAAGGATCTACCCAGGAAGTGGTCCACCCATGGAAGGACAGAGGATCCTGAGAAGGATCACCGGATAATCTTGCTCCTGTGATAGGATCACTAACCCCCTTTTGTTTTATATCATGCAGCTGTCACTATTTCACACCTCATACCGTCTCCTGGTACCAAGGATAGGCTTGCTGCTTTTAGAAGGCTCGGTCCTGAAACAAGATCATTCAAGACAATCACCCAGGATTCTCAAGAGGTATCCTCAGGCTCAGTCACCATGTCAAGTAAGTATCCTATTTTTTGTATAGTTAAAGATTTAAACAAATAGTTAAATAGAGATAGGATAAGGATACTTATCTGTTTTGAATGTGTAGGTGCCGGAAAAGCTTCCAAGCCTGCCTCCAAGTTCAGCATTGCCGACCTTAACACTGTACGATCCAGCAAGAAGAAGACCACTGCCAACCCTAGTGTCTCGATCCCCAAGGCACCCACTAAAGGAAGGGGCGGCAAGAGAGGAAAAACTCTGAGATAGAGGATCTACAAGGCCTGCCACTGATCCGCCACTAGTTCCTTGAATACTTCAATGACGTGAGGATCACCAATTCTACCTAGGTATCCTACTTATTTGAGGATCACCTGATCTTGAACTGCTTTGTCTTTTTTGCAGAAATTTACTGAGATTGAAGATTTCGTGGGGAGCGTTGAGGAGCTGGATAAGAAGATTGCTGACCTCCAACAAGTTGCAGTGCTCAAGGATCTTAAGATTGCTGATCTCGAAAAAGCCCTTCAAAACGCCGAGACTCAGACAGCTAAAATCTTGATCGACACTGACTACGAGAAACATGAGCTCGTGGAAGGTGCAAAGGTCTCCGCTGCCATCACAATGTATAAGAAAAAACTAAAGATGGCCCAGGAAGCTCAAGATCCTGACTTCGACAGAAGCAGCTGGGATGTTGAGGGTTGGAAGGCGAGGTTAGCTGATCTGGAAGATGATGAAGAGGCTGAGGAGGTTTTGGCGATCGAGGCTGGAGGCAGTGGGAAGGATCAGGTGAAGGATACCGAAGCTGGAGGGGATGAAGATGCAGCGAAGGTGTAGGCTGCATGATTGGGCAATGATGGACATTTCTAGACATAGCAAGAGCCCAATTTTTTAAATTTGGTACTAGTTTTTTTATGGTTGTGCTTTTTAAAACAATGATGGTTTGTATTTGAACAATAGTTTTAGGACTAAGGATCTAGGATCCTTTGGATAATAGGTAGGATTACAAATGGTGGGGGGATCCTCTGTTTGGGGGATGAAGCCATTGTGATCCTGCCCGCTTTTGATTTCCTGCACTTGCTATAACCGCATAAACAATGGACACCCGCTGCCAACCCATGTGGACGGGCCACGTTTTGCTGGTAGAAACGTGGGTTGGCAATTTTGACAACCTTCAACGGTTAAACTTTTGTTAATAAAATAACTTTAATCTTTTTTGGCTTATTTTGTGTTGTTATCCTTGTTTGTCCTTTTAATTGTTTTGATATACACTTGTCTAAATAAGAAAAGTTGAACAAATTAGATAAAAAATATTTAGGATATGATCCAGGATCAAATATCCTATAGTTGAAAAATTCCAAAAAGTGGTATATTTTAAGGATCATGAATTCAGTTGTCAAAGTACAAGGGTTATTCAAATAAACAATGAATAAAATCAAAATACTTAAGGATCATACCTGGGGATCCAAGTTAGGATCCTAACCCTTAATACTATAACCAGGATAACCATAAGACAAACCTTAGTAAGAAGTAAGGATCAAGGATCCTTGGTTGTTTAACTTCGAAGACCTGAAATAGAACATAACTTGGGACTAAGCCAATATAAGATAAAAGTTAGCAACTGGGGACAAGCCCAAAGAATAACTAGGGACAAGCCCATGGATAACTGGGGACAAGCCCAAGGATCGTGTGTGAACTGGAGTATGGCCCTAACTGGCGACTATCCAAACTTAGTGACATGAAAATGTCAAAACCTTAGCTAACGTGAAGACGTTAGAAACCTTAGGAACGGATGTATGGTACGTCTACCATTATACGTAGGATCCTAGGTATAGCCAGCACAATGGAATTATCAGCCCCTAAAACGAGTACTGGTCCCACTGCCATGAACTATACCAGGATCATCGTGCGCTACTGGCGAAACTGGGTCAAGCCCAAATAACTGGGATCAAGCCCATATAATTGGTTGCTTCTGTAGATAATCAACCCTTTGCTAAGGATACCTGAACCTTCAAAACTCAGAATCACGTGAAAGGTGGATAAAGGATGCAGGATCCTTATCCTTATATGAGAAAATAAGAGAACGAAATAGTTTGAGATTAGAATGTTACCAAAATAAGGATCATCTGTGCTTTAAGGATCCTTTAAGGATACTTATCATGTGAGGATCATGGATCCTTATCACATGAAGTATTTCTTCAAATGGATAGCATTCCAGGCTCTAGGTAGCAAATCACCTTCCATTGTTAGCAATCGATATGCCCCCTTTCCTGCCTCTGCTTCAATCAAGTAAGGTCCTTCCCACTTTGGTGCCAACTTTCCATCAGCAGGATTGGTGGTATTTTGAAATGCTCTCCTCAACACCATATCACCAATTTGGAACTTCCTGATTCTGACATTTTTGTTGTAAGCACCAGCCATCCTTTGCTGATAACTGGCCATCCTTATCCTTGCCAAATCCCTGATTTCTTCTATAGTATCCAGGTCTTGAACCAAGTTCTCATCCTTTTTCTCAGGATCACGAATACTTGTTCTAGCAGTTGGAACCACCATTTCTGTAGGGATCACTGATTCTGCCCCAAATACCAAAGAGAATGGAGTTTGGCCTGTAGCATTCTTAGGAGTTGTCCTATCAGCCCAAAGCACATAAGGTAGTTCTTCTGCCCATTTCCCTTTCTTGGATCCAAGCTTCTTCTTCAAATTGTTGATGATGATCTTATTGGATGATTCTGCCTGACCATTAGCTTGTGGGTGGACTGGTGTTGATGTTATCATCTTAATGCCCCAGCTGTCACAAAAGTTAGTAGTTCTGCCCCCAATAAATTGGGAACCATTATCACATATAATTTCAGAGGGAATACCAAATCTAGTTATAATATTTCTTTTAGTGAAGGATATAACTTCCTTTTCTCTGACTTGGGCAAAAGCTTCAGCCTCTATCCACTTGGAGAAGTAATCAGTCATAGCAAGCATGAATACTTTTCCACCAGGTGCCTTAGGGAGCTTACCAACTATATCCATACCCCATCTCATAAATGGCCAAGAGGAGGATATAGGATGCAAAAATTCAGCTGGTTGATGAAGGATATTGATGTGTCTCTGACAAGGATCACATTTCTTAGCATACTCCACAGCGTCTCTCTTCATAGTTGGCCAATAGTATCCTGTCCTCAGGATCCTTGAGAATAATGCCCTGCCCCCAGTGTGGTTTCCACAATCTCCTTCATGGAAGTCTTTTAAAACTTCTTGGATTTCAGGATCCTCAATGCATCTTAAGTATGGTCCTGCAAGAGATCGTTTATACAACATATTATTTAATATTGTGAATTGAGATACCTTGATTTTGAAAGCCCTAGGGTTTTCTCCTGTAGGAATCTCTCCATGTTGTAAGTATCTCATGATTGGGAGAATCCATGATCCTGAATGAGATTGAGTATCATCGCTGGGGATGATTGTAGAATCCTCTCCTATTTCCATAGTCACGTGATCCTCGATGGCAGGAACCAGGATATGGATAATGGGGATACTTATATCCTCCGGGATCTTCAAAGATGATCCTAGATTAGCCAATGCGTCAGCTTCTGCATTTTCTTCCCTTGGTACCTGTGTCAAACTAAAGGATGTTAGTGCATATTCTGTGACAACAACTTAATAGTCTGATTATTTAGTCTTTGGATATTTTGTAATGGGCTTAGCATATTGGTTAGGGAGTTAATTAGTGTAATGGGCTAGAAGAATGGCCAAGCCCAGACCAAAGCCCAGTATGCAAATATGGTTGTAGTATATAAACAGCTTTATGCATTAGGGTTTAGGTTAGCCAGTTAGCAGACACTAAGAGGTAGAGAGAGTTACAGAGAAATCTACAGAGAGTGGCTGAGAGATTTCTTGTGAAGGTCTTGAATTGATTGTAAACCTTGTGTTGGATAATCAATAGAAGACCAGATTGAAAGTGATTGTTTCGTGTTCGTCATCTTTATTCTTGTTTCTGTTTGTTCGATTGATCAAGGGGATTCCGCACCCTTGGTTGATTGTCAGTTTTGTTACGATCCATACGGGATAGGGACCTACAATTGGTATCAGAGCTTTTGCTCTTAGTTGTTTGGTTCGAGATTGATACGGATTCAAGATTTTCGAAGAAAATTTCTTTTGGCTCGGTTTTGATCAAGTTTTGATTCGATTTAAAGGGGTACAAACTGTTAAGATTTAATTTCCCTTAAACTTTCAACTTGGTTTTACTGTTTTTGTGTGAGTTTTGCAGGAAATCAAAGGTTTACAATTTTCGAGTTTTTTTGGGGATCGTTTAAAGTTCATCAAAATCTGCTAAAACTGCTATAAGTTGCTGTGTTTTTGAAGAGTAAAAGTTGTTTGGAAAATTAATGTTAAATCTTTAAAATTTTGAATATTTTGGAAATATCCATTAAGTTTTAAAAGATTTATCAAATCAATTTTTTTTGGAAACTTCTACAATACTGTTTCATCAAGGAAAGTCAACTGGGAGTTCATCACGGTTTCGAGTCATCTCTCACCGGTTTCGACTCAACAAGAACATCATCTTCATCACGATCTCGAGTCAACATCTTCTACTCTCGAGTCATCAACATTCTGCGGTCTCGAGTCATCAATCTTCACGGTTTCGAGTCTCTCACTTAAAAGGTCTCGACTCCACGGTCTCGACTCATCATCCTCTACAGTCTCGACTCATCACGGTTCCGAGTCCGAGTCGCAACCGATTTCTCGAGTCGCAACCACTATCTCGACTCACAACTTTACGGTTTCGAGTTCAACATCACAGAGGTCTCGAGTCATTCATCATTCACGGTCTCGACTCCCTTCTCGAGTCAGCTGTTTCTAGTTCTCGAGTCGCAAACATTTCGGTTCCGAGTCACCGCATTCGTTCCGAGACAGGTTTCGAGTATTGTCTCTGAGGTCTCGACTCATCATCATCAGAAAAGGTCTCGAGTCATTCCGAGTCGCAACCTTAATCATCATACATCTCCGGGCTGCCGTACAATCTTCTGTCATCGCCTGCAAACTGTCCGGTCATCATTATTCATCATCAACTTCAACTCCTCCGTCTCCATTAACACCTGCAACATCATCATCATCGTCTTTCATCTCCGGCGACCATCACCGTTCAACCTGCAACTCACTGTTTTGAGTTCTCCGATCACCGGCGTACATCGTCTATTACCATCTCCGTCGTCCTACTCTGGTCATCTCCATTATCACCGGTCATTGGCGGCTGTCTTTTATTTTGAAATTAGGTTTGGTGGGTTGTTGATCAAAGAAGAAGACAGTGACAAATAGGTTTTCGGTGACTGTTATACGAAGAAGAAGACAGAACAGACAAAGTGATTTGAAATTGAATTTTAGTATTTTATTAATATAATATTTATAATATAAATAATCATTACCCAATCATTAAACAATCATTAAATAATAATAATAATAATAATAATAATAATAATAATAATAATAATAATAATAAATAAAAAAAGGAAAAGGTTTGTTTGATTTGTGGTAAAAGATTTGACAGGTGTTTGAGGTGCGGTTCGGAAGCTGGTTCGTGCGTGTTACTAGGTGTTTGAGTCAGCGAAAATTTTTTGTACGATTTTATCAGTACGGTTACGGTCAAAGCTAGACAAGGACCAGCAATCGAGTTAGATTTGGATTTTGACACAGGTTACCAAAATCCATTTGAACTTTTACGTTGCGTCATGGCCAAAATGGATAAGGTCAAGGAGACTGTTAAGAATTGGCCAAAGCTTAAAAACGTCAAAGAATATGCTATCTGGAAAGAGGAGTTTGAGGCATTTGTGAAGAGTGAAGATACAAGAATGTGGAGCTGTATGATAGATGGGTACATTGCTCCCACACGTCTTGTTGAAGGAAGAGTTATAGTGATGTCTTATGATAAGATGGATGAATCTGAGAAACGGGTGGTTGATGCTGAGAAGAAAGCTTTAGCAGCAATAAAGATGTCCTTGCCTGAGAGCGTTAAATATACTCTTAAGAAGTATGGGACTTCTAATGAGTTATGGGAAGCTTTGGAAAAACGTTATCAGATTCCTTCAAGATTGAATACATGTGATCAAGCTTGTGTAGCTGAGCTTGCAGTTGTGAAGATAGGAGAAGTAGCTGCTGAGGTAGAGGAAAAGAAGAAAGCTGATAAGGAAACTGCTGAGAAGAAGGATGCAGAAGTTTCAAAGGGCTTGAAGGATGTGAATGGACTTACATCAGAGGTGAATGTATCATCAGAATCTGTAAGTCATACATGTCTTAATTGCACTGAACTACAGGGTAAAGTTAACAGACTATCGGAGCAAAACAAAAATATGTTAGCTTATGTAGAAAAATTAAAAGAGTTAAACGCCTTTTTGGTTGACTGGAAGACAGATTGTTTAAATAAAATCAAATCAAATGAATAGGAAATTAGCAGTTTAACAAGCAAAGTCAATGAACAATCACAGATCATTGACTTGGCTCGTGAAACTATGAAAGAAAAGACTAACGAGCTTTCTGAAAAGTGCACAGAATTGGCTGATGCACAAGCCAAAATTGTAGAACTTCACTGTAAGTTAGACAAATTTGAAAATTCTTCGTTAGTCAGGACTCATATTCAAAAAAGTTTGAAAAAGAGTAATGATAAAACAGGGTTGGGGTTTAGTAAAGCTTCATCTTCTAAAAATCAAGACTACTCTTTTCTACCAACTGAAGATGAGCTAACTGATTCTGTAACCACTGCACAAGAGGTAGTGATCCGATAGCTGTGGACTTGCCAAATAGTCCAGTTTCTTTGAAAGAATCTGTTGGGTCTAACAGTACACCTCATAAAGTGGATGAGGATACTGAAGACAAAAAGGCCAACACATTTAAAAAGGGATCAAACAAAAAGAAAACTTATAAGAAAAGATCCTGTTTTAAATGTCACAACAAAGGGCACGTGGCAAGTTGTTGTCCTTTGAAGAAAGGTAAACAAAAGGTTGATGAGGTTAAGGATGAGAATCAGGTTGGGTCAAGCAATAGTGTAAAAACAAGTTGTCAGACGAAGAAACCTGAATTTCAATCAAAACCTTCAACTTCGAAAAGATTTGATAGACCAAGAAGTATTTCTCCACAATTTAGTCATTATAATGGTAAATCAAATCGGTTTCAAAGTCAAAATAAAAATTTTGGATATCAAAATCGATACCAGACTTCTGGTGATCGAAATTTTCAAAGAAGAAACGAACATAGGGGTTTTAGTAACTCAAATGTTCAACAACATCCAAATTTTTTCCAAAATTCATGGTATAATGATGGGAGAAGAAGGTATCAAGATAATAATTTCCAAAGGTCAGAAAATTCGAGAGGTTATTGGAACTCTCGTAATCAAAGGCCTAATGGAAATTATCAATCTTGTTCAATAACGGGTAAGCAATCCAAGACTCCACTAAGGAGTGATGGATACTGGATGGATGTTCCTGTAATGGATGAATTTGGAAAACCCAAGACTACCAGGGCTTGGGTTCTAAAGTCTAACTGAGTTGTTGAGTGAATGCAGGATGACCAAGAAGGACTATTGATGTGTTTGACAGTGGTTATTCCTGTAAAGCATCTGAGGTGAATAGTAGGTTAACATGGGTAACGAACTATTTACTTCTGTGATCATTTTGATTTTTTAAACTTTAAACGTGAAAAACTTTTGTTAGGTTTAAAGTGGGAGTTTGTTTGTGTTTTTAAATTTATGTTTTTAAAACTTACTCCATGATAACAAAAATTTAGGGGGAGAAATTCCTCTAAGCCAAAAAGAGTTTAGATAGTGCGTGTGTTTAGGGGGAGTAAGTTATAAAATTTAAAAAATAAAAATAAAAATCCAAAAACATTGAAAAATTGGAAAAATGAGTTTTCATGGTGTGAAAAAGAAGAAATGATAGTACATCAGCAACTTAGACTGTCACACTCGAACTGATTTAAAATGCTTAAGTGTGATAGCAACTTCATCATATGATGTACCAGTAGGCAAAAAGCATGAAATAATCAACTTACCAAAGTGATATAAACCTAAATGCACTGAGTATGAGTGGGGAACACATCAGTGGTGTATGGTTTAATGACCTTAAATCTTGCGTTGATAGATTGCCAAAATCTGGAGTTTTGGGTCTTTATACTGTTATTTCATCTGGGGATATCAGGGGTGTCCTTCTGCTGCATCCAGATACATGCTGACCTAGACACACCCTGGATATCTTAAAAGAGCTAAAAATGCCAAAACCCTGAAATTGAAGAAGATCTCATAGAGAGTCATTCAAAAATGCAAAATGCAAAATGCATAAATCGTACCAAAAATGGTATTTGTCTTAGCCCTCGTTAGATATGTTGGTCTCTCTGCTGTACGGAAGTACTGACCTGTTCACCAATTATCTAAACGTTGAAAAACAAAACGGATGAATTCAGTATACTCACCTACTACGATGAATCTTTGTGCATACCTTGATCGCGGGGGTATATCCTGAAGTGGGACACACTAGTATCTCAGTAATTAATATTACCTTAACGTATCATACGGTAATGGTAATTCCTATTTTCATTCTAGGTGGACAAGTCCAACCCTTTTCCGGGCTCTTGTTAAAGAAGGTATATGCCGAATCGCTCAGGTCTATGTATGCACCGAACGAAGTCGATGGAGAGTCCTTCACGGCACAATCGACACAGGGACGACTATCGTCCAAGTCTTTGCTAGGTACGAAGGTATTTTCGGGAGCAACGAGGTTGTCGGGATGCGGTTCCAACATTTCTTCATGGGTATTGTCTTGGGGTGGATCAATAAAATCCTTCCCAAGCTCTTCTATCCATTTCAGAATTAGCTCTTCTAGTTGAAATAACTCGCTAAGGAGCATTTCCCCTAGAATATCTGGCTGGGCGCATTCGAGGGAGAAATAGTGCTTATTTTTACTTTCGTCCCTCTTAAGGTTGTGAGAAGATTGTGGGTCCATGTAGTGGGGCCTATAATTTAGGAAGTAGCATTTTACTTCTTCATGTTCGCCACCACATAATTGACACCACGTACCATAAGAGTGCCGAAAGTAAAAATAATTACTATCACTCATGTTTATGTCAGAAATTACCAACCGTCGGGATCTAACGGTTCTGTTTTCAGTAACTGAAACTTGGGCACGGGGGCGTGTTGAGTGGACACGGCCCCGTGTTCAGCTTACTGTCTGATGTAAAACAGGATTGCCAGTTCCAATGATTGAGCACGGGGGCGTGTTCAGCGGGCACGGCCCGTGCTGAGCTCTGCAGAAGCTGAAAAACTAAGGAAATCCTAAAAAAATAAAAAGAAAAATAAAAGATGATTAGGCCGTTGATTCATAACTTTCTTAAAATCCTTGTGTCCCCGGCAGCGGCGCCAAAAACTTGATGTGCGGTAAGTGTCGTATATATTAGGTGTATATTTTAAGCCCTTTTTAACACTTATTTTAGCCAAGTTTTAAATTTATAAAACGCGATATTTCACTGACACTAAACACACATATGGGCAAGTGCACCCATCGTTGAGTGTAGTATAGTGTTGGTAAGATACCGAGGTCGTCCAAGGACACAAGAGCTTTTAGTACCGGTTTATCCTCAACGTCTAACCAAAATAAAAGTTTAGAAAAATGTTTTAAACTAAGAAAACTAAAAATTAACTAAAATGCTGAAAATAAAAATAAAAGAAAAACAGATAGACAAGATGAATCACTTGGTTCCGACTCGCATCTAGTATAACCTTTGATTATTTCCGCACTTTTGCACATAATTAAGAGATTATCTTAGTTATTGTAGTAGGCCCCTCTTTTGAAGGTGACGTTACCCTCACCCCAGTAGTTTGAGTCAGCAGGGATACAATCCTAAAAGGGGTGGATTATTGGAAGATAATGAATTAAGTTATTAATGCAGTATTGTGGTAGGCCCCGCTTTTGGCGGTGACGTTACCCTCGGCTAAGTAGTCTGAGTCAGCAGGGATACAGTCCTAAATAGCCGGGTTATAGTATTAATAGTAGTTAACTTATGAGGGGATCAAAGAGTTTGGACCCCCGCCATCCAATACCGTGAAGTATTGAAGGAGGTCCTACTAAATTTGACCCAGGTCCATTGCAGGACCTCTAAACGCTGAACAATGGCAAGACCTTTACCAAACCGTTCCCTTAACCCCCTACCAGGTAGCCAACATACCTCCATATAGACCGTGGAGATATGAATGGTGAAAATCCTTTATTTTATATAGACAGTAAAATAATGCCAAGACACCACGGACAAACGATAAGGAAAGATCACCTTCAACATAAGTAACTAGTTATTAAAGTCATTAATACAAAACCAAATAAAAAGTGCAAAAGATTAGAAATAAAAAGTATTAAACTAGACACTTTGTCTTCACCAAGTGATGTAAGAGACTTAGGCAAACATGGCCTTGATTGTCAAGAACTCTTACGATCAATCTTGGATCCCGAGACGACTCACACACTCTACGATGGACAATGGATGATGGTGGTGGATGATGGTGTTGTGATGGTGGTGGGTGGTGGATGAAGTGTGAGAGAGGTGGTGTGCCAAGGGATGAGATGAAATGAATCCAAGCACTCCTATTTATAGGCTGAACAGAGAGCTGGACACGGCCCCGTGTCCGTCTGACACTCTCTCTCCTCATTAATTGTAATTCGCAATTACAATAAATGCGCTTGCTGTACTTTCGACACGCCCCCGTGTCCACTGAGCACGGCCCCGTGATGGGCAATAGAAGCTTCTATAGGTTTGTCTTTTCTGCTGCTTCTTGGGCACGGCCCCGTGCTGGCTGAGCACGGGGCGTGTTCAGCCTTCTGTTTTCTCTATTTTGCTTTGGAAGGTGCCGTTGAGGGTTCGGGCAGTCCACTAATGTTCCTTTTCTTGTATTTATGTTGGATTTAGCTGTCTTTTTGCTTCTTTTGCGTTTTTGAGCTCATTTAATCCTGAAAATACAAAAGGAAGACAAAAACACTCTTTTTCCAATATTAGTACTAAAAAAGGGTTAGTTTTATGCTTCATTTGATGTAATTTATATGTTGCATTTTATACACATCAAATACCCCCACACTTGAACTTTTGCTTGTCCTCAAGCAAAACTCTTTAATATGTGGCTTACACTCCCAAATGGAATAGGTAGAGAAGAAGGTTTTGGGCTTGTCGTAGAGTGTCGGGATTTCCAAGATCTTTTTGGGTTTTATTTTTATTTATTTACACTCCTATTCGTAATGATTTATTTAGAACTGTTCATAAAAGAAATTACTTATTTGGGCATAACATGCCTTTTTTTAAAATTCTATTTATATACAAATTCACATACCTCGCGGGGAAATCACTCACACTCGGCCGAAGGTGTATTTTTAGTGAATCACTCGAGAGCGGCATGGAACTTATTCCTACCATAGGCTTGCCAAGAAATCAATCCTCCTCCTTTTTAACTTTTATACCTTTGTAGATATCAAGAGGACTTTGTGGGTTAAGGGTTGGCTAGGGTTAAAGGTAGGTGTTTGGGTTAGTGGTTAGTAGAAAAAGGGCTAAAAGCGTAACAAGTGTCGGTTTTCGTATTTTTGCAATTTTTTTTTTATTAATGAAGCTTTTATTCAAACAAAGTTATTTTTGATTACTTTGTTTGTTTATTTTCTTTTTGCTTCATCATTATCACAAAAAAATTATTTATTTATTTATTTTTTATTATTATTTTTTTTTTACGAAGAACCGAACATGTTACTAAAATAAAGGGTTAAAAATGAAAAAGGATTTTGGTGGTTGAAAGGGTTTTTGTTTGGGTGATGAAATGAAAATGTTTAGGCTCAAAGGGCTAACTAGGGGGATTTTTGGGTAGGTGGTAAAAGAAAAAGAAAAATAATGGTGTAGAAATGAAAAAGGTTAGTCCTAATGCCTCCATCATTTACTTACTCGGGTTTAAGTTGATAAGGACCGGGAATGTATTGTCATGGCAAGTTCTAGAGTCGTAAGAACCAAGCAACTATTCACACAAGAAACGAAAAATGAGCATTTAGTCAAATGATATGTAATTGTGTGCTCAATAAAGGCTCAAAACTCACTTTTGTGGGAATGAGTTTTTATGTGATCAAGTATATATAATCAAATTTTAAATAAGTTTGTCATGCCTTTTCATAATTTTCTTATGTTGGTTCTTTTTATCACTACGCTATCGGTTGTAAATTTGTAAAAATATAACCTTTTTGAAGTCTTGAATTTCCCGAGTTAAACCTAGACAAGTAAAAAAAAATGAAATTTTGAAAAAAATTTGGGGTGATTAGCGGTTCCAATAGAGTTTTGTGTAAGGCTTGTATTTAGGACTTGCAAAATTCAAGGTTTTAGCATCCCCCCCACACTTAAATTACACATTGTCCTCGATGTGTCCCAAAAATAAATTTTTAGGTTGATTAGATGTGTAAAATAGTGTTTAAAAAGCAAAAATTTGTGTTACTGGGCACTGAACACGGCCCCGTGTTATCCGGGCACGGCCCCGTGTTCAAGTGCCAGTAACAAAATTGAAATAAGAGAAACAGAAGGCTGGACACGGGGGCGTGTTGGGTGAACACGGCCCGTGTCCAGGTACCTGTACTGGGCGTTTTTGTGCAGGTGGTTCGACACGGGGCCGTGTTGGTTGAGCACGGCCCGTGTTGAACCTTCTGAACTGGAGAAAATTGTCGGGTTGCCTCGTTCTTGTGCATGGGATCATTTTTCTCGTTCCCCTTTTCATCCTTTACCACCATGAGTGTGTTTTATTCCTTACAAACCATCCAAACCTTAAAACCATCATTTCATTTCATCATAGAGAGAACTTACATAATCCTAAATTTAACTAGATAAAATAAAGAAATAACAAACCATGGAGTCCTAGCCTTTACTTTATTTTAATTTAGCAAAATTTCCAAGAAGTAATTAATCTTGGTTAAACAAGGCCTTTTTGAACTCCTTCTTCCGAGTGCGGTTCTCCTCAAATGTCGGCGAGCCATTCTTCTATCTCCCTTGGAAGGAGAAAAGAAGGCTCATTGGCATTAGTTTGAGGAGTTTCAACTTCCACCGGGATCTCTTGTTGGAGGTTCCGCCTGAAAGTCTTCCCACCCGGTAGGGTTGTTGATTCCGAGTGCCAGGTTCCAATCCTGTTGAGGAAGGACTGGTTCCAATGGAGGTGCTACAAGAATATTTAACCTCTGGTGCAAGAGGTTAATTTCTTGGAAGTTGCTTTCAAGTCCCATCGTTAGATCGTTAATACGGTCGATTAGGACCTCCTCTACTGAAGTCATTTCGTCGAGAGCCTCCCTTAATGCTATCACATAGTGTACAAGTGTAGCTTTAATGGAGGGTCTTCTTCCTCTACGGCTGTTTGGCGAATGCATAGGAGATGTTTCGCTGTTTTCACTCGTCATCCTACGAAAAATAAACTAAAAATAGTTTATTTAATGAAACAGTAACCGCGCACGGCCCCGTGCTCATTGAGTACGGCCCCGTGTTCATCTTTCTGCAGAGTTTTGGAACAAGGAAACTTGGATTTTTAAGTTATTTTCTGAATGTTGTGGGGCCTTTTTGGCTACTAATAACTTAAAACAATGTTTCATAACATGTTTTTACCAAGATTCTTTGAACAAAACTCATTTATCCCTACCATGGAGTTGGAAGAATTCCAATCTTTCAATGGTAGCTCTTGGAGAAAGATGAAGAAGAAGGAAATGGCTAAAAGAGGAAAGGACAAGATGGGTTGTTGGAACCTTCTTTTAGACTTACCTAGGATAGTTTGAGAGAAGATTCCTGCAAATCCCTGCCCCAAGTTGGTCCAAATGTGCAGAATTCTTGGCTGCATTTATAGAAAACGACAGCAACCTGGACACGGCCCCTTGTTCAGTGGACACGGCCCCGTGTGCAGACGGAGTTCTGACACAGTTTGTCTGTATTCTGACGTACTGATCAGAATGGAATCTTTCGATGGACACAGGGGCGTGTTGGCTGGGCACGGCCCCGTGTCTAGGGACTGTTTTATGAAGTTGTCTAGTTTTTTAAGGAACTTGTTAGTATCGGGTGGCTCCTGACTGGTTGGAACAACCCCAAAGTGCCTAATATACCTTAATTGTCCTAGACTAAGGCGAGAACGCAAGAGGTTGTCGGTGAGGGTAATTCCTATTTTCATTCTAGGTGGACAAGTCCAACCCTTTTCCGGGCTCTTGTTAAAGAAGGTATATGCCGAATCGCTCAGGTCTATGTATGCACCGAACGAAGTCGATGGAGAGTCCTTCACGGCACAATCGACACAGGGACGACTATCGTCCAAGTCTTTGCTAGGTACGAAGGTATTTTTGGGAGCAACGAGGTTGTCGGGATGCGGTTCCAACATTTCTTCATGGGTATTGTCTTGGGGTGGATCAATAAAATCCTTCCCAAGCTCTTCTATCCATTTCAGAATTAGCTCTTCTAGTTGAAATAACTCGCTAAGGAGCATTTCCCCTAGAATATCTGGCTGGGCGCATTCGAGGGAGAAATAGTGCTTATTTTTACTTTCGCCCCTCTTAAGGTTGTGAGAAGATTGTGGGTCCATGTAGTGGGGCCTATAATTTAGGAAGTAGCATTTTACTTCTTCATGTTCGCCACCACATAATTGACACCACGTACCATAAGAGTGCCGAAAGTAAAAATAATTACTATCACTCATGTTTATGTCAGAAATTACCAACCGTCGGGATCTAACGGTTCTGTTTTCAGTAACTGAAACTTGGGCACGGGGGCGTGTTGAGTGGACACGGCCCCGTGTTCAGCTTACTGTCTGATGTAAAACAGGATTGCCAGTTCCAATGATTGAGCACGGGGGCGTGTTCAGCGGGCACGGCCCGTGCTGAGCTCTGCAGAAGCTGAAAAACTAAGAAAATCCTAAAAAAATAAAAAGAAAAATAAAAGATGATTAGGCCGTTGATTCCTAACTTTCTTAAAATCCTTGTGTCCCCGGCAGCGGCGCCAAAAACTTGATGTGCGGTAAGTGTCGTATATATTAGGTGTATATTTTAAGCCCTTTTTAACACTTATTTTAGCCAAGTTTTAAATTTATAAAACGCGATATTTCACTGACACTAAACACACATATGGGCAAGTGCACCCATCGTTGAGTGTAGTATAGTGTTGGTAAGATACCGAGGTCGTCCAAGGACACAAGAGCTTTTAGTACCGGTTTATCCTCAACGTCTAACCAAAATAAAAGTTTAGAAAAATGTTTTAAACTAAGAAAACTAAAAATTAACTAAAATGCTGAAAATAAAAATAAAAGAAAAACAGATAGACAAGATGAATCACTTGGTTCCGACTCGCATCTAGTATAACCTTTGATTATTTCCGCACTTTTGCACATAATTAAGAGATTATCTTAGTTATTGTAGTAGGCCCCTCTTTTGAAGGTGACGTTACCCTCACCCCAGTAGTTTGAGTCAGCAGGGATACAATCCTAAAGGGGTGGATTATTGGAAGATAATGAATTAAGTTATTAATGCAGTATTGTGGTAGGCCCCGCTTTTGGCGGTGACGTTACCCTCGGCTAAGTAGTCTGAGTAAGCAGGGATACAGTCCTAAATAGCCGGGTTATAGTATTAATAGTAGTTAACTTATGAGGGGATCAAAGAGTTTGGACCCCCGCCATCCAATACCGTGAAGTATTGAAGGAGGTCCTACTAAATTTGACACGGGTCCATTGCAGGACCTCTAAACGCTGAACAATGGCAAGACCTTTACCAAACCGTTCCCTTAACCCCCTACCAGGTAGCCAACATACCTCCATATAGACCGTGGAGATATGAATGGTGAAAATCCTTTATTTTATATAGACAGTAAAATAATGCCAAGACACCACGGACAAACGATAAGGAAAGATCACCTTCAACATAAGTAACTAGTTATTAAAGTCATTAATACAAAACCAAATAAAAAGTGCAAAAGATTAGAAATAAAAAGTATTAAACTAGACACTTTGTCTTCACCAAGTGATGTAAGAGACTTAGGCAAACATGGCCTTGATTGTCAAGAACTCTTACGATCAATCTTGGATCCCGAGACGACTCACACACTCTACGATGGACAATGGATGATGGTGGTGGATGATGGTGTTGTGATGGTGGTGGGTGGTGGATGAAGTGTGAGAGAGGTGGTGTGCCAAGGGATGAGATGAAATGAATCCAAGCACTCCTATTTATAGGCTGAACAGAGAGCTGGACACGGCCCCGTGTCCGCTGGACACGGCCCCGTGTCCGTCTGACACTCTCTCTCCTCATTAATTGTAATTCGCAATTACAATAAATGCGCTTGCTGTACTTTCGACACGCCCCCGTGTCCACTGAGCACGGCCCCGTGATGGGCAATAGAAGCTTCTATAGGTTTGTCTTTTCTGCTGCTTCTTGGGCACGGCCCCGTGCTGGCTGAGCACGGGGCGTGTTCAGCCTTCTGTTTTCTCTATTTTGCTTTGGAAGGTGCCGTTGAGGGTTCGGGCAGTCCACTAATGTTCCTTTTCTTGTATTTATGTTGGATTTAGCTGTCTTTTTGCTTCTTTTGCGTTTTTGAGCTCATTTAATCCTGAAAATAAAAAAGGAAGACAAAAACACTCTTTTTCCAATATTAGTACTAAAAAAGGGTTAGTTTTATGCTTCATTTGATGTAATTTATATGTTGCATTTTATACACATCAATTCTCACAAAAAGAAGTATTGTAAATATTTTTGGGTTTAGTTTAGTTTGTGTTGAAAAAATATAAAAAATACAAAAAATATTTCTTTTTAAAAGACTTCCATTTTGAACTGACAGGTAGTTGTTTTTGCAAACTAAGATAAAATATTGGTTTATCTTGAAATGTGAAAAAGACTAATGGTTTTTCGAGATACTTGATTGTGTTGCTAAACAGATTGATGCAGTTATCAAAATGAAGTGCAGAATACAAGTAAAGTGCAGATTCAGAGTGAAGTGAAGAATATGTGAAGATGCATGGTAGGATCCTTCTACTACATTGCAGAAAGAAAGTGTTGAAGTTTACTTGCTTAACCAAAGATTGCTAGTTCACTGATCTACAATGAATGAAAGTTTTGGAGATTGGAAGCATCAGCTAAGGGGGAGTCTGTTGATGTCAGAAACTGTGTAGCTGACGCTATCCAAAGACCAAAAGACTGCAAGATGTTTGAAGACAAAGTTACACTATGAAGCTATTGTCAAGGGGGAATTTGTTAGTGCATATTCTGTGACAACAGCTTAATAGTCTGATTATTTAGTCTTTGGATATTTTGTAATGGGCTTAGCATATTGGTTAGGGAGTTAATTAGTGTAATGGGCTAGGAGAATGGCCAAGCCCAGACCAAAGCCTAGTATGCAAATATGGTTGTAGTATATAAACAGCTTTATGCATTAGGGTTTAGGTTAGCCAGTTAGCAGACACTAAGAGGTAGAGAGAGTTAGAGAGAAATCTACAGAGAGTGGCTGAGAGATTTCTTGTGAAGGTCTTGAATTGATTATAAACCTTGTGTTGGATAATCAATAGAAGACCAGATTGAAAGTGATTGTTTCGTGTTCGTCATCTTTATTCTTGTTTCTGTTTGTTCGATTGATCAAGGGGATTCCGCACCCTTGGTAGATTGTCAGTTTTGTTACGATCCATACGGGATAGGGACCTACAAAGGAAACAAAAGAGAGTGCCAATTCTTTGACTATCTCCAAATATTTGGTTAGCTTTTCACCTTTAACAGCATAGGATCCATTAAAGTGATTAGTGATTAACAAAGAATCTACATGTATCTCAAGATACCTGATCCTCATATGCTTAGCAATTTGCAAACCCGCTATCAAGGCTTCATATTCATCCTCACTGTTAGTAGTTTGGAACTCACAAGCTATAGAGTGGGGTATTATGTCCCCCTGTGGCGATTTTAGTAGTATTCAAAGCCCTGTTCCTTTGACATTTGAGGATCCATCAGTATAGAGTATCCAAGGATCCTTGGTCTCCTCTAGCTGCTGGACTTCTAATTCAGCTTCCTTTTGCAAATCACTATTGAAATCTGCCACAAAGTCAGCTAATGCTTGGGATTTAATGGCTGTCCTGGGCTCATATCTTATATCATATGCACTAAGCTTCACTGCCCACTTAGCCATCCTTCCTGACATTTCAGGTTTCCTGAGGACATTCTTAATTGGAAAATTAGTTTTGACAATAATGGCATGAGTTTCAAAATAATGTCTCAATTTAGTAGATGCCATAATTAATGCAAGGATAAGTTTTTCTAAGTGTGAATACCTGGATTCAGTATCAAGTAAACTCTTACTTACATAATAGACAGGATGTTGTGTACCTTCGTGATCCTTAACAAGGACGGCACTTACTGCTTTTGAGGATACCGCAAGATATAAGGATAACACATCTCCTTTTTCTGGTTTCATCAAGGCCGGGGCCGAGGATAGGTAATCCTTAAGAGCTCTTAGGGCACTTTCATGCTTCTCAGTCCACTCGAATTTCTTGTTGTTCCTTAGGATATCATAGAATTCCTTGCACTTTTCTGAGGATTTGGATATGAATCTGTTTAAAGTTGCAATCCTGACTGTTAACCTCTGAACATCCTTAGCATTGGCAGGGGACTTGATGTTCACTATAGCTTTAATTTGTTCTGGACTGGCTTCAATGCCTCTCTTTGTCACCATATATCCTAAGAATTTACCTGCTTTAACACCAAAGTGACATTTCGAAGGATTAAGTTTCATGTTATATTTGTCAAGGATATTGAATGCTTCCTCCAAGTCCCTTAGGTGATCCTCAGCTTTTTTGGACTTTACCACCATATCGTCTATGTAAACTTCCATAGTTTGTCCAATCTGATCCTTGAACATCATATTCACTAGCCTTTGATAAGTTGCACCTGCATTTCTTAGTCCAAATGGCATAGCAATATAACAGTATATACCAGTTGGAGTCATAAAGGTTGTATCCTCTTGATCGGATGGTTCCATCTGAATTTGTTGAAATCCAGATGAAGCATCCATAAAAGTTAACAGTTCATGACCCGCAGTTGCATCCACCATGGAGTCAATGTGGGGTAATGGGAAAGGATCCTTGGGACATGCCTTATTTAAATCAGTGAAATCGACACATACCCTCCACTTTCTGTTTTTCTTTTGAACAACAACCACATTGGCCAACCATCTTGGATACTTGACCTCTCTAATCATACCTGCTCGGAGTAATTTCACTACCTCCTCCTGGATAATGGCATTTCTTTCTGGTGCAAATTTCCTCCTTTTTTGATGGATAGGTTTGAAGGACCTATCAATGCCAAGTTTGTGAGTGATTATATCTTTTGATATACCTGTCATGTCTTCGTGTTTCCATGCAAAGGTAGTCTTTCTCCTTTTGAGGAAGGATATGAGGTCTTCCTTCATTTCGCCAAGGACCCCTGATCCTATATAAACTTTAGATTCAGGATCATCAGGATCCATAAGGATTTCTACTACATCCTGCTCTCTTGCCTCCAGGACATCCCTTGGAGGATGCTTTAATTGCTATTGCTCCCTTGACTTTGAGGCTGGTTTTATTGATGAGGTGTAGCAGTTCTTAGCTTCTTGCTGATCACTATCAATCTTCACTATTCCCCAATGACTAGGAAGCTTCACACATTGATGATAAGTGGATGGGACTGCCTTCATGTCATGTATCCAAGGCCTGCCAAGGATAACATTACAACAAGATAAACAGTCAATAACACAAAATTTTTGGTAAGAATGTAGGCCTTCGATATAGATTGGGAGTTTAATGTCCCCCAGAGTATTCTTAGTCTCGCCACTGAATCCCACGAGCACAGAGGATCTTGGTATGATATCAGATTCAGGAATATTCATCTTCTTGAGGATATCAAGCTGTATAATGTTCACAGAGCTTCCTCCATCTATCAGGATCCTGCGAACAAAATGGTTAGAAATAAAAAGAGTGATAACCAAACCATCGTGATGAGGATCCTGAATGTCAACACGATCATCCTCATCAAAAGTTATAACTTTTCCTTCGGAGACACTGGATGTTCGAATGGGTCTATCTCCATTATCCATCTTGGTTTCCTTTGCATGTCTTTTAGCTGCAGAGAAGGATGTCCCACAAATGTCTGATCCTCCAGAAATAAAGTTTATAACTTGTGCATCTGCTGGAGGGGCTGGAGCTTTCTCTGGGATCCTTTCAGGATCCTGAGTCCTTGACTTCTTTCTCCCCAATAATTCTTTCAAGTGCCCCTTGCTCAACAAGTATCCAATTTCTTTTCTCAGTGTGATGCATTCTTCTATGAGATGCCCAAAATCTTCATGATATGCACACCACTTTGACTTATCTTTGGTTGCAGCTGGTCTGTCATTTTTCCTGGGCCATCTAGCCTTATCACCTAAATTCTGCATCACAAGGATTAGTTCATTGTTATCAACAGAAAAACAATATTCAAAAATTGGAGGATAATCCTCATCATCCTCTTCTTGTTCAACAGCATGCACATTCTAGTTATCAGATTTTTTATAGGATCTGAACTTGTTGTTCTTGAATGAGGATCCTTGCTTCTCTTGCTTTGAGGATCCTGCTAACCTCTCCTGGATCCTTTTGTCATCCTCTAGCCGGATGAACCTAAGGGCCCGGGTTCTTACCTCATCTAGATTCCTGCATGGTGTCATAACAAGATCATCATAGAATAATGAATCCCTAAGCAATCCCATTTTAAAGGCTTCAACAGCCGTAGCTATATCCTGGTTAGGAATATCTAAGGATTCTTTACTAAATTTAGTGATATAATCCCTTAATGATTCGTTATGACCTTGGGTTATCCTATACAGATCACTAGTTAAACGCTCAAATTTCCTACTACAAGAAAACTGGTTATTAAATAGGTTAACTAGATTAGCAAACGAGGTAATAGAGTAAGGGGGAAGACTTAGCAGCCATTTAAGAGCCGATCCAGTAAGGGTGGATCCAAATCCCTTGCACAGACATGCTTCATTTAACCTTTCTGGGATGGGATTGATCTCCATCCTTTCCCTGTACTGTGCTATGTGTTCTTCAGGATCTGTTGAACCGTCATACAACTTCATGGTAGGCACGTGGAACCTCTTGGGTATCTCAGCATCACAGATTGGTGGTGTAAAACGAGATATCTTGTGGCTCCCATCTGCAATCTCCGGGATAGGCTTGACCACTCCTGGTACACTTGATATCATATCCTTTAACTTTTGCAATTCTCTGGCCATGGCATGATTGATACCTGTATCCTGCATAAGGCCATGGTTAGTGGTATAAGAACTGTTTTGGTCAAAAATTACCTAAGTAATTAAGTGATCAAATTAGTTAAGTGAGGTAGTGTGCTAGAAATGAGTGTCGAAAATACGCAGGTTAAGTTGTTTATGAAAACAATTTTCAGGATACGGCTCAGGATATTGAGTTGTATCTACGATCAAAGAATGAGCAAACGATGAGCAAAAAGTAAAGTAAACGACACGAGATGTACGAGGAAAGCCCTTGATCAATTTAGATCGCCGGCATAAAACCTCGGGAGCTGACAATCGCAGCTGCCTTGTTCTTCTATTGCTTCAAATATCAGGATACAGTGCAGGATATAGACCAGATCGCTAAGTGTTACAATGCCTTTGTATGAAAGTGAGAATTAGCTCGAGAGCAAGTGTTAGAGTGTAGCGAGAGTGATTGTGATGTCCTATTTGATCTGGTATACCCACCTATTTATAGTAATGAATTACAAACAATAATCCCTACAAATATGGGGTACTCCGAATATTCCATTATGAACGTTATTGACCGAGTAATACGGCTTCAACGTCTTCATTTGAACGACTTGGACCGAATCTTCCGCGGAATGAGTCTCATGAACGTTGCCAGCTTCCAACCCACGTACCTGCACATAATCCATTAGTAATCCTGAGGATACCATTCAGGATATTACCAATATCCTGAACCAGCATCCCGGATGTAAACAGATACTACATAACCAAGATATAAACCAAGATATTTTCCAGGATATAGGGGTTCAGAATTTCACCCATAACAATTGTCCCCAAAAATGTTACCGTTTGATATCCTGCACTAACGGTTACATTTTTCACGGTGGCCGAGGTGATTAAGAGATAAGACCATTGATGTGACAGCTTTCAACCACCCGGCCTATATTTACTCATCATGCCCTATATCTTCTCATCCTCATCTTCTTTTTTAACCACAATCGACAAGAAAAAGGTAACATTCTCTCCCTCATCTTCATATTCATCTTTTATCTTTCTCCGGCGAGAATTCAGGCGACCAAATGCCTAGGCAAACGAGGTCCAGTTCAGGCGACTCGGCTCCCACATTCATCCAACAGAATCTTCTCCAAGAACAGGAGAATGAAACATGCACCTTTGACAGTGCTCATCTGTCGACCTTGAAATCCTCCGGTATCTTTCCGGAAGGAACTATTTTCCGACCTTTGATAGAGAAATCCGGTCAGATATGGTTTCCAACGAGTGGATTTGTTTCAATGCTTTCCCCTTTACCTTAGGGTTACGATTCCCCTTTCCGGACTTCATCACCGAGTTTTGTAATATCACCAAAATTTCTTTCAGCCAAACGATGCCAATGCTCTAGCGTGTTTTGTCTGTTCTTGACCAAATCAAGAGAAACCACATACCTGACCTTTCTGTCCATGATCTTCCTTTAGCCTACAAGCTTAGATGCCATGGCTCATCTAGATTCCTATTTTATTCTACTTCCGGTGATCCATTGATACTTCGTGCCACCAGGAACGAGGATGGTTGGCAATCCAAGTTTTTCTTCGTAAAAAGGGATTCAATCCCTGGTGGAACGGATTATCCGATGAGATGGTTAAGAAAGGGTAGGACTTAGGGTTTAAGAATGATCCTGTCTCGTATCCTGTCTCATATCCTCAGCTAATGAATTTTATTTCTTCTGTTTTTGTATGCAGCTGATTTCAGAAAGATCGCACCTCCCCTTGCTGATTCTCAAAAAAGGATAGACGCCATCAGACTGCTTTCAGAAACAGAGAGAAGTTTTAATCCGTCTCCACCAACTCCAAGCCCTCTTTCAAGCGCAAACATGTCTGGTAAGAATCCTGCAAGATATCCTGCACACATATGTTTTTTATTTGCTATTCTTAGGAGAGATTTAGAAATTTACTCCCTGTGTGCAGATTCCAGCAAAGTCCCAGTCTATCTAGACCTTGATGAACTTGACAGCTATCCAACTCCAGCCACAGTCAAGAAGGAGACTCCTGCTGCTACTAGCTCCTAGCCACTCCCAGCTCCCAAGGCCAATCCAAGAACCCGTGCTTCCACAGCGAAAAAGAGGAAGGGTCTTGAAGTCAGTGCTCCCGGTTCAGAAGGCTTCTCCTATGACGAACTCAGCTTCTCTGATTCCTTAGAGCCAATGACATCCTTCCTTAACAAGGTAATATCCTGACGCATATCCTTCATGTATATCCTGCACATACATCCTGCACGTATATCCTAGCAGGATATCCTGGTAGGATATCTTGGTCAACATATATTCTAACTTTATACCTGTAATTGATGTGCAGGGCCTCCAGCATCTGCTCCACTTGTATAATGACGCTTGTGGTACTGTGGCACTACATGAAGCCAGGATCAAACAACTCGAAAGCACCGTTGCTGACCAAGGTGCCATAGCTGAAGCGAAGACCCGGCACTACGAAAGCCTGCTGAAGAAGGTCACCCAAGACGCTGAGGTCAAACTTGCCACCGTTCAAATGGATCATGATCAAGCCTTGGTCAACTTCCGGGAGGGAATCAAGGCTTCTGCTATCGTCTCCCTGTTACAAGCACGCATCAAGATGGCCTACGAGGCTAAGGAGACGGGCCTTGTTTGTCCATCTTGGCCAGTCGAATCCTGGGTGGCCAAGTTAAAGGAGCTCGGAGGCAAAGTTGTGCCCCTTCCTGCTGAAGCTGGTGAGTCTTCTAAGTCAGCAGAGGTGGTGGTCCAGGCTGGAGACAAGAAGGATGTTAGAGCTGATGCTGGGATGGACATTGGCGAGGATGCTGCGCAGGATGCTGGTGCTGAGAAGCCTGAGAAGGTTGGAGGTGATGCCGCTGTGTGAGGGCATTTAGGTGGGCGATGACGGATATACGTGCCAAGGCCAGAGCCCACCTTTTTGAATTTGAATGTTGGTTCGTAGTCCCAAAAAACAATTTACTTTTCCGCACTTTACTTTCCTGCACCTGAACAATTTACATTTCCTGCATGCTTTTTGAACAATACAACAGTTGAAGGTGGATGGGTCTCGGTTTGAGATGAATCCTTCAACTGTTGGGTAACTATGGTAATGAACTATAGTGCTCTTAGTGGATGGGCCTTGTTTTGAGGTGAAACTAAGAGCACACCTTTTGGCATGTTATTAATATAACTACCCTTTTGACATTATTACTGTTGTCATTGCTATGAAAATCATAGTTGTAAAAATTGTTTGGTTTGTACACTTTTAGGAACATATATTATAGATGTATCCTGAAAGGTATCCTGAAAGATATCTTGATAAGGATATTAAAATATAACCTATAAGTTGTCCAAATAAAAAGGAGAGATCATACCAGAGATTCTTACAGAACCAATTTTAATCCTCCATTATAAGTTTTGTCCCCAGTGCATACTTGTGAACTTGGATCCATTCTTTGAACAGTATAATGTATGTCCCCTGTGTTTGACACAGAAACGCAAATGCATTTATATCTTGCCTTAAGTAAATTCCGCATATCCTGGGGCAAAACCCCTGATATCCTGAAATGAATCTTTAGCATACTTGGGATAGACCCTTAATACCCTGGGGATAAACCCTAAATTTCATGTGCTACAGGCGAGAGTGTTCAAACTCCAATTCTTAGAAAGGTGAAAACCTTTAAACCTTTGAGAGTATGAAAATACTCTTTCGTGAGAGAGGGTGATCAATCCTCATATACCTTTAGGATCCAGGATATAGCCAACAGTAACGAAATTGTCAGCCACTTTTACATGAACTGGTCCCGCTACCTTGAACTATACCTAGATAACTTGCACTCCAGGCGAGGTGTTTAAACCCAATTCGAAAGAAATGTGAATACCTTTAAACCTTTGAAGGGACCAGGATCCCTTAAACGTGAGAGAGGGGGCCAATCCTCTAATCTTTCGACTTATCCTGAGCATATATCCTGGAGCTATATCCTGCAAAACAATTGTAAACTAAGGTGGGTGTTAGCTTGGCTAACACCCCTCCGATGCTTAAGTCAGTATTGGGTTCAAGACAATAAACAAATATATTTAAAAATAGAATACATACCATTCTGAGATAGAAAATAAATTCTACTCTTACTTGAAATAGAGCTTCAAATGTATTGCATTCCAGGATCTTGGTAGCATATCCCCTTCCATACTCCTGAGTCGATATGCTCCTTTACCTACTTCTGACTCGACTTCATATGGTCCTTCCCATTTAGGAGCTAGCTTTCCATCGGCAGGATTAGTGGTATTTTGAAAAGCCTTTCTTAGCACCCAATCAATCACCAACTCGAAATCTTCTAGTCCTTATGTTCTTATTGTATGCTCTAGATATTCTTTGTTGATATGCTGCTATCCTTAGCCTTGCTGCATCTCTTTTTTCGTCTATAGTATCCAAATCTTGAAATAAGGCTTCAGGATTCTGCTCAGGATCCTGCAGAATTGATCTTGCAGTAGGTATCGTCATTTCTGTTGGAATCACTGCCTCCGCTCCAAATACCAAGGAAAACGGGGTTTGGCCAGTTGCATTCTTCACCGTTGTCCTATCAGCCCATAAAACAAAGGGTAATTCTTCCGCCCATCTTTCTTTTTTGGCTCCAAGTCTCTTCTTTAAGTTATTGACTATTATCTTGTTTGAAGATTCAGCCTGTCCATTCGCTTGAGGATGTACTGGAGTAGATGTGATCATTTTAATTCCCCAACTTTTGCAAAAGTCAGTAGTCCTTTTGCTTATAAACTGGGACCCATTATCACAAATGATCTCAGCTGGTACTCCAAACCTAGTCAGGATATTCCTCTTTATGAAGGATACTACTTCTTGGTCTCTAACTTGGACAAATGCTTCAGCCTCAACCCACTTGGAGAAATAATCTGTCATAGCTAACATAAAGACTTTTCCTCTCGGAGCTTTTGGTAACTTCCCTACTATATCCATCCCCCACTTCATGAATGGCCAAGGGGAAACTACAGGATATAATGGTTCAGCTGGTTGATGTAATATGTTACTATGTCTTTGACATGCATCACATCTTCGAGCATATTCTGCAGCATCTTTCCTCATTGTCGGCCAATAATATCCTGTCCTTAATACTTTCGAGAACAATGATCTGCCCCCGGTGTGATTACCACAATCCCCTTCATGTATATCCTGAAGTACTTCCTTGGCTTCAGGATCCTCCAAACATCTTAAATACGGTCCTGCAAGAGATTTCTTGTATAAAACGTTATTTATAATAGTGAATCGTGATACCTTCATCCTAAACGCCTTAGGATTTTCATTTCCGGGGATGTGTCCTTCTTTGAGATATTTCACAATTGGGGCCGTCCAGGATTTAGGATCCTCTTTAGGATATTCCGGCCCAGGATCCTGAATACCCGCTACTTCTTTATCCTGAGGATTAGTTGCAGGATATAAGACATGTAATACTGGTATTTGGGTCCCTTCCGGTATCCTAATTGATGATCCCAAATTTGCTAAGGCATCCGCTTCAGCATTATCCTCTCTTGGTACCTGTTCAAGTGTAAAAACATCGAAATTTCCTGCTAATTTTTTGAGAATATCAAGATATTCTATTAATTTCTCACCCTTAACTGCATAGGATCCATTAAAATGGTTAGTAATTAACAAAGAGTCAATATATACTTGTAAATTTTTGATGCCCATGCTCTTAGCCAACTCTAATCCTGCGATTAAAGCCTCATATTCTGCTTCATTATTGGTAGCAGGAAATTCACACCTAATAGCCTGGGGTAATATGTCCCCCTGTGGCGATTTTAGTAGTATTCCTAATCCTACTCTTATATTAGATGCACCATCAGTATATAATGTCCAGGATCCTGAGGATTCTCCTAATTGTTGAACTTCTAGGTCTACCTCATTCTGAATGCCACTACTAAAATCAGCCACAAAGTCAGCTAAAGCCTGAGACTTTATGGCATTCCTAGGTTCATATACTAAATCATAGGCACTTAACTTTACCGACCACTTAGCCATTCTTCCCGACATTTCCGGTTTCCTAAGTACATTTTTGACAGGATAATTTGTTTTAACGTGTATCCTATGTGTCTCAAAGTAGTGTCTAAGTTTTGTTGATGCCATAACTAATGCTAGTATTAATTTTTCTAAATGAGAGTACCTAGTTTCAGCATCTAACAAACTTTTACTAACATAATAAACAGGATATTGCTGACCTTCATGGTCTTTTATGAGAACGGCACTTACAGCATTCCCTGATACAGCAAGGTACAGGGATAGTGGTTCACCATTTTCAGGTTTCATCAATAAAGGTGCGGTTGAGAGATATCATTTCAAATCCTGTAGGGCTGCTTCATGCTTCTCACCCCACTCGAATTTTTTGTTCTTCTTCAGGATATCATAAAAATCTTTGCATTTTTCTGAAGATCTTGAGATAAATCTATTCAATGCTGCCACTCGCCCTGTTAATCGTTGAACATCCTTCATATTTGTGGGTGATTTAGTATCCAAGATGGCTTTAATCTGCTCCGGGCTTGCTTCTATTCCTCTTTTGGTCACCATATATCCTAGGAATTTTCCTGCTCCTACTCCAAAATGGCACTTAGCGGGATTCAGCTTCATGTTATACTGATCCAGGATATCAAACGCTCCTTTAATATCCTGGAGGTGATCCTGAGCTTTCTTTGACTTTACCACCATATCGTCGATGTACACCTCCATGGTGTCCCCCAGTTTGTCTTTGAACATCATGTTTACCAATCTTTGGTATGTTACACCTGCATTTTTCAAACCAAAAGGCATAGCTGTATAACAATAAATACCTGTTGGCGTCATGAAGGCAGTATCCTCCTGGTCAGAAGGTTCCATTTGTATTTGTTGAAATCCTGAGGATGCATCCATGAAGGTCAGCATTTCATGCCCGGCAGTGGCGTCTACCATTGCATCAATGTGGGGAAGAGGAAATGGGTCTTTAGGACAAGCTTTGTTCAAGTCTGTGTAGTCTACACAAACTCTCCATTTCCCATTTTTCTTCTGCACTACGACCACGTTTGCTAGCCACCTTGGGAACTTAACCTCTCTAATCATCCTGGACTTCAATAATCTCTCAACTTCCTTCTGGATAATTGTGTTCCGCTCAGGAGCAAACTTCCTTCTTTTCTGCTGCACAGGCTTGAATGATTTATCAATTCCAAGCTTGTGGGTGATAATATCTTTGGATATGCCTGTCATATCCTCATGCTTCCATGCAAACGTCGACATCCTGCATTTCAAAAAGTTAATTAATTGTTCTTCAATATCCTGAGGGATATTGGTCCCTACGAGCACCGAAATATCAGGATTATCCTGGTCTAGGATAATTTTCTTCACATCCTGCTCCAGATCCTCCACGATATCCTAGGCCCGCGCCTTTAATTGCTATGCTGCACTAGGCTTGGTTGAGGATTTCATCGAGGATGAGTAGCATTCTTTCGCCTCCTGCTGATCACTATCAACTTTGACAACTCCCCAAGGGGTAGGTATCTTGATGCATTGGTGATATGTTGACGGCACAGCCTTCATATCGTGAATCCACGGTCTTCCTAGTATGATGTTATAGCAAGATTGAGAGTCCATCACACAAAAACGTTGTATCGAGTTGACTCCTTCAACGTACACTGGCAACTTTATCTCTCCCACTGTGTTTCTAGCCTCTCCGCTGAACCCAACAAGCACGGTAAACTTTGAAGTGATATCCATTGGAGATACATTCATTCTTTTCAGCGTCTCTAGTTGGATTATGTTGACGGAGCTGCCATTATCAACCAATATCCTGCGTACAAAATGGTTAGCCACATATAACGTTATTACCAGAGCATCATGGTGAGGATCCTGGACAGTATCCCTGTCATCAGCATCAAATGTGATCACTTTGTCAGTTGTGAGTATAGTCATCCTGACAGGTTTATCTCCCCTTTCGGCCTTAGCTTCTTTTGCATCCCTCTTTGCTGCCGAATACGAAGTCCCACAAATGTCGGATCCTCCCGAAATGAAGTTGATTATCTTGGCATCCGCGGGAGGTGATGCTGCTCGCTCAGGATCCTTCTCAGTATCCTGACCCTTATTCTTCTTTCTTCCTAAGAGATCTTTCAAATATCCCTTGCTTAGAAGATAGCTTATTTCTTTCCTTAGAGCGATGCAATCCTCAGTCATATGTCCGAAATCTTCGTGGAAAGCACACCATTTTGATTTGTCTTTCCAATCGGCTTTTTGTTGATTCTTTCGAGGCCATCTAGCCTTGTCCCCTAGACCCTGCATGGCATACATCAATTCAGGAATGTTAACAGAAAAGCAATATTCAGATAATTCAGGATACTCTTCAGGATCCTCATCTTCGACAGCATTCACTCTCTTGTTTTCATTTCTACCATATGGCTTAGGCCGATATGACTTGAATGAGGATTCTGACTTCCTGTTAGTTGACTCATAAGTGTTAGATGAGTTCATCCTTTCTTGCATCTTTCTGTCATCCTCCAACCGAATATATCTTAGGGCCCTGTTCCGAGCTTCATCCAAGTTCCTGCATGGGTTCATTACAAGGTCTTGATAAAATTGAGAATCTTTTTGCAGCCCCATCTTGAAAGCTTGCACAGCTATTGCAACATCAAGATGAGGAATGTCTAGTGATTCCTGGCTGAACTTGTTCACATAATCCCTAAGGGATTCCTGAGGCCCCTGTGTTATCCTGTAGAGATCACTTGTTAATTTTTCAAAGCTTCTACTACAAGAAAACTGACTATTAAATAAATTTACTAAGTGAGCAAAAGATGTAATCGAATGTGGAGGAACATTCAAGAGTCATTTCAGGGCTGATCCTGTCAAGGTTGAACCAAAACCCTTGCACAAGCATGCTTCCTTGAGATCCGGAGGGATAGGGTTAATCTCCATCCTTTCCCTATACTGAGCAATATGCTCCTCAGGATCCGTTGTTCCGTCGTAAAGCTTCATGTTGGGGGTTTGGAACCTCTTTGGGATCTCAGCATCACAGATAGGATATGCAAAACGAGATATCTTGTGGTTGTCTTGAGACACTTCCGGGATCGGCTGGACCACCCCGGGTACACTTGATATCATGTCCTTCAACTTCTGAAGTTCCCTAGTAAGTGCTGATGTCACACCTGTATCCTGCAAAGATCCACTATTTTTAGTAGTATGAGTATTATTATTATTTGACACGTTACCCGTTGGAGGATTTTGCCCATATCCTGAGCCGTATCCTGAACTCCTTAACCTGAGGAAGGCTGGGCACAATATTCCCCCTGTTATCCTCAGTATACACAGCTGAACTGAAGTTCAACGTTCTGGGGTGTAATGGAGTGACAATATCCTCAGCAGATCTGCTCGAGCCGGACTTCAGGAGTTGTATTTCCCTTAAAAGCATTTGGTTTGTTTCCTGTTGCTGCCTCATTTGTTCCTGCACACTTCCAAATAAGGTTAAAATTTCATCGTTAGAAGCTAAAACAGGAGCAGATTCCTGAACACTGCGGGTAGGGATAATATCCTGAGGTCGTGTAGAGGCTGGCATCCTTGGAGGAGGTGGTGGAAGCACCGGACCGGTAGTAGCAGAAGTCACAGCAGACACAGTAGAGGAACACATGTTTGATCTTGAGGCCATTATGGACAATGTGGCAAAAAGTTTTGAAAATAGAAAACCGATTAGCGATTTAACAAAAAAATTTAGTAAAGAGAGCACCATTTGCCCCACGGTGGGCGCCAAATTTTTTTGGTCAAAAATTACCTAAGTAATTAAGTGATCAAATTAGTTAAGTGAGGTAGTGTGCTAGAAATGAGTGTCGAAAATACGCTGGTTAAGTTGTTTATGAAAACAGTTTTCAGGATACAGCTCAGGATATTGAGCTGTATCTACGATCAAACAATGAGCAAACGATGAGCAAAAAGTAAAGTAAACGACACGAGATGTACGAGGAAAGCCCTTGATCAATTTAGATCGCCGGCATAAAACCTCGGGAGCTGACAATCGCAGCTGCCTTGTTCTTCTATTGCTTCAAATATCAGGATACAGTGCAGGATATAGACCAGATCGCTAAGTGTTACAATGCCTTTGTATGAAAGTGAGAATTAGCTCGAGAGCAAGTGTTAGAGTGTAGCGAGAGTGATTGTGATGTCCTATTTGATCTGGTATACCCACCTATTTATAATAATGAATTACAAACAATAATCCCTACAAATATGGGGTACTCCGAATATTCCATTATGAACGTTATTGACCGAGTAATACGGCTTCAACGTCTTCATTTGAACGACTTGGACCGAGTCTTCCGTGGAATGAGTCTCATGAACGTTTCCAGCTTCCAACCCACGTACCTGCACATAATCCATTAGTAATCCTGAGGATACCATTCAGGATATTACCAATATCCTGAACCAGCATCCCGGATGTAAACAGATACTACATAACCAAGATATAAACCAAGATATTTTCCAGGATATAGGGGTTCAGAATTTCACCCATAACAAGAACTATTGAAAGTGTTACCTCCCATTGGGTTCAAATTAGGAAGAGCGGATGTGAATCCATATTGTTGGGGCTCTGGAATGACTGATGGACCAGTAGAAGCAATGGTCTGCATTGGAATAAAATCTTCCTGATGGATATCGGAACTCCCTGATTGCAAACTCCTTAAGGATCCCGGAATCTGGAAAGATCCATGAAACTGAGAGGATCCTTGAACCTGCGAGGATCCTGGGATGTAGGAAGATCCTTGACCCTGGGAGGATCCTTGAAACTGAGAGGATCCTTGAACCTGGGAGGATCCTTGAAACTAAGAGGATCCTTGAACCTGGGAGGATCCTTGAAACGGCCAGAACCCTTGAATCTGCTGCGCTCCTGAGTATCCTCCTGAGCTTACGAAGGATCCTATATGCTGAGGATGGGATCCTGCTGGTTGGAAGTATGACCCTGAAGCCTGAGTCATTGCTGATGATCCGTAATGCACTGCCTTTGGTCCTCCCACATATTGAACGTCTGGAACCATTGAAGGCTGGGAAGTTATAACCGGAGTATCGAAATTCAAAGACCTGGGCATCAGTGGGGAATGATCCTCTGCCGATCTCTTCTGTTTCTTGATGTCTCCAATTTCTCTAAGAATCCTTTCATTGGTCTTATCCTGCTGCTGTATATGATCCTTCATCTGCAAAATCAGAGTAAACAAGTCACTAGTAGTGGGAGTATAAGAAGCAGAAGAAGTTGGAGGTTTTGAGAAAATGGGAGTTGGTTTCTTCTCGGCATTTTTCTGAGGTCCAGAAGGTGGTGGAGGCAAAGTTGGAATGCCCTGGGATGAATTGACTTCAGACATCGCACTGGATGTGTTCTTTGATGATGAATCCATCTGCTTGGATGTAACGAACCGAAATGATCACAAAAATGATAATTTCTTAGGAATGAAGCACCAATTGCCCCACGGTGGGCGCCAAACTGTTTTGGTCAAAAATTAGACAAGGATAATGCAACCAAACTCTCTGTTACAGGGTATGATGCTTGAATTGGTAAACAACAATGAGGATCACTCAGAAATGAATTGCACAGGAGACACAAAGATTTATACGAGGAAAAAGCCCTTGATCAATGAATGATCTCCGGCATAAAAAACCTCGGGTGATGGAAACTACCGATCACCAACTCAAATTAAACAATAATACTTTTACAACTTCGGATGATAGCGAGCTAAGTACAAGGATCACTATAGTGTATTGTGTAGAAATGTATGAAAAATGCTAAGTGTTTTGCCGAGAGCTGGTGAGTGCAGTTGTACGAGTGTGTGTAGCCATAAATAGCCAAGTGTTCTAAAAATTAGCTCGCTACCCCCATAAAATTAGAAAATATCTAGCTTAACTAACTGTCCGCATTTCGTGCCTTCACCCCACGTTCTCCATAACGTTCACAATGGTCAAGCACGTGCAGAATTGAAGGGAATAAACTCCAGGAATATCGCCATGACCAAGTCCAAGCCGGTACTCCTGCAAAATAATCCCGAATTCAAAGTGAACAATCATTAGTATAAGGATCCTTCGGATGATCCATGATCCTGATCCTGATGTACTTCTGAGGATCACTAATTGTCATAGAAGCAGGGATCACTATACAGGATAACACTGGAGGATCACAGGTTATTAAGAAATCCTCCCCTAACATTGATGTTATCATCTTAATCCCCCAGCTGTCACAAAAGTTAGTAGTTCTACTCCCAATAAATTGGGATCCATTATCAAAAACAATTTCAGAAGGAATACCAAATCTAGTAATAATGTTTCTTTTAATAAAGGATACAACTTCCTTTTCTCTGACTTGAGCAAAGGCTTCAGCCTCTATCCACTTGGAGAAGTAATCAGTCATAGCAAGCATGAATACTTTTCCACCAGGTGCCTTAGGAAGCTTACCAACTATATCCATTCCCCACCTCATAAATGGCCAAGAAGAGGATATAGGATGCAAAAGTTCTGCTGGTTGGTGAAGGATATTACTGTGTCTCTGACAAGGATCACACTTCCTAGCATACTCCATAGCATCCTTCTTCATAGTGGGCCAATAGTATCCTGTCCTCAGGATCCTTGAGAATAATGCCCTGCCCCCAGTGTGGTTTCCACAATCTCCTTCATGGAAATCCTTTAGGACTTCTTGGATTTCAGGATCCTCAATGCATCTTAGATATGGTCCTGCAAGAGATCATTTATACAACATATTATTCAATATTGTAAATTGAGATACCTTAATTTTGAAAGCCCTGGGGTTTTCTCCTGTAGGAATCTCTCCATGTTGTATGTATCTCATGATTGGGAGGATCCATGATCCTGAATGAGATTGAGTATCATCGCTAGGGATGATTGCAGAATCTTCTCCTATCTCCATAGCTACATGATCCTCGATAGCAGGGGTCAGGATATGGATAATAGGGATCCTTATATCCTCCGGGATCTTCAAGGATGATCCTAGATTGGCTAATGCATCAGCCTCTACATTCTCTTCCCTTGGTACTTGTGTCAAACTAAAGGAAACAAAAGAGAGTGCCAATTCTTTGACTATCTCTAAATATTTGATTAGCTTTTCACCTTTAACAGCATAGGATCCATTAAAGTGATTAGTGATTAATAATGAATCTACATGTACCTCAAGATACCTGATCCTCATATGCTTAGCAATTTGCAAACCAGCTATCAAGGCTTCATACTCAGCCTCATTGTTGGTAGTTTGAAATTCACAAGCTATGGAGTGGGGTATTATGTCCCCCTGTGGCGATTTTAGTAGTATTCCAAGCCCTGTTGCTTTGACATTAGAAGCACCATCAGTGAAGAGTATCCAAGGATCCTTAGTTTCTTCAAGCTGTTGGACTTGTAACTCAGCTTCCTTTTGCAAGTTGTTAGGGGAGGATTTTCTAACAATTAGTGATCCTTACACGTTATCCTAATTAATGATCCTTTCTTCTGTGACAGATAGTAATCCTCAGAAGAGCTTCAGGATTAGGATCATGGATCACTTTAAGGATCCTCGTACTGACGATTGTTTATTTGCGTTTTGTGTTACTTTGCAGGAGTAACAAGCTTGACTTAGTCTTGGCGACATTCCTGGAGAATATTCCCAAACTATCCCGCACGTGCTTGGCCAAAAATGGACGTTGTGGAGAACGTGGGAGCTTGGCACAAAAGTCGGATAGTTAGTTTTAGTAGTTAGTTTCTAATTTAAAAAGGGGTAACGAGCTAGTAGAAAAACACTTAGTCATTTTTCAGCTACACACTCTCATATACTCGCACACTTGAAGCTCTCGACGAACATTCATTCATTTTCACTCACTTTTACACATTTCACGATAGTGATCCTTGTACCTAGCTCGTTACTATCCGAAGTTGTAAACATTTATTGATTTATTTGAGCTTGGTGATCGGTAGTTTCCATCACCCGGGGTTTTTTGTGCCGGAGATCAACTCTTGATCAAGGGATTTTTCCCCGTATAAATCCTTGTGTCATTTGTGCAATTTATATTGAAGTGATCCTTGTCATTGTTTTACATTTCAAGCATCATACCCCGTAACAGAGAGTTTGGTTGCAATATCCTCATCAGATTTTTTGACCAAAACAGTTTGGCGCCCACCGTGGGGCAATTGGTGCTTCTTCCTTAGAAAAATACGCATTTCTGTGCTCATTCCGGTTCACTACAACTAAGCAAATGGCTTCCTCAGCGAAGAATGCTTCAAATTTGATGCCCTCATTCACTTCTTCTCAAGGCGTTCCCCCTTTGCCTCCACCACCTTCTGGATCCCAGAAGAATGCTGAGAATGCTGCGAAGAAACCCACTCCCATTTTCTCAAAACCTCCAACTTCTTCTGCTTCTTACATTCCCACTACTAGTGACATGTTTACTTTGATTTTGCAGATGAAGGATCAGATACGGCAACAGGATAAGACCAATGAGAGGATTCTTAAAGAAATCGGAGATCTCAAGAAACAAAAGACAACGGCAGAGGATCATTCCCCACTGGTGCCGAAATCCTTGAATTTTGATACTCCGGTGATTACTTCTCAGCCATCAGTGGTTCCAGACGTTCAATATGTGGGTGGACCGAAAGGAGTGCACTACGGAACAACAACAATCACCCAGGCAGCAGGCTCATATTTCCAGCCAGCGGGATCCTATCCTCAACATATGGGATCCCTCACGAATTCAGGAGGATATTCAGGAATGCAGCAGGTTCAAGGATCCTCCTTTGTTCCAGGATTATCCCAGGTTCAAGGATCCTCCTTTGTTCCAGGATCATCCCAGGTTCAAGGATCCTCCTATGTTCCAGGATCATCCCAGGTTCAAGGATCCTCCCTCTTCCCAGGATCATCCCAGGTTCAAGGATCCTCCTTTGTTCCAGGATCATCCCAGGTTCAAGGATCCTCCTTTGTTCCAGGATCGTCCCAATTTCAGGGATCCTTCCAGATGCCAGGATCCTTAAGGAGTTTGCAAACAGGAAGCTCAGATGTCCATCAGGGAGATTTTATTCCAATGCAGACCAATGCTTCTACTGGTCCCTCGATCATTCCAGAGCCCCAACAATATGGATTAACATCCAATCTTCCTAATCTGAATCCAATGGGAGGTAACACTTTTAATAATTCTCATACTACTAACCATGGTCTTATGCAGGATCCAGGTATCAATCATGCCATGGCCAGAGAATTGCAAAAGTTAAAGGATATGATATCAAGTGTTCCAGGAGTGGTCAAACATATTCCAGAGATTGCAGATGGGAGCCACAAGATATCTCATTTTGCACCACCAATCTGTGATGCTGAGATACCCAAGAGGTTCCACGTGCCAACAATGAAGCTGTATGACGGTTCGACAGATCCTGAGGAACACATAGCACAATACAGGGAGAGGATGGAGATCAATCCAATTCCAGAAAGATTAAAGGAAGCATGCCTGTGCAAGGGATTCGGATCCACTCTTACTGGATCAGCTCTCAAATGGCTGCTAAGTCTTCCTCCCTATTCTATTACCTCATTTGCTAACCTAGTTAACTTGTTTAATAATCAGTTTTCTTGTAGTAGAAATTTTGAACGATTAACTAGTGATCTATATAGGATAACCCAGGGTCATAATGAATCATTAAGGGATTACATTACCAAATTCAGTAAAGAATCCTTAGACATTCCCAACTTAGATATAGCCACGACTGTTGAGGCCTTTAAAATGGGATTGCTTAGGGATTCGTCTTTCTATGATGATCTTGTTATGACACCATGCAGGAACTTAGATGAGGTAAGAACCCGAGCACTTAGGTTCATTCGGCTAGAAGATGACAAGAGGATCCAGGAGAGGTTAGCAGGATCTCAAAGCAGGATAAGCAAGGATCCTCATTCAGGAACAACAAGTTCAGATCCTACAACAGATCTGATAACCAGAACATGCATTCTATTGATCAAGAAGAGGATGATGAGGATTATCCTCCAATTTCTGAATATTGTTTTTGTGTTGATAACAACGAACTAATCCTTGCGATGCAGAACCTAGGTGATAAAGCTAGATGGCCAAGAAAAAATGATAGGCCAGCTGCAACTAAGGATAAATCAAAGTGGTGTGCATATCATGAAGATTTTGGGCATCTCACAGAAGAATGCATTGCACTAAGAAAGGAAATTGGATACTTGTTGAGCAAGGGGCATCTTAAAGAATTGTTGGGAAGGAAAAAGTCAAAGACTCAGGATCCTGAAAGGATCCCTGAGAAGGCTCCAGCCCCTCCAGCAGATGCACAAGTGATAAACTTCATTTCTGGAGGATCAGACATTTGTGGCACATCCTTCTCAGCTGCAAAAAGGCATGCAAAGGAAACTAAAATGGATAATGGAGAAAGACCTGTTCGAACATCAAGTGTCTCCGAAGGAAAAGTCATAACCTTTGATGAAGAGGATCGTGTTGATATCCAGGATCCTCATCATGATGGTTTAGTTATTACTCGTTTCATTTCTAACCATTTTGTCCGCAGGATCCTTATAGACGGAGGAAGTTCAGTGAACATTATCCAGCTTGATGTTCTAAAGAAGATGGGTATCCCTGAATCAGATATCATACCAAGATCCTCCGTGCTCGTGGGATTTAGTGGCGAAACTAAGAATACCCTGGGGGACATTAAACTCCCAATATATATCGAAGGCTTACACTCTTATCAAAAGTTTTGTGTTATTGACTGTTTATCTTGTTGTAATGTTATCCTTGGCAGGCCCTGGATACACGATATGAAAGCAGTCCCATCTACCTACCATCAATGTGTGAAGTTCCCTAGTCCTTGGGGAATAGTGAAGATTGATAGTGATCAGCAGGAGGCTAAGAATTGCTACATTTCATCCATGAAACCAGCCTCGAAGTCGAGGGAGCAATAGCAATCAAGGTATCCTCCAAGGGATGTCTTGGAGGCAAGGGAGCAGGATGTGGTAGAAATCCTCATGGATCCCGATGATCCTGAATCCAAAATCTATATCGGATCAGGGATCCTTGGCGAAATGAAAGAAGACCTCGTATCCTTCCTCAAAAGGAGAAAGACTACCTTTGCATGGAAACACGAAGACATGACTGGTATATCCAAAGATGTAATCACTCACAAACTCGGCATTGACAGATCCTTCAAACCAATCCATCAAAGGAGAAGAAAGTTTGCACCGGAAAGGAATGCCATTATCCAAGAAGAGGTAGAGAAATTGCTCCGGGCAGGTATGATTAGAGAGGTCAAGTATCCAAGATGGTTGGCCAATGTGGTTGTTGTTCAAAAGAAAAACGGAAAGTGGAGGGTATGTGTCGATTTTACCGACTTAAATAAGGCATGTCCCAAGGATCCTTTCCCATTACCCCACATTGACTCCATGGTGGATGCAACTGCGGGTCATGAACTGTTAACTTTTATGGATGCTTCATCTGGATTCCAACAAATCCAAATGGAACCATCCGACCAAGAGGATACAGCCTTCATGACTCCAACTGGTATATACTGCTATATTGCTATGCCATTCGGATTAAGAAATGCAGGTGCAACATATCAAAGGCTGGTGAATATGATGTTCAAGGATCAGATTGGACAAACTATGGAGGTGTACATAGATGATATGGTGGTAAAATCCTTAAAAGCTGAGGATCACCTAAGAGACTTGGAGGAAGCATTCGATATCCTTGACAAATATAACATGAAACTTAATCCTTCAAAATGTCACTTTGGTGTTAAAGCAGGTAAATTCTTAGGATATATGGTGACAAAGAGAGGCATTGAAGCTAGCCCGGAACAAATCAAAGCAATAGTGAACATCAAATCTCCGGCCAATGCTAAGGATGTTCAAAGGCTAACAGGCAGGATCGCAGCTTTGAACAGATTTATATCCAAATCCTCCGAGAAGTACAAAGAATTCTATGATATCCTAAGGAAGAACAAGAAATTTGAGTGGACTGAGAAGCATGAAAATGCTTTAAGAGCCCTCAAAGATTACCTATCCTCAGCCCCGGCTTTGATGAAACCAAAAAAAGGCGATGTGCTATCCTTGTATCTTGCAGTATCCTCAAAAGCAGTAAGTGCGGTCCTTGTTAAGGATCACGAAGGTACACAACATCCTGTCTATTATGTAAGTAAAAGTTTACTTGATGCCGAATCCAGGTATTCACACCTTGAAAAGCTTATTCTTGCATTAATTATGGCATCTACTAAGTTAAGACATTATTTTGAAACTCATGTTATTGTTGTTAAAACTAATTTTCCAATTAAGAATGTCCTCAGGAAACCAGAGATGTCACGAAGGATGGCTAAGTGGGCAGTGAAGCTAAGTGCATATGATATAAGATATAAGCCTAGAACAGCCATCAAATCCCAAGCATTAGCCGACTTTGTGGCTGATTTCAGTAGTGATTTACAAGAAGAAGCTGAATTAGAAGTCCAGCAGCTAGAGGAGACCAAGGATCCTTGGATACTCTATACTGATGGATCCTCAAATCTCAAAGGCACAGGGCTTGGAATACTACTAAAATCGCCACAGGGGGACATAATACCCCACTCTATAGCTTGTGAGTTCCAAACCACTAACAATGAGGCTGAATATGAAGCCTTAATTGCTGGTTTGCAAATTGCAAAGCATATGGGGATCAGGTACCTTGAGGTACATGTAGATTCATTGTTAATTACAAACCACTTTAATGGATCCTATGCTGTTAAAGGTGAAAAGCTAACCAAATATTTGGAGATAGTCAAAAGTTTGGCACTCTCTTTTGTTTCCTTTAGTTTGACGCAGGTACCAAGGGAAGAAAATACAGAGGCTGATGCATTGGCTAACTTAGGATCATCCTTGAAGATCCCAGAGGATATCAAGATCCCTATTATCCATATCCTGACCCCGGCTATCGAGGATCACCAGGCTATGGAGATAGGAAATGATTCTGCAATTATCCCTAGTGAGGATACTCAATCCCATTCAGGATCAGGATCATGGATCTCACCAATTATGAGATACCTACAACATGGAGAGATTCCTACAGGAGAAAACCCTAGGGCTTTCAAATCTAAGGTATCTCAATTCACAATTTTAAATAATATGTTGTATAGACGATCTCTTGCAGGACCATACTTGAGATGCATTGAGGATCCCGAAATCCAAGAAGTTTTAAAAGACTTCCATGAAGGAGATTGTGGAAACCACACTGGGGGCAGGGCATTATTCTCAAGGATCCTGAGAACAGGATACTACTGGCCAACCATGAAGAGAGATGCTGTGGAGTATGCTAAAAGATGTGATCCTTGTCAGAGACACAGCAATATCCTTCATCAACCAGCTGAATTATTGCATCCTATATCCTCCTCTTGGCCATTTATGAGATGGGGTATGGATATAGTTGGAAAGCTCCCTAAGGCACCTGGTGGAAAAGTATTCATGCTAGCTATGACTGATTACTTCTCCAAGTGGATAGAAACTGAAGCCTTTGCCCAAGTCAGAGAAAAGGAAGTTATATCCTTCATTAAAAGAAATATTATCACTAGATTTGGAATTCCTTCTGAAATTATATGTGATAATGGTTCCCAATTTATTGGGGGCAGATACACTAACTTTTGTGACAGCTGGGGGATTAAGATGATAACATCAACACCAGTCCACCCACAAGCCAATGGTCAAGCAGAATCATCCAACAAGATCATCATCAACAATTTGAAGAAGAAGCTTGGATCCAAGAAAGGGAAATGGGCAGAAGAACTACCCTATGTGCTTTGGGCTGATAGGACAACCCCTAAGAATGCAACTGGTCAAACACCATTCTCTTTGGTGTTTGGGGTAGAATCAGTGATCCCAACAGAAATGGTGGTTCCAACTGCTAGAACAAGTACCCGTGATCCTGAGGAGAATAATGAGAACTTAGCTCAAGACCTGGATACTATTGAAGAAATCAGGGATCTCGCTAGGATAAGGATGGCCAGTTATCAACAAAGAATGGCTGGTACTTACAACAAAAATGTCAGGATCAGGAGGTTTCAAGTTAGAGATATGGTATTAAGGAAAGCATTCCAAAATACCACCAATCCTGCTGATGGAAAATTGGCTCCAAAATGGGAAGGCCCTTATTTGATTGAAGCTGAAGCAGGGAAGGGGGCATATAGATTGCTAACCATGGAAGGTGATTTGCTACCAAGAGCTTGGAATGCTGTCCACTTGAAGAAATATTTCATGTGAGCAGGATCCTCATGGCACAGATGATCCTCAGGATAGGGATATCCTTAAAGGATCCTCAAAGTATTGGTGATCCTTACTTAGGTAATATCCTAAACTTAAACTATTTCATTTCTTTATTTTCTCATATAAGGATAAGGATCATGTGTCCTTCATCCGTCTCTCACGTGAGTTCAAGTTTTGAAAGTTCAGGTATCCTTAGCATAACATTGGTTATCCGCAGAAGCAATCCGTTCCTTGGGTTTAACCCCAGTTATTTGGGCTTGACCCCAGTTTCGCCTGTAGCGCATGATGATCCTGGTGTTGTGGGCTAATTTCTGAGCTCATATCCTGAGAAATATCTTGGCTTATATCTTGATTAAATAATATCTGTTTATATCCGGGGTGTGGATTCAGGGTACTGGTAATATCCTGAATGGTATCCTCAGGATAACTAACGGATTATGTGCAGGTACGTGGGTTGGAAGCTAGCAACGTTCACAAAGACTTGTTCTGCGGAAGACTCGGTCCAAACCGTTCAAAGAAAGACGTTGAAGCCTTATTACTCGGTCTACAACGTTCGTGATGGAATATTCGGAGCATCCCATATTTATAGGGATATTTGTTTGTATTTCGTTACTATAAATAGGAGGAACACCAGATCGAATAGGACACAACAATTTCACTGCAATCACACTCACTACACACCAACACTTGCTCTCTCGCAAATTGTACTCTCACACGAATTCATTGTAACACTTAGAGATCTGGTTGATATCCTGCACTGTATCTTGAAGTTTAAAGCAATAAGAAGAACAAGGCAGCTGCGATTGTCAGCTCCCGAGGTTTTATGCCGGCGATCTAGATTGATCAAGGGCTTTCCTCGTACATCTTGTGTCGTCTTCCTTACTTTTTATTTATTATTTACTTACTGTTTGATCGTAGATACAGTTCAATATCCTGAGCTGTATCCTGAATACTGATTTTCTAAATAACTCAACAAGCATATTTTCCTTAAACTTTTTAGCACACTACCTCACATTACTAATTTGATCACTAAATTGCTTCGGTAATTTTTGACCAAAACAATTTGGCGCCCACCGTGGGGCGAGTGGTGCTATCTTTACTAAATTTTTTTGTTAAATCGCTAATCGGTTTTTTATTTTCAAAACTTTTTGCCACATTGTCCACAATGGCCTCACGATCAAACATGAGTTCCTCTACTATGTCTGCTACGACTTCTGTTACTACAGGTTCGGTGCTTCCACCACCTCCTCCAAGAATGCCAGCCTCTACACGGCCTCAGGATATTATCCCTACTCGCGCTGTTCAAGAATCTGCCCCTGTTTTAGCATCTAATGATGAAATTTTAACCTTGTTTGGAAGTGTGCAGGAACAAATGAGGCAGCAGCAAGAAACAAACCAAATGCTTTTAAGGGAAATACAACTCCTGAAGTCTGGCTCGAGCAGATCCACTGAGGATATTGTCACTCCATTACAACCCAAAGCTTTGAACTTCAGTTCAGCCGTGTATACAGAGGATAACAGGGGGAATATTGTGCCCAGCCTTCCTCAGAATCATACTCCTGAAATACCCTCCTCGGTCAGGATGTCGACCATAAGGAGCTCAGGATATGTCTCAGGATATGGGCAGAATCCTCCAACGAGTAACATATTAAATAATAATAATACTTATGCTACTAACAATAGTGGATCCTTGCAGGATACAGGTGTGACGTCAGCACTTACCAGGGAACTTCAAAAATTGAAGGACATGATATCAAGTGTACCCGGGGTGGTCCAGCCAATCCCGGAAGTATCTCAAGATAGCCATAAGATATCTCGCTTTGCATATCCTATCTGTGATGCTGAGATTCCAAAGAGGTTCCAAACCCCCAACATGAAGCTTTACGACGGAACGACGGATCCTGAAGAGCATATTGCTCAGTATAGGGAGAGGATGGAGATCAACCCTATCCCTCCGGATCTCAAAGAAGCATGCCTGTGCAAGGGTTTTGGTTCAACCTTGACAGGATCAGCTTTGAAGTGGCTCTTGAATGTTCCTCCGCATTCAATCACATCTTTTGCCCATTTAGTAAATTTATTTAATAGTCAGTTTTCTTGTAGTAGGAGCTTTGAAAAACTAACAAGTGATCTCTACAGGATAACACAAGGGCCTCAGGAATCCCTTAGGGATTATGTGAACAAGTTTAGCCGAGAATCACTAGACATTCCTCATCTTGATGTTGCAACAGCTGTGCAAGCTTTCAAGATGGGGTTGCAAAAAGATTCTCAATTTTACCAAGACCTTGTAATGAACCCATGCAGGAACCTGGATGAAGCTCGGAACAGGGCCCTAAGATACATTCGGTTGGAAGATGACAGAAAGATGCAAGAAAGGATGAACTCATCCAACACTTATGAGTCAACTAACAGGAAGTCAGAATCCTCATTCAAGTCGTATCGGCCTAAGCCATACGGCAGAAATGAGAATAAGAGAGTGAATGCTGTCGAAGATGAGGATCCTGAAGAGTATCCTGAATTATCAGAATATTGCTTTTCTGTTAACATTCCTGAATTGATGTATGCCATGCAGGGTCTAGGGGACAAGGCGAGATGGCCTCGAAAGAATCAACAAAAGGCGGATTGGAAAGACAAATCGAAATGGTGTGCTTTCCACGAAGATTTCGGACATATGACCGAGGACTGCATTGCTTTGAGGAAAGAGATAAGCTATCTTCTAAGCAAGGGATATTTGAAAGATCTCTTAGGAAGAAAGAAGAATAAGGGTCAGGATACTGAGAAGGATCCTGAGCGAGCAGCCTCACCTCCCGCGGATGCCAAAATAATCAACTTCATTTCGGGGGGATCCGACATTTGCGGGACTTCGTATTCAGCAGCAAAGAGACATGCAAAAGAAGCTAAAGCCGAAAAGGGAGACAGACCTGTCAGGATGACTACACTCACAACTGACAAAGTGATCACATTTGATGCTGATGACAGGGATACTGTCCAGGATCCTCACCATGATGCTCTGGTAATAACGTTATATGTGGCTAACCATTTTGTACGCAGGATATTGGTTGATAATGGCAGCTCCGTCAACATAATCCAACTAGAGACACTTAAAAGGATGAATGTATCTCCAATGGATATCACTTCGAAGTCCACCGTACTTGTTGGGTTCAGTGGAGAGGCCAGAAACACAGTGGGAGAGATAAAGTTGCCGGTGTACGTTGAAGGACTCAACTCAATACAACGTTTCTGTGTAATGGACTCTCTATCCTGCTATAACATTATACTGGGAAGACCGTGGATTCATGATATGAAGGCCGTGCCATCAACGTATCACCAATGCATCAAGATACCTACCCCCTGGGGAGTTGTTAAAGTTGATAGCGATCAGCAGGAAGCAAAAGAATGCTACTCATCCTCAATGAAATCCTCAACTAAACCTAGTGCAGCATAGCAATTAAAGACGCGGGCCCAGGATATTGTGGAGGATCCGGAGCAGGATGTGAAGAAAATTGTCCTGGACCAGGATAATCCCGATATTTCGGTGCTCGTGGGAACCAATATCCCTCAGGATATTGAAGAACAATTAATTAACTTTTTAAAATGCAGGATGTCGACGTTTGCATGGAAGCATGAGGATATGACAGGCATATCCAAAGATATTATCACTCACAAGCTTGGAATTGATAAATCATTCAAGCCAGTGCAACAAAAGAGAAGGAAGTTTGCTCCTGAACGCAATACAATTATTCAAGAAGAAGTTGAGAGATTGTTGAAGTCCAAAATGATTAGAGAAGTCAAATTCCCAAGGTGGCTAGCAAACGTGGTAGTGGTACAGAAGAAGAACGGAAAATGGAGAGTCTGTGTGGATTACACAGACTTGAATAAAGCTTGTCCTAAAGACCCATTTCCTCTTCCCCATATTGATGCGATGGTAGATGCCACTGCTGGGCATGAAATGCTGACTTTCATGGATGCATCCTCAGGATTTCAACAGATCCAAATGGAGCCTTCTGACCAGGAGGATACTGCCTTCATGACACCAACAGGTATTTATTGTTATACAGCTATGCCTTTTGGTTTGAAAAATGCAGGTGCAACATACCAAAGATTGGTAAACATGATGTTCAAAGACAAACTGGGCGACACCATGGAGGTGTACATTGACGATATGGTGGTAAAGTCAAAGAAAGCTCAGGATCACCTCCAGGATATTAAAGGAGCGTTTGATATCCTGGATCAATATAATATGAAGCTGAATCCTGCTAAGTGCCATTTCGGAGTGGGGGCAGGAAAATTTCTAGGATATATGGTGACCAAAAGAGGAATAGAAGCAAGCCCGGAGCAGATCAAAGCCATCTTGGATATTAAATCACCCTCAAATATGAAAGATGTTCAACGATTAACGGGGCGAGTGGCAGCATTGAACAGATTTATCTCAAGGTCTTCAGAAAAATGCAAGGATTTTTATGATATCCTGAAGAAGAACAAAAGATTCGAATGGAGTGAGAAGCATGAAGCAGCCCTACAGGATTTGAAGCGATATCTCTCAACCGCACCTCTACTGATGAAACCTGAAAATGGTGAACCACTATCCCTGTACCTTGTTGTATCAGGGAATGCTGTAAGTGCCGTTCTTATAAAAGACCATGAAGGTCAGCAATATCCTATTTATTATGTTAGCAAAAGTTTGTTAGATGCTGAAACTAGGTATTCTCACTTAGAGAAATTAATACTAGCATTAGTCATGGCATCAACGAAACTTAGACACTACTTTGAGACACATAGGATACACGTTAAAACAAATTATCCTGTCAAAAGTGTACTTAGGAAACCGGAAATGTCGGGTAGAATGGCTAAGTGGTCGGTAAAGTTAAGTGCTTATGATTTAGTATATGAACCTAGGAATGCCATAAAGTCGCAGGCTTTAGCTGACTTTGTGGCTGATTTTAGTAGTGATATCCAGGATGAGGCAGACCTAGAAGTTCAACAATTAGGAGAATCCTCAGGATCCTGGACATTATATACTGATGGTGCATCTAATATAAGAGGAGTAGGATTGGGAATACTACTAAAATCGCCACAGGGGGACATATTACCCCAGGCTATTAGGTGTGAATTTCCTGCTACCAATAATGAGGCAGAATATGAAGCTTTAATTGCAGGATTAGAATTAGCTAAGAGCATGAATATCAAGAATTTGCAAGTATATGTTGACTCCTTGTTAATTACTAATCATTTTAATGGATCCTATGCAGTTAAGGGTGAGAAGTTAATCGAATACCTCGATATTCTCAAAAAATTAGCAGGATATTTCGATGTTTTTACACTTGAACAGGTACCAAGAGAGGATAATGCTGAAGCGGATGCCTTAGCAAATCTGGGATCATCAGTCAGGATACCGGAAGGGACCCAAATACCAATAATACATGTATCCTTCAACTTAGCCACCCAAGATTCGCCAGCCTGGACCACCACCTCTGCTGACTTAGAAGATTCGCCAGCTTCAGTAGGAAGGGGCACAGCTTTGCCTCCGAGCTCCTTCAACTTAGCCACCCAAGATTCAACTGGCCAAGATGGACAAACAAGGCCCGTCTCCTTGGCCTCATAGGCCATCTTGATGCGTGCTTGTAGCAGAGAGACGATAGCAGAAGCCTTGATTCCCTCTCGAAAGCTGATCAAGGCCTGATCGTGGTCCATTTGAACGCTGGCAAGTTTGACCTCAGCATCTTGGGTGACCTTCTTTAGCAAGCTTTCATAGTGTCGGCTCTTTGCTTCGGCGATAGCGCCTTGGTCAGCAACGGTGCTCTCGAGCTGTTTGATCCTGGCTTCATGAAGTGCCACAGTACCACAAGCGTCATTGTACAAGTGGAGCAAATGCTGGAGGCCCTGCACATTGATCACAGGTATGAGGTTAGAATATATGCTAACTAAGATGTCCTACCAGGATATCCTGTTAGGATATATGTGCAGGATATACATGGAGGATATGTGGCAGGATATTACCTTATTGAGGAAGGATGTCATTGGCTCTAAGGAGTCGGAGAAGCTGAGCTCATCATAGGAGAACCCTTCAGAGCCTGGAGTACTGACCTCAAGGCCCTTTCTCTTTTTCGCTGCGGAAGCACGGGTTCTTGGATTGGTCTTGGGAGCCGGGAGTGGCTTGGAGCTGGTGGTAGCAGGAGTTTCCTTCTTGACTATGGCTGGAGTTGGATAGCTGTCAAGTTCATCCAGGTCTAGATAGACTGGGACTTTGCTGGAGTCTACACACAGGGAGTAAATTCTAATACCTCCTATAAATAACAGATAAGAAGCATATGTGTGCAGGATATCTTGCAGGATTCTTACCAGACATGTTGGCACTTGAAAGAGGACTTGGAGTCAGTGGAGAAGGATTGAAACTTCTTTCTGCCTCTGGGAGAAGTCTAATGGCGTCTATTCTTTCTTGAGAATTGGCAAGAGGAGGAGCAATCTTCCTGAAATCAGCTGCATAATAAAGAAGATAAATTAGTTCAGGATATTGAACAGGATAAGCGACAGGATCATTCTTAAACCCTAAATCCTACCCTTTCTCAACCACTGTAACGGATATTCCGTCCCACCAGGGATTGAGTCCCTTTTTACGAAGAAAAACTTGGATTGCCAACCATCCTCGTTCTTGGTGGCACGAAGTATCAATGGGTCACCGGAAGTAGAATAAAACAGAAATCTACATGATCCGTGACATCTAAGCTTGTAAGCCAGGGGGAGATCATGGATGGAAAGCTCAGGAATGTGGTTTCTCTTGATCTGATCAAGAACAGTTAAGACACGCCAGAGCATTGGCATTGTTTGGCTAAAAGAGATTTTTGTGATATTAAAGAACTCGGTGATGAAATCCGGAAAGGGGAATCGAAGCCCTAGGGTAAAAGGAAAAGCACTAAAGCAAATCCACTCGTTGGAGACCATATCTGACCGGATTTCACGGTCAAACGGTCTAAATATGGTTCCTTCCGGGAAGATACCGGAGGATTTTAAGGCAGACAAGTGGGCACTATCAAAGGTACAGGCTTCCTTCTCCGGTTCTTGGAGAAGGTTTTGTTGGTAGAACGTAGGGGCCGAATCACCTGAACTGGATCTTGTTTGACGCGGCATTTGATCGGTTGGATTTTTCGCCGGAGAGAAAAGATGAAGGAAAATAAGAAAGATAGAGAGAAAATGTACCTTTTTCCTTGTCGATGATTATTAAAAAAGAAGATGAGGATGAGAAGATATAGGGTATGAAGAGTAGATATAGGCTGGGTAGTTGCAAACGGTCACATCACAGGTCTTATCTCTTAATTGCCTCGGTTTGCGTAAAAAATGTAACCGTTAGTAATGAGGATACTAAACGGTAACATTTTTGGGGACAATTGTTGTGGGCTAATTTCTGAGCTCATATCCTGAGAAATATCTTGGCTTATATCTTGATTAAATAATATCTGTTTATATCCGGGGTGTGGATTCAGGGTACTGGTAATATCCTGAATGGTATCCTCAGGATAACTAACGGATTATGTGCAGGTACGTGGGTTGGAAGCTAGCAACGTTCACAAAGTCTTGTTCTGCGGAAGACTCGGTCCAAACCGTTCAAAGAAAGACGTTGAAGCCTTATTACTCGGTCTACAACGTTCGTGATGGAATATTCGGAGCATCCCATATTTATAGGGATATTTGTTTGTATTTCATTACTATAAATAGGAGGAACACCAGATCGAATAGGACACAACAATTTCACTGCAATCACACTCACTACACACCAACACTTGCTCTCTCGCAAATTGTACTCTCACACGAATTCATTGTAACACTTAGAGATCTGGTTGATATCCTGCACTGTATCTTGAAGTTTAAAGCAATAAGAAGAACAAGGCAGCTGCGATTGTCAGCTCCCGAGGTTTTATGCCGGCGATCTAGATTGATCAAGGGCTTTCCTCGTACATCTTGTGTCGTCTTCCTTACTTTTTATTTATTATTTACTTACTGTTTGATCGTAGATACAGTTCAATATCCTGAGCTGTATCCTGAATACTGATTTTCTAAATAACTCAACAAGCATATTTTCCTTAAACTTTTTAGCACACTACCTCACATTACTAATTTGATCACTAAATTGCTTCGGTAATTTTTGACCAAAACACCTGGTATACTTCAAGGCAGTGGGACCAGTACTCGTTTTAGGGGCTGATAATTCCATTGTACTGGCTATGCTTAGGATCCTACGTATAATGGTAGACGTACCATACATCCGTTCCTAAGGTTTCTAACGTTTTCACGTTAGCTAAGGTTTTGGCATTTTCATGTCACTAAGTTTGGATAGTCGCTAGTTAGGGCCATACTCCAGTTTACATACGATCCTTGGGCTTGTCCCCAGTTATCCTTGGGCTTGTCCCCAGTTATCCTTGGGATTGTCCCCAGTTATCCTTGGGCTTGTCCCCAGTTGTTAACTCTTATCTTATATTGGCTTAGTCCCAAGTTATGATCTATTTCAGGTCCTTGAAGATAAGCAACTAGGGATCCTTGATCCTTACTTCTTTCTAAGGTTTATCTTACAGTTATCCTTATTATGGTTAGGATCCTAACTTGGATCCTCAGGTATGATCCCTAACCATTTTTAATTCCATTCATTATTTATTTGAATAACCCTTAAAGTTTGACAACTAGACTTGTGATCCTTAAAACATATTGCTTTTTGAGATTCTTTAACTAAAGGATATCTGATCATGGATCATATCCTAAATATTTTTAATCTGACTTATTCAAAATTATTTATTCAATGAATATGCATCAAAACAAAGGAAAATCAAAGAAACACAAGGATAACAACACAAGATAAGCGACAAAAGGTTAATATTTTATTTATTAACAAAGTAGTAACCCTTAAAAGGTTGTCAAAATTACCTACCCCGAGCATCTACCAGCAAAACGTGGCCCGTCCGCTGAGGTAGGTAAAGGGTGTCCATGATAACAAGTTCGAAAGTAGTGCAGGAATATAAAGGCGGCAGGATCACAATGGCTACATCCCCCAAACAGAGGATCCCTCCACCAATTGCAATCCTGCCTATTATCCAAAGGATCATACATGATCCTTAATCCTAAAACCTATTGTTCAAGTACAACCCATCATTGTTCAGCAAAAAACACCACAACCAAAACAAACTATCAAACTTAAAAAATGGGCTCCGGCTACGTCTAGAAATGTCCTTCATCGCCCATCCATGCAGCCTATGCCTTCGCTGCATCCTCTTCCCCTCCAGCTGCGGTATCCTTTATCAGATCCTTTCCACTGCCACTTGCCTCAATCGCCAAGACCTCAGTAGCCTCCTCCTCATCATCCTCAAGATCAGCCAACCTTGCCTTCCAGCCCTCAACATCCCAGCTGCTTTTGTCAAAACTAGGATCTTGAGCTTCCTGGGCCATCTTCAATTTTGTCTGATACATCGTGATGGCGGCAGAGACCTTAGCATTTTCTATGAGATCATGCTTCTCATAGTCAAGGTCAATCAGAAGCTTAGCCGTCTTGGTCTTGGCATCTTGGAGTTCCTTCTAAAGATCAGCAATTGCAAGGTCCTTGAGCACTGTAACCTGTTGGAGGTCAGCGATCTTCTTGTCCTGCTCCTCAATGTTCCCCACGTAATCTTCAATCTCAGTAAATTTCTGCAAAGAAAAGGATAAAGCAGTTCAAGATCAGGTGATCCTTATACGAGTAGGATACCTAGGCAGAGTTGGTGATCCTTACATCGTTGAAGTATTCGAGGAACTGGTGGCGGATCAGTGGTAGGCCTTGAAGATCCTCAGCATCAGAAGTTTTCCTCTTCTTGAGACCCTTTCCTTTAGTGGGTGCCTTTGGAATGGAGATGCTAGGACTGGTAGTGGATCTCTTCTTCCTGGATCGTACGACATCAAGGTCAGCCGTGTTGAACTGGGACACAGGCTTGGCAGATTTTCCAGCGCCTACACATTTATAGCAAGATGAGTATCCTTATCCTATTTCAATTTATTTATTTATTTTAATATTCAAACTATGTAAAAGGCAGGATACTTACTTGACATGGTAATGGAACCTGAGGATACTTCTTGTGAGTCTTGGGTGTCTATCTTGAATGTCCTTGATTCAGGATCAAGCTTCCAAAAAGCAGCAAGCCTATCCTTGGTTTCAGGTGATGTGATGATGTGTGAGATAGATATAGCTGCATAACACAAGACAAAAAGGGGGTCAGTAATCCTTATACAAAAACAAGACTACCTGGTGATCCTCCTCAGGATCCTTCGGCCTACCATGGGTGGACCATGTCCTTGGTAAATGCTTTCCGTTGGGAATGGTATCCCTCCTGACAAAGAAGAAGCGACGTTTCCAATTTGTGTCATTCTTGGTAACTTTAAGAAGAGGGAGTTCTCCGCCGGGTTTTCGTTTGAACAAATAACGATGGGATCCAAAGGTGGTAAGATCATACAATTGTGTCAGCTCTGACATGCCTAAATCAATGCCCTCCTGCTCGATGATCCTCTCCAGGGTATACAAAACCCTCCAAATCATCGGCATGGCTTGGATGTAAGAGATGCCGGTAAGCAAAAAGAAGGATTGTGTAAATTCTGGGAAAGGATAGGTGTATCCTATGGCAAATGGAGTAACTGGAAAGACAACCCATGATTCTGAAACATAGTCGCTCAGAATAGTAGGATCAAAGGGTTTGAAAAAAGCACTCGCCGGAAAGCAACGACGAATCTTGTCTATCTGAGCATCATTGAAGTAACACCTTTCATTTGTGGAGTCTTTGATGATCTTTTGACTCTTCAAGGGACTATCCTTCTGGTGATCCCTGGCGGGGGAGGACCGGAGCATCATTCTCAAAGTGATGGTGATAAAAGAAAAACAGAGTAAGAGAGGGAGAAAGAGATACCTGATTGATCTTCGACTGAGAATATAAAGGGAGTTTCTTTCGGATTTAAATGCATTTGATCCTATCTCTATCTCCTATTTATAATTATGATCGTGCAGGGTTGTCACTTCTGTGACGTCATGGTTGCAACGGCTAGTTCGATATCAACGGCTATATATCCGTTAGTTAGTTGCGGATAAGATTAAGAAAACATAACTCGCTTATTTTACAAATTACTCCTTATATTTTGGGGGTAATTGTTAGGGGAGGATTTTCTAACAATTAGTGATCCTTACACGTTATCCTAATTAATGATCCTTTCTTCTGTGACAGATAGTGATCCTCAGAAGAGCTTCAGGATCAGGATCATGGATCACTTTAAGGATCCTCGTACTGACGATTGTTTATTTGCGTTTTGTGTTACTTTGCAGGAGTAACAAGCTTGACTTAGTCTTGGCGACATTCCTAGAGAATATTCCCAAACTATCCCGCACGTGCTTGGCCAAAAATGGACGTTGTGGAGAACGTGGGAGCTTGGCACAAAAGTCGGATAGTTAGTTTTAGTAGTTAGTTTCTATTTTAAAAAGGGGTAACGAGCTAGTAGAAAAACACTTAGTCATTTTTCACCTACACACTCTCATATACTCGCACACTTGAAGCTCTCGGCGAACATTCATTCATTTTCACTCACTTTTACACATTTCACGATAGTGATCCTTGTACCTAGCTCGTTACTATCCGAAGTTGTAAACATTTATTGATTTATTTGAGCTTGGTGATCGGTAGTTTCCATCACCCGGGGTTTTTTGTGTCGGAGATCAACTCTTAATCAAGGGCTTTTTCCCCGTATAAATCCTTGTGTCATTTGTGCAATTTATATTGAAGTGATCCTTGTCATTGTTCTACATTTCAACCATCATACCCCGTAACAGAGAGTTTGGTTGCAATATCCTCATCAGATTTTTTGACCAAAACACAAGTCACTACTGAAATCTGCCACAAAGTCAGCTAAAGCTTGGGATTTAATGGCAGTTCTAGGCTCATATCTTATATCATAAGCACTAAGCTTCACTGCCCACTTAGCCATCCTTCCTGACATTTCAGGTTTCCTGAGAACATTCTTAATTGGAAAATTAGTCTTAACAATAATGGCATGAGTCTCAAAATAATGTCTCAATTTAGTAGATGCCATAATTAATGCAAGGATAAGTTTTTCCAAATGTGAATACCTGGATTCAGCATCAAGCAAACTCTTACTTACATAATAGACAGGATGTTGTGTACCTTCGTGCTCCTTAACAAGGACCGCACTTACTGCTTTTGAGGATACTGCTAAGTATAAGGATAATATATCTCCTTTTTCTGGTTTCATCAAGGCCTGGGCTGAGGATAGGTAATCCTTAAGAGCTTTGAGGGCACTTTCTTGCTTCTCAGTCCACTCAAATTTCTTGTTCTTCCTCAGGATGTCATAGAATTCCTTGCACTTTTCTGAGGATTTGGATATGAATCTGTTCAAAGCTGCGATCCTGCCCGTCAATCTTTGCACATCCTTAGCATTGACAGGAGATTTGATATTCACAATAGCTTTGATTTGCTCTGGACTTGCTTCGATGCCCCTCTTTGTCACCATATAGCCTAAGAATTTTCCTGCCTTAACACCAAAATGACACTTGGAAGGATTTAGTTTCATATTAAATTTATCAAGGATATTGAATGCTTCCTCCAAGTCTTTAAGGTGATCCTCAGCTTTCTTGGACTTAACCACCATGTCATCAATATAAACTTCCATAGTGTGTCCAATTTGTTCCTTGAACATCATATTGACTAGCCTTTGATAAGTAGCACCTGCATTCCTTAGTCCAAATGGCATAGCAATATAACAATATATATACCAGTTGGGGTCATAAAGGCTGTATCCTCTTGATCAGATGGTTCCATCTGAATTTGTTGAAATCCAGATGAAGCATCCATAAAAGTCAACAACTCATGACCCGCGGTAGCATCCACCATGGAGTCAATGTGGGGTAATGGGAAAGGATCCTTGGGACATGCCTTGTTTAAATCAGTAAAATCGACACATACCCTCCACTTTCCATTTTTCTTTTGAACAACAACCACATTGGCTAACCATCTTGGATACTTAACCTCTCTTATCATGCCTGCCCGAAGTAGTTTATCTACCTCTTCCTGGATAATAGCATTCCTTTCAGGTGCAAACTTCCTCTTCTTTTGATGTATAGGCTTGAATGACCATTTAAGAGCAGATCCTGTGAGTGTGGATCCAAATCCCTTGCATAGACATGCTTCTTTTAACCTTTCAGGAATTAGATTGATCTCCATCCTCTCCCTGTACTGAGCTACATGCTCTTCTGGATCCGTTGAACCATCATACAGCTTCATAGATGGTATCTGGAACCTTTTAGGTATCTCAGCATCACATAAGGGTGGTGCAAAATGAGATATCCTATCGCTACCATCTGCAACTTCAGGAATGGGTTTAACCACTCCTGGTACACTGGATATCATATCCTTAAGCTTCTGTAGCTCCCTAGCCATAGCCTGATTGATACATGTATCCTGCATAGAGCCATGGTTAGTGTTATATGAATTATTAAAAGTGTTACCTCCCGGAGGATTCATGTTTGGAATTGCGGATGTGAATCCATATTGACGAGACTCTGGTATGATTGAAGGACCAGAGGAAGCAATGGTATGCATTGGTATGAAGTCTCCTTGATGAACATCGGTGCTTGGAGGTTTCATACTCCTTAAGAATCCTCGATCCTGAAAGATGTTGGATCCTTGAAGCTGAAAGGATCCTGAAACCAGAGAGGATCCTTGGACCGGGAAGGATCCTTGGACCTGGGAGGATCCTTGGACCTGGGAGGATCCTTGGACCGGGAAGGATCCTTGGACATAGGAGGATCCTTGGACCTGGGAGGATCCTTGGACCTGGGAGGATCCTTGGACCTGGGAGGATCCTTGGACCTGGGAGGATCCTTGGACCGGGAAGGATCATTGGACCTGGGAGGATCCTTGGACTGCAGGTGTTCCCAAATATCCTCCTGACTTGAAGTATCCTTGATGCTGAAAAGAGGATCCCGATGGTTGAGAGGAGGATCCTTGAGGCTGGAAGTGAGAGCCAAATGTCTGACTCATAGTTGTTGTTCCATAACGCCTTACTGGTAATTCACCCAAGTATTGCACGTCCGGAGCTGCTGAGTGCTGGGAAGTTATGACTGGAGTGTCGAAGTTCAGCGAACTTGGCATCAGAGGAGAGTGATCCTCCACTGATTTCTTCTGTTTCTTGATCTCAGCGATCTCCCAGAGGATCCTTTCGTTGGTTTTGTCCTGCTCTTGTGCGTGATTCCTCATCTGCAAAATCAGAGTGTAAAGATCATTAGTAGTAGGATTAGAAGAAACAGAAGATGTTGGTGGTTTTGTGAAAATGGGGGTTTGTTTCTTCGCAGCATTTTCAGCATTCTTCTGGGATCCAGAAGGTGGTGGAGGCAAAGGTGGAACGCCTTGTGAAGAACTGATTGCCGGCATAGAACTTGATGTATTCTTCGTTGAGGAAGCCATCTGCTTGGTTATAACGAACCGAAATAACCACAAAAATATGAATCTTCTTAGGAATGAAGCACCAGTTGCCCCACGGTGGGCGCCAAACTGTTTTGGTCAAAAATCAAGCAATGATAATGCAACCAAACTTTCTGTTGTGAGGTATGATGCTTGAATCAATGAACAACACTAAGGATCACTCAGAAATGAAATGAACAAGTGACACAAAGATTTATACGAGGAAAAAGCCCTTGATCAATGAATGATCTCCGGCATAAAAAACCTCGGGTGATGGAAACTACCGATCACCAACTCAGATTAAACAAGAAATGTATTACAACCTCAGATGATAGCGAGCTAATTACAAGGATCACTATAGTGTAATGTGCAAAAAAGTGTGTAATCGCCAAGTGAATTGTCAAGAGCTGGTGAGAGCAGTTGCGAGTGTGTGTGTTAAGCTAAAAATAACCAAGTGTTTCTATTTAGCTCGCTATCCCGTTTAAAAATGGAAAATATCTAAGCTAACAAACATTCCACATTTCATGCAAGTCCTCCACGAACTCCATAACGTCCACTTCAGTTAAGCACGTGTGGAATAAGTCATGGAATATGCTCCAGGAATATCGTCAAGACCAAGTCCAAGCTCGTACTCCTGCAAAACAACATCATATTCAAAGTAGACAATCGTTAGTACAAGGATCCGTATGATGATCCATTATCCTAATCCTGCAATACTTCTGAGGATCACTAATTCAAACAGAAGTGAGGATCACTAAACCCAACAGTAAATGAGGATCACTGATCATTTAAAAATCCTCCCCTAACACTAAGGTTTTGGCATTTTCATGTCACTAAGTTTGGATAGTCGCCAGTGAGGGCCATACTCCAGTTTACACACGATCCTTTGGGCTTGTCCCCAGTTATCCTTTGGGCTTGTCCCCAGTATATTGGGCTTGTCCCCAGAATTGTTGGGCTTGTCCCCAGTTACTAACTTTTATCTTATATTGGCTTAGTCCCAAGTTGTATCCTATTTCAGGTTTTTGAAGCTAAACGACCAAGGATCCTTGATCCTTATCTTCTACTAAGGTTTTTCTTTTAGTTATCCTGATTATAGGTGTTAAAGGTTAGGATCCTAACTTGGATTTTATGTATGATCCTTAATTGCTTTGATTTTTTTTATCATTTACATGAGTGACCCTTATCCTTTGACAACTGAACTTATGATCCTTAAACTATACTACTTTTCAGAACTTACCGACTAAAGGATATGTGATCCTTGATTATATCCTAAACTTTTTGAGGATATTTATTAAATTTTTTCTTTACTTAATAAATTCAGACAAAATGTATATCACAACAATTGAAAAGTAAAGTATTCACAAGGATAACAACACGGGAAATAGCCAAAAAGTTAAGGTTTTATTTATTCAGAAAACGTTAAACCCTTCAAGGTTGTCAAAATTGCCAACCTACGTTTCTACCAGCAAAATGTGGCCCGTCCACATGGGCTGGCAAAGGGTTTCCATTGTTAACGGATCTTAAGAGTGCAGGAAGTAAAAGATGGCAGGATAACAAGTGGCTTCATCCCCCAAACAGAGGATCTATCCACCACTCATTATCCTACCTATTGTCTTAGGATCCATGATCCATAACCCTAGAAACTATTGTTCAAATACAACCCATCATTGTTTCAAAACATCATAATCAAAAAACTACCAAGTCCTAAAAAAATGGGCTCCGGCCACGTCTAGAAATATCCATCATCGCCCATTCCTGCAACCTACACCTTGGCTGCATCACCACCAGCATCACCATCACCAGCCTGATCCTTAACCCCACTGTTGCAAGCCTCAATTGCTAGGACCTCACCAGCCTCTTCTTCGTCATCCAGATCAGCCAACCTAGCCTTCCAGCCCTCTATGTCCCAGTTGCTCTTGTCAAAGTCAGGATCCTGAGCTTCTTGGGCCATCTGCAACTTGGTTTTGTACATAGCGATGGCAGCGGAGACTTTGGCATCATTGGTGATTTCAGCCTTCTCTTGATCAGCAGTGATATGAGCCAGAACAAGTTCCCTCTTCACCAGATTGGCATCGTTTTCAAGGGAGGCAATCTTCTTATCCTTGGCTAGCATGATCTTTTGGAGGTCCACACACTTTTGCTCAACCTCTTCAATACTGCCTACATAGTCCTCGATTTCAGCAAATTTCTGCAAAAAGACAATGTAAAGTTTAGGATCACATGATCCTCAAGTGGGCAGGATAATTAAGCTAAGTCAGTGATCCTTACATCAGTAAAGTATTCAAGGAACTGGTGGCGGATTAGAGGCAAGCCTTCTAGATTGTCAGCCTCAGAGGCTTTCCTCTTCTTTCCCTTGGAGGTGGTAGGCTTGGGGATGGCAGTACTTGGGCTAGCAGTAGCCTTCTTCTTCCCAGACCTGGGACCAACAGTGGTGAGATCGATGACACTGATACGAGTAGCAGACTTCGATGATTTTCCAGCACCTACATATCCAAAACAGATAAGTATCCTTATTTTATTCTAATTTAAACATTTAGTTATGCACAAAATGGGATACTTACTTGACATCGTAACAGAGCCTGAGGATACTTCCTGAGAATCCTGGGTATTTGCTTGAAATGTTCTTATTGCAGGATCAAGCCTTCGAAAAGCAGCAAGCCTTTCCTTCGTTGCAGGTGTTGTAATAATGTGTGAAACGGTAATAGCTGCAAAATAGAAACAAAAGCATGTTAGTGATCCTCAAGGGAGACAGGGTATCCTATGATCCTTCTGTAAGGGTCCTCTATCCTACCATGAGTAACCCATTTTCTTGGAAGATCCTTCCCATCAGGGATGGAATCCCTTCTGACAAAGAAGAATCGCCTTTTCCAGTTGGTGTCATTCTTAGTGGTTTTGAAGATGGGGTGTTCTTCACCGGGTTTGTGTTTGAATAGATATCGATGAGATCCATGACTCACAAGGTCGTACATTTCTGCTAACTCCGACATTCCCATATCAATACCTTCATGCTCAATGATTCTTTCAAGGGTATACAAGACCCTCCACATCATTGGCATTGCTTGAATGTAGGGGATGCCGGTGAGAGAGAAGAAAGATTGGGTGAAATCAGGAAAAGGATACGAGTATCCTATCGTAAATGGGGTGACCGGAAAAGCTACCCAGGTTTCAGAAACAAAGTCGCTCAGGACGGTGGGATCAAAAGTTTTAAAAACGGTGTTCGCCAGAAAGCAATGGCGAATTCTGTCTATCTGCGGATCGGTAAAGCAGCATCGTTCCTTCGCAGAGTCTTCGATGATCCCTTGGGTCTTCAAGGGACTGTCCTTTTTGTGATCCTTAGCCGGTGAGGATCTTAGCATCATCTTGGTCATGATGGTGGTGAAGAAGAAGAAACAGAAGGAGAATATGAAGAGAGAAAGGAAAGAGAAGTACCTGATCAGATCTTCGAATGAGGATTTAAAGGATGAAACGCACGAATTTAAATGCTTCCTAACCCTTATCTCTAACTTCAATTTATAATCATGATCTTGCAGGATAGTCACTTCAATGACGTCAGGATGCAACGGCTAGTCAAAATTTAACGGCTATATATCCGTTGGTTTGTTACAGATAAGAACGAGAAAATATAATTCGTTTATTTACACTTCACTCCTTATATTTTGGGGGCAATTGTTAGGGGAGGATTTTCCATAGATCAGTGATCCTCAATTACTTTCGGGTTTAGTGATCCTCAATTCTGATTGAATTAGTGATCCTCGAAGTGTATTGTAGGATCAGGATCCAGGATCATCATAAGGATCCTTACACTAACGATTGTCTGCTTTGAATATGATGTTGTTTTGCAGGAGTACGTGCTTGGACTTGGTCTTGGCGATATTCCTGGAGCATATTCCCTATTTATTCCGCACGTGCTTGACTAATATGGACGATATGGAGTTCGTGGGAGACTTGCATGAAATGCGGATAGTTAGTTAACTTAGATATTTTCCAAATTTAAAAGGGGATAGCGAGCTAGATTAGAACACTTGGCTATTTTTGGCTAAACACACACACTCGTAACTGCTCTCATTAGCTCTTGACAGTTAGCTTGGCGATTACACACTTTTTTGCACCTTACACTCTAGTGATCCTTGTAACTAGCTCTGTAACACCCCCAAAATACCACCTGCGGGAACTCCGCGAGGCGTGTTACTCATCAGAGTTCGAGCCTTGAACCAATGATAAATGTTTAAATAAAACATGTCATGAATTACCAATAGAAAATATCAAACATAGGGTTACTCCCAAAGAGTTGTGTAGCGGAAGCATATAGTAAATCGTTTAACAATTGTTTCATAGTAAATGTTCAAAACCAACGTTTCACTTATAAGTCAATCCAAGAGCCTCGATCCATGACCACTCCAGCACTCCCAGATAGCAAGTCCATGTCACGAATTCTAGCGACCTGCAAGCATGCAGACAAGTGTGTCAGACGACGCTGGTGAGTTCAAGGTTTTATTAACGTGTGTAGTTACCAAATATCTGTTAAGTCAACTCATCGTTTCATTTTGGGATTTTTATTAACGTAGGAGAGTTTTATATACTGGAAGTGTGTCCAATATATACCATGGGAGTGTGCCCAATATAACCTGGGAGTGTGCCCAACCCCAATGCCCCTAACCAAGCATTGGTAATGATGTCCAGGTAACTAGATCACGCCCGTCCTTACGGCCCGGTGTGAGGATGTCAAACCTAATAGCGCTATCAACTAGTTACCCCATTGCCTTACAAGCAACACGGTAGATGATCGATTCTGTGTTCAATAACCAACATCCCAAATAGCAGTTTACCCAGTATTCCCTTTAGAAACGTTTACCAGATGTCCCAAACCACCGGGACGCATGCTTAGAAAAGTGCAGTGAACTCACCTTGGTTTGCTCGGTATGCTAAGTAAGTGCTCAAAGTAAATCAATCACGTCCTAAAGTATGCACGTATACATAATCAGTTTATAATCACGAATGTTGGCACGTAGGTATAATCATAGTGAACATCGCATCAATAAGCACCGAGTATCACATTGCACGTATTCGTAGTCATACAAGTATTGTTTTATACTTAACAGTAGTTAAATATCTCAGTTAACTTCTAACAGAGTTAAGTCAGGTTACTGTGCAAAGTATTCAAGTCGGCGAAACACATATTGGCGAAACATACTCTGTTTCGTCAACTACCCTTTGGCGAAACAAGATTCTGTCTCGTCGACTGCCCTTGGCGAAACACTATCCTGTTTCGTCAATTACCCCTTGGCGAAACACATTCTGTTTCGCCGAGAGTTCTGTTTCGCCAAACAAGTCAGTTACGTCGAACATCAGTTACGTCAAAAATGTACATCAGTTACAATTTCATCACAGAAAACCCTAATCATTGGAACAGCCGCCATCAATCATCAGAAATCATATGGAAATCAATGTGCACATAGAAATCATCATCTTACCATCATAAAATCATCATTAAAATAATCACAATGGCCGACAACCCATGGGGTGTTCGTTATCTTACAATTCGATACATGTATATAAACAACTAACATATGAATCTTGACTAACATGTCCTGACAACACACACATGTAAACAAGAATATAATGGCTGACAACATTATGCAAGTCATTCAATCATTACCCCATGTGAGCAGATTGTTATGATCATTCGGTAGTCATATACGTATACAACAGAACCCTAGTCTGCTAAGTATCTAGCATATTATATCCATTCTAGAGAACCAAATAACCACCACATGATCCCTGACAATCACATATACTCATGCATACAATGGCCAACAATTCCTAGGCTATCACATGCATAACATTAAATTGGCTGCATATTCAATACAATTCACATGCACAATATAATCATCATTCAACAATTTAAGATCATCATCGGGTTTCACATACACTCCACTAACTGATCTTATCATGCATCACAAAATCAGAACATCATGACATCCATATGAAACTGAAATTAAATTAAATGTAAAACACTAACCGAACAAAGGATGATCAAACAATAAGGGTCCGGCTTCGAAAGAGGAGATGGTTGCCGTCGCACACAAGGCTAGAGAGTTTTAGGGTTTTCTGTTTGCTAAAGTGACGAATGAATAGAAAGTCCGGTATATAATTACGTAGCGTGTTGGGCCCTTACTGGGCTTCGGCGAAGCTGGGCTCGGCGAAACAAGTCCTGTTTCGTCGAAACTGAAGTTGACGAAACAAACTTCTGTTTCGTCGGTGTGAGTCAAATTCTAAACAACTTATGCAACTTAAAGTTTCCAACACATAATCAAGCAAACACAATACGTATACAGTTACAAGTCAACCAGTCAAACAACTACACAGTCAAAGTCAACGTGCATTAAATACAAAAGTCAAAGTCGGAAACTCGAGTTGTCACATCCTCCCCAACTTGAAAGAAATTTCGTCCCGAAATTTGATAAGCCATCCGCAACACGATGCGATGCTAATCAGGATGACTGTGCATTTTCCGCGGGTGTCACATCATCCCCAACTTGAAGAGGAATCTCGTCCCGAGATTCACCAGCTTTACTAGATTCCGGTTTGTCTTTAGGAAAAAGGTGAGGATATTTGAGTTTCATTTGATCTTCTCGCTCCCATGTGAACTCCGGTCCCCGCCGCGAGTTCCAACGGACTCGAACAATCGGAATACGACTATGCTTGCGTACTTTGACCTCCTTATCCATGATCTCAATAGGTTCCTCGACAAACTGCAACTTGTCGTTGATCCTCAACTCTTGATATGGTACCACTAATGGGTCGTCAGCATAACACTTCTTTAACTGTGATACATGAAATACGTCGTGAACTTTGCCCAGCTCAGTAGGTAACTCCAACCTATAAGCCACCTTACCGATACGCTCAAGAACTTTAAACGGCCCAACATAACGTGGATTCAGCTTGCCACGCTTCCCAAAGCGTACGACCCCTTTCCACGGTGAGACTTTCAGCATGACGCGGTCATTCACTTCAAACCCTACTTCTTTGGCACGCTCGTCAGCATAGGCCTTCTGCCGGTCACGAGCAGCTGCCATACGTTCCCTGATTTTTACAATCATATCTGAAGTTTCGAGTACCATCTCAGGACCTGTGATCTGACTATCACCCACTTCATCCCAGCAGAGAGGTGAACGGCACTTCCTCCCGTACAGTGCCTCAAATGGTGCCGCTTTGATACTGGTGTGGTAGCTGTTAATGTAGGAAAACTCTACCAACGGCAAGTGCTTCTCCCATCCTTTCCCAAAATCAATAACACATGCCCGCAGCATGTCCTCTAGTGTCTGAATAGTACGCTCACTCTGACCATCTGTCTGTGGATGATAAGCCGTGCTCATATCGAGACGTGAGCCGAACATCCTATGCATAGCCTGCCATAACTCCGAAGTAAAACGAGGATCTCAATCAGAAATAATAGAAGTCGGCACCCCGTGCCTAGAAACCACCTCTTTAAGGTACACTGCTGCGAGCTGCGAATACTTATCTGTCTCCTTGATTGCTAGGAAATGTGCTGACTTTGTGAGACGGTCGACGATCACCCATATAGTATCGTTCCCAGACTGTGTTCTAGGTAACCCCGTAACAAAATCCATAGCGATCTGTTCCCATTTCCACATGGGTATCTCTGGCTGCTGAAGTAGACCCGAAGGTTTCTGGTACTCTGCCTTGACCCTAGCACATGTCAAACACTTACCCACGTAGGTGGCAATAATAGCTTTCATGTTCGGCCACCAATACAAAACCTTGAGGTCCTGGTACATCTTATCAGACCCTGGATGAATAGAATATCGTGACTTGTGTGCTTCGTCCATCACAAGTTCTCGAAGATTACCAAATGAAGGAACCCATATCCGTTCCATGAAGTAGTAGATATCGTCAGACCGTTGCTCGAACTTCTTCTTGTGTAGACCTCGTAATCCTTCAGCTTCGATATTTTCTTCCTTTAACGCTTCAATCTGTGCTGAACGAATCCGGGCAGGTAAATTAGAGTGAATAGTAAGCTGTAGGGCACGAACACGCTTCTGTTTCGGTTCCTTGCGACTAAGAGCATCAGCTACAACATTAGCTTTACCCGGATGATACTTGATAGCACACTCATAATCATTAAAAAGCTCGATCCAACGACGTTGCCGCATATTCAATTCCATCTGGTCGAAAATGTGTTGAAGACTCCTGTGATTGGTATAGATGGTACACTTGGTACCGTACAGGTAATGCCTCTAAATTTTCAACGCGAAGACTACGGCTCCTAACTCCAGGTCGTGCGTCGTGTAGTTCTTCTCGTGTACCTTCAGCTGTCGAGAAGCATAAGCTATCACCTTGTCTCGCTGCATCAACACACAGCCGAGACCCTGAATAGACGCATCGCAATAAACCACAAAATCTTCAGTACCCTTTGGTAGAGATAAAATCGGCGCGCTGCACAATTTCTGCTTTAAGAGCTGAAAAGCTTCTTCCTGGTTCGATCCCCAAGAATAAACAACTTTCTTTTGAGTCAGGGCGGTGAGGGGTTGAGCAATCTTAGAAATATCCCGAATAAACCGACGATAATATCCCGCAAGACCAAGAAATTGACGCACCTCCGAAGGATTCTTTGGTGCCGCCCAATTGCGAATAGCATCGATTTTGGCAGGATCCACATGAATACCCATTTCGTTAACGATGTGCCCGAGGAAATGCACTTCCCGAATCCAGAAATCACACTTAGAAAACTTCGCATACAGTTGTTCCTTTCTCAAAAGTTCCAAGATGAGTCGTAGGTGATGCTCGTGATCTTCCTTGTTCTTCGAGTAGACCAAAATGTCATCAATGAATACGATAACGAAATCATCGAGATATGGCTTACACACGCGGTTCATGAGATCCATGAAAACTGCTGGTGCATTAGTCAATCCAAACGGCAATACCAAAAACTCATAGTGTCCGTAGCGCGTTCGAAAAACCGTCTTGGGAACATCCTCCTCCCTAACCCTTACCTGGTGATATCCCGATCTTAATTCGATCTTTGAATAGAAGCTTGACCCTTGCAGCTGGTCAAACAAGTCGTCGATGCGTGGTAATGGATATCGGTTCTTGATGGTTACCTTGTTGAGTTCCCGATAATCGATGCACATTCGGAATGTCCCATCCTTCTTCTTTACAAACAGAACTGGGGCTCCCCAAGGCGAAGAACTGGGTCGAATGAAACCTCTATCCAATAATTCCTGCAGCTGATTAGACAATTCCTGTAACTCCCCAGGGGCCAACCGGTATGGAGCTCGAGCAATTGGGGCCGCTCCCGGCGCCAGATCAACCTGAAATTCTACCTGACGGTGAGGAGGTAACCCTGGTAGCTCCTCTGGGAACACATCAGCGAATTCTCGCACCACTGGTAGATCCTCGATCTTTCTCTCTTTAGACTGAGCGTTAGTAACTAACGCTAACATTGCAGGATACCCCTTTTGTAGATACTTCTGCGCATGCATGGCCGAGATAATACCAACCATAGCCCCACTACGATGCCCTTGAACTAATAATGACTCCCCATCGGGGAGAGGAATACGCACAACCTTCTCCTTACACAAAATTTCCGCTTGGTGCTTAGACAGCCAATCCATGCCTACTACTATATCGAAACTAGCGAGTGTAACGGGAAGGAGATCAATATCAAACACCTGACCCACGAGATCTAGTTTGCACCCGAAGAGTACATTCGAGGCCTCTATCGTCTTACCATCGGCTAGTTCTACTATTTGTTTAACTTCTAAGGGTGTTGGGGTTATCCCCAATCGTCGACTAAATTCTAGGGACACATAACTCCAATCGGCACCAGAATCAAATAACACAGAAGCAATATGATTGTTTACAGGAAACGTACCGGTGACAACATTGCCGTCATTCCTAGCATCCCCTGCCCCAAGCTGAAACACCCTGCCCCGAGCACCATTACCCCCATTGTTGCCATTGTTGTTATTGTTCCCAGCATTGTTGTTATTCGGGCGGTTGTTGTCGTTAGCGTTTTGATTTAACTGAGGGCAATCCCGCTTAAAGTGACCCTCGTCACCACACTGATAACACCCCTTTCTGAAGCCCTGATTCTGCTGGGGTGGTTGTCCCTGCTGTCTCTGGTACTGCTAGTTCTGTTACTGCTGGTGTTTGGGCTGTGGGGCCCTACAATCTTTGGCCTCGTGGCCCGCTTTACCACACCTGTTACATATCCGTCCACACTGCCCGAAATGATGATAGCCACACTTGTTACACCGTGGCTTCCTCCCTACATACGAACCCTGACTTTGGCTACCTCCCTGGCCTTGATTGACAGAAGACGACTGGCTAATGCTGCAATTGCTATTGTTGTCTGGCCTTTTCTGAGTCTGACCCGCACTAGATGCTTTGTCGTAATCGTTCCACTTCCGCTTGTTATCATTAGCGGACGCAGTGGCAGTGGGTGCAGTAGCAGTAGTGGTTGAAACACGCGGTGGTAACGAGTTACTCTCTACCTCTTGATCCACAATCTTGTGGGTCAAACGGACAATCTGTGTCAAATCATTGAGATGGGCTGCAGTGACCAAACTCTTCACACGCGGAGGCAGCCCCTTGATGAATAACTCAATCCTCCGAGACATAGGCCGGGACAAATTCGGGCACATGTCGGCCAGTTCATACGATCGCTTCACATACGCTTCGACTTCAGATCCTACCATCTTCAAGTCATAATACTCGTTTTCCAACTTCTGGACCTCATCCCGAGGACAATACTCCTCTCTGATCAGTTCTTTAAAATCATCCCAAGTTGTGGCATTCGCTGCCTCGATGCCCAGCAACTGCACTTGGGCATTCCACCACGTTAGGGCACCATCCGCCAAGGTACCCGCAGCATATTTCACTCTGTCCCCAGTGGGACAGTTACATATAGCAAACACGGACTCTGCTTTCTCGAACCATCTCAAGAGTCCCACAGCCCCTTCAGTGCCGGTGAAGGTCTGTGGCTTACAGTCCATGAACGTTTTAAACGTACAGACAGGCTGATTGTTCTGGGGATGCGCTTGCTGACCTAAAGGATGAAAGGAAACACATTATAGGAGTGAAAAGACGTGTACGCGATATAAGAGTAAAGAGTACTTGGTACATTCCGTACCAGCTTAATAGGCTGCTAAAGCCTCAGCCACACGGGTGTTGATTAGGTCAGTCAACTCAGCCTGAGTCATGTTAATGTTGCCACGTCCGTGTCCTCGTCCACTCATGATTCTATATATAGAGATGAACCGATTCAGGAAATCGAAACGAGATAGAAATCAAGTATCATGTTGATATCTATGTACTACCAAGTTCACACATAATAAGGCAGAACCCTTCTCACGCTTGATAAGCCTCACTGGGACTTGCATGCACCCCACGTTATTATTAAGTGTGCACCCATAATAATAAGGCAATTTGCATGCTTATCTCAGTGCCTCTTAGCTTGCGCTCAAAGTTTCCCCCGTTCACACAACACAACGATTGGTATCACAAGTTTACAATTCACATAAGTCGAAGAGTAGTGTCACACTATCAAGTCACCATAGTATCAAGTGTATCGTTTCATGCAAGTTATGAGTGTGTGACTACTAAGGAAGTAATGCATAAACTAAACAGAAGACGAACCTTGCGATCTGGAGCTGAGTGTCATGATCGATTCTTCGAAGGTATTCGGTTATAGACTGGTTTTATAAAACGTTTTAAAACCTAGTTCGCTATAACCAGTGGCTCTGATACCAAACTGTAACACCCCCAAAATACCACCTGCGGGAACTCCGCGAGGCGTGTTACTCATCAGAGTTCGAGCCACCAATCACATTGAACCAATGATAAATGTTTAAATAAAACATGTCATGAATTACCAATAGAAAATATCAAACATAGGGTTACTCCCAAAGAGTTGTGTAGCGGAAGCATACAGTAAATCGTTTAACAATTGTTTCATAGTAAATGTTCAAAACCAACGTTTAACTTATAAGTCAATCCAAGAGCCTCAACCCATAACCACTCCAGCACTCCCAGATAGCAAGTCCACGTCACGAATTCTAGCGACCTGCAAGCATACAGACAAGTGTGTCAGACGACGCTGGTGAGTTCAAGGTTTTATTAACGTGTGTAGTTACCAAATATCTGTTAAGTCAACTCATCGTTTCATTTTGGGATTTTTATTAACGTAGGAGAGTTTTATATACTAGAAGTGTGTCCAATATATACCATGGGAGTGTGCCCAATATAACCTGGGAGTGTGCCCAACCCCAATGCCCCTAACCAAGCATTGGTAATGATGTCCAGGTAACTAGATCACGCCCGTCCTTACGGCCCGGTGTGAGGATGTCAAACCTAATAGCGCTATCAACTAGTTACCCCATTGCCTTACAGGCAACACGGTAGATGATCGATTCTGTGTTCAATAACCAACATCCCAAATAGCAGTTTACCCAGTATTCCCTTTAGAAACGTTTACCAGATGTCCCAAACCACCGAGACGCATGCTTAGAAAAGTGCAGTGAACTCACCTTGGTTTGCTCGGTATGCTAAGTAAGTGCTTAAAGTAAATCAATCACGTCCTAAAGTATGCACGTATACATAATCAGTTTATAATCACGAATGTTGGCACGTAGGTATAATCATAGTGAACATCGCATCAATAAGCACCGAGTATCACATTGCACGTATTCGTAGTCATACAAGTATTGTTTTATACTTAACAGTAGTTAAATATCTCAGTTAACTTCTAACAGAGTTAAGTCAGGTTACTGTGCAAAGTATTCAAGTCGGCGAAACACATATTGGCGAAACGTACTCTGTTTCGTCAACTACCCTTTGGCGAAACAAGATTCTGTCTCGTCGACTGCCCTTGGCGAAACACTATCCTGTTTCGGCAATTACCCCTTGGCGAAACACATTCTGTTTCGCCGAGAGTTCTGTTTCGCCAAACAAGTCAGTTACGTCGAACATCAGTTACGTCAAAAATGTACATCAGTTACAATTTCATCACAGAAAACCCTAATCATTGGAACAGCCGCCATCAATCATCAGAAATCATATGGAAATCAATGTGCACATAGAAATCATCATCTTACCATCATAAAATCATCATTAAAATAATCACAATGGCCGACAACCCATGGGGTGTTCGTTATCTTACAATTCGATACATGTATATAAACAACTAACATATGAATCTTGACTAACATGTCCTGACAACACACACATGTAAACAAGAATATAATGGCTGACAACATTATGCAAGTCATTCAATCATTACCCCATGTGAGCAGATTGTTATGATCATTCGGTAGTCATATACGTATACAACAGAACCCTAGTCTGCTAAGTATCTAGCATATTATATCCATTCTAGAGAACCAAATAACCACCACATGATCCCTGACAATCACATATACTCATGCATACAATGGCCAACAATTCCTAGGCTATCACATGCATAACATTAAATTGGCTGCATATTCAATACAATTCACATGCACAATATAATCATCATTCAACAATTTAAGATCATCATCGGGTTTCACATACACTCCACTAACTGATCTTATCATGCATCACAAAATCAGAACATCATGACATCCATATGAAACTGAAATTAAATTAAATGTAAAACACTAACCGAACAAAGGATGATCAAACAATAAGGGTCCGGCTTCGAAAGAGGAGATGGTTGCCGTCGCACACAAGGCTAGAGAGTTTTAGGGTTTTCTGTTTGCTAAAGTGACGAATGAATAGAAAGTCCGGTATATAATTACGTAGCGTGTTGGGCCCTTACTGGGCTTCGGCGAAGCTGGGCTCGGCGAAACAAGTCCTGTTTCGTCGAAACTGAAGTTGACGAAACAAACTTCTGTTTCGTCGGTGTGAGTCAAATTCTAAACAACTTATGCAACTTAAAGTTTCCAACACATAATCAAGCAAACACAATACGTATACAGTTACAAGTCAACCAGTCAAACAACTACACAGTCAAAGTCAACGTGCATTAAATACAAAAGTCAAAGTCGGAAACTCGAGTTGTCACATCATCCCCAACTTGAAAGAAATTTCGTCCCGAAATTTGATAAGCCATCCGCAACACGATGCGATGCTAATCAGGATGACTGTGCATTTTCCGCGGGTGTCACATCATCCCCAACTTGAAGAGGAATCTCGTCCCGAGATTCACCAGCTTTACTAGATTCCGGTTTGTCTTTAGGAAAAAGGTGAGGATATTTGAGTTTCATTTGATCTTCTCGCTCCCATGTGAACTCCGGTCCCCGCCGCGAGTTCCAACGGACTCGAACAATCGGAATACGACTATGCTTGCGTACTTTGACCTCCCTATCCATGATCTCAATAGGTTCCTCGACAAACTGCAACTTGTCGTTGATCCTCAACTCTTGATATGGTACCACTAATGGGTCGTCAGCATAACACTTCTTTAACTGTGATACATGAAATACGTCGTGAACTTTGCCCAGCTCAGTAGGTAACTCCAACCTATAAGCCACCTTACCGATACGCTCAAGAACTTTAAACGACCCAACATAACGTGGATTCAGCTTGCCACGCTTCCCAAAGCGTACGACCCCTTTCCACGGTGAGACTTTCAGCATGACGCGGTCATTCACTTCAAACCCTACTTCTTTGGCACGCTCGTCAGCATAGGCCTTCTGCCGGTCACGAGCAGCTGCCATACGTTCCCTGATTTTTACAATCATATCTGAAGTTTCGAGTACCATCTCAGGACCTGTGATCTGACTATCACCCACTTCAGCCCAGCAGAGAGGTGAACGGCACTTCCTCCCGTACAGTGCCTCAAATGGTGCCGCTTTGATACTGGTGTGGTAGCTGTTAATGTAGGAAAACTCTACCAACGGCAAGTGCTTCTCCCATCCTTTCCCAAAATCAATAACACATGCCCGCAGCATGTCCTCTAGTGTCTGAATAGTACGCTCACTCTGACCATCTGTCTGTGGATGATAAGCCGTGCTCATATCGAGACGTGAGCCGAACATCCTATGCATAGCCTGCCATAACTCCGAAGTAAAACGAGGATCTCGATCAGAAATAATAGAAGTCGGCACCCCGTGCCTAGAAACCACCTCTTTAAGGTACACTGCTGCGAGCTGCAAATACTTATCTGTCTCCTTGATTGCTAGGAAATGTGCTGACTTTGTGAGACGGTCGACGATCACCCATATAGTATCGTTCCCAGCCTGTGTTCTTGGTAACCCCGTAACAAAATCCATAGCGATCTGTTCCCATTTCCACATGGGTATCTCTGGCTGCTGAAGTAGACCCGAAGGTTTCTGGTACTCTGCCTTGACCCTAGCACAGGTCAAACACTTACCCACGTAGGTGGCAATAATAACTTTCATGTTCGGCCACCAATACAAAACCTTGAGGTCCTGGTACATCTTATCAGACCCTGGATGAATAGAATATCGTGACTTGTGTGCTTCGTCCATCACAAGTTCTCGAAGATTACCAAATGAAGGAACCCATATCCGTTCCATGAAGTAGTAGATATCGTCAGACCGTTGCTCGAACTTCTTCTTGTGTAGACCTCGTAATCCTTCAGCTTCGATATTTTCTTCCTTTAACGCTTCAATCTGTGCTGAACGAATCCGGGCAGGTAAATTAGAGTGAATAGTAAGCTGTAGGGCACGAACACGCTTTTGTTTCGGTTCCTTGGGACTAAGAGCATCAGCTACAACATTAGCTTTACCCGGATGATACTTGATAGCACACTCATAATCATTAAAAAGCTCGATCCAACGACGTTGCCGCATATTCAATTCCTTCTGGTCGAAAATATGTTGAAGACTCCTGTGATCGGTATAGATGGTACACTTGGTACCGTACAGGTAATGCCTCCAAATTTTCAACGCGAAGACTACGGCTCCTAACTCCAGGTCGTGCGCCGTGTAGTTCTTCTCGTGTACCTTCAGCTGTCGAGAAGCATAAGCTATCACCTTGTCTCGCTGCATCAACACACAGCCGAGACCCTGAATAGACGCATCGCAATAAACCACAAAATCTTCAGTACCCTTTGGTAGAGATAAAATCGGCGCGCTGCACAATTTCTGCTTTAAGAGCTGAAAAGCTTCTTCCTGGTTCGATCCCCAAGAATAAACAACTTTCTTTTGAGTCAGGGCGGTGAGGGGTTGAGCAATCTTAGAAAAATCCCGAATAAACCGACGATAATATCCCGCAAGACCAAGAAATTGACGCACCTCCGAAGGATTCTTTGGTGCCGCCCAATTGCGAATAGCATCGATTTTGGCAGGATCCACATGAATACCCATTTCGTTAACGATGTGCCCGAGGAAATGCACTTCCCGAATCCAGAAATCACACTTAGAAAACTTCGCATACAGTTGTTCCTTTCTCAAAAGTTCCAAGATGAGTCGTAGGTGATGCTCGTGATCTTCCTTGTTCTTCGAGTAGACCAAAATGTCATCAATGAATACGATAACGAAATCATCGAGATATGGCTTACACACGCGGTTCATGAGATCCATGAAAACCGCTGGTGCATTAGTCAATCCAAACGGCATGACCAAAAACTCATAGTGTCCGTAGCGCGTTCGAAAAACCGTCTTGGGAACATCCTCCTCCCTAACCCTTACCTGGTGATATCCCGATCTTAAGTCGATCTTTGAATAGAAGCTTGACCCTTGCAGCTGGTCAAACAAGTCGTCGATGCGTGGTAATGGATATCGGTTCTTGATGGTTACCTTGTTGAGTTCCCGATAATCGATGCACATTCGGAATGTCCCATCCTTCTTCTTTACAAACAGAACTGGGGCTCCCCAAGGCGAAGAACTGGGTCGAATGAAACCTCTATCCAATAATTCCTGCAGCTGATTAGAAAATTCCTGTAACTCCCCAGGGGCCAACCGGTATGGAGCTCGAGCAATTGGGGCCGCTCCCGGCGCCAGATCAACCTGAAATTCTACCTGACGGTGAGGAGGTAACCCTGGTAGCTCCTCTGGGAACACATCAGCGAATTCTCGCACCACTGGTAGATCCTCGATCTTTCTCTCTTTAGACTGAGCGTTAGTAACTAACGCTAACATTGCAGGATACCCCTTTTGTAAATACTTCTGCGCATGCATGGCCGAGATAATACCAACCATAGCCCCACTACGATGCCCTTGAACTAATAATGACTCCCCATCGGGGAGAGGAATACGCACAACCTTCTCCTTACACAAAATTTCCGTTTGGTCATACGGTTGCGTTATTCGCTTAATTACGACGGAAGTCGTAACGAACGCAAAAACGATCCAAATTAAGCGACGAATGGAATTTTATCATGCCAAACACTAAAATAAAATATTTTAATGCTTACATAATTTTTTGGATGTCCGGATGTATTCAGAACGTAATTTATGCGCGAAAATGCAAACTTATGCACTTTTTGACGCCTTTAGTCCCTGAATGAGCATAAAGTTTATTTTAGCACACCGAACCCCTCAAAGCCTATTTCTAAGATATGTAAAGGATATTTAGGGTATGTTTAACTTATGGTCATGTTCCGGAATGTTCGTTACTATACAAATTGGCATAGTTTCACAGTTTGACACATATAGTCCCTGCGATCAAACAAAGTGGGTTTCGACACACCAAACCATTCAAAACTTATTTCTAAGTTATGTGGAGGTTATTTAAGGTATGTTAAGCCTATGTCACTATTACATAGTGTTTTTCTTGTTATACTGACTGCGTTTACGCACCAGTTTGCGTATAACCTCCTAGAGCGCGATTTAAAGCTTGCAATTGGAATCGAATCGAATTGAAAAGTCACCAAACACAAATACACACATAGAAACACCAAAACACATATAATAACACCAAAGCACATTGTTTTATTAATAATCATTATTGTTTTACATCGTACATCGATTACAGAACACAGTTGTCACAGTCTCCCCTACTTCAGGAAATTTCATCCCGAAATTTTAACTAGAGGAAGCTTGTGAAAACAAATGCGGATATTTCGTCTTCATCTGGTCCTCACGTTCCCAAGTAAACTCTGGGCCACGTTTGGATTCCCAGCGAACTTTAACCAAATGAATCCGTTTGTTCTTCAACTGTTTGTATGTACGTTCCACTATCTCCACAGGTTTCTCGACAAAGTGCATCGTTTCATCGATTCGAATCTCGTCGAGAGGAATGTGTAGATCAGCGTCAACTAAACATTTTCGCAGATTGGACACGTGAAAAGTCGGGTGAATATTTCTAAGCTCTGGAGGTAGCTCTAGACGATAGGCACCCTTTCCAATTCTTTCCACAATCTTAAATGGTCCCACATATCGAGGTGCAAGTTTTCCTTTCTTTCCAAATCTCACGACTCCCTTCCAAGGTGAAACCTTGAGTAGGACACGATCTCCGACTTGAAATTCTAAGGGCTTGCGTCCCAAATCCGCATATATCTTTTGACGGTTTCAAGCTGTCACAAGATTATCGCGGATTTTCTTGATTTTGTCAGTTGTTTCCAGAACGAGCTCAGGTCCAGTAAGCTGAGCTTCACCGGTCTCGTTCCAACAGACAGGTGAACGACATTTTCGACCGTAGAGAGCTTCGAATGGTGCCATATTAATGCTAGTATGATAACTATTGTTGTAAGAGAACTCGATCAGCGGCAGATGAGAATCCCAATTACCACCAAAGTCTATCACGCATGCTCTAAGCATATCCTCCAAAGTTTGAATCGTTCTCTCAGATTGGCCATCTGTTTGGGGATGATAAGCAGTGCTTAGATTCAGTTGGGTTCCCAAAGCAGATTGCATGGCCTTCCAGAAATGAGATGAAAATCGAGCATCACGATCAGAGATGATATCCAAGGGCACACCATGTCGTGTCACAATCTCATCAACATAAATCTTTGCAAGTTTATCAGCAGATAGATCCTCGCGAATCGGAATGAAATGAGCTGATTTCTTTAATCGATCGACAATAACCCAGATAGCATCATGACCTTTAGACGTACGCGGTAACTTAGTGATGAGATCCATCGCAATGTTCTCCCACTTCCAAACCGGTATCTCTGGTTGTACAAGCAAGCCAGAAGGTCGTTGATGTTCGGCCTTGACTTTGAGACAAGTTAGGCATTTCGATACATACAAGGCAACATCCTTCTTCATACCAGGCCACTAGCACCGAGTACGAAGATCCTTGTACATTTTATCAGCCAGGATGGATAGAATATCGAGACTTATGAGATTCGTCCATTACCAAGGTGTGAAGATCGTCTTGTTTCGGAATCCACAGTCGATCCTTAAAATAGAGCAACCCATCGTCTTTCGCTTCGAGCATAAGCTCAAGTTGACCTGGTAATTCCGTACCCATCAAATTTTGTGAAACAAAAAATTGTTGAGCTTGAAGGACACGAGATTGAAGATCAGCTAGAGTTCGAACAGAATGAAGCTTGACTCATTCTTTTCGACTAAGCGCATCAGCTACGACATTCGCCTTACCAGTATGGTAGCGAATCTCGCAATCATAGTCGTTCAAGAGTTCAACCCAACCTCGTTGCCTCATATTCAGCTCTTTCTGATTAAGAATATGCTGGAGACTTTTGTGGTCTGTGAAAACCACACACTTTGTTCCATAGAGGTAGTGTCTCCAGATTTTAAGCGTGAAAACCACAGCTCCTAACTTAAGATCATGAGTCGTATAGTTCTTCTCGTGAACTTTCAATTGTCTAGATGCATATGCTATAACTTTACCTCGTTGCATAAGGACGCAACCAAGACCTAAGTTGGATGCATCGCAATAGACAACGAAATCCTCGCTTCCCTCGGGCAGAGATAGAACAGGAGCATTACACAACTTCTGCTTCAGCGTTTGGAACGCTTCTTCTTGCTTGGGTCCACACTCGAAAGGCTTATTCTTCTGAGTCAAAGCAGTGAGTGGAACCGCAATCTTTGAGAAATTTGAAATGAATCGATGATAATAACCAGCAAGACCAAGAAAAGATCAAATCTCTGTAGGCGTCGTCGGTGTATTCCAGTCCTTGATAGCAGCAATCTTGGATGGATCCACATGAATACCCTGCTCATTGACTATTGACTATATGACCTAAGAATTGAACTTCTTTAAGCCAGAATTCACACTTGGAGAATTTAGCAAAAAGTTGTTCCTTCTTCAGGAGTTCCAATGTTAAGCGAAGGTATTGCTCGTGCTCGGCTCGAGATTTTGAATAAATGAGAATATCGTCGATGAACACAATAATGAACTTGTCCAAATAAGGTTTGCAGACCCTATTCATTAAGTCCATAAAGATAGCTGGAGCATTTGTCAAACCAAAAGGCATGACAGTGAACTCGTAATGCCCATATCTTGTGCAGAAAGCGGTTTTGGGAATATATTCTTCGAGGACACGAAGTTGATGATACCCAGAACGCAGATCGATCTTGGAAAAGCATGAAGCACCCTGCAGCTGGTCGAAGAGATCATCAATTCTGTAACACCCCAAAACCCGAATGTTTATATTAGTTAAATGTTATCAAGAAATAAATAACTAGGTTATTTATCCTAGTTAAAAGTATGGTAGAAACAATTAGAGAATGAGAGTTGTGCCAATTATAAATAAGAGAGAGAACATGAGGGACTAAGATTGCCAAAATTGAATATGAGTTTAATTAAAACAAGAATCTCACACATACTGGGTGTGTGTGCGTGAGATCGAGCAGGAGGAAGAAAGAATGGGTGTAAACCCTAGTTCACAAGAAAGCTTCAAATTAACAAGGAGATTAGTCTCAAATCCGATGCATGAACTCGTTTTCTTGATAATCTAGCCCTAGCAAACATGTGGTAAGTTGTAATTTAAGATTTGATGAGAAGTGGGTTATGATCAATCCACGAAATTGTATGAAATTAAGCATGATTATGTGTTAACATCTGTCACACCCTGGCTTTTGCGGAAGCGTGGGTTTATTAGGTGTGACTTCTTAATACCATAGCAACAATCACAACAATGCTATATGATAAAAGTACGAGATGTTCATCCATTAATTAAAGTGAAAGAATACTACAACACCATTGTTTGAAAACATTGACACTTACTACAAGTTACAAACCAAGACAAGATTAAAGCGTTTTCACATGACACAACAAAAGACTTAAGTAATACGTGATTTAAATACATGTAACCGTCCCGGTAAGGGTTACACCTCCTAAACCTGGATGACATCGTTATTCATTACGCAGCTTGACACAATAGCATACTTCCCAGATCCATTAATTTCCTGAAATACATGTATTTTGAAAAATCAACAAAAGTTGAGCGAGTTCATGTAAAAGTGAGTATGTATAAACCTTCAAATTATGAATAAACGTCCCTGGTATGTAGCAATAAGGAAAAAGAGATCACCATTGGGTTGCAAAGCCAATGATATGTGTGAAGTGATGCAGGAAGACTCAAACCTAGCAAATTTGTGCGTCGGGCTCAAAGTCACCCCATGGTCCGTACTGTGGACTCAGGAGCTGGGCTCGCTACACCCAAATAGATCTACCGCTCATGACCCTCGGTCCTACAACGAGGATTAATGGCCTTAAGTTCCACCTACCCACTCACATGATCTAAGTAGTAAACCCTCCTTAAGCTAACCATACCATGTATAAAATGTCTGTAATAATTGTAACATGTATTCCACCCCCGAAGTATAAAACTGAAAACTGTTAAGAGAAAAGGGGGACATGAACTCACAGTGGTGCGTCTTGTACCGTAACTCAAACTCCGTCCGCTACACGACAACCTACACGTACTAATGTCTATTAGACTAACGGGCCGTGCCTTGGCTTAGAGTTAAATGTTCTGAGTTACGTTTCTTTTATTATTCCGAGTAATAATTATTTGTCAAAATAATTAATATTTCAACTTAATCATATGTCGTGTTGGAATATTTGTTCATGCAATATTCTTGTATTAATACTTCTAAAGTATTTTATATATAAGTGTTTCCTTCCCAAGGATGGGACATTTTACATACGTATGTTCGTATCGGAAATATATTTTTAAGTCCCTTTTTGAGATTATATACTTAACCATTTTTATGTATAAAACCATCCTCCGATACTTTGTACTTTGTTATAAAATTTCTGGCGAGGTTTATCTTTTGAAAACGTAATCTAAAATATACTAGTAAACACTTGTTCAGAAAATATTTACTAAGTGTTAGGATTTTCGGAAAATTTCGCCATAGTCTCCTTTGTAAATAGAAGTGTCCATGCTTAATAGCATATCATTTTCTTTTACATATATCTCGTAGATCGTTCTCACATAGCCAACCCGACAATTAGACATGAAATAAACTACTTATGTCATTTCAGCTTAATTAATCAAAACTGGACTGTTTTCGGGCATTTTAATAAAATAGTTAACCTTCTCCAAAAATTCCCAAATTTTTATAGAATGTCATATATAGTCCAAATTTTATTGTGTAAAAATATCAGAGTCCAGTTCTTTACCAATATTTTATAAAAATTAATTTACCGGACTGAACTCAGATCCGTCACTTTCTGACTGCAGTTCACGGAAAAATTCATTTAAAATTTATCGTAAGTCCGATTGATGAAATTCCAGTGGGACAATTATTTGGACACCAGTGGTCATCTACAGTACCAATTTCATGACCTGAATCTACACAGAATCCTAGCTATGACGGAAAACAGGACCCTTATTTTCAGCAGTAAAAATGCAGCTTGAGCTGCTGTTACAAAACGGGTCTTTAAAAATAGTAAACGAAGTCCAAAAATTATGATTCCAGTTCCATTAGAACCGTATTTCATAATAACATGTTATAGACTCAAGAAAATCAAGTTTTTGTTAAGTTATGACCTGTTTACAGCCAGTTAAAGTCGGCTGAGAGTGCAAATCAGCAAGCTTTTTATAGGTTAAATGTTACTAAAACGCATATATACGATCACCATACTAACTTTTTAACCATGAAACAAGATGAACAAGGGTGTTCAAGTAACTTACTACTAGCACAAGGCTAGGAAAGAAATACTAGAGAAATTTGGGTGGATAAAAGCAATTGTGAGAGGTCCTTCAACTTCCGAAAAGCTCCAAGCTTCCTAACTTAGCTCCTTGCACCTCTAAATCACCATAGATTATATGGATGGAAGCTAGAAAGAAAAGTGTATGATGATGGTGGATGATCCGTGAGTTTATGAGGGAGGGAGAGAAAGGAATATCTTTTATGGTGATTAAAGATGGGAGGTAGGGTTACTAATTGATTCCATTGGTCTTAAAAGTGTGATACAAATTACACCATGTCCAAGAAAAGATTAGTGGAGGATTTTTGAAGATTTAAATCAAATCTTGGGGGCCATATGAACCGAAAATTCAGCCAAAAAGAAGGGATAATTTGTAAATTAGAGGGTGATTGATTTAGCTAGTGGGAGGTTAATTATTATGTCTAATGTTTAATGTATTATATGTATTATGAAATGTGTTAGTGTGTTCATGAAAATAATACTAGCTCAGAAAAAAGTGAGGCAATGTTTTTAACAATATTTTTGTGTTCCGGGTAATGTCCGGTTGTTCGGTTAGATACCGTTCCGTTACAGTGCTAAGTTATATCGTAAAGTGTCTTTTATATTTATTTTTGTAACACGTTTTATTCCTGGCACTTAGGAAAGTATACAGGACCATTCTGTCACGTAACCGAACTTTATTAATAATTTAAAATGCTGAATTTTATAAAAGAATGCTGAATTCTGCATTTAAAGTATGTTTTAGGCACTTCCCGGCACTATAACTATCACCTAGTGACGCAGTTTTATGGTCCTCACTTCCCTACACTCCAAACTAGTGTAGTACCTTATCCCTGGCTCATACTGGCCATAATAATACTGTCCGTCTAAGTGCTGGCATTGTCAGCATGTTTCTGAATTATCCGTTCAGTGTGTTAACTGTGCTGTGTGCATCAAGTATGTCACTAATGTTTGTGAGTAATGAATGGAGTGACTGTATAAAATATGATGCATGTGTATGTATGATATAAAAATCATAGAGCAGTTTAAATTGTCAGTTGTAATCAAGCACAGTCATTAAACACGTAATTAAAATTAATTAATTATACACTACCTGTAATTTTGAGGGTTGTCACATTCTCCCCCCGTTAAGAAAATTTCGTCCCGAAATTTTAGGATCTGCGTCTAGTTGCAGGGGTCTTGGGGAATAAATGTGGGTACTTGGCCTTCATACGATCCTCACGTTCCCATGTGAATTCTGGGCCGTGTCGTGCATTCCACCGAACTTTGATGAGTTTGACACTACTCTGGCGTGTTTTGTTAATCTTCCAATTAGTGACCTCAACAGGTTCTTTAACAAAATGGAGTGTGTCATCGATATGAACTTCGTCAGCAGGAAAGACAACTGTCTCTTGAGTTGGACTCTTTTTCAGGTTCGACACATGGAATGTATCATGAACATCGTTAAGTTCAGCAGGCAAGTCCAATTTGTAGGCTACAAGCCCAATCCTCTGCAGGATTTTGAATGGGCCAATGTATCGCGGATTCAACTTCCCACGCTTCCCGAAGCGTGCCACACCCTTCCAGGGTGAAACTTTCAATAAAACCAAATCTCCAACTTGGAATTCCAAATGTTTCCGGTTTGGATCTGCATAGGCTTTCTGTCTGTCGCGAGCCGTTTCGATGTGTTTTCGAATTTGTGCAATATTGTCTGTCGTCTCTTGAACGATTTCGGGACCAACAAGCTGCCTATCACCTGCGTCAGCCCAGCATAGGGGTGATCGACACTTGCATCCGTAAAGAGCTTCAAATGGCGCGGCTCCAATACTGGTGTGGTAGCTGTTGTTGTATGAGAATTCGGCCAACGGTAAATGCTTATCCCAGCTACCACCAAGATCCATTACACATGCTCTCAGCATATCCTCCAATGTCTGAATAGTTCTTTCACTTTGGCCATCAGTTTGCGGATGACATGCAGTACTTAGGTTCAATTGCGAGCCAAAAGCTTCTTGGAAGGATTTCCAAATCCTTGACACGAAGCGTCCATCTCTATCAGAGATAATTGAGAGAGGCACTCCATGACGTGCAACTATCTCTCGCTTGTATATTTCAGCCAGTTTACTTGTGTTGTCCTTTTCCTTGATTAGCAAAAAGTGTGCAGATTTTGTCAAACGGTCTACGATCACCCAAATCGTATCGTGACCTCTGGGCGTCCTTGGCAACTTTGTTACAAAATTCATGGAGATCTGTTCCCACTTCCACTGTGGTATTTCAGGTTGTTGCAAGAGACCTGAAGGTTTCTGGTATTCGGCCTTCACTTTGGCGCAAGTTAAACATTTGCCGACATATACCGCAACATCGCCTTTCATTCTTGGCCACCAATAGAAATCCTTAAGATCTTGGTACATCTTATCCGATCCTGGACGAATCGAGTACCGAGATTTGTGAGCTTCGATAAAATAACATTTCTCAGGCCACCAAACAAGGGAACCCAAATTCGTTTCATGAAGCACAAAGTCCCTTCCCCGTTTAGTACCAACTGTTTCTCCATCCCACAGAGATACTCATTCTCAATATTCTTTTCCTTGAGTGCTTCTCTCTGCGCGGCACGAATGCGCAATGAGAGGTCCGTTTGTATGATCATTTCCAAAGCCCTAATCCTTATGGGCTTGATCCTTTCCTTCCGACTTAGAGCATCAGCGACCACATTCGCCTTCCCTGGGTGATACTTGATTTCACAGTCATAATCATTTAACATGTCTATCCAGCGTCTTTGCCTCATGTTAAGCTCTTTCTGATCGAATATGTGCTGCAGGCTCTTGTGATCAGTGTAGATGGTGCATCGAGTACCATATAAATAATGTCGCCAAATCTTCAAAGCAAACACCACCGCGCCTAATCCCAAATCATGCGTGGTGTAGTTTTTCTCATGGATCTTCAATTGGCGAGAAGCATATGCTATAACCTTCTGACGTTACATAAGCACACATCCCAAACCTTGACGCGAAGCATCACAATATACCACAAAGTCGTCAGTGCCTTCGGGTAGGGATAAGATCGGCGCGTCACAAAGCTTGTTTTTCAACAACTGAAAGGCCTCTTCTTGCTTATCTCCCCAATAAAAATTCTTGTCTTTCTGAGTGAGAGAGGTCAAAGGTTGAGCGATTTTCGAGAAATCCTCAATGAACCTACGATAATAACCAGCCAGACCTAGGAATTTTCGAATTTCGGTTGGCGTCTTCGGAGTCTCCCAATTCTTAATTACTTCAATCTTTGTCGGATCCACATGAATTCCATTTCCGTTGACTACATGACCAAGAAACTGGACTTCGCGTAACCAGAACTCGCACTTCGAGAACTTCGCATACAACTTCTTATGTTTAAGCAGCTCTAGAATAGCTCTTAAATGTTGCTCATGCTCTCCTTTCGTCTTCGAGTAGATCAAAATGTCGTCAATGAACACAATCACAAACTTATCGAGGTACGGTTTGCAGACTCTGTTCATTAAATCCATGAATACTGCTGGCGCGTTCGTCAAACCAAACGGCATAACCAGGAACTCGTAATGTCCATATCGAGTTCTAAAAGCCGTCTTTGGAATACTTTCCTCTTGTACCCATAACTGGTGATAACCTGATCGTAGATCGATCTTTGAGTAAAAACTTGAACCTTGTAATTGATCGAATAAGTCATCAATTCTCGGCAAAGGATATCTATTCTTGATAGTCAACTTGTTCAGCTCCCGGTAGTCGATACACATGCGAAAACTACCATCCTTCTTCTTAACAAACAAGACTGGAGCTCCCCAAGGCGAGAAGCTTGGTCTGATAAATCCCTTGTCTAACAACTCTTGAAGTTGCGTTGATAACTCCTGCATCTCTGAAGGTGCAAGTCGATAAGGTGCCTTAGCTATAGACGCGGCGCCTGGAACTAAGTCAATATGAAACTCGACTTGTCTTTGTGGTGGCAATCCTGGCAAGTCTTCTGGAAAGACTTCAGGATACTCCTTAACGACTGGGATGTCTTCAAGTTTTGGCTCAGCGGGTTCCTTATCCATGATGTGTGCCAGGAAGGCAACACATCCCTTCTTCAAACATTTTTGAGCCTTCAAACAACTAATGATCCTTAGGGGCGTATCGCGCTTCTCTCCGTGTACTACGATCGTTTCTCCATCCGCCATTGGGATGCGAATGGTCTTCTCGTGACATACAATCTCGGCTCTGTCGCTTGACAACCAATCCATCCCTACTACCCCATCGAAGCTTCCTAACTCAACCGGCAGTAGGTCTAATGTAAACTCGTGTTCTAATAGATAAGAAAATTTTGAATCTCAAGTAATAACTTAAGAATTTTGAACGAATAGTGATCGTTAGCTTGGCCCGCAGAGTCCACCAGAATTCCCATGCACTACAAGTTGTTATTACGTTGGCCACCGTAATAATAAATTGCCTTGCATGGTCGCCCTAGCGTTCTTTCGTACGAAGCAGCCGATCAGTAAGAGAGGAAACACTATTGTCAATATACCTTCAACATAGAAGGAAACTTAGTGATAGTTCATGTGTCAACGTTCGTTGTCATTACTCCGCAGAACGGCACGACATTAAATGAAATAGAAATAGAGAGAATTTGTAAAGATAACAACTGGAGGGGCACCTTCAAGATGAGTACTTCATGTTCCTTGTCTGGACAAGAGTGTCGTCAATTATGATTTGTATGAGCCACAGGGACCTCGTCCCACTAATGGAGTTGTTGTCCAAGGCTACCACCTCCGCCTCATCGTTACTATTGAATTTAGGCATTTTAGCATCTGCGAGAAAGCAGCCATTCTTCCACGGAATCAATGCTTTTATGATCTCACTCAGGAACCACGTTTGTTATAAGCTCCGCAATAGACGTGAGGTCGATATCCTCATGGAAGATGTTTTGTATAAAATATGTTTTGTTTTGAAATAGAGTATTATGTCTTGTGTAAAGGATGTCGTGTCTTAACCATGTTATGTGAGTCAAGGATGACAACGGAACTCGAAGTCGAAGGCATTTTGTTTTTGCTAAATATTTCATGCAACATATATATGAACAACGTATATATATAATCATGTAAAATCCTATCAATCAAGGATTTCTATCTTGTATAAGCTGAACTTGCAAACTTTTTATAATGCGTAAACTGATAATGTAATGTATTGTAGGCACATAGTCTATTAATGTATTGTGTCTATTTCTCATAGACTTCACCCATGGAAATGGGTATCAACATGTAGTCAAATAAGCATGTAAGTCATAATTAATGTAATCAAGTAATCATCCTAGTCTTCCCCAGACTATCCCTCCCAGTCTCTCAGACTGAACTCCCTAGCCTCTCAGACTAACTCCCTGGTCTCTAAGACCAAACCTCCCAGTCTCTAAAACTAAACATCCCCAATCTCTAAGATTGAATCCCTCAGTCTCTAAGACTGAACCTCCCTCAGTCTCTAAGACTGAACCTTCCCAGCCTCTAAGGCTAAACTCCCTCAGTCTCTAAGACTGAAATATAATTTCTGAAAAATGTATTTGAGCCTTTTTGTTTGTAAAAAATGTTTGTACCCTGGATCTGGACTTTTAGTGTATGCAATGCAAAAATGTTTGATAACATTTCCGTGAGAGCCCTAGTGATCATAGTCTAGACTCGAGAAAGAATCCTAGTTCGCTATGATCGAGGCTCTGATACCAAGCTGTCACACCCTGGCTTTTGCGGAAGCGTGGGTTTATTAGGTGTGACTTCTTAATACCATAGCAACAATCACAACAATGCTATATGATAAAAGTACGAGATGTTCATCCATTAATTAAAGTGAAAGAATACTACAACACCATTTTTTGAAAACATTGACACTTACTACAAGTTACAAACCAAGACAAGATTAAAGCGTTTTCACATGACACAACAAAAGACTTAAGTAATACGTGATTTAAATACATGTAACCGTCCCGGTAAGGGTTACACCTCCTAAACCTGGATGACATCGTTATTCATTACGCAGCTTGACACAATAGCATACTTCCCAGATCCATTAATTTCCTGAAATACATGTATTTTGAAAAATCAACAAAAGTTGAGCGAGTTCATGTAAAAGTGAGTATGTATAAACCTTCAAATTATGAATAAACGTCCCTGGTATGTAGCAATAAGGAAAAAGAGATCACCATTGGGTTGCAAAGCCAATGATATGTGTGAAGTGATGCAGGAAGACTCAAACCTAGCAAATTTGTGCGTCGGGCTCAAAGTCACCCCATGGTCCGTACTGTGGACTCAGGAGCTGGGCTCGCTACACCCAAATAGATCTACCGCTCATGACCCTCGGTCCTACAACGAGGATTAATGGCCTTAAGTTCCACCTACCCACTCACATGATCTAAGTAGTAAACCCTCCTTAAGCTAACCATACCATGTATAAAATGTCTGTAATAATTGTAACATGTATTCCACCCCCGAAGTATAAAACTGAAAACTGTTAAGAGAAAAGGGGGACATGAACTCACAGTGGTGCGTCTTGTACCGTAACTCAAACTCCGTCCGCTACACGACAACCTACACGTACTAATGTCTATTAGACTAACGGGCCGTGCCTTGGCTTAGAGTTAAATGTTCTGAGTTACGTTTCTTTTATTATTCCGAGTAATAATTATTTGTCAAAATAATTAATATTTCAACTTAATCATATGTCGTGTTGGAATATTTGTTCATGCAATATTCTTGTATTAATACTTCTAAAGTATTTTATATATAAGTGTTTCCTTCCCAAGGATGGGACATTTTACATACGTATGTTCGTATCGGAAATATATTTTTAAGTCCCTTTTTGAGATTATATACTTAACCATTTTTATGTATAAAACCATCCTCCGATACTTTGTACTTTGTTATAAAATTTCTGGCGAGGTTTATCTTTTGAAAACGTAATCTAAAATATACTAGTAAACACTTGTTCAGAAAATATTTACTAAGTGTTAGGATTTTCGGAAAATTTCGCCATAGTCTCCTTTGTAAATAGAAGTGTCCATGCTTAATAGCATATCATTTTCTTTTACATATATCTCGTAGATCGTTCTCACATAGCCAACCCGACAATTAGACATGAAATAAACTACTTATGTCATTTCAGCTTAATTAATCAAAACTGGACTGTTTTCGGGCATTTTAATAAAATAGTTAACCTTCTCCAAAAATTCCCAAATTTTTATAGAATGTCATATATAGTCCAAATTTTATTGTGTAAAAATATCAGAGTCCAGTTCTTTACCAATATTTTATAAAAATTAATTTACCGGACTGAACTCAGATCCGTCACTTTCTGACTGCAGTTCACGGAAAAATTCATTTAAAATTTATCGTAAGTCCGATTGATGAAATTCCAGTGGGACAATTATTTGGACACCAGTGGTCATCTACAGTACCAATTTCATGACCTGAATCTACACAGAATCCTAGCTATGACGGAAAACAGGACCCTTATTTTCAGCAGTAAAAATGCAGCTTGAGCTGCTGTTACAAAACGGGTCTTTAAAAATAGTAAACGAAGTCCAAAAATTATGATTCCAGTTCCATTAGAACCGTATTTCATAATAACATGTTATAGACTCAAGAAAATCAAGTTTTTGTTAAGTTATGACCTGTTTACAGCCAGTTAAAGTCGGCTGAGAGTGCAAATCAGCAAGCTTTTTATAGGTTAAATGTTACTAAAACGCATATATACGATCACCATACTAACTTTTTAACCATGAAACAAGATGAACAAGGGTGTTCAAGTAACTTACTACTAGCACAAGGCTAGGGAAGAAATACTAGAGAAATTCGGGTGGATAAAAGCAATTGTGAGAGGTCCTTCAACTTCCGAAAAGCTCCAAGCTTCCTAACTTAGCTCCTTGCACCTCTAAATCACCATAGATTATATGGATGGAAGCTAGAAAGAAAAGTGTATGATGATGGTGGATGATCCGTGAGTTTATGAGGGAGGGAGAGAAAGGAATATCTTTTATGGTGATTAAAGATGGGAGGTAGGGTTACTAATTGATTCCATTGGTCTTAAAAGTGTGATACAAATTACACCATGTCCAAGAAAAGATTAGTGGAGGATTTTTGAAGATTTAAATCAAATCTTGGGGGCCATATGAACCGAAAATTCAGCCAAAAAGAAGGGATAATTTGTAAATTAGAGGGTGATTGATTTAGCTAGTGGGAGGTTAATTATTATGTCTAATGTTTAATGTATTATATGTATTATGAAATGTGTTAGTGTGTTCGTGAAAATAATACTAGCTCAGAAAAAAGTGAGGCAATGTTTTTAACAATATTTTTGTGTTCCGGGTAATGTCCGGTTGTTCGGTTAGATACCGTTCCGTTACAGTGCTAAGTTATATCGTAAAGTGTCTTTTATATTTAATTTTGTAACACGTTTTATTCCCGGCACTTAGGAAAGTATACAGGACCATTCTGTCACGTAACCGAACTTTATTAATAATTTAAAATGCTGAATTTTATAAAAGAATGTTGAATTCTGCATTTAAAGTATGTTTTAGGCACTTCCCGGCACTATAACTATCACCTAGTGACGCAGTTTTATGGTCCTCACTTCCCTACACTCCAAACTAGTGTAGTACCTTATCCCTGGCTCATACTGGCCATAATAATACTGTCCGTCTAAGTGCTGGCATTGTCAGCATGTTTCTGAATTATCCGTTCAGTGTGTTAACTGTGCTGTGTGCATCAAGTATGTCACTAATGTTTGTGAGTACTGAATGGAGTGACTGTATAAAATATGATGCATGTGTATGTATGATATAAAAATCATAGAGCAGTTTAAATTGTCAGTTGTAATCAAGCACAGTCATTAAACACGTAATTAAAATTAATTAATTATACAGTACCCGTAATTTTGAGGGTTGTCACATTCTCCCCCCGTTAAGAAAATTTCGTCCCGAAATTTTAGGATCTGCGTCTAGTTGCAGGGGTCTTGGGGAATAAATGTGGGTACTTGGCCTTCATACGATCCTCACGTTCCCATGTGAATTCTGGGCCGTGTCGTGCATTCCACCGAACTTTGATGAGTTTGACACTACTCCGGCGTGTTTTGTTAATCTTCCAATCAGTGACCTCAATAGGTTCTTTAACAAAATGGAGTGTGTCATCGATATGAACTTCGTCAGCAGGAAAGACAACTGTCTCTTGAGTTGGACTCTTTTTCAGGTTCGACACATGGAATGTATCATGAACATCGTTAAGTTCAGCAGGCAAGTCCAATTTGTAGGCTACAAGCCCAATCCTCTGCAGGATTTTGAATGGGCCAATGTATCGCGGATTCAACTTCCCACGCTTCCCGAAGCGTGCCACACCCTTCCAGGGTGAAACTTTCAATAAAACCATATCTCCAACTTGGAATTCCAAATATTTCCGGTTTGGATCTGCATAGGCTTTCTGTCTGTCGCGAGCCGCTTCGATGCGTTTTCGAATTTGTGCAATCTTGTCTGTCGTCTCTTGAACGATTTCGGGACCAACAAGCTGCCTATCACCTGCGTCAGCCCAGCATAGGGGTGATCGACACTTGCGTCCGTAAAGAGCTTCAAATGGCGCGGCTCCAATACTGGTGTGGTAGCTGTTGTTGTATGAGAATTCGGCCAACGGTAAATGCTTATCCCAGCTACCACCAAGATCCATTACACATGCTCTCAGCATATCCTCCAATGTCTGAATAGTTCTTTCACTTTGGCCATCAGTTTGCGGATGACATGCAGTACTTAGGTTCAATTGCGAGCCAAAAGCTTCTTGGAAGGATTGCCAAATCCTTGACACGAAGCGTCCATCTCTATCAGAGATAATTGAGAGAGGCACTCCATGACGTGCAACTATCTCTCGCTTGTATATTTCAGCCAGTTTACTTGTGTTGTCCTTTTCCTTGATTAGCAAAAAGTGTGCAGATTTTGTCAAACGGTCTACGATCACCCAAATCGTATCGTGACCTCTGGGCTTCCTTGGCAACTTTGTTACAAAATTCATGGAGATCTGTTCCCACTTCCATTGTGGTATTTCAGGTTGTTGCAAGAGACCTGAAGGTTTCTGGTATTCGGCCTTCACTTTGGCGCAAGTTAAACATTTGCCGACATATACCGCAACATCGCCTTTCATTCTTGGCCACCAATAGAAATCCTTAAGATCTTGGTACATCTTATCCGATCCTGGACGAATCGAGTACCGAGATTTGTGAGCTTCGATAAAATAACATTTCTCAGGCCACCAAACAAAGGAACCCAAATTCGTTTCATGAAGCACAAAGTCCCTTCCCCGTTTAGTACCAACTGTTTCTCCATCCCACAGAGATACTCATTCTCAATATTCTTTTCCTTGAGTGCTTCTCTCTGCGCGGCACGAATGCGCAATGAGAGGTTCGTTTGTATGATCATTTCCAAAGCCCTAATCCTTATGGGCTTGATCCTTTCCTTCCGACTTAGAGCATCAGCGACCACATTCGCCTTCCCTGGGTGATACTTGATTTCACAGTCATAATCATTTAACATGTCTATCCAGCGTCTTTGCCTCATGTTAAGCTCTTTCTGATCGAATATGTGCTGCAGGCTCTTGTGATCAGTGTAGATGGTGCATCGAGTACCATATAAATAATGTCGCCAAATCTTCAAAGCAAACACCACCGCGCCTAATCCCAAATCATGCGTGGTGTAGTTTTTCTCATGGATCTTCAATTGGCGAGAAGCATATGCTATAACCTTCTGACGTTACATAAGCACACATCCCAAACCTTGACGCGAAGCATCACAATATACCACGAAGTCGTCAGTGCCTTCGGGTAGGGATATGATCGGCGCGTCACAAAGCTTGTTTTTCAACAACTGAAAGGCCTCTTCTTGCTTATCTCCCCAATCAAACTTCTTGTCTTTCTGAGTGAGAGAGGTCAAAGGTTGAGCGATTTTCGAGAAATCCTCAATGAACCTACGATAATAACCAGCCAGACCTAGGAATTTTCGAATTTCGGTTGGCGTCTTCGGAGTCTCCCAATTCTTAATTACTTCAATCTTTGTCGGATCCACATGAATTCCATTTCCGTTGACTACATGACCAAGAAACTGGACTTCGCGTAACCAGAACTCGCACTTCGAGAACTTCGCATACAACTTCTCCTTTTTAAGCAGCTCTAGAATAGCTCTTAAATGTTGCTCATGCTCTCCTTTCGTCTTCGAGTAGATCAAAATGTCGTCAATGAACACAATCACAAACTTATCGAGGTACGGTTTGCAGACTCTGTTCATTAAATCCATGAATACTGCTGGCGCGTTCGTCAAACCAAACGGCATAACCAGGAACTCGTAATGTCCATATCGAGTTCTAAAAGCCGTCTTTGGAATACTTTCCTCTTGTACCCATAACTGGTGATAACCTGATCGTAGATCGATCTTTGAGTAAAAACTTGAACCTTGTAATTGATCGAATAAGTCATCAATTCTCGGCAAAGGATATCTATTCTTGATAGTCAACTTGTTCAGCTCCCGGTAGTCGATACACATGCGAAAACTACCATCCTTCTTCTTAACAAACAAGACTGGAGCTCCCCAAGGCGAGAAGCTTGGTCTGATAAATCCCTTGTCTAACAACTCTTGAAGTTGCGTTGATAACTCCTGCATCTCTGAAGGTGCAAGTCGATAAGGTGCCTTAGCTATAGACGCGGCGCCTGGAACTAAGTCAATATGAAACTCGACTTGTCTTTGTGGTGGCAATCCTGGCAAGTCTTCTGGAAAGACTTCAGGATACTCCTTAACGACTGGGATGTCTTCAAGTTTTGGCTCAGCGGGTTCCTTATCCATGATGTGTGCCAGGAAGGCAACACATCCCTTCTTCAAACATTTTTGAGCCTTCAAACAACTAATGATCCTTAGGGGCGTATCGCGCTTCTCTCCGTGTACTACGATCGTTTCTCCATCCGCCATTGGGATGCGAATGGTCTTCTCGTGACATACAATCTCGGCTCTGTCGCTTGACAACCAATCCATCCCTACTACCCCATCGAAGCTTCCTAACTCAACCGGCAGTAGGTCTAATGTAAACTCGTGTTCTAATAGATAAGAAAATTTTGAATCTCAAGTAATAACTTAAGAATTTTGAACGAATAGTGATCGTTAGCTTGGCCCGCAGAGTCCACCAGAATTCCCATGCACTACAAGTTGTTATTACGTTGGCCACCGTAATAATAAATTGCCTTGCATGGTCGCCCTAGCGTTCTTTCGTACGAAGCAGCCGATCAGTAAGAGAGGAAACACTATTGTCAATATACCTTCAACATAGAAGGAAACTTAGTGATAGTTCATGTGTCAACGTTCGTTGTCATTACTCCGCAGAACGGCACGACATTAAATGAAATAGAAATAGAGAGAATTTGTAAAGATAACAACTGGAGGGGCACCTTCAAGATGAGTACTTCATGTTCCTTGTCTGGACAAGAGTGTCGTCAATTATGATTTGTATGAGCCACAGGGACCTCGTCCCACTAATGGAGTTGTTGTCCAAGGCTACCACCTCCGCCTCATCGTTACTATTGAATTTAGGCATTTTAGCATCTGCGAGAAAGCAGCCATTCTTCCACGGAATCAATGCTTTTATGATCTCACTCAGGAACCACGTTTGTTATAAGCTCCGCAATAGACGTGAGGTCGATATCCTCATGGAAGATGTTTTGTATAAAATATGTTTTGTTTTGAAATAGAGTATTATGTCTTGTGTAAAGGATGTCGTGTCTTAACCATGTTATGTGAGTCAAGGATGACAACGGAACTCGAAGTCGAAGGCATTTTGTTTTTGCTAAATATTTCATGCAACATATATATGAACAACGTATATATATAATCATGTAAAATCCTATCAATCAAGGATTTCTATCTTGTATAAGCTGAACTTGCAAACTTTTTATAATGCGTAAACTGATAATGTAATGTATTGTAGGCACATAGTCTATTAATGTATTGTGTCTATTTCTCATAGACTTCACCCATGGAAATGGGTATCAACATGTAGTCAAATAAGCATGTAAGTCATAATTAATTTAATCAAGTAATCATCCTAGTCTTCCCCAGACTATCCCTCCCAGTCTCTCAGACTGAACTCCCTAGCCTCTCAGACTAACTCCCTGGTCTCTAAGACCAAACCTCCCAGTCTCTAAAACTAAACATCCCCAATCTCTAAGATTGAATCCCTCAGTCTCTAAGACTGAACCTCCCCCAGTCTCTAAGACTGAACCTTCCCAGCCTCTAAGGCTAAACTCCCTCAGTTTCTAAGACTGAAATATAATTTCTGAAAAATGTATTTGTGCCTTTTTGTTTGTAAAAAATGTTTGTACCCTGGATCTGGACTTTTAGTATATGCAATGCAAAAATGTTTGATAACATTTCTGTGAGAGCCCTAGTGATCATAGTCTAGACTCGAGAAAGAATCCTAGTTCGCTATGATCGAGGCTCTGATACCAAGCTGTCACACCCTGGCTTTTGCGGAAGCGTGGGTTTATTAGGTGTGACTTCTTAATACCATAGCAACAATCACAACAATTCTATATGATAAAAGTACGAGATGTTCATCCATTAATTAAAGTGAAAGAATACTACAACACCATTGTTTGAAAACATTGACACTTACTACAAGTTACAAACCAAGACAAGATTAAAGCGTTTTCACATGACACAACAAAAGACTTAAGTAATACGTGATTTAAAGACATGTAACCGTCCCGGTAAGGGTTACACCTCCTAAACCTGGATGACATCGTTATTCATTACGCAGCTTGACACAATAGCATACTTCCCAGATCCATTAATTTCCTGAAATACATGTATTTTGAAAAATCAACAAAAGTTGAGCGAGTTCATGTAAAAGTGAGTATGTATAAACCTTCAAATTATGAATAAACATCCCTGGTATGTAGCAATAAGGAAAAAGAGATCACCATTGGGTTGCAAAGCCAATGATATGTGTGAAGTGATGCAGGAAGACTCAAACCTAGCAAATTTGTGCGTCGGGCTCAAAGTCACCCCATGGTCCGTACTGTGGACTCAGGAGCTGGGCTCGCTACACCCAAATAGATCTACCGCTCATGACCCTCGGTCCTACAACGAGGATTAATGGCCTTAAGTTCCACCTACCCACTCACATGATCTATGTAGTAAACCCTCCTTAAGCTAACCATACCATGTATAAAATGTCTGTAATAATTGTAACATGTATTCCACCCCCGAAGTATAAAACTGAAAACTGTTAAGAGAAAAGGGGGACATGAACTCACAGTGGTGCGTCTTGTACCGTAACTCAAACTCCGTCCGCTACACGACAACCTACACGTACTAATGTCTATTAGACTAACGGGCCGTGCCTTGGCTTAGAGTTAAATGTTTTGAGTTACGTTTCTTTTATTATTCCGAGTAATAATTATTTGTCAAAATAATTAATATTTCAACTTAATCATATGTCGTGTTGGAATATTTGTTCATGCAATATTCTTGTATTAATACTTCTAAAGTATTTTATATATAAGTGTTTCCTTCCCAAGGATGGGACATTTTACATACGTATGTTCGTATCGGAAATATATTTTTAAGTCCCTTTTTGAGATTATATACTTAACCATTTTTATGTATAAAACCATCCTCCGATACTTTGTACTTTGTTATAAAATTTCTGGCGAGGTTTATCTTTTGAAAACGTAATCTAAAATATACTAGTAAACACTTGTTCAGAAAATATTTACTAAGTGTTAGGATTTTCGGAAAATTTCGCCATAGTCTCCTTTGTAAATAGAAGTGTCCATGCTTAATAGCATATCATTTTCTTTTACATATATCTCTTAGATCGTTCTCACATAGCCAACCCGACAATTAGACATGAAATAAACTACTTATGTCATTTCAGCTTAATTAATCAAAACTGGACTGTTTTCGGGCATTTTAATAAAATAGTTAACCTTCTCCAAAAATTCCCAAATTTTTATAAAATGTCATATATAGTCCAAATTTTATTGTGTAAAAATATCAGAGTCCAGTTCTTTACCAATATTTTCTAAAAATTAATTTACCGGACTGAACTCAGATCCGTCACTTTCTGACTGCAGTTCACGGAAAAATTCATTTAAAATTTATCGTAAGTCCGATTGATGAAATTCCAGTGGGACAATTATTTGGAAACCAGTGGTCATCTACAGTACCAATTTCATGACCTGAATCTACACAGAATCCTAGCTATGACGGAAAACAGGACCCTTATTTTCAGCAGTAAAAATGCAGCTTGAGCTGCTGTTACAAAACGGGTCTTTAAAAATAGTAAACGAAGTCCAAAAATTATGATTCCAGTTCCATTAGAACCGTATATCATAATAACATGTTATAGACTCAAGAAAATCAAGTTTTTGTTAAGTTATGACCTGTTTACAGCCAGTTAAAGTCGGCTGAGAGTGCAAATCAGCAAGCTTTTTATAGGTTAAATGTTACTAAAACGCATATATACGATCACCATACTAACTTTTTAACCATGAAACAAGATGAACAAGGGTGTTCAAGTAACTTACTACTAGCACAAGGCTAGGGAAGAAATACTAGAGAAATTTGGGTGGATAAAAGCAATTGTGAGAGGTCCTTCAACTTCCGAAAAGCTCCAAGCTTCCTAACTTAGCTCCTTGCACCTCTAAATCACCATAGATTATATGGATGGAAGCTAGAAAGAAAAGTGTATGATGATGGTGGATGATCCTTGAGTTTATGAGGGAGGGAGAGAAAGGAATATCTTTTATGGTGATTAAAGATGGGAGGTAGGGTTACTAATTGATTCCATTGGTCTTAAAAGTGTGATACAAATTACACCATGTCCAAGAAAAGATTAGTGGAGGATTTTTGAAGATTTAAATCAAATCTTGGGGGCCATATGAACCGAAAATTCAGCCAAAAAGAAGGGATAATTTGTAAATTAGAGGGTGATTGATTTAGCTAGTGGGAGGTTAATTATTATGTCTAATGTTTAATGTATTATATGTATTATGAAATGTGTTAGTGTGTTCGTGAAAATAATACTAGCTCAGAAAAAAGTGAGGCAATGTTTTTAACAATATTTTTGTGTTCCGGGTAATGTCCGGTTGTTCGGTTAGATACCGTTCCGTTACAGTGCTAAGTTATATCGTAAAGTGTCTTTTATATTTATTTTTGTAACACGTTTTATTCCCGGCACTTAGGAAAGTATACAGGACCATTCTGTCACGTAACCGAACTTTATTAATAATTTAAAATGCTGAATTTTATAAAAGAATGCTGAATTCTGCATTTAAAGTATGTTTTAGGCACTTCCCGGCACTATAACTATCACCTAGTGACGCAGTTTTATGGTCCTCACTTCCCTACACTCCAAACTAGTGTAGTACCTTATCCCTGGCTCATACTGGCCATAATAATACTGTCCGTCTAAGTGCTGGCATTGTCAGCATGTTTCTGAATTATCCGTTCAGTGTGTTAACTGTGCTGTGTGCATCAAGTATGTCACTAATGTTTGTGAGTAATGAATGGAGTGACTGTATAAAATATGATGCATGTGTATGTATGATATAAAAATCATAGAGCAGTTTAAATTGTCAGTTGTAATCAAGCACAGTCATTAAACACGTAATTAAAATTAATTAATTATACAGTACCCGTAATTTTGAGGGTTGTCACAACATCATCATAGGGAACATGTGTTATGCATAGTTTTGACTAATTTGATGTTTAAGGATGTAAACCCACTAGTTGGGTGATTAAGATGACATGGGTGTTCATCATGTCCAATTCTTGTTAAATATTCATGAATTATGTTGTGTTATGATGAACTATTGTTAGATGAATTGAAAGAAATATGGTGTTGATATGTTTGATGTTTATGTGTTAATGATACTTGTTGATTAGTAAGAAGATTTGATGAAATATGAATGAACTTGGAAGATTATGCTTAAACTAGTTGTACATGGTGCCTAGGAAGTAGTACGCACACCACGTGTTTGATAAAATGTCCAAATGACAATAATATGTGAAGGTTATGTTATGATGATGTTGAGTATGCTATGTGCTTGTTTGAATCGACTAATGAAATACATATGTGAGATATGAACTTGATATGATCATTCATATGAATAATCATGTATGCTAATAAGGGTGTAAATGTAATGACATGAAAGTATAGGAATCATGTCAAGATGGATGGGAGCGTGGAAGGCTAACGGGACAAGAAGACTCAAGTAAGGGAATGCAAATACGGACGCGTAAGGTAAGTGAACTCCGAACTTACCCTTTTGTTTGGTAATGTATTTAAGATATACTGTAATTTATTTAATGTAATGTAAGAAGATATGAATCGATGTTGTTACTAAGGTATTTTTAGTGGAAATGAGTCGGAAGTGGTTAAGAGAGAGATTCGATTAAGTTTGGATAAGAAAGGGAAGCTAATGATACTAACCGTGTTTCTATTGAGAACTAATGTGAAGTATAGGCATCTTAACAATAGAAGTGAAGGTTGACTCCGCTATCTGATGCGAGTGATCGAATGGATGGATGAAAGGGCTAGTATAAGAGAAAGCATGATATGTTGACGCCTTATTATACATGTGTTAAGATTTTGTATTACGTCACCGGTTGCTAATGATGTGATTGAATGTGGTGACTGCAGGTTGTACAGGTTTATGGATGTTTCATCAAGAAGTGTACGCGGTTGAAGATCGAGTCAACGCATGGATTGTACGTGGGTGTGAATGTGTCACTTAATTTTATATAAGTATGTTAGTTTTTAATTAATTTATAAAAAGGGATTTAATGTATTTAAGTGAAAGAATGAATATAATGAAAGAAAATTTTTAAAGTTCGTATTTCCGCTACGACTTTCGGTTAAAACGTGTTAGGGCGTTATAAATTCGAGGTAGGGGATATCGATTCTTGATGGTGAGCATATTAAGGTCACGATAATCGATACACATTCGAAAGGATCCGTCTTTCTTTTTCACGAAGAGGACAGGAGCTCCCCAAGGTGAAAAGCTCGGTCGGATGAATCCTTTATCAGATAACTCTTGAAGTTGTTTCGATAACTCTTGCATCTCCAACGGTGCAAGACGATAAGGTGCTTTTGCAATCGGGTTGGCATTGGGTACAAGGTCAATATGAAACTCGACTTGACGAACTGGAGGCAAACCAGGCAGTTCATCAGGAAACACCTCCGGATAATCCCGAACAATCGGAATATCCTGAATACTCTTGCTCTTGCTTTTCTCCTCGGTGACATGTGCCAGAAAAGCAACATATCCTTTTCATAAATACCTTTGGGCTTCCATACACGACATAAGCTTCAAACCACCTGAAGGTTTCTCGCCATGAATTTCCAAAACATCGCCAGAAGACAAAAGAATACAAACAATCTTATCGAAACAAACCACCTCAGCGTGGTGTTTGGTTAACCAATCCATTCCAACGATAATATCGAAACTCCCAAGTTGCATCGGTGTGAGTTCAAAAGGAAAAAGATGGTTATCAAGGTTCAACTGACAATCACGAATAACAGAATCGAGAACAAGAGGTTTACCAGTAGCAACTTCGACAGATAAGGGTTTCCTCAGTTTGGTTCTAGGTATCAAAGCAAAGGCTCAAATAACAATGAAACAAAACTTTTATCGGCACCAGAATCAAAAAGAATAGACGCAGGTCGATTCTTAACAAGAAACGTACCGTTAACCACTTCGTTGTCAGCCCTCGCTTCGTTTGCATTCAAATTGAACGCTCGCTCGCCCACGAGCGGGATTCACATTAACGTTGACGTTTGCATTCGGGTTCGCGTTAGCATTTGCGTTTGCATTCACTAGTTTCGGACAGTTGTTTGTTATCGACAAAACACAAGAGAGGCGATCATTCGTTTGTTACATCGAACAAACTAACGACACGCAGTGACTAATCGAAGTAAATAGGTCAAAAATAATGTATTGCGAAGACATGCTCGCCTATAAGTGAACACTCACCCCAAGAGTTCCCAGGTAAGAGTGACTGGTCTGATTATGTGGATTTGTACGAACACTCTAGCCTTAGACAGAAAACTCAGAGTACAGACACTCACTCTTACAGTTTGCACGTGTTCACATTATTTAAACCCAAACTTTGACGAGATTTTGAAAACTTAGAGGGTTCAAAACCTTACAATAGAGGGTTCAAAACCTAGCAATCAATCATCCTAGAACAGATGATTAGTTTCCAAAGCGGGTTCGAAAATTGTGTTCTCGTTGTGGTTATCACCTAAGGATAGGTGACGATTTTGTTTTAAAAATCTAAACGCAAATAAACTTGCGTTGGGGTCCTAGAAGTTATAGTCTAGGTCAAAGAATTACTAATAACCTAATTCCCTATAACCATTGTCTCTGATACCAACTCTTCTGTCACACCCCGACCACGTAAAACAACAAAGCGTGGCGAAAACGTCAGGGGGTGTTGTAACAGAATTATCGTTTCATAACCATGGATACAAAAAGTGTTTCGTTTTATTGATAATATTAAACATTAACATTGTTTTAACGCAGAACAACAAGTTTTATATCGACTATCATTGTTTTATGTCACTAAGGCCTCGTCCAGATCCTATGTGACGCATGCATCCTAGAACGTCAATCAAGTAACATAACCTGAAACATATGTAAAAACAAAGTCAGCAAAGAAATGCTGGCGAGTACATAGGTTTTATAAGAGTATCGGAATCATGGCTTGTTTACATATATTGCAATACCTCGAAAACCTTGTTTTAAAAAAAATGTATAATATTGCAACATGATTAACCAACTCAAATCAAGATGGTTATAATTTATAAAATTTCGTAGCCATGATTCTTAACCCAAAAGCTTTTTGTTTTAGAAAACCATCTTTATAAAACTCGTTAATAAAACTCGTATATTATTTCAAAAACATCGTTGAGTGACATCGTTTCAATATCGTTTACCCAAGTGAACTAAATAACGCCACGGTATGTAATATATTGAAAACACTTATATATAAGAAGTACCAGCGGCGTATCTACCATGTTTTCACCACATTACACGCGTCCCGTTATCTAAACACTAGCCAAAAACCAATCGTTTCCCAAATCGTTTAACATCGTTTCCAAATCGTTCCCAAATCGTTCCCAAATCGTTTACTCGTTTAAATCGTTTAAACCGTCCTCGTTTTAATTGTGAAAACTTATATATGGTCGTCTCGTTAATAACATTCAAACCTTTGTGACTAGTTCATCGTTCAACTCATTCTTGCATTAACAAACCTCCAAAGGGTAAGTTAACAATCATCAGATTCAGTCGTTACCCACAACACCCACACATAACCATGGGTATAGTGCAATAACGGGATTTGTCATATCCTATGGTACCATAACCTAATACTGGTCGGCTTGATCAATGCTAATGAATGTCGTTCGTTATGTAACTACAACCAACAAGTTCGTTCACATTATCGAAATCGTTAATAGTTTAGTATAAATCATTCTATTCATTTTTGAAATCATCGTTTAAACCTTGAAAACATTTTGTACATATGAATCACCCCAAAACAATTAAAAGTTGTAAAATAGTAGAACTATGTACTCACATGTAGTGCAAGGTATCTTCAATCAATAGTACTTCAACAAACTCGAGTAAACCAGAGAAATCAAGTAGCACTTAGTAATCGAATCACTAGTCAAACAATAGACGCCTAAATCGGGAGATCGGACAGAATGAGATCTTGTAAACCAAATGAGTGTTGGAACTCATGTGATATGGTTTAACAAAGCCTACATCCTTAATAAAACCTAACCTAATTGCTTTCGACCCATCGCGACCCATCAAGGCATATAAACTACTTATCATACAACTATCTAAACTAAGCGACCATAAGGTATAACCTTGGAAGGTTATTCCCTATACTATGGTCACCTAATGTGTTTGGTCGGATCCTAATGATCGACCAAACGGGTCGGGTTCGAAAGTATAAGCGATTGTTTAGATCGCTTACCTTTACGACCCTAGACAAGCACAAAACTAAAAGTGACGAGCTAAGCATGTTAAAACATGCTTAACTAAGTTTGAAAACCGGTTTTGATATCAAAACAAATGGTTTTGATATCCTAGAGTAGTTTGCTTACAAAATACGGAAGAATACGTATTTTGGCCGAAACTACGACTCGTCACTAAGCCTAGATAACGTGGTAATCAGTAGGTATAGTCACTAGGGACTATAACCATCGTGATTATGCTCACGTTATGATGTTCAAATGAACTTCACATTGACCATAAGCTGGTCAATGCAGAAAGTCAAACGCAGTTTGACTTTAATGCTAAAACGAATGAAAAGAACGAAAGCACACTTACAACGGGTCCAAGAATGGAAGTTTTGAATCCGAATATTCTCAGGTATGAAGTGTTGAACACATCAACTTAGAGAACAAATTCAGATTTCAAAGGTGTGGGTTTTTGGGGTTGAGATCATGGGGTATTTATAGATTTCCTTGAACCGTTAGGATCGTTCCTCGAAAACTGAGCTTTGATCTGGACCTTACATGTGTGCCCATGGTTTTCTAAAACCATGGGAGCCCCTAATATGGACTATGTTCATTGAATACCAGCCCATGGTTTTGCAAAACCATGGGTTAAAACCACCAATACTTCAAAATGGACTAGGTTCATTGAATCTGCCAGAAATTTCAAAAAATGGTCCCTACACTTGTAAAACTTGATTTTTGGCACTTTTAAGCTCCGTTAACCCCATTTCAAGGCTCTAAAATAAAGTTAAAGTATATGGAACTTAAAATATGCTCAAAAACATCTCGGATGTCGGTTCATTTGGTCATACGGTTGCGTTATTCGCTTAATTACGACGGAAGTCGTAACGAACGCAAAAACGATCCAAATTAAGCGACGAATGGAATTTTATCATGCCAAACACTAAAATAAAATATTTTAATGCTTACATAATTTTTTGGATGTCCGGATGTATTCAGAACGTAAGTTATGCGCGAAAATGCAAACTTATGCACTTTTTGACGCTTTTAGTCCCTAAATGAGCATAAAGTTTATTTTAGCACACCGAACTCCTCAAAGACTATTTCTAAGCTATGTAAAGGATATTTAGGGTATGTTTAACTTATGGTCATGTTCCGGAATGTTCGTTACTATACAAATTGGCATAGTTTCGCAGTTTGACACATATAGTCCCTGCGATCGAACAAAGTTGGTTTCGACACACCAAACCATTCAAAACTTATTTCTAAGTTATGTGGAGGTTATTTAAGGTATTTTAAGACTATGTCACTATTACAGAGTGTTTGTCATGTTATACTGACTGCGTTTACGCACCAGTTTGCGTATAACCTCCTAGAGCGCGATTTAAAGCTTGCAATCGGAATCGAATCGAATTGAAAAATCACCAAACACAAATACACACATAGAAACACCAAAGCACATTTTTTTATTAATAATCATTATTGTTTTACATCGTACATCGATTACAGAACACAGTTGTCACAGTGGCGGTGGCGGTGGCGGCGGGTCGGCTGTGATGGTGGTTGCGGTGGGCTGTGGTGGTGGTGGCGGCGGGTCTGGTTTGGTGTTGGTGGCGGCGGGTCGGGTGTGGTGGTGGTGGTTGGGGGTCAGGTTTGTTGGTGGTGGTGGCGGGTCGGGTGTTGTGGTGGTGGTGGGTCGGCTATAAAATTCGTTACTAAAATTATTACAAGTTTATAAAAATTGTAAAAAGTTTACAATATGACACGTGTTATATATTAATTTTTGCAGATATGTCTTCAGACGAGAAGGAGTTTGGTGCGGGACAGGTGCCTAGATTCGATGAGATGGCCGGGGGTGATTGTTCGGGTATTCCCTATATGGACTACCCGAACAATTCTAGGGAGTATAAACATTTTACCAGGTTGCGACAAATGAAGGTGGGGCAGCAGAGGTCGTTGTCATGGAATGCTTTACGGGAGGTCGGGGAGGAGGAGAGGGCCCGGGATTTGATTAGGGAGAATTCCCCGTGGGATCGCATGTTTTCCGTGGCGGTTGCGCTGTCTTATAGGACCATGATGGTGGAGTTTCTGTCCACGATCGTGTTTCATCCACGGCTGGCTGACCGGCCCAATTTGGATATGGATGATCCGAACGTGGAACCACCGCCTCCCGAGGTATCTTTCTGTTTGTTCGGGCAACGACAAAATATGTCGCTGCGTCAGTTTGCTATCGCTGCGTCAGTTTGCTGTTGCCATCGGTTCTATACCGAGGATGAGTTGGTTCAGGACATCTATACCACCACGATCACGGCTATGCCTGATGATCAGTTGTTTGCTTGGTGGCCTACCCTATGTCCTGAACCCTTCAGTAAGAAGGCCCAAGTATCGTCGATTCCTGACCCACTCATTCGCTACATACACCGCTGCATTGCCACGTCGATATCTCCACGTGGCAAAAGTAACGAGTGGGTTACGAAGGTGGATATGTTCTTTCTGACTGCTTATATACGGGCACACCGTGCGGCCTCCATCACTGTCTGGCGGAGTATTTCGCCTCGTACGGCAAACGGCAGAGGCGTAGCCGTTTGATTGGAGGGGCGTTTATCATGCGTATTGTCCAGCATTGTGGCCGGTATTTCCCATTCCTTGAGGATATGCCGGCCCCAGCACCTTCTGAGCCCTTAGATCTTAGGACGATGAGAGGGATGAAGATTGCGGTGAACTTTCTGGATCTCGGGCATCGGTTTGTTGGCAATGACGGACAGATTTTTGTACCCGGGCCGATAGTCCACCAGGCACAGCTAGAGGCTGGGGAGGTGGAGATGCCCCATGTTGCTGACGTGCCTGTTATGGATGGGGACGTGGAGCCTGAGGTTGACCAGGGGCCGCATCCGCAAGAGCCGCCACAGATTTCTCGACGCGTTTATCATGCAGTGAGGTTGCCTCAGTCCACCCAGCGTCTCCTTGAGAGGCTGGTGGCGGGTCAGGACGGTATGATGGCGAGCTAGGCACAACAGTTTCAGCGGATGGACAGGCGGATGGACCGGATGGAGGATTTGTTAGAGTGGGTGATGGCTAGTGAGGCCAAGATACGTACCCAGGCGGGGTTGGCGGTTCGACCCCCGCCACATCCACGAGTGTATCTGGGTACCGACATGGAGGCAGGCACGTCCGCTACGCAGATCCATATGAAAGGTGGTGGGGATGATTCTGACGACACCGGTGATGACATGAAGGATTAGTATTTCTATTTGTTGGGTGAACTTTATTTGTTAAACATTTGTTGTCATGTATGAACAAATATTTATTTCTTTTTGTTTATTTTGGTTGTGTTGGGGATCTATGGACAAGTATTTACTTCGTTTTGGTATGTTTAAACATTTGTAACTTGATGAGTGTTTGTTCGTTTTGTTATTTATGCTTAGTTATGTATGCTTAGACGACTTATTATAAAAAACAACATTTTTTAAAAAACTTAATATTTATAATAATATTAAAAAAAACATTTATAACTAATATTCGATTACATGTCTTGCATAAACTTACATACTAACAATGAAAAATAACAAGACAAACAACACAAAAAAAATCCAACTGATTATCAAACAATTTTACCTCTTACGAACAACCCTTGTATGATTATCTTCAAATTCCGCTTCTTGCAATTTATATATTCGAACCTCCTCTCTCAAATACTTGACTTCGTTTTCAAGCATAGCCTTCGTATCCATCAGTCCTTTGATGACCACACATGCCCGATGACACATGGGAGGATCGACCCACACAAAGAAGTTGCACTTAGAACGCTGACATGGAAGAGGAATTAGTGTTTCAAAGTAAGGATGAAAAAAATACCCGACTGCATACCCGATTTTTTTTATTTATATTTTTATAACCGGTTATGGGTATGGGATTAAAAACATACCGTACTGTGGCAAGTGTAAAATTGACGTCCATGATTAGCTTCAGTCCAAGACGTTCTTAGTGCAGCCGTCCTACCACATTTGCAAACAACCATTGTGAATTTGTGATTGTGAAGATGGTGTATATTTCTGAATTTGCAACTTCTGAAACATATACAAGCTTTAAAAAAACAACTCAATAAGCCGCTCATAGGGCCATACGCGCGTATTGCGGTACGGAGACTGACAACTTTTTAGCCGATATGCCCCGTATTGCCCGATGAGACCCGTATAGTCTACTTTTTCTGAAAAGTTGACAGGTACATTTATTACCCTTCACTTCCATACGTGACTCATCGACCCATACGCGTCTCATTGAACTTCAGTTTCCTTTTATAGTTAAAACGAACAAAGCTGGTCACAAGTACATATGCAAATGTGTTTTTTGGACTGAGTTCGAGACCACACGATAACAATCTGGCAGGTGGCCTCTCGTTTAGTTTTCGCTCTCGTATCGCTCTATACGGTCGGAATATTCAAGGTTTGTTTTTTTTTTGTGGTTTTATTTTGGCCGTTTGTGGTGGTGTTGGGGTTGTGGCTGTGGTGGTGGTGGTAGGTCAGCTGGGGTGGTGGTGGTGGGCCGGCTAGGTTGGTTGTGGTGGTGGTGGTGATGGGTCGGCTGGGGTGGTGGTGGTGGTGGTGGGTCGCCTGGGGTGGTGGTGGTGTAGTGGTGGGTCGCCTGGGGTGGTGGTGGTGGGTCGGCTGGGGTGGTGGTGGTGGTGGGTCGGCTGTGGTGGTGGGTCGGCTGTGGTGGTGGTGGTGGTGGGTCGGCTCTGGAGGTTGTGGTGGTGGTCGTGGGTCGGCTATGGTGGTGCCGTGGTGGGTGGTGGTTGTGGTGGTGCTTGAATTGGTTTTTTATTTTTTTTATTTTACAATATATTTTCGAACTCCGAGACTAATGCTAAATTGTGTTTTTATTAACAGAATATCGAAAGTCGGTGTTTTGACGGTGGTGGTAGTGTAATCCTTATGGAGAAACTACGTTCGTATTTCAGATTCATGCACTAGAACGCCGATCTAGGATTACGTGTTATCGGAGTAGCCTGTAGCGTCGTCGGCTCCCAGTGACGCTAGCTAACGCGGTTTGCCCTGTAACATGTCCTTCCAAGAGAGGAGTTCATTAGTGTTCTCATGAGCCTTCCACTAACGGGAATGCCACTGCGCTCACCATCCCGAGAGGACGCGGAAGACTGGACGGTGGTTAATTAAGGAAATGCCGACTCCACTACTCCAACCTCCTGATCCCTTGTGCCATCTCAGTGTGGTAGATGTGAAGCAGAAATCCCGTTGGAAGGTAGGGTTCGGTACGCAATTTCAAGACAGTCGGCTGTCTTTAAATCGTGTATGCTGCACCCATCGTTTTCCTGTACCGGAATTCAAAAATATGTAACAATTAGCGATTTAGGGTTTAGGGTTTAGTCGTTACATTTTGTATCAAAGTTACATGTTTTATATATTAATATAAAACGATGTTTAATTACATTTTGAATTACGTTTCTTGTTGCGTTATGGCTAACAAACGACAAGTGAAAAACAATTAAAGACATAAAAATTTGACATTTTATAACATACACATTGTGTTATGGAAACAATTAAACACATAATAATAATTGACATATAAAAAAAGTTGACATTTAATAAAACGTTATAATATACCTATTTAATAAAATTTGACATTTAAAAGTTTGACAATTAAAGACGTAATAATACTCATTTAGTAATATTAAATAAAACTCGTTTAATAAAAATTTGACATATAAAAATTTTGACAATTAAAGACATAATAATAATTCATAAAAAAATTGACATTTAATAATACTTATAAAAATTTGGCATTTTATAATATACACAATTAATTTCATAAAAATATGAAGTTTTTAATAATAATACTTGATAAAAAAACATCTGCATATATTTTTATTAAAAATATACACAATTCATTTCATAAAAATATGAAATTTTATAATACTAACACAATTTTTTATAACAACATTTTATAAAAAAAATATTAATTTTCTTACAACTTCCCCACACAAAAATCCTATCAAAATAAAGTTCATTACATTCCAATCATTGGGTAATCATTGACTGACACCCAATAATTGGCATTAATTAGATGGTAGAGACCATTTTCAAACGTATTGGGCAATGATAGGCGTATTGGTGGGTCCAGTTTGAGGCGTATTGGGCAATGAGTGACATTTAGGGTTAGGGGATGTGTAGATACTTTTGGGGGTTGTGTGGATACCTCAACCATTGTTTTAACATATCACGTGTGATTAAGAACGCAAGCACATGAGATATGTTGTTGGAAATTATAGGTGTACATAGTAATATGAAAACACACACTAGGTATTTTTGCGTAATTCCTAAACCTGGTCATTCAACGAAACTGATTCACTGAACTTTAGATTTTCAATTTATAATTCTCACGATAATATTTTACCATGTTTGACAGAATTTTCATGAAGCTTATATTAAAAATGATGCAAGGACATAACTTTCTAGTAAATTAGGTACAAGTTGATATTAAAGGCTTTTCCCTTATGTGTAAGATGATTTTCAAGATTTTTCAGATTTGGAGAAGTGTTTCAGCTTGATTCTTCGTATCTTTATGCCCACATCAATATCCAGTCGCAACTAGTATCATCTCAAACAACATATGCAAGTTACCTTGTCTACAAATTACCAGAAGACCAATCCGGATTTGACGGTCCTATTGAAGTGAAAGCAGATGATGCAGGTAATCTTTCTCATAATGAATGGTATATTTATTTAGTTAGTCCTAAAACCCCAATTATTAGACCAAAGACTGATAAAAACACTCATAACCCTATCCGTATGCCAAAACTAAAAGGCCTTCCACAACAGAGGAATGATGGTTGGATGGAAGTACAACTTTGGGAATTCCAAAGTGCTACTAGCAACTGTTGGATTCTGTATGCCCAAGACACATATTAAATTGATGTGGCTAGTACGTTATGATCCAAGTTGAGTCATACCCAAATACAAGCTAGACAAACACTTATAATATTTATTTATGATATGATCATACAAATAAATATTAACACTTAAAATATTTAGAAATTGGTTTTCTAAATAATTGCACTTGACAAACTAATAAATTATATGTGTCACACCCCGACCACGTAAAACAACAAAACATGGCGGAAGCGTCGGGGAGTGTTGTAACAGAATCATTGTTTCATAACACATGGAAATTGAAATATTGTTTTATTGATTAAAAGAGTTACAATGTCTTGACAATCAAAGAATCATAACATAAATAACTAGTCTTGCATCTTTTATTGTCGCTAAGGCCCAAGTCCGCCTACGTGTATCTTAATAAATCCTAAGCATCATATCCTGAAACACATGTGAAAATAGGTACGTCAGCATAAAAATGCCTGTGAGATACATAGGTTTTGTGAAAATAGAATTCATGACTTATGTTTAAGAAAATGTTAAGTCATGAACCTTGTAATTTGCTTTGTCTTGTAAATCATTTGAAAAGTGATAAATAAACCAAATGATATATATGTATAAAAGAATAATACATGGTTAAGTAAATAACCAAGTAAAATGAGTTTATATCAGATAAGTTGTTTGTAAAACAATGTATTGTGAAAAGTATGTTATTTGTATAAAATGTTATATGTCTAAATTGAAATAATTCAAATAACGCTAAGATATGTAATACCATACAAGCACTTATATATAGGAAGTACCAGCGGCGTATCCACCATGCTTGTATCATATTACACACGCCTCGTTACTTAAATCACTTACTCAAACCAAACCACCAAAGTAAAATGTTTATGTGTAATCAAATGACAAAATGTTTGTGTGAAAACCATGACTAATGTCTATGTCTAATGTAAATCATGAATTGTGTATATCAATGTCAAAATGTTTATGTCTAATGTAAATCATGAATTGTGTATATCAATGTCAAAATGTTTATGTCTAATGTAAATCATGAATTGTGTATATCAATGTCAAAATGTTTATGTCTAATGTAAATCATGAATTGTGTATATCAATGTCAAAATGTTTATGTCTAATGCAAATCATAATGTGTATCCTAAATATCATGTATGGTAAGTGAAATATATCAACTAAACCATATGTAAAATGCATAAAAACAAGGTATTGAAGTAAATCATGGTTTAAATCAAAGTTATGTTTTGTGGAACAAATGCATGCTATACTGATATAAACATCTATGCGGTATTGTGAAAATGCATACATTCAAGCCTTGTGACTATGGCGATAAACCCCTAAACGAATTTAAAGGTCTATCTGTGTTATGTTTATCGAATTCGGTCATTCCTTCCATCCAAACATACCTAGGATGTCAGGAACGGGAGTTGTCAATTCCTATGGTACCACTACCTACTAACGAATGGCGTGATCAATGTTAATGAATGTATATTGTCCCATTTGAACAAACCAAATGTCATACCAAAATGTAAGCATGTGATGAATAACAAATGTACTAAGTATGCACACAATGGACATACATAGCATAAAATGTAATGTAAAACAATGTACTAAGTATGCACACAATGGACATACATAGCATAAAATGTAATGTAAAACGATGTACTAAGTATGCAACAAAGGACATACATAGCAAAAACAATGAAATCATGTACTATAAGTGTACTATTGAACATAACAAGCATATGATATGAAAACATAAAAAGCACGAAAGTAACCAGTAGGCACATGTGTTTCACCAAAAAATATTTGGAAAACAGTAAAAGAGGGGTCTATGTACTCACTTGAGATTGCTCAATAGTCCTAGGATAACCACCAAGCAATGCTAGAAGATCACGGAATCAAACGGTACCTAATATAGGTAACTACATTAATAAACCGGACCTAAATCGGAGGATCGGATAGAGTGAGGGCTCGTAAAGCAAATGAGTATGGGAACTCATGTAATATGGTTTAACAAAGCCCATATACTAAAATGAAACCTAACCTAAGTGCTTACGACCCATTACGACCCGTTTAGGTAGCTTATGCTACTTTAACGCGTCGTTCGCGTAAAACACGTTCGGAACGCCTAACTAGTCCTATGACAAGTAAAATATGCCTTAACATGTCTAATATTGTTGCCAAATCAGTTTAGATGTTAAAAGTTATGTTACATATGCTTAAAATGAATTTTGGCGTAAAAAGAGCATTTTGGTAATTTACCTAAGGCATATAAACTACCTATCATACAACTACTTAACGAAGCGACCATAAGGTATAACCTCGGAAGGTTATTCCCTATATACTTTGGTCACCTAATGTGTTTGGTCGGATCCTAATGATCGACCAAACGGGTCGGGTTCGAAAGTATAAGCGATTGTTTAGATCGCTTACCTCATGACCCTATATAAGCACTAAACTAAAAGTGACGAGCTAAGCATGTTAAAACATGCTTAACTAAGTTTAGAAAACAGGTTTGGTATCAAAACAAACGGTTTTGATACCTAAGAGTAGTTTGGTTACAAAATACGCAAGAATACGCATTTTGGCCGAAACTACGACTCGTCACTGAGTCTAGATAACGTGGTAATCAGTAGGTATAGCCACTAGGGACTATAACCATCGTGATTACGCTCACGTTAGGAAGTTCAAACGAACTTCGCGTTGACCATAAACTGGTCAATGCAGAAAGTCAAACATAGTTTGACTTTCGGACTCGAAAAGCGATAAAAGAACAAAGGAACACTTACAAAGGGTCCCCGCAAGCTAATCTTGATCCAAGTAGCTCAGGTATGAAGCAATGGCTTCAACTTAGAGCATTCTTAGATCAGATTTGTGGGTTTTGTAAGTGAAAGGGGTTGGGTATTTATAGGAATGTTAGAACCGTTAAGATCGTTTATCGAATAACGTGTTTCAATCTCATCCCTACATTTGTTGCAACACCTTGGTACCCAAATTGGCCCCCTAACATTAGGGATTAACATGTGGCATTGGGTTTATGAGTGCTTAACAGTTGTAACCAGCTGTTAACGACATTCTGAGGTTATGGGAGGTCCTTACGGACCGTAAGGGTGAGGGCTTACCGTCCGTAAGCTAGTAACTTTGCTGAAATTACAGATTTGGTCCCTGTAGCTCCAAACTTGGTTTTCGATGCATTTTTAACACGTTTAAGCCCCGTTAACCCCATTTCAAAGCCCTAAAATGAAGTTAAAGTATAGGGAACTTAAAATGTGCTAAAAAATATCTTAGATGTCGGTTCGTTTGGCCGTACGATTGCGTTGTTCGGTTAATTATGACGGAAGTCGTAACGGACGCAAAAATGATCCAAATTACACGACGAATGGATTTTTCTTATGCCAAACACTAAAATAAAATATTTTAGTGCTTACATAAACTTTTGGATGTCTGGATGTATTCAGAACGTAAGATATGCGTGAAAATGCAAACTTGTGCACTTTTTGACGCTTTTAGTCCCTGAATGACCCAAAAGTTTATTTTAGCACACCGAACCCCTCAAAGCTTAGGTTATTTAAGGTATGTTGATGTTCCGGAGTATTTGTTGCATTGAACTGGTTATATTTACGCATCAGTGCGCGTATAACCTTCCAGAAAGCGATTTAAAGCTTGAAATCGAACAAGAATTGATATGTGCAAATGATACACATATTTATACAAGTCCAAAGTATGAAATACAATGTTTCATTAGTTTGGTATTTGTTTGACGATTGAAGTGACACAGGTGTCACAGTCTCCCCTACTTTAGGAAATTTCGTCCCGAAATTTTATTTAGAGGAAACTTATGAGAGTTTGAAACATGAAGTTGAAAAGACCAAACAACACTGGTTAGAGTTCTTGAACTTCTAGTAACTTTAAATAACATCAAGCTTGCAATGTAGGAGGGACACTTATATACAAGTCTATTAAGCATTATTGGTGCGTCCACCATACCTCCTGTACATTGTTCACATTTCGTTATTGTTGCCACTATCGGTTCTTACACATAATAAATCTTACTGTGGTTTCCTTGCACTGAACTTTGTAATTATGTATGCATCCATAATTACGTAATTCCTTGCATAGTCACGTAGTGCATCTTAAAATGTGTAGGGGAAGAACATAATGAATGAGCCTGTGATGATTGTGACTAGACCACCATAGGGTCCCTTTTATTAAATCAATAAATGATTTTAGTAGACAACCAAGGAGTCTTTTCAGCTTATATCATCACATGTCATTCTTAACCAGATTTTTGAATTAATCTTTTTGACTAGACCACTAAAAGGGTCTCTTATGAATCATGGAATGGTACTATATAATCCAAGGGTCTTAACTATTACATAGAAGCCCATTAAGGATTTAAGGTAGTACCTTTGGATATCCTACTATGAATCCTTCATATGAAGATATGGAAGGTTCTACGAGGATTTGGATAACGAAAATAAAACGACAAAAGGAAAAACATAACATAAAAACACATAACCACAAAATTGTTTATCTTGATCTTTAATTTGTTATCATTTTGTTAATTGTGCACATGCATTTAAAGCATACCAGGTATCCAATCCGTGGATTTTGATTGGCACTTTAAATATTTCCAAGGATCTAACTATAAAGATAGGAAGATCTTAAAACGAAAATTCGATTTCGATTATAAGGAATCGAAATGTTCGAATTAGGGTATACAAGGAATCCAATTAAGGACTTGGATTTGAATGGAAATCATCCACAAGGGTCTAATTGTGAAGATAAAAAGATCCCATGTGGATTTTGGGAATTGGAGAGCGGGAGGCGTTTCAAAACCTTGCACTCGACGTGCTTAAGTCAAAACATGAGGTAAAATGCTTATGAAGTTGAGATGCTCGATATGCCAAGGTGACATATGAAGCGAATTTTGAAGGTTAAGTCAATGTATGAGGAAAATATTTTTTTGAAATCATAAAGTGTATTAGATAAGTATGTTTATAAAATGTTTTAAAATCATGCGAGATGAATTTTAAAATTATGTATAAGGTTTTGGAAATCATAAATGATGCTTTTGAAGTTATGCACTTGAAATAAGTAATTATATGGTATTAATAACATTTTGAAATCATGAAGGTTGTTTTTGAAAACATAGACAATGTCCTTGAAATCATGGAGGTTGTTTTTGAAAACATATGTTATGCATGTTGAAAAAAAATCAGAACGTAATGGGTTTAAGATTTGAAAATACCCTTAGTTATCTAACCAAGAATTCAAAGGCACAGATGTGTGAAAAGCATGATTACTCATAATGTCACTTTATTTCATGTACTTCCTTTCTTAGAATGAAACGAGTACTTAGAATTTTCCAAGGGAATCATGAGCAAACGCAAGAATGGGAAATTCGCAAGAGCAGTTTGTAAGGAACATAGTTCCTTGATGTAGGTATCATAGGGAAAAGTCATACACACATATACTACACTTGTACATCAGAATTGTGAACAACGATTTATTTATAAACAAAATAGATTGTTTCAGGGTTCCACAAAAGATACAAAAGCATAAGATTCAAATTATTCAAGGCAGCAGCATTTTCTAATCAGCTAAATGCTTATCTGTGGGTCAGATTTGCATTAGCAAGCTTTGGGCAATCCCTTAGGAAATGGCCCATCTCGCCACAGTTGTAACAGGACCCTGGTGGAAACGAGCTTGAGCAGGATTGTCGCCAGCTTGATTTGGACCACTTTGGTTTGGGTTAATTCGACAAGCACTTTCCAGGTGACTAATTCGTCCGCGTGATACACACAGATGACACTGTAAGTGAGCTTGGTGATGCCCCTTACATTTGTTGCATGACGGTGCCGTTCCCTTGTATTGTTTCTTAGCAGGTGGTGTTGACACCTGGCTAGGTCCTGCCTGATTTGGTGCAGCTGTAGTTGGGAAAACCCTTGCTGTATGACCTATAAGTCCACAAATCTGGCATTTGCGGCACTTCACACTAGCATGACGATGAAGGTTACATTGGTTGCACAAGGGTGCAGTTCCATTGTATGGCTTCCTAGCAGGGGGTTGAGCTGGTTGCTTGGGGATGGCTTGACCATTGTGAGCGACCACGACGAAGTTTTGAGAAGCCTTTCGCTTCTTTGACTTCTTAGGGGATCCAGTCTATTCATCCATGCTCTTTGATTCCTTGATTGGTTTCTTGGCTGGTGGTGCTGTCACTTGGCTAGGTCTTGCCTGTTTTGGTGCAACCGCTGTGGGATTCTTTGAAGCTTTATGTTTCTTTGGTTTAGGTGAAGGCTTGGCCTCTTTCTCCTTTGGTGACTCTTGAGTTGCTTCATCCTGGAGACGATACATGGCAGTAGCTAATTCAACAGTCTTTAGGACTACTTCGCCTATTCGCTGGGCAAATTTGGCAGTCTGCTCTGATATCTGCGCATCGTTGCGATGAAGAGACATTTTGGAGGAAAAGAAAGATATAGGAGGAAACAAATGAAATGTTATCGGCAAATAAAATAAAATGACAACACATAGAAATTGCGATCATTTGTTTGTTACCTAAGGCAAACAAATGAGACGGTGACTAATCAAAGTAAGCGGGTCATATTATTGTATCGCGAAGACATGATTTAGCCTATAAGTGGACACTCACCCCAAGAGTTCCCAGGTAAGAGTGACTGGTCCAATTATGTGGATTTGTACGAACACTCTAGCCTTAGACAGAAAACTCAGAGTACAGGCATCCACTCTTCCAGATTGCACGTGTTCACACTATAAGACCCAAACTTTGACGAGGTTTTGAAAATTCAAAGGGGTTCAAAACCTTATAACAGAGGGTTCAAAACCTAGTAATCAATCATCCTAGAACAGATGATTAGTTTTCAAAGTGGTTTTGAAATTTATGTTCTTGTTGCGGTTGTCACTTAAGGATAGGTGACGGTATTGTTTTATGTCTAAACGCAAGTAAACTCGCGTTAGGGTCCTAGGAAGGTTATAGACTAGGTCAAAGCATTACTAATAACCTAATTCCCTATAACCATGGGCTCTGATACCAACTTTTCTGTCACACCCCGACCACGTAAAACAACAAAACGTGGTGGAAGCGTCGGGGAGTGTTGTAACAGAATCATTATTTCATAACACATGGAAATTGAAATATTGTTTTATTGATTAAAAGAGTTACAATGTCTTGACAATCAAAGAATCATAACATAAATAACTAGTCTTGCATCTTTTATTGTCGCTAAGGCCCAAGTCCGCCTAAGTGTATCTTGATAAATCCTAAGCATCATATCCTGAAACACATGTGAAAATAGGTACGTCAGCATAAAAATGCCTGTGAGATACATAGGTTTTGTGAAAATAGAATTCATGACTTATGTTTAAGAAAATGTTTAGTCATGAACCTTGTAATTTGCTTTGTCTTGTAAATCATTTGAAAAGTGATAAATAAACCAAATGATATATATGTATAAAAGAATAATACATGGTTAAGTAAATAACCAAGTAAAATGAGTTTATAGAAGATAAGTTGTTTGTAAAACAATGTATTGTGAAAAGTATGTTATTTGTATAAAATGTTATATGTCTAAATTGAAATAATTCAAATAATGCTACGATATGTAATACCATACAAGCACTTATATATAGGAAGTACCAGCGGCGTATCCACCATGCTTGTATCATATTACACACGCCTCGTTACTTAAATCACTTACTCAAACCAAACCACCAAAGTAAAATGTTTTTGTATAATCAAATGTCAAAATGTTTGTGTGAAAACCATGTCTAATGTCTATGTCTATTGTAAATCATGAATTGTGTATATCAATGTCAAAATGTTTATGTCTAATGTAAATCATGAATTGTGTATATCAATGTCAAAATGTTTATGTCTAATGTAAATCATGAATTGTGTATATCAATGTCAAAATGTTTATGTCTAATGTAAATCATGAATTGTGTATATCAATGTAAAAATGTTTATGTCTAATGCAAATCATGTAATGTGTATCCAAAATATCATGTATGGTAAGTGAAATATATCAACTAAACCATATGTAAAATGCACAAAAACAAGGTATTGAAGTAAATCATGGTTTAAATCAAAGTTATGTTTTATGGAACAAATGCATGCTATACTGATATAAACATCTATGCGGTATTGTGAAAATGCATACATTCAAGCCTTGTGACTGTGGCGATAAACCCCTAAATGAATTTAAAGGTCTATCTGTGTTACGTTTATCGAATTCGGTCATTCCTTCCATCCAAACATACCTAGGATGTCAGGAACGGGAGTTGTCAATTCCTATGGTACCACTACCTACTAACGAATGGCGTGATCAATGTTAATGAATGTATATTGTCCCATTTGAACAAACCAAATGTCATACCAAAATGTAAGCATGTGATGAATAACAAATGTACTAAGTATGCACACAATGGACATACATAGCATAAAATGTAATGTAAAACAATGTACTAAGTATGCACACAATGGACATACATAGCATAAAATGTAATGTAAAACGATGTACTAAGTATGCAACAAAGGACATACATAGCAAAAACACAATGAAATCATGTACTATAAGTGTACTATTGAACATAACAAGCATATGATATGAAAACATGAAAAGCACGAAAGTAACGAGTAGGCACATGTGTTTCACCCCAAAATGTTTGGAAAATAGTAAAAGAAGGGTCTATGTACTCACTTGAGATTGATCAATAGTCCTAGGATAACCACCAAGCAATGCTAGAAGATCACGGAATCAAACGGTACCTAATATAGGTAACTACATTAATAAACCGGACCTAAATCGGAGGATCGGATAGAGTGAGGGCTCGTAAACCAAATGAGTATGGAAAGTCATGTAATATGGTTTAACAAAGCCCACATACTAAAATGAAACCTAACCTAAGTGCTTACGACCCATTACGACCCGTTTAGGTAGCTTATGCTACTTTAACGCATCGTTCGCGTAAAACACGTTCGGAACGCCTAGCTAGTCCTATGACAAGTAAAATATGCCTTAATATGTCTAATATTGTTGCCAAATCAGTTTAGATGTTAAAAGTTATGTTACATATGCTTAAAATGAATTTTGGCGTAAAAAGGGCATTTTGGTAATTTACCTAAGGCATATAAACTACCTATCATACAACTACTTAACGAAGCGACCATAAGGTATAACCTCGGAAGGTTATTCCCTGTATACTATGGTCACCTAATGTGTTTGGTCGGATCCTAATGATCGACCAAACGGGTCGGGTTCGAAAGTATAAGCGATTGTTTAGATCGCTTACCTCACGACCCTATATAAGCACTAAACTAAAAGTGACAAGCTAATTATGTTAAAACATGCTTAACTAAGTTTAGAAAACAGGTTTGGTATCAAAACAAACGGTTTTGATACCTAAGAGTAGTTTGGTTACAAAATACGCAAGAATACGCATTTTGGCCGAAACTACGACTCGTCACTGAGTCTAAATAACGTGGTAATCAGTAGGTATAGCCACTAGGGACTATAACCATCGTGATTACGCTCACGTTAGGAAGTTCAAATGAAATTCGCGTTGACCATAAACTGGTCAATGCAGAAAGTCAAACAGAGTTTGACTTTCGGACTCGAAAAGCGATAAAAGAACGAAGGAACACTTACAAAGGGTCCCCGCAAGCTAATCTTGATCCAAGTAGCTCAGGTATGAAGCAATGGCTTCAACTTAGAGCATTCTTAGATCAGATTTGTGGGTTTTGTAAGTGAAAGGGGTTGGTTATTTATAGGAATGTTAGAACCGTTAAGATTGTTTATCGAATAACGTGCTTCAATCTCATCCCTACATTTGTTGCAACACCTTGGTACCCAAATTGGCCCCCCAACATCAGGGATTAACATGTGGCATTGGGTTTATGAGTGCTTAATAGCTGTAACCAGCTGTTAACCACATTCTGAGGTTATGGGAGGTCCTTACGGACCGTAAGGGTGAGGGCTTACGGTCCGTAAGCTAGTAACTTTGCTGAAATGACAGATTTGGTCCCTGTAGCTCCAAACTTGGTTTTCGATGCATTTTTAACACGTTTAAGCCCCGTTAACCCCATTTCAAAGCCCTAAAATGAAGTTAAAGTATAGGAAACCTAAAATGTGCTCAAAAATATCTTAGATGTCGGTTCGTTTGGCCGTACGATTGCGTTGTTCGGTTAATTACGACGCAAAAATGATCCAAATTACACGACGAATGGATTTTTCTTATGCCTAACACTAAAATAAAATATTTTAGTGCTTACATAAATTTTTGGATGTCTGGATGTATTCAGAACGTAAGATATGCGCGAAAATGCAAACTTGTGCACTTTTTGACGCTTTTAGTCCCTGAATGACCCAAAAGTTTATTTTAGCACACCGAACCCCTCAAAGCTTATTTCTAAGTTATGTAAAGGTTATTTAAGGTATGTTGATGTTCCGGAGTATTTGTTGCATTGAACTGGTTATATTTACGCATCAGTGCGCGTATAACCTTCCAGAAAGCGATTTAAAGCTTGAAATCGAACAAGAATTGATATGTGCAAATGATACACATATTTATACAAGTCCCAAGTATGAAATACAATATTTCATTAGTTTGGTATTTGTTTGACGATTGAAGTGACACAGGTGTCACAATATGGATAATTTATTTTGAGGGAATATTTTTTTCTTATTTAATTGGTTAAATAACATTATAAAAACTTGTGAGATATTGTAAAAGTCTTATAACATATAATGTTATAATTTTATAAAAGTTATAAAATAAAACAAGACTTAAATTATTAAAAGAAATTTGCTTTTTATAACAAAAAATCAGCCCGTACATGGTCTTCCAAAGACATTATGGTCCAATGAGAAAGCATGCTATGGTTAGTGTAACAACTCTCACAAAAACTATTATTTATTAGTATATTTAGTTCAATAGGAAACCCTAATTGAAACACCCAAGTGATTCTACACAAACTCTAAAATTTTCAGAACAATCAGAATCAGGATTAGGCCCCCTAAAACTCAGGGGGTAAAACCCTAGTTACGATTATCCACATAAAACGGTGTCAAAATTGAATTTTACGAAACTGTCGAATCAGCCAGCCTACAAACACACGTAGCTACCCTATGGTAGATAGGGACCCCTCACGCCACGCGACGCCCAGGGGGGTACCCCTCGCGTCACGCGAGGGGGTCAAAAATTTGTGTATAAATAGTGGACTTTGGGACATGAATTCTGGAGTTAATGTCACACCCTGGCTTTGCGGAAGCGTGGTTAATTTTGGTGTGACTTCTTAATACCATAGCTTAATCATAACAAAGCTATATGAAATAAAATCATGCAAGATCATCCGTTTGATTAAGTTTTGAAACCAGAGTAACATACCATTGTCTTAGAAACTTACAACACCGTAACATAAAACATTGTCTTAAACAACATAAACAGTAACATGAAACAGACGCAGTTTAAGATTTGTGACTTGTCCAGGAAAGAGTCACATTTCCTAAACTGGGATGACCTTGGAACCCTTGTGCAGCGGGAAAACATAACATACCGTGCCAGATCTTTAGTTTCCTGAAATACATGTAAGTTGAAAAATCAACAATAATGTTGAGCGAGTTCATGTGCAAGTGAGTATGTAAAAACACTTGTAAGTATAAAAGTTCCCTGGTATGTAGCAGTGTAAGGAAAAGAGATCACCAATGGTTTGCAAGGCCATTAGCATGTGTGAAATGCAAGTAGGAGACTCAACCTAGCCGATTTATGCGTCGGGTACAAAGTCACTCAAGGTCTGTTCTGTTGGTCCTCTTAGAGGTCCGTTCTGTTGGGCCTAGAGTTGGGCTCGCTACACCCAGATAGATCTACCGCTTACGTCCCTCGGTGTTCTGCCTACCCATTCACATGATCTAGGTAGTAAACCTCCTTACGTTAACCATACCATGTATAAAGTACTTGTAAACAAAGTAACATGTATTTCACCCCCGCAGTTAAGAAAACTGAAAACAGTTAGAGAAAAGGGGGACATGAACTCACAGTGAAGCGTCTCTACCAAGTATCTCCAAATCAGAAAGCTGTGCGACGACCTACAAGTGCTAATTCTATTAGACGGACGGCCGTGCCTTAGCTTTATAGTTAAATCTTTGGGAAATAGTTAGACAACTATTTCGTGTTTACGTTCTGTATATACTTGGTAGTTAATCTCCTTCCCAAGGATGGGGGATTCAATACATGTGCGTTCAAATTAAATCATTAAGTCTCACTTAATATATATATATTTCCAATTCCAAAATATAAGTATTTTTCTCAAAATATTATATTTTCATTTCACATAGTTTTTCTCCAATAATACGTTGTTAAAATACGCGTTCATAAATATTTCTGTAAGTGCGTAAGTTACGTTTTAACAATCGAGTGGTAATATAATTACCGGTATAACTTATACATTTATGGTGAAAGCGTTCGTATTATTTTGGATTCGTTAACGTTCGTAAATATTATTTTTACTCTAAAAATAATACTTATGCATTTCACAAAATAATCATAAACAGTGTGTGAAAAATATATATTTATTGTTTTGGTCAAAAATTACCGAAGTAATTAAGTGATCAAATTAGTTAAGTGAGGTAGTGTGCTAGAAGTAAATGTCAAAAATGTGTTAATTAAATTACTTGCAAAAACAGTTTAAGGATACGGCTCGGGATATTGAGCTGTATCGACGATCAAACAATGAGCAAATAATGAGCAAAAAGTAAAGGAAGTGACACGAGATGTACGAGGAAAGCCCTTGATCAATCTAGATCGCCGGCATAAAACCTCGGGAGCTGACAATCGCAGCTGCCTTGTTCTTCAATTGCTTCAAAAATCAGGATACAGTGCAGGATGTGGTACGGATCGACTAAGTGTTACAACGAAAATGAAATACAAGTGTGGTGTTTGCAACTAGCTAGAATGTGATTGTGTTCGAGAGTGTAAGTGTGAAATGATGTGTTCTAAGTTGATCCGACCTCATCTATTTATAGTAAAGATAAGATAACTAACTACCCTAAACTCGCGGGATTCACCGAATATTCCTTCTTGGAACGTTGCAGACCTGGTCTTTCGGGCTCAACGTCTCTTTCTCAACAAATTCGTCCGAGTCTTGAGGAGAAGAAGTCCTTGTGACCGTTAGCAAGCCTCTGCCCTTAACCTGCACGTGGTTAATTCAATAAGCTTCAGGATATCGCCCAAGATGTCAGCAATATCCTCTTCCAGCATCCTGATTACAAATAAACAAACAAAGGCAGGATATTGGTCAGGATACATATGTTAAGAAAATGACCCCTAACATTTATCACGTTAAATTTTGTGAAAACCCCACCTCCGAATATTTAGTAAATAAAGTCATGGCGAAATTTATATTTCGAAAACATGCCAAAGATAATTCTAACACTTGTAGTGTAAATATTTCTAAGTGTTAGGTTTTTAGAAAAATTTCGCCAGAGTTTCCTCTGTAACTGGAGGTGGCCACGCTTTCAAGCGTATCATTTTCTTTATCAAATCAATTTCAACAACTTCCTTATTCAATCAAACAATTTCCAGCACATCAAACTAGTCGACAAGTATGTAAATCGCATAATCGCATGAACTTGTAGTTTTTCCGAAACTATAGTGTAAATCCCAGTTTATTTTGTGGATCTTTATATAAAGTAATTTTGATCTCGTAAAAACCTCGTTTTTAGAGAAATCCGTCTTTACAACTTCTCGTCCTTTTTTACAAAGTTTGTTATTTTGTCGAAACTTTTTACTTCACAAGTGTTTACACACTTGTGGTTTGTAAAAAATCATACTTGTTAGTGTAAGATCCGACTTTTAGAAAACATGATTTCTTTGATACGTGGTTCTTTGAAAATACCACTTGCAGATGCGTAGATCCGCTAGTTTTAAATACTATTGTACAAGTTAAAACACTTTTACACAAGTAAAACATTTTTACACAAGTTCATGTTTCATATGTGGTAGAGTTTCACCTTTTAACCCTTGTTACTTCTAAAATAGCTTTGTGTCATGATTCAAGAACATGACTACATCGGGTTAAATGGTGATCCGAGCTACCACAATCATAGATCGGGTCTCAATAAACACAACTTTCAATTACTACAACATTTACACAACTTATGTGCTATTAACCATCATTTTTCATGTTTTTAGTAGACTTTTGTGCATCATTTTGCATTTTAACGAGATTTAACCGATACAAATCCTTTTAACCACTTTAGAATAGTTCAAATACGAGTTTTAAGCATTATACCTCTAGCTCGAGGCTAGGGAAGAATCTATGCGCAAATGAGGTGGATAAAAGCTAGAGAAAGAGGTCCTTCAAACTCCGAGTGCACCAAGACTCCTAATACTCGACCCTTGACGCTTTCACGGACTTGGAATCGGTTGATCAAGATCGAAAGTATGATGGATGGGGGGTGGGGTGTTCGGCCGAGAGTGTAAGGGAGAGGGAGAGAGAGAGAGAGTTGGAGTGTTGTGATGAGTGTGAATGATTATGTTATGTAAACTCATGATCTTATAGACTAAACACAAGTGTATTATCCAATGGACTTTATGTCCCATAGATATTAAGCAAGGATGATTAAGCAAATCTTACCAAGTACAAGGTATGTCCCCTAGGGGACCGAATTCGGCCAAGAGGGGGGGGGTCCTTGGTTCGAATTCAACTAGGTTAGTTGATGTTTAGTTAGGTTAATTAGGTTAGTTAAGTGTTGAACTTAGTTAGTGATGTTTAGTGCTTTAAAGCGGGTGTTAGGGTATTCAGGGACCCTAACTGGCTCAGAAAAAGATAAATAGTGAAAATAACAATATTTTCATGTTTCGGGTAACGCCCGGTTGTTCGGTTGGATAGTAATCCGTTAAAGTGTTAACAAAGCTTTAAAGTGTCGTTATTACTCTCTTTAGTGACACAGCTTATTCCTGACACTTTGGAAAGTGTCTAGTAATATTTTTCTCATGTTTTGGCACTTTATTAGTTAGCTAGAAGCTGAAATATCTTGTAAAGTGCTGAGTTTTGTACTTTAAGTACGTTTTAGGCACATCCAGTCATAGTGACTTATTCCTAGAGACGCAGTTCCACAACCCTTATATCCCTACACTCACTACTAGTGTAGCAAAACATTTCAGGCTCTTACAGGCCTTAGAGGCAGTGTTTGCCTGATGCTGGCTTTATCAGCATGTTCAATAGGTTATCCGTTATAGTGCTACTGTGTGTTTTTTGTGCATCATGGTTGTCACTAGGGTTCAGCACGTAAATAATGTAGTGACGATAAGCAAAGTATGATGCAAGTAAGTACATGTATCAGATATCAAGTAGCAGTTCATCAGCTAGTTCAAACAAGCACAGTAATTAAGCAGTAATTAATCATTAATTAAGTCGTACGGATACCTGGTTTGGTGCGGGTTGTCACAGTTAAAACGACGTAAAATTTCGATACGTACACTGAGTTACGTTCTGTTTACTATTAAAACACATACGAATCCCGAATCGCTGCCGCAAACAGGGTAATAACTCGATCGCTGCTACGATTCAATGTCCGATCGATTAAACTATCCAATGGATGTTTAAGTGCTGCCCACATTAGGGTTATGCTTTCTCATTCGTCGTTAATTCGATGGATGTTTAAGTATCGCACTTTGTCATTCGTTGTGAGGGTTAATCTCGTGAGTTATCGTAAATGCTGTATTGATTACTAACCCAGTTTGTGTGCATTGTTATTTAAATTAGGTTAACAAGGCTAATCAGTAGACCAGACTCTGTCCGTGTTAAATCTGCAATGTGAGTCATTCTCTTTTTATCAAATTACTTTCAAAATCATGTTTATTGTCAAAGTTATAATTACGGGGATTAAGTCTTTGTAATCACCAAGTTACAGCCGGTATGTGGGGTTTTGTATACATTACTTGATAATCTTCACCATTGGGGCAGCCAAGGGGTGATATGACCATAGTCACAGACACCATTGGACAATAAGAGGGCCAATGGGTCGAGTGACAAAATACCGTGGGTAGTTGGTTTGATATCAGGAAACATTGTAATCGCTCTTAATACTGTAAATTATAGCAAACAGGTCATTTTAGTAAATAGAATGATTCACCAGTATTTCCCGCTGACAAAACCTTTTTCAAACATATTTCAGGTGATCTGTTGTGATTCAGGAAAAGTGTTGTGGAGCACTGCAAGCTTAAGAAAGTGGCTCATTATAAAATAAAGAAATATGTTTTGTAAAATAAAGATTTCTTCATGAAATCATATGATTGTAAATTACCGGGGTTTTATCCCGAGTTGTGAAATAAAATAAATCGGGAAAATTTTAGCTTTAAAAAGATCCTGATGATAAACTTTCGCTGTTAAACTTAATTAAATAAATACCACGGGATTTCTGTCCCGCGGCTCCTGAAACGGGTCAAACCGGGTCGGGGGCCGTGACAGAAAAAGGTGGTATCAGAGCCACTGAGTTAAGCTAATTAAGTATTTAAAAATACTTAATTTTTCCTGATTACCATTATGTGATTATGTGTTTTATTAACAGATTATTTGTTAGTTACAGTATGGGTAAGCAAACGCTTTCAAAGATCTATCTTAAATTAGATAGGTTATCAATTGAAAAGGGAAGTTCATCCTAAACTCCTGAAGAATGAATATTTGTTCGAAAAGCCCAATACGAGGAACCACTTTCTCCTGATAAAAGAAGTTTGATTATTAGAAAAAGTCAGGAGAAATTAAGGAAATCTCGAGAAAAGAAAGTTAAAAAGGAAACCCAGGAATTAACCAGTAAATCACCTTGGGAAGACAAGTTAGACGAAAAATGGGCAGATCTTTATATGTTAGCAACAGTAGCAGTAAATGCAGATCTTTAAATAATTTGTTTCAGTTTTAGCAAACCATATCACCTACAAGCTAGAAAATCCATCCAGTAAATAAATAAATTTACAGTAAAACATAATGTGTTTTAAATTTCAGTTGTTTTGTAGTCATATGGTATGCAATAATATGTGAAGGTTATTTTTGAAAGTTATTATAAAATTTTAACTTATTATTTTTACATATATGTTAAACAGCATGAATGAGTTATCTGGAGCCCTAGAGAATCTCAACCTCTACCCTGTAAACATAGAAGTTTCTAAAGAATTTACTGGGTATTTTCCTGATGTGGAACAACCTATAGAATTCAACGCTCCACCTTTGGAAAAGCCAAAACCTAAGAAAAGAAAGAGATTCGTATGGGGGAGGCGTGTACATAAGAGAAAGCCAGCTAAGAGACTTCCTAAAATAAACAATCCCTTAGAAAAAGGAAAAGAAATTAAAACCGGGGAAAGTTCTAGACAGCAGGAATTGGAGACTGAAGTCAGGGAAGAGTCTAGGTGTAACACCCCGACCCGGAACGGGCCGGCGTGTCACTATAACGGTGGTCAGATCAAAAACATAATTCCATTTATACTTAAATGTATTACAAGGCTTTACAGATTAATGAAGGATATCTAATCCATCACAATTATTTCTACCGTCTTTTCCAAACACTCGAGCACTCTTCCATATTCCGTCCCAGCTTGTCTTGATAACCTGACGTAAAGAAGAAAACAACAACAACAAAAACGTACGTCTGAGCAAAATTTTGAAAAGTTTTGCCCAGTGTGCGGATAGAGGAAAACAAAAGCTTATTTTAATATCCGGAGGTAACTTCATGTGAAAATGATACGATGCAAGAACATAATTTCCTAATCATATCTTACGGATGTACCCATGAGCAAACTGAAAACGTGACAATACACAGGTAGCTACTCCTGCATACTTATCACACGAAATGGCAAGTTGGCATACCCGTTATCCATTTCCTGAAAACTTAAATCCTAGGATCTGATCCATACGCCTCCTAATATATGTACCACACTTGTACTTAAGAGACGCCGTGAACTAATCTCTCCGTCACGGGTGGAGCACATGAGGTTGATGCCACAACAACATGCTCGTGGGACACTCCACGAGAAGCGATACTCAGGGTATCAGAGTACAAATGGTCTTATTCACATAACTTATAAAACTTATTTTCAGAACAGAACGGAACATATATTGGAACATGCGATAATGAGTACAACTTAACAGAAAAACTATCGCATGACATGAAACTAAATCAAATGATTAGGATAGGAATCGAACGGACTGTCAAATGAATCGATAATCAAAGACGTGAGGAGTTTTAAAAACAAGACATAGTAATTTAAAACAATTTCACTTGAATAACATAATGCTTGTATATCATATTAAACTTGTAACTTATTTACTTATAACTTATAAGTCTTAAGATATTTAACTTGTAACTTGTAAAATACGAATCTTTGGCGAGATTGAAAATATAAGAGTGGAACCAGTCATCAAGGTATGGTTATCAATCCTATCTTGACAATTTCGTCCCCAAAATGTGGTTTATTAAACGAAACAAGATAAAACCTTGACTCGTTAATAAGGAACCACTAGAGTAGGAAATGAAACTTGTATAAAATAAATCATTTTCTAAATAACTGATGTAAAACAAAACCTTTTCAAAACGTTTGTAACTTTCAACACATGTTTCATAACTTAATCTTAATACGGAATCTATAACTTATTTCATAACTTAGTCTTAATACGGAATCTATAACTTATTTCATAACTTAATCTTAATACGGAATCTATAACTTATTTCATAACTTAATCTTAATACGGAATCTATAACTTATTTCATAACTTAATCTTAATACGGAATCTATAACTTATTTCATAACTTAATCTTAATACGGAATCTATAACTTATTTCATAACTAAATCTTAATATGGAATCTATAACTTATTTTATAACTTAATCTTAATACGGAATCTATAACTTATAACTTAATCTTAATATGGAATCTATAATCAGGAATGATATACTTGTATCAAAATGATCTAAATCGAAAGAAAGGATTCTATCCGTACCCAACGGACATAAATCGACAGAAAGGGTTCTTATAAAAACGACATAAATCGAAAGAAAGGATTCTACCCGTACGATATATCAGAATTGACAGAAATCGAAAGAAAGGAATCTACCTGTACGGAACTTATAACTTATACTTAGGTCTTAATACGGACTTTAAAATCAGAAATGATATACTTGTATCAAATGAAGTAAATTGAAAGAAAGGAACCTATCCGTACTGAACTTATAACTTATAACTTAGATCTTAATACGGACTTTAAAATCAGAATGATATGATGCAAATCGAAAGAAAGGAGTCTATCCGTACGATATATCAGAATTGACAGAAATCGAAAGAAAGGAACCCGTACGATATATCAGAATTGACAGAAATCGAAAGAACGGAATCTACCCGTACGGATTTTATAACTTATACTTAGATCTTAATACGGACTTTAAAATCAGAAATGATATACTTGTATTTGAAAGAAAGGAACCTATTCGTACGGAATTCATAACTAAATCCTAATACGGAACTTAAAATCATGACTTAATCTTAATACGGAATTCTTATACTCAAATAACATAAATCGAAATAAGGGATCTTTTATAAAAACAACATAAATTGAAAGGAAGGAACCTATCCGTACCTTAGAATATCCAGGTGATGCTATCTTGTTTTCTATTGTAGATTTATACGGGCAGAGTTTAGCCTACTGATTATCCTCTTAACCTAATTTGCTCACAAACTAGGTATTTAACTTAATTCAGCATTTACGATAACTCACGAGATCAAATTCTCATAATGAATGACAAAATGCAATACTTTGCCCATCGAATTAACGATGATCCGTTGAATTAACAACGAACGACAAGGTATAATACTTTACCCATCGAATTAACGATGATCCGTCAAATTAATGACGAACGATAAAGTATAACCCTAATGTGGGCGGCACTTAAACATTCATTTGATATTTGAATCAATCGGACAATGAATCGTAGCAGCGATTGAGTTAATACCCTGTTCTGCAGCACCCCACTATACTTAATTTGTGTTTTGTGTGTGTTTGGAGAGTAATCGGACGAAATCTCAGCGTGTATTTTGAGTTTCTTCGTCGATTTTGTGCCCAGATTCAAGTGCCAAGGCCTGCTATTTATACACGAAATTTGACAAGCTTACGGACCGTAAGCTTAAGAAGGTTGAGGTCCGTAAGGCTGCTTACAGACCATAAGCTTGGTGACCTTACGGTCCGTAAGGTATACTTCATGCTTAAATTGTTGCCACGTGTGGGACTAGCTCAGATGAGTCGACATTTTCTGAAATTTCAACTTGGAGAGCACGTAATTCGGATAATCGTCAAGTAGGGAATACCCCCCCTGAGTTTTAGGGGCCCTAATCCTGATTCTGAAAATTCTGAAAATCTTAGGGTTTGTGCAGAATCACTTGGGTGTCTTAATTAGGGTTTCCTATTGGACTATAAATCATAAGGGTTGTTACTTTTTATGTTTTAAAATTTTCGGGTGTTACAAATCTACCCCTCTTAAAAAAAAATTTCGTCCTCGAAATTATTGCATACCTATATATATATTAATAATCATACTTAAACGCGACCCACTATGATCAATAGTCATACTTGAAATAAAGCTAGAGTAAAAACAATGAAGATGACGAAATACTTATGTTCGAGACTATCATGAAGTGAAAAGAAAAGTCGAAATCCTAACCCAATGTCTACCCATTACCTCACAGGTCTTATTTTATGTTTAAGTTTTCTACAGGAAAGAGCCTTTGCTCTGATACCATAGCTGTAACACCCCGACCCGGAACGGGCCGGCGTGTCACTATAACGGTGGTCAGATCAAAAACATAATTCCATTTATACTTAAATGTATTACAAGGCTTTACAGATTAATGAAGGATATCTAATCCATTACAATTATTTCTACCGTCTTTTCCAAACACTCGAGCACTCTTCCATATTCCGTCCCAGCTTGTCTTGATAACCTGACGTAAAGAAGAAAACAACAACAACAAAAACGTACGTCTGAGCAAAATTTTGAAAAGTTTTGCCCAGTGTGCGGATAGAGGAAAACAAAAGCTTATTTTAATATCCGGAGGTAACTTCATGTGAAAATGATACGATGCAAGAACATAATTTCCTAATCATATCTTACGGATGTACCCATGAGCAAACTGAAAACGTGACAATACACAGGTAGCTACTCCTGCATACTTATCACACGAAATGGCAAGTTGGCATACCCGTTATCCATTTCCTGAAAACTTAAATCCTAGGATCTGATCCATACGCCTCCTAATATATGTACCACACTTGTACTTAAGAGACGCCGTGAACTAATCTCTCCGTCACGGGTGGAGCACATGAGGTTGATGCCACAACAACATGCTCGTGGGACACTCCACGAGAAGCGATACTCAGGGTATCAGAGTACAAATGGTCTTATTCACATAACTTATAAAACTTATTTTCAGAACAGAACGGAACATATATTGGAACATGCGATAATGAGTACAACTTAACAGAAAAACTATCGCATGACATGAAACTAAATCAAATGATTAGGATAGGAATCGAACGGACTGTCAAATGAATCGATAATCAAAGACGTGAGGAGTTTTAAAAACAAGACATAGTAATTTAAAACAATTTCACTTGAATAACATAATGCTTGTATATCATATTAAACTTGTAACTTATTTACTTATAACTTATAAGTCTTAAGATATTTAACTTGTAACTTGTAAAATACGAATCTTTGGCGAGATTGAAAATATAAGAGTGGAACCAGTCATCAAGGTATGGTTATCAATCCTATCTTGACAATTTCGTCCCCAAAATGTGGTTTATTAAACGAAACAAGATAAAACCTTGACTCGTTAATAAGGAACCACTAGAGTAGGAAATGAAACTTGTATAAAATAAATCATTTTCTAAATAACTGATGTAAAACAAAACCTTTTCAAAACGTTTGTAACTTTCAACACATGTTTCATAACTTAATCTTAATACGGAATCTATAACTTATTTCATAACTTAGTCTTAATACGGAATCTATAACTTATTTCATAACTTAATCTTAATACGGAATCTATAACTTATTTCATAACTTAATCTTAATACGGAATCTATAACTTATTTCATAACTTAATCTTAATACGGAATCTATAACTTATTTCATAACTTAATCTTAATACGGAATCTATAACTTATTTCATAACTAAATCTTAATATGGAATCTATAACTTATTTTATAACTTAATCTTAATACGGAATCTATAACTTATAACTTAATCTTAATATGGAATCTATAATCAGGAATGATATACTTGTATCAAAACGATCTAAATCGAAAGAAAGGATTCTATCCGTACCCAACGGACATAAATCGACAGAAAGGGTTCTTATAAAAACGACATAAATCGAAAGAAAGGATTCTACCCGTACGATATATCAGAATTGACAGAAATCGAAAGAAAGGAATCTACCTATACGGAACTTATAACTTATACTTAGGTCTTAATACGGACTTTAAAATCAGAAATGATATACTTGTATCAAATGAAGTAAATTGAAAGAAAGGAACCTATCCGTACTGAACTTATAACTTATAACTTAGATCTTAATACGGACTTTAAAATCAGAATGATATGACGCAAATCGAAAGAAAGGAGTCTATCCGTACGATATATCAGAATTGACAGAAATCGAAAGAAAGGAACCCGTACGATATATCAGAATTGACAGAAATCGAAAGAACGGAATCTACCCGTACGGATTTTATAACTTATACTTAGATCTTAATACGGACTTTAAAATCAGAAATGATATACTTGTATTTGAAAGAAAGGAACCTATTCGTACGGAATTCATAACTAAATCCTAATACGGAACTTAAAATCATGACTTAATCTTAATACGGAATTCTTATACTCAAATGACATAAATCGAAATAAGGGATCTTTTATAAAAACAACATAAATTGAAAGGAAGGAACCTATCCGTACCTTAGAATATCCAGGTGATGCTATCTTGTTTTCTATTGTAGATTTATATGGGCAGAGTTTAGCCTACTGATTATCCTCTTAACCTAATTTGCTCACAAACTAGGTATTTAACTTAATTCAGCATTTACGATAACTAACGAGATCAAATTCTCATAATGAATGACAAAATGCAATACTTTGCCCATCGAATTAACGATGATCCGTTGAATTAACAACGAACGACAAGGTATAATACTTTACCCATCGAATTAACGATGATCCGTCAAATTAATGACGAACGATAAAGTATAACCCTAATGTGGGCGGCACTTAAACATTCATTTTATATTTAAATCAATCGGACAATGAATCGTAGCAGCGATTGAGTTAATACCCTGTTCTGCAGCACCCCACTATACTTAATTTGTGTTTTGTGTGTGTTTGGAGAGTAATCGGACGAAATCTCAGCGTGTATTTTGAGTTTCTTCGTCGATTTTGTGCCCAGATTCAAGTGCCAAGGCCTGCTATTTATACACGAAATTTGACAAGCTTACGGACCGTAAGCTTAAGAAGGTTGAGGTCCGTAAGGCTGCTTACGGACCGTAAGCTTGGTGACCTTACGGTCCGTAAGGTATACTTCATGCTTAAATTGTTGCCACGTGTGGGACTAGCTCAGATGAGTCAACATTTTCTGAAATTTCAACTTGGAGAGCACGTAATTCGGATAATCGTCAAGTAGGGAATACCCCCCCTGAGTTTTAGGGGCCCTAATCCTGATTCTGAAAATTCTGAAAATCTTAGGGTTTGTGCAAAATCACTTGGGTGTCTTAATTAGGGTTTCCTATTGGACTATAAATCATAAGGGTTGTTACTTTTTATGTTTTAAAATTTTCGGGTGTTATACTAGGCAAATGGGAATACAGTTTGAGGAATATTCTAAGCAAATAGAAATGGAGGTTGGAAAAGGTTCTAGACAAACCCAGATGGAAATTGGAGAAAGCTCTAAACAAACTCAGGAAATGACATTTCAGGAGGAACTAGATTTTATATTGACAAGCTGTGATACTATTAGGCCTGTCAATAATAATAATTTTTACTCTAATCCTATCAAAAATCAACTCCCTATAAATCGGGAACCAGCAATCCCAGAACCAATAATCCACACCCAACCTTTAGGAATGGACGAGTGGTGGACCAATGATTGGCAATTCCAAAACATTATCAACAGTCCTTATTCCTTTCTTCCCCAGTTTGATCCAGAACCTCTACCAAATCCACCGATGAGTACTGAGAATATGGCTGAACTCCGCCATTTTGGTGAAGAGCTGATGGATGCTGGGAATAGGATCCGAGAGATAGGAGGACAAATCTCATGGAAATATGATGAGAGGGAACATCGTTATTAAGATGCAAGTTGACGAGAGAGAAGTGGGTAGTGAGTCTGTGTTTGTATAATAACAGTAAAATTAATGAAAGTCAGTATGTGTAAAATAAACAATAAAACGGTTGTATATAGAAGCATGATATAATCTATAAAATAAATGAAATTTTAGAAAATTTACAATTTTGTTTGTATATTTGTTTACGTGATTACGTGCAATTAATTGTGACATTGGATTATTTCTTATTCTATACTAATTATTTATCTATAAATTAATTATCAGATGGCAAACATTGGTAATGAACCAGTAAATGAAGTAAATCAATCTGAGCAAATTCAGGAAGAACAATTGTTAAATAGGCAAGATATAGAGGATATCGTTGCACAAGGAATAGCCAATGCTATTCCAGCAATCGTTGCTGCTGTTCAGAAACCTGTTAAACCTCAATCAATCATTCCTAGTAAACGTACCCAAGGCGACAACTTTAGTAATAGTATAAACGGAGGCGGAAATCATGTTAATAACAATAATGATCTGCAAGCCCCAAGTTTCAAGAAAATGAAAGCTTCAACACCTGGTTGCACTTACAAAGAATTCCTTGCCTGTAAACCAGCTGAGTTTGCAGGTAACGAAGGGGCTTGCAGCACTGCGTTGGTTAGAGAAAACTGAGGCAGTGATTACCATAAGTAAATGTGCTGAGGAAGATCAAGTTATGTATGCGTCAAATCTTTTTAAAGAAGGGGCGCTAGAATGGTGGAACACTGTGTTACAAGCTAAAATAAGGATGGAAGCATATGCCATGAAATGGGAAGAATTTAAGAATCTTGTAGAAAGAAAATTATGTCCCGAATATGAAAAAGATCAAATGGCAAATAAGTTCCTAAATCATCGAATGATGGATGTAGATTGTCACGGTTATACTTCGACATTCTTTGAATATGCTAGAGTGGTACCAATGCTGGCTTCGCCAGAATCGGTACTCATTTCTCGCTATATTTGGGGATTAATTAGCGAAATCCGCAATATCGTTAAGGCTGCGAGACCTCGCACTATTGACGATGCGGTAGAATTAGCTAATACCCTCATTGACGAACTAGTACGCACAAGAGATGAAAATAGGAAAAAGGAACTGGCTCAGAAAATTACCCAAGGATTTCGGGTGGGTAATAATAGCAACTTCAAGAAAAGAGGAACAGGGCAATCTTCAAATCCACCTTTCTGCAGGAATTGCAAAAGGAAACATTATCGAAGATGTAATGTAACCTGCAACTTTTGCAAAACTGTAGGACATCGTGAAGAAAGCTGCAGAAAGAAAACCATAATCTACTTTAACTGTGGAGAAGCAAGACATTTTAAAACAGAATGTCCAAAATTGACCAAACCAGCAGATAACAAAACCAAGGCGACCGACGGAGCTACTAAGAAGAATGTCAGAGCATTCCAGCTGACCACCCAAGAAGCAGAACTCATTCCAGATGTGATAGCTGGTATGTTCTTAATTCACAACGTTTATGCAAAAGTATTATTTGACTCTGGTGCAAACCAAAGTTTTATAAATACTTTATTCTGCCAAGCTCTTAAGTTACCTTTAACCAACATTAGGCAGATTTTTACAGTCGAAACTGCAGATGGGAATTCAGTTAAAATAGATCAGGTTTTACAAAAAAATAGAAATAGAACTTTCAGGTCATAAATTCTCTGCAAACCTGTTACCTATGAAATTAGCTGAATTTGATGTTGTGTTAGGAATGGATTGGTTAGTAGCCAACCATGCTCGAATCCTTTGTGATAAGAACTCTATAGAAATTCAGGCACCTACCGGAGAAGTAATCATGATTACAGGAGATAAGCCACGTAAACCCATGAAGTTCATATCAGTAATGAAAGTTGCTAGTTATGAACGAAAGCAAGGAATAGTATATATGATTTCAGTAATCATTAGTACTAAGGGTAAAGAACTTAAGGAAATTCCTGTAGTCTCAGAATACCCAGATATATTCCCAGAAGAGTTACCAGGATTACCACCAGATAGGGAAGTAGAATTTAGGATTCATCTAGTTCCTGGAACTACACCGATAGCCAAGGCACCTTATCGGTTAGCTCCTACCGAAATGTTAGAATTAAAAACACAATTAGATGAATTACTAAGTAAAGGATTCATACAACCTAGCTCATCCCCTTGGGGAGCACCAGTGTTGTTTGTAAAGAAGAAGGATGGTTCGATGAGAATGTGTATTGATTATAGAGAATTGAATAAGGTTACAATTAAGAATCGATACCCATTACCTAGGATTGATGATCTTTTCGATCAACTTCAAGGAGCTAGATATTTTTCTAAGATTGACTTACGTTCCGGATATCATCAATTGAAAGTACAAGAGGAAGACATACCTAAAACTGCTTTCAGGACTAGTTATGGTCATTACGAGTTTACAGTCATGCCCTTTGGGTTAACGAATGCTCTTGCTGCATTCATGGACATGATGAATAGAATCTGTAAACCGTATTTGGATAAATTTGTAATTGTTTTTATAGACGATATACTTATTTATTCCAAAAGTCAGACAGAACATTGTGAGCATTTGCATGCACTCTTAACTTCGTTAAGAAAAGAAAAGCTTTATGCCAAATTCTCAAAGTGTGAATTTTGGCTACAAGAAGTGCAATTCCTAGGACATATGGTAAATCATGAAGGTATTTATGTAGATCCTGCTAAGATAGAGGCCATTACCAAATGGAGGGTTCCGCAAACCGCAATGGAAATTAGAAGTTTTATAGGTTTAGCTGGATATTATAGACGATTTATTAAGGATTTTTCCAAAATAGTTGTACCATTAACTAAGCTAACCTGTAAAGCCGTTAAGTTTGAATGGGGACCTAAACAAGAAGAAGCCTTTAGAATCTTGAAGCAGAAATTAACCAATGCTCCAATCTTAGCTTTGCCAGAAGGGACTGAAGATTTTGAAGTATACTGTGATGCTTCAAAACTAGGATTAGGATGTGTGCTAATGCAACGCAAGAAAGTAATTGCGTATGCTTCAAGGCAATTGAAAAAGCACGAGGAAAATTATACGACTCATGATTTAGAATTAGGAGCCGTAATTTTGCCCTTAAGATTTGGAGGCATTATCTGTACGGAAGTAAATTTACTGTCTATACAGATCATAAAAGTTTAAGATATATATTTGGGCAAAAAGAGTTAAACATGAGGCAAAGAAGATGGATGGAAATCCTAAGTGACTATGACTGTGATATTCAATATCACGAGGGAAAGGCAAATGTAGTTGCAGATGCCTTAAGTCGTAAGTATCATGAGAAACAACGAAGAGTTCGTGCTCTCAGATTAAATCTACAGTTAGATTTAATGGAACAAATAAAGAATGTTCAGAAAACAGCAATCAAGGAAAATGCTGAAGGAATGAAAGGAAGAATAAAAGAATTAGAACAAGGAGCTGATGGAATTTGGAGATTCCATAAGAAAGGGATTTGGGTACCGAAGCAGGGAGAATTAAGGAATAAGATTTTAGAGGAAGCTCATAAATCTAGGTATACCATACACCCTGGAAATAATAAGATGTACCAAGATTTAAGAAATAATTTCTGGTGGATAGGCATGAAGAAGGATATAGCTAAATGTGTTTCAAAGTGTCTTACTTGTTCACAAGTTATGGCAAAACATCAGAAACCTTCAGGTCTACTACAACAATTAGAAATGCCAGTATGGAAATGGGAACTCATAACAATGGATTTTGTTACTAAGTTGCCCAAAACCAGAAAAGGTAATGATGCGATTTGGGTAATTGTAGATCGATTAACCAAATCAGCTCACTTTCTACCTATGAAAGAAACCTTTAGCATGGAAAGATTGGCAAAGTTGTAAGTAGATGAAGTTGTATCCTTACATGGAGTTCCACTCTCCATTGTTTCGGATAGGGATAGTCGTTTTACTTCTCATTTTTGGACAAGTTTCCAGAAAGCAATGGGAACTCGACTAAACTTAAGCACTGCGTATCATCCCCAAACAGATGGGCAAAGTGAAAGGACAATCCAAACTCTATAAGACATGCTCCGAGCATGTGTAATAGATTTTGGTGGAAACTGGGATGATCACTTACCATTAATTGAATTCTCCTATAACAATAGTTATCATGCAAGCATTGAAACTGCCCCATTTGAGGCACTGTATGGAAGAAAGTGCAGAACTCCAGTTTGTTGGGCAGAATTAGGAGAAAGTCAATTATCAGGTCCAGAGATTGTGCAAGAAACTACTGATAAAATCGCACAAATTAAAGAAAGACTGAAGACGGCTCGAGATCGTCAGAAGAGTTATGCCGATAATCGATGCAAGCCACTGGAATTTCAAGTCGGAGATAAAGTACTTTTGAAAGTTTCACCTTGGAAAGGAGTAGTTCGATTCGGTAAGAAAGGAAAGCTAAGTTCCAGATATGTAGGACCATTTTCGGTGATCCAACGTATAGGACCAGTTGCTTATCGTTTACAACTACCAGAAGAGTTATCTGGAGTACATGATGTATTTCATGTATCCAATCTCAAGAAATGTCTAGCAGACGAATCTCTGGTAGTACCTCTTCAAGACATAGAGGTAAACGAAAAATTAAAATTTGTTGAGAAACCTCTTCAGATAGAAGATCGAAAGGTGAAATTTCTCAAGCACAAACGACTAGTGCTAGTTAAAGTAAAATAGGATTCAAAGAGAGGAGCTGAATACACTTGGGAGCTGGAATCAGAAATGAAGCGAAAGTATCCTCACTTATTCCAGTAAATCTCGAGGACGAAATTTTTATTAAGGTGGGGAGAATGTAACAACTCTCACCAAAACTATTATTTATTAGTATATTTAGTTCAATAGGAAACCCTAATTGAAACACCCAAGTGATTCTACACAAACCCTAAAATTTTCAGAACAATCAGAATCAGGATTAGGGCCCCTAAAACTCAGGGGGGGGGTAAAGCCCTAGTTACGATTATCCACATAAAACGGTGTCAAAATTGAGTTTTACGAAACTGTCGAATCAGCCAGCCTACAAACACACGTAGCGACCCTATGGTAGATAGGGACCCCTCACGCCACGCGACGCCCAGGGGGGTACCCCTCGCGTCACGCGAGGGGGTCAAAAATTTGTGTATAAATAGTGGACTTTGGGACATGAATTCTGGAGTTAAAATGATGTAAAATTTGATACGTACACTGAGTTGCGTTCTGTTTACTATTAAAACACATACGAATCCCGAATCGCTGCCGCAAACAGGGTAATAACTCGATCGCTGCTACGATTCAATGTATGATCGATTAAACTATCCAATGGATGTTTAAGTGCTGCCCACATTAGGGTTATGCTTTGTCATTCGTCGTTAATTCGATGGATGTTTAAGTATCGCACTTTGTCATTCGTTGTGAGGGTTAATCTCGTGACTTATCGTAAATGCTGTATTGATTACTAACCCAGTTTGTGTGCATTGTTATTTAAATTAGGTTAACAAGGCTAATCAGTAGACTAGACTCTGTCCGTGTTAAATCTGCAATGTGAGTCATTCTCTTTTTATCAAATTACTTTCAAAATCATGTTTATTGTCAAAGTTATAATTACGGGGATTAAGTCTTTGTAATCACCAAGTTACAGCCGGTATGTGGGGTTTTGTATACATTACTTGATAATCTTCACCATTGGGGCAGCCAAGGGGTGATATGACCATAGTCACAGACACCATTGGACAATAAGAGGGCCAATGGGTCGAGTGACAAAATACCGTGGGTAGTTGGTTTGATATCAGGAAACATTGTAATCGCTCTTAATACTGTAAATTATAACAAACAGGTCATTTTAGTAAATAGAATGATTCACCAGTATTTCCCGCTGACAAAACATTTTTCAAACATGTTTCAGGTGATCTGTTGTGATTCAGGAAAAGTGCTGTGGAGCACTGCAAGCTTAAGAAAGTGGTTCATTATAAAATAATGAAATATGTTTTGTAAAATAAAGATTTTCCGTGAAATCATATGATTGTAAATTACCGGGGTTTTATCCCGAGTTGTGAAATAAAATAAATCGGGAAAATTTTAGCTTTAAAAAGATCCTGATGATAAACTTCCGCTCTTAAACTTAATTAAATAAATACCACGGGATTTCTGTCCTGCGGCTCCTGAAACGGGTCAAACCGGGTCGGGGGCCGTGACAGTTAGATGGTCCTTGATTGGGTCTTGTGGGTGGCAAAAATTCTCACAAGTTTTAATGAATTTTGGATTACAAAATTAGGAGAGATGAACTTGAAAAAAAGCTTAGAAACCTCCTCAAAATTTTCGGCCATGAGCTCTTATCAAAAGGGGTTTTCAAATTTGAAATTTCTAGTTGCAAGAACTCCATAATTCTCTAAAAACTTTCAGCCATGAGGTGGTTGTTCAAGATTTTTTTTAAGTTTGTTTTTCAACTGCAAAACTCTAGTAAATCCTCTCTAAAAATCAGCCATGGAATGCTTGATCAAGAGGGATTTTCAAGTGAGTTACAAGTGAAAAATCCTAGCTAAACATAAGGTGTTTGTTGGAAGGCTTGGGGTATACAAGCTTAAGATATTCCACACTTGAAGACTATCGCTCATGAAGCATCATCTTCTTCATATCTTTTACTACTTGGAAGGTAGTATTCTTGAAACACTCTATGTTTGTGTTTTAATTTTGATAGCATGCATATTCGTATTTGGATCCGGGTATTGGGTTTAACATATAAAAATGAGTTTTATATATTGTAAGTAACATGTTTTTAAATATATTCTCCGCTGCGTTTTTATTTTATATGGATAAAATAGCTTTGATAAACATGTGAAAAACCCAACAATGGCATCTAGAGCCGCTTATGTAACGACCGTCTAATTTCTACTCGAATTTTAATAGAAATATGCATAATTTTATATAAAAAGTACTTTACTTCAACAAAAGTATAAAATCAAAGTTTTTAAAGTGATCACATACTAGTTAACTGCCACTAGTTTAAACATTCGATACATGATTAGTAATTTGTTTACAGCATAAACATTGTCTAAACAAAATTAAGTTAACGTGGAAGCTTCGAAAGTTTGTGTTCTGTTCTTCAAAACATGCTTGATCGCCATCCGGAAGGACCCCATCATAACCTAAAGTCAAAACCACTTAAAAAGTTAGTCTTGACATTAATATAATGCATATAAACGAGTTCTAGTATCGATTCATCAAAAATAAAACAAAAAATTAGTTTTGGTATTGTCGCGCGTCGCGACAGAACCTCCTCTACTTGTCGCGTGTCGCGACGGCTCTCGCGTGTCGCGCCGGATCTAGGTGATCTTGTCTTGTGGCGCGGGGGATACCATTTTCCAGCAGGTGCAGGTTTTTGACCTGCATTTCCTGCCAACTCCGAATTTCACCAAATTTAACTTCAAAAGGTCATAACTTTTGATCCGAAGGTCCGTTTTAAGTGATTCTTTTTCCTATACGTCTGTAATTTCATTACCGACGTGCCTATTATGTTTATTATACCAAAAAATTAGGTTACGGACCGAATGACTAAAATCACTATGTGATTATTCGACCCACAAATTTTATACCAATTTTTATACCATTACAATAGTATCATTAAGGCGCCTTTACCCAACATCCGGGGCTTAATATTACCGGCATGTCATTACCAATCATATGGCTTCATACTCTTGTGATAGTCGACGCCAAAAGCTAACTAACAAACATCATTACTACTAACTACAAAATTATTCGACCCGTTTGGCTCAACTATGGAATCCTCCATTTATATTGACTACCAAACGCTTCATAACCCAATCTTAATCTATAATTCATTTAGTGAACATTATCACTTCAATACGCAACTTATATTCTAAAACACAACTATACATGCTTAAATATCAAATTTTCTTGATGTAACGAAACGAGTTACATACTTGCATAATTCATCAATGTTGGTTTCTAACCATAATTACCCATTCCCGGGCTTGTTAATCTTAGCGTATCACTTCCATTCCATGGTTTACGCTTTATAACCCAATTTAACGGGTGATGTTTAAGTCATTTCAAACACTACCATTTTATCCATTATTTGACCCGTTTGGTTGTCTAATGGAAACCACCACTTCACGACACACCAAACTTATCTTAACCCATATTTGACCCATTCGGTTTGTCGAGCGAACTTCGTCACTTCATTGACTTACCAAACATACTTTAACTGTTTATTTTAACCCGTTCGGTTTGTCGAGTGAACTTCGTCACTTCTATGACTTACCAAACATATTTTTAATCATTCATTTTGACCCGTTTAGTTGTCTAGCGAAATTCGTCGCTTCTATGACATACTAAACTCAAATATTACACTACCATTCCATTAACATATCTAAGACCAATGTTTATGCATAATGTAACGAAACTAAATGTTACGTACCTTCAAAGCACACCCTTCAAACGTGCGTCACCACCGGCTTGTCCGCTCGACACGCCGGTTTCCTTTCCTATAGAGTTCAATCACGACACCTTTAGAACTCTTTGGTTTACATATAACGCATAGTTTACCAACTATCACAAGTATGCGTTTTTGTTCATATTTCATCAATTAGCCTTCTCTTAGGCATTTTTACAAACACTTTAAGGGCAGAATTTTACACCATTCATTATCAAGTTCATAACTTGTTATATAGCCAACTTAACATCGATCTAACAATTTCATATAAAGTTTTTTTTAACATCAAATAACCATAAATTGCTTCATAAAAATCAGGTTACACTAGAATAATAACCAAAATCCTAGTGTTTATCAAGCTCCCACAATACCCACTAATCACCTTCATTGGGGTTCATGGAATTCACAATTCTAAACATGATTTCAACACATAATTGTCTAGGGTTCACTTCTAGACACAATATTGTTCCTATTCTATCAATATAACACACATGCAACAACAATTTTTTTGAATTCTCTATGTTCATCCAAAAATTCAACATGGAGATTTCCTATAAAATTCACATACCTTATGACCCCCTCGCAGTGGAGATCACTATTTCGTACTCGGATTTTGATTTGGATCTGATTTTGACCTTCAATTTGTGGGATTTAACATGAACTAGGGTTGTGAGGGTTCTCCTGGTCGCCCCCCCCCCCCCCCTGTGTTTTAATCGAACCCAGCACACACACACAAATGTGTGTTTTGGGTTTAATTTATGTTTTATTATAATTAATTTCAATTTAAACGCTTTTGGTCCCTCAACTATCATTTAGTTCATATTTTTAGTGTTTTAACCCACTTATAAGTCACTACAAGACTTTTTATCTAACTAGGTTATTTTTAATCCTAGTTAGTTCACTTGTTTATTTACCGACATTATATTTAAAATAAATGGTTTACATTTTCGGGGTGTTACGGCTTATATGAATGCATGCTTCAATAGATTAAAATTTTTGGGTTTCGGGTTTGGTTAAACCCTATGGCCGATATTTTAAGCTTGGTTATCCCTTTGTTTTTCAAGATTATTTTCTTACATGCATAAAAGTATCTTGAAAAATTATGTCATATGGATGATTTATTTGTTTGGACAAAAACCCACTTTTTCGGTTTTTTCATTCTTGACCGAAAAATGTAGGTTGTAAAAGGGAACCGTTTTACTTCTTGAATTTTATATATGTGGATATAATTTTTTGGTGCTCATAACCTAGCCATGACCTCGTGTATGAATATGTTGAATATTTGTGTTTTGTGATTTGTATTTAATTATTTCAAATGGTTGTAATAATTACTTATCTTTGTTCTTCCATTTGTAAAATATGTAATTTATTTATTTTCATTTGGTATGTAAATAAATAGATTGGGTGCATTTTATTTTACTAGAAAAAATGTATTAGGATAATTTTTTTATAAAAGAAGATGCACACAAAAATGCGTTTTTGGTTTTGGCCAATTTCGGGCCTAAAGGACTTCATAGTTCTTAACGGGATTTTAGCCCGATAACCAAGACACATTTTGAAGTCAAAAGGAGTTTGGAGCTGAATTAAAAGGCATTTTGGAAGCTCAAAGAAAGTGAAGAAATCACAACACAAGAAGAAGACTTGAAGCATTTGGATGCGGGATCAAGTGGGAGTTCAACGACACATTTTTTGTGTCAATATTCAACCCTTAGGAAGGACCTTTTGGCACACTTGTTTCGGCTAACAAGTGTGGTCAAAATAGTTGGCTATGGTTATGCACCTATTGATATATGTGTTGTGCTTGTGTGGTTGTTTTATTTATCATTGTTTCCATGATATTCGGATATGCATGCTTAACTATTAATAATCAACAACAAGCTTAAAATTGGTTCTTAACAAAATCATTAAAATCGTTAATAAAAGGTTTTATTAAAAATTAATGATTTTATAATAAAATGGGTTTTATTAAAAAGAACCTTGAAAATTTGTTTTCACTAAAGCATCAAGGATTTGAATGCATGCAAATCTATGGTACATAATGTTTTCTAAACTAGAATTTTGAAAACTCAAAATCCCTTTTATAAAAACAAGTCAAACACCATCATTTTATACAACACTCGAATCACTTGGGAACTCTTATTGTGGGATAAAGGTCACCTAAGCACATTTGAGGGAACTTGTATGTTTGAGGTGGGTTTACCATGTTTGTGGGATAAAGGTCACCTAACCACTTATGTGTATAAACTCACATGTGTGTGTAAGTTGGATGACTTGATTTGGAAACCATGAACTTAGGGTCACCGAAGCATGGCGAACAAAAGGTGTTGATGGGGTTAAACATGCCAACTAAACATAAAGATGTTTAACCGATCCCATATGGCTAGAAATTGCAAAGAGTTGCAATTGTCAAACGTTGACTACCTTGTTAATTTAAATAGAGGGATAAAGGTCACCTAACCAATATTTAAATGTAACGTTGGATTCTAGATTTTAATTATTAATTGTCTATGAGACATAAAAGGGTATTAATGATTAAAATATAATAATATCGAAAATACTAAAATTTGAACCTTGTTAAATTTTGTAGATGGCCGCTAACAATATTACCCAAACCGTCCGTTACCTATCACTAATAACAATCCTTGTAAAGGATCGCCTCAATGGATTAATATCGAAACTTAAGAATCGTTCTCAAGTAAGAAAATATATCATATGTGTTGGACGATCCTAATCCCGATGAACATCTTATGGAAGATGAGGGTGCCTATAACGATTGAATTAAGTATACCGAGGATAGTATGCAAGCCTCTCGCCTCATGTTAGGAATTATGATTCCCGAGATTCAAAAGGGTTTTGAACATTATAGGCGTGCGACATGATTACCCAATTGAGGGAATTGTTCCTACAATAAGCAAGGGTAGAACGCTTCGAAACGGTTCGAGCACTTCATGCATGTCGGATAGAGGAAACCCAATCGGTCTCATCTTATGTACTTAAGATGAAAACCCACATTGATCACCTAGAAAGGCTCAATATGGATAAAAGGGCTTTATCCATTCTAACGATCAATGAGGGTGGCAACAAGAAAGGGCATCACCCCGACACCAAAGCAAATGTTGCAAATGGAAACGGGCACTTCAAAGGGAAAAAGAACAGAAAGGCTAAAGTGGAACCACCGAAACCAAAAGAACGAAAGGTAAAGGTTGCCATGAACGATCCATGCTTTAAGTGTGGTGAGATAGGGCATTTGAAAAAGAATTGTCCAACCTATCTCAAAGAGTTGAAAAATAAGAGGGATGCGGGGCAAACCTTAGGTACAATCTTTATGATACATATTGTAACACCACGCAAAAACGTGTCCAATTATGTAAAGACACGTGTCCTAAACTCCAAAAGTGTAAAAGATTTAGTTTGAAGGACTAGAGTTGTCGAACAGTGAAACTATGAAACCACAGGGACTAATAGTGTCAACATGCCAAACTTGTGCCTCTGAATGACCATACGTGATGAATATATTCTTGAGCGAGTAATTGATTTGATATAAGAAACCGTTTATGAAGATAATCGGAAGATTATTAAATTACAAGGGTTAAACGTCTCAACATGTCGATTCTGACCTCTGAGTGACCTTTTAACGAAACCTAGGCTTTGAAATATTCAAAAATACTCTCAAGAATAAGTGGTATAAATTTCACGTGGTTTCGAGATCGTTAAGCATGTTTTCAAGACTTTGGGCTATAAGTGTCAACTTGACGAAACTTGCTTTTATAGTGATATTTAACGAACCCGAGCCTAACGAAGTTCGTTTATATATCCTTAAGCCTCAACAAACTGACTACAAGGGCCCTAAATGTCAACAATGAGGTTAAAAAGGGTTAAAAACGAGCAGGGACTAAAACTGCCAGCTTTAAAACTTGTTTTGCCAGTTTCCCCGTTCCAGGCGGGCCGCGTAAGGCCAAGCAGAACCTTATGCGGGTCGCGTGAGGTCCCCAGTAACAGAAAAAGGCTGCCAGGTGCGGGTTAGGCTGTTCCACCGCCTTAATCTAGGTTGTATCGACTCTAGGGGCTATATGTCGGTTTATTTCATCAGGTAGGACACCTGGGGTGATCTTATGATGCCCCATAACAGATGTAATTGATCCATGATCATTCAAAGTAGTATATAAAGGCACTAGCTCTTGAGTTCTTGGGCACACTTGCAAACATTTGCTAATCTACAACATCTGGAGCTTGCTAAGGACAAGGAGAAGAATTTGAAGTGTAGAAAAGACAGCTAGGACCTGTAGTAAGCTTCTAATTACTTGCTTAGTCATTCTAATTAGCTTAATTACTTAAAAGTCAAACTTTTCATAATTCAAGTTTGACTTTCAGTTTAATCACATATAGTTTAACCACTGATCAAATTGGAAGTGGTTATAGAACTATATTAAGGTAGGTGATTAACCCTTAAAAGGGCACCTCCTAATTATCTCGTTTGACTGGTCAATTGTCAGGTAAAGTAGTTTGACAAAAAGTCAAACTGGACAGAATGGTCAAAAATGATTAAAATTAATAAACCAGAGGTTCTAAATTATATTTTAACATTCTAATGACTTGGTAATTAATAATTAAACATGTTTTATCAGTCCTAACCCGACAATTAATAGTCTAAGGTCAGTTTATAACCGAAAGTCGTAAAAGCTTGACTTTTTCTTGACTTTCAATTCTGACCCGTTTAAGCTTAATTCTCCCATGTTTTAAGCTTCCATTAGGACCACATTACTTAGTAGTATAACCCTCTGGAGTTATATTGCATGGTGCCCAGTGGTTTGAATTATATGCACTTGATCGTAATTATGCTTAATAATGCCTTATACGCCCTTTTAACATACAACTGAGATTTTTAGCAATGTAAATGGACTAACACCTTTGCTACTGATATTTAGACATGTCCCGAAAATTTGACATCAGTTTGAGGTCTAGAATAGGAGTTATGCTCAATAGCGTAATTAAGAAGTCTTTTGTTATTTAAATGGCGTAATTAGCATAAAGCTTATCTAAACCCGATTTTTGAAGATTTTTATTTTTAGGCTGAGCATAACATAGGATTATAGCTTGATTTCGGTAATTGTCGGTTTTACCCTTTTCATGCATAAAATGAGTTTTACATAACTTTTCAATGCCAAACCTTTTTCTACTAATTCTATATGATAAATAAAATATTTTGAACCTTATAAACTGATCAAAAACTCATATTTCCTATTTTAACCCAAATATCCCTTAAAACCGACTTTTAAGCGCTTTTAGCACCTAGTATGGGTCAAAACTATTTTTGCCATATAAAACTTATTACCCACTGATGTTTTAAGCTAATTTATATAATTATATAGTAAGCTAAAGTTTTTAAACTCAGAAGTCTATTTTTGACCTTTAAAGCCTATGTGAAATTACCAAAATGCCCCTACGGTGCATAATTTGGTTTTATAAGATAAATTTCACATATATAAAATACCTTATTGGTATAACTTATAAAAATACATATTTTTACTAATTAAATCAGACCTGAAACTCAGTTTCACTTTTAAACTCTCTTATGGGCATTAAAATTGCCAAAATGCCCTTATGGGACTTATTTTGGTTTAAATTACTTTTTGGGCATATATGTTAACATCATACTGATGTATTAACATATTTAAAGCATAATGATGATTAAGACATGTATATAATTTATTTAGTTACCCGTTACGCGTTTACGCGTTCGGATCGGTTTATGTGACTAGTTTACATAAAATAGCCGAAACAGGTCAAACCTTATCATTAAATTCTTATTTTCCAGAATGTGTTTAGTTTACCCATATTATACAAGTATCCAAGCTTGTCGGGTCTAAATCACATTCTATTCCGGTCACCGTTTAATCTAGCGTTTAGAACCGTAAGGTTTCTTTCTATCTAACCGGTCTAAGTCCTTGACTTAACTAAAGGCCCGTTAGCACCCTAATAGGTTATTAAACCTTCTATATAGATTAAATAGCTTCCGGTAGAAGGTGCCTTCAAAAAGCTTTAGGATTTTACTGCTAGCATCAGGTAAATACTTTTAACTTATTTTCCCTATACGGGCTTAGGATATGGTATTATAATAATACCACTTGGTCGGGTATGAAATCATTTAATCGGATTATGATTAATAAATTTACATAACCCGTTTTAATCTGTCTTGTTTGATAACATAAACATTGGGGGTTAATTCGACCTTGTCCTGGATATCCTCGGCTCAATTCATTTGAAAATGGCCACGACCTATGCACGGGGTGTAGGCATACACCTGACATATGCAAATGCTAAAATATAAACCCACAAGTTGGGGATAACTCCTTTGTGGGTTCAATAAGTGGTGAGTCGGTTAATTATGACCGGCTTCCAAACCGGCCCCAATTGTAAGACAAACATATAAATCTGTATACAAGATTATATTTAAAAAATTGTCCCAAGTTATAAATGGTTTGTGCCTTGTGCACTTAAATCAATTTTCATAAATGTTTTCAAAAGAGTCAGTTAATTGTATTTACCAGCGTAAACTGACGTATTTTCTAAAGACTGATTGACAGGTACCTCTCGTAATAGGCTGGAGCTATTAGGTGTCATATAAGAGGATCTTGCAAATCCATAAGATGCCTGAAGTCTGTTATTTTGTTTCTTTGTACATTTTATGATCCGCCTGTGGATCTTATTACATTCCAGTTTGTATATTCTTTCAGTTGAACACTCAGACATTATGGTTTGTAATAGTTATTTCACCAAGCCTTCTGCTGTGCTATTATATTGTGTATATTGACTATGATGATATCAACTACGTCACGATACTCCCCGCCGGGCCCACCGGTAATACGTGGAAATATCGGGGTGTGACAGGTTGGTATCAGAGCCAGGTTAGCTGCACAGAAGGATAACTCCTTTGTGGGATACACCTGACTGGTGCAAATGCTAAAATATAAACCCACAAGTTGGGGATAACTCCTTTGTGGGTTCAATAAGTGGTGAGTCGGTTAATTATGACCGGCTTCCAAACCGGCCCCAATTGTAAGACAAACATATAAATCTGTATACAAGATTATATTTAAATAATTGTCCCAAGTTATAAATGGTTTGTGCCTTGTGCACTTAAATCAATTTTCATAAATGTTTTCAAAAGAGTCAGTTAATTGTATTTACCAGTGTAAACTGACGTATTTTCTAAAGATTGATTGACAGGTACTGTTGGATCTGAGTTTGGTTTTGATTGTATTTTTTGTTTGAAATAGAATGAAGATGGATGAGTTGTGCAGTGGAATTAAGATGGAAACAAACTTTGCATACAATCAAACGAGAGTATTGCTTTGATCAAACATATTTCACAAAGAACCGAAAGATTGAATTTATTTCAATTACGATTACAATGCTATGTTGAATACAAACTCCCCCTCAGCCAGAGCTCAGTGTTTGTTCGTGTAGAGAAGACGATTGTTGCAAAAGAGCTAATAGAACAGTACAGAGCACTGTTCTATTTATAGGCACTAGCAAACCACTGAGCATCTAAGTTGACGTCACCATGAAAGTGACATCTAACCTCCTAACAAACTCTAACCTCTGATCAGTCTAAACACTGTTATGCTAACTACTGCTATTACATTTCATTATACAAAAGACATAATAAACTACTGATACATCCATCCACTGATGTGAACCGAGCAGTACTTGTCCGGATCAGCAGTGCTTGACTCAAAGTAGTAGATTTAACAGACAGAGCTTTAGTCTTCCATCAGGTCTTTACTTGATCAGTAGTTTGTAGGTCAGCAGTTTGCACAATCAGTAGATAGGAGGTCAACAGATGTTGAAAACCACTTTCAAGGGGAGAGACTTGTATGTAACATCTGCTTATTCTGGATCCACTGCGCTGATCCAGTTTTGGCTTTTATTATATGTTCCTCTGGTAGGGTTCAATCCCAACAATCTCCCCCTGGAACAGATAATGCAAAAACTCTTCATTATTATGGAAGTTTATTGCCTCATCAACAGTTCCCTTATCTGACCTTTAAGTTGTAGCTCAAAGTCTAGGGCATCTGTGTCATCTTCATCCCTACCAAGTGGAAGATCAAGGAGATCCTGCATATCTTCAAGACTCAGGCCAAGAGCTTGTTCCCTTGATATTTTCTTCACTTCTCCACCAGACCTGAACATAGTCAATACATGGGTCTGTTTGTCAGTTTCCCACTTTTGTACTTTTGAGCCTGGTGGGTTTCTTGGGAGATTTTTATTGGATGAGGTATTTGGTGAAGCTGGCCTATTTAAGATTGTCTGAGCAGTACTTGTAGGTTGTTCCAATTCAGGATCCTCTTTCATCATTAATCTAATGCCCTCTTTTACAATGACATTTCCAGCATTTAGATCTTGAACTGTTTCAGCATCTAACTGGTTTTGACTCCTTCTTTTGTAGATGGCAGCACCAGCTGGAGTAGTGGTTCTTTTGACTTGCAGCTTTGGTGGTCTTTTTGAGACCTCTGCTTTGGAGTAGTCAGGCTTTTGTGGAACTGTTGGAACTTTCTTTCTAAGTTCCTCCAACCTTTTGTAGGTAGCCCTGACCCTATCTTCTCCCCACTTTGACACCGAATTCTTTGACCCATATTCAGCTGCTATTAGCTCCTCTTTCATTCTCTTCAACTCTAAGGCCTTGTCAGCTTCAAACTGTTTGAATTTTTTAGGAGGAGTCTGCTTGACCTTATTTTTTATCATTTCTTGAATCCTGGCTGCCTCTTTTTCAAGCTCAGGAATGGTCCAGTTTTTGTACATGTGTTTCTCCCCCGTGTATTTCTTGTAGGTCATGATGTTCTCAATGTAGTCTTTTCTCAAGGACTCATCTGCCCTTTCTGAGATTTGCTGACATACATTTTTGGCAAATTGCTCCATAGCTCTGACCTGTGTGAGTAGAAACTGATAGTTTTGCTGAAATTCTCTATCAGATTTCCCTTGTCTGTTTTTTATTGCGATATCCTCTGCTTGCTTGGCCTTGAGTTTCAAATATTCTTCAATATTGTTAGGCCTGGGATATCCTTCAACTGATGGCAAACTCCTTTTAGCTGGGTCATCCTCATAGTAGAAGGATTTGATTTCTTCCCTACTGCAATGAGTTCCAGAGGAAATGAGAGACCAGCAGGAGGTAATGGCTTTAGAATTTGAGCTGAAGAGAGAGGTATGGGTTTTGGAATTGTGACAAGTGACAAAGATTTTGAAGATGTTGGTGGTGGAGATGTGTCATCATCTTTGAGGATTAGCCTTCTCCTTTTTGTTTAAGGAGGGACTGATGATGCTTTGGGTGGAACAGTGGTGGTAGTTTGAGTGGCAGTGGTTTGTGATTGACTAACAGCTGTTGAAACAACTGGTGTTTCAACCACTGTTGTCATTACAACAGATGTTGTAACATCTGATGTCTTCTGCTTTTTTGGCAGGAGAAGATGGTGATGAGGTTGTTTTTGGTGGTGATGGTGATAGTGGTAAGGCAGTGGTTGTGATGTGTGTTGAAGTGGTGTATGTTGAAGGGACAACAGATGTTGAAACCTCTGAAGTACCAGCAGTAGTTGATACAGCAGGAGTTACAACAGTTGTTTGGATTGAGGTTTGATGTTGGTGGCTTTTGGATGGTGGTTTAGGAGTATGCTTTGGAATTCTGGATGGTGTGGACTTGGGTTCCCTCACTTTTGTATTGGGATTTCTTTTTGGCCTAAGATTTTGAACATCCTTTAGCCCAGAACAACCCTGCGTATTCAGCTCCATGTAAGCTCTTTTCTCCTCATTCCACCTTGAAATATCCTTTGCCGCTCTATCCCTTTTTACATTTGCAACTCCTTCATCAAGTGCTTCTTGGGTAGCATCAACCTTTTTGCTACCATCTGGCAAGGGAATTTTTCTGGTCATAGCATCCTTTTCTGGTTCAATGTAAAGGCCATCATCTATTCCCTTCTTCTTCCACTCCTGAATTTTCTCCCCCTTTTTGGAATTATCTGGGGGAAGTTGATCAATGAAAAGAACAGTTGGAGGAGCAGTGCCAGTGGTTTGCAATAAATGGGCCTTGAGAGCCTTGATGTCTGCTTGTGTGTTCTTGAACCTAGACTCCATAATGTTTCTCAGCTTTTGTACATGTATTTCATGTTGCTGATCAGCCATTTGTTTTTGTTGTTGGAGAAAAGGTTGAAATAGATTCCAGAGCTCATTTGTAGCAAATGCTTGTGGTGGAGTAGGTGCTTGAGGTGGAGCAGCAGTGGATTGCATCTTTTGTACTGTCAACAGTTGTTGTAGCATGTCTTTGATATCTGCAACATCTGTATCCAGTTTGTCAACATGTTCCGTCAATTCCAGATATTTTAAACCATCACCCAATTTAATGGGATCATCTGATTTCCCACTAGCAGTGGTTTTATCAGTGGTTGAGGTAGGGAGTGTACTCCAAACATTAACCATTGATGCCCCTTTTTCTTTGTACTGGGGTCTTCTTCCTTCAACACTTGACAATCTTTTGATGTTGCCAGTGGTCAAAAAGAATCCACTGGTAGATGTCAGAGGTGCTATGGAAGGAATTGCTTACAAGGAAGTCTTATTAATGTAACCACTGTCCAAATGTAAACCAGTGGGTTCAACATTTGTAGTGGCTGCTTCACTTGGATTACCACCAAGAGTTACTTGTAACTCAAGGGGTGTAACCTCCTCAGGTTGTGTTGGTGGGTTAGCAAAGATTGATACATCAGACCCAGTCATTTGTTGAGGCATGTTCTCATTGATAGGTGATTGAGAAGGACTGGTTAATGCATGGTTCAAATTAATTGCATCCAACAAAAGTTTAGTTGGTGGGGGAATTGTGGATGTGATGTTTGGTGTAGAAAGAGAATTTGCCCCAGGCATTGGGCTGTGGATGATGGAAGCGAGTGATTCTAGAGCATCATGTTGTGGTGTCCCAATGTGTACAACCTGTTCTTTTTGAGAAGAAACAGGAGGAGTTTCGGTTATGGGTTGAGATATTTGTACCAACTGCTATGAGGAAGAAGCAGCAGTGGTTTCTTGTGACTTTTGTTTTGTCACAGGCAGTTGCTCTGGTATCTCATCCTCCAGAGTTGCCTTTTTGATGGGTTTTGGGGGTTTTTGAGTTTTTCTTTTTGTTGGCTTTTTGGTGATTGTAGGTGTGGGTTTCAAAGCAGTTGTTCTGCTACTTTGATCACCTTGAGCAGTGGGCTCAGCAGCAGATACCTGAGGAGCAGTGGTAGCTGCTAAATTCTGCTCAGGCACCTCTGCTTGTGTTTTGCTAGGTGTTGACATTCTTGTAAAAGTTTCAGCAGTTAAGCTGTGCATTTGTAAAGAGTCACCTTGGTTTATTACAGCAATATCATCCTTACTGAATTTCTTTTCAAAATAATAGCTTAAAAATCTTGGAAACAGTAAGAATGATTTTGTTTCAACATTTTTAACCAGATCATTAAAAATTTCCCGGGAATAATTAAAATTGTCTTCTTGAAGAATAGCATATCCCAGGTTTTGAATTTTTAATGGTATTTCATTGAAAGCAGTGGTTTTGTTTGAAACACACATTAGAAGGGTATGAAATAAAAACCTTGTTGCAGAAGGGAAGTAACCTTTTTGTAAGGTGTCCTTTTTCACTTCTGCATTATACCCTCTTTCCAGAAAATCATTTTTTAACTCGTTTTTGGGAAAAGTAATTTTACCTTCCTGATTGTCGAGTTGAAAGACCTCTGAAATTGATTGTGGTGTAATCTTGACTGCTTTACCCTTTAGAGAAGAGTTAATGGCTATCACAGTGTCTCCTTGTGTTTCAAGGGTTACATTCTTCCAAAACTCCCTTTGGGTTGTCAAGTAAATTGGTGCATCCGCTGTTAACAAAGTTTTGTACTTTGATGCGGAGATGGTAGCAAGGATGGAGTCGAAGATATTTGTGGTGCCGGGTTTTGTGAGTAGACCCAAAAGATTGTGAGATGGTTTGTGTGGAATTTCAGTGGGCTTTGCCTTTTGAGAGGCTTGTTTGGATGTTGATTTTGAAGTGGGTTTTGCAGATGACTTCGATTTTGTCATTTTGGAGATGATGATCGAAGAGGATGATGAAGGAATTTGAAGAAAAACTGTTTTGAGAAGAGAATTTTTAAGAATTCAATTCGACAGTAAAACCCTGTTTTTGGAGTGAAGTGGGGGTTTTATATAGGAAAAAGCGAAGGCTGACGTGGCAGCAGTTACAAAAGGTCTGACCACTATGTACTGCCCACATGCCAAACTCTGGTGAAATGAAGGACAGTACTTTTATGAAAGTTACTGATGAAGGCAGTGGTTACAACGGTAAAATGGAAGCAGTGGATGATTTTCACTATCAGTGGATAAGACACTGCTTTTGAACAACAGAGTTTATCAAGGGAAGAGGACAGAGGATGGCTTTCAGCAGTGGACAGACTTTGAAGTAGAGCAGACTTTTGAACAGGCAGTGGTTATGGCAGACTTTTAAGGATTTTAATGAAAACTTCATTTTTAGCTATTTTTAAGGATGGATTTTTGATTTTCTGAAAACATTTTAATGTTTAATTCATAGAAGAACAAGATGTTGCTTGTTATTCCATGTTTAGCATGCCAATCCTAGAGACCAAGCTTTCAAAGGTGGCAGTATCTAATGCTTTTGTGAGCACATCTGCCAGCTGGTCTTTAGTTGGAACATGATGCAGAGAAATCAAACCTTTTTCATAGCAATCCCTCACAAAGTGATGTCTGATGTCGATGTGTTTGGTGGTTGAGTGGGAAACTGGATTTTTGATGATATTTTCTGCTGCCTGACTATCCAACATGAGTGGTGTCTTTAAGGCAGTGATACCAAAATCCAGCAACTGATTTTGAAGCCACAGGAGTTGGGCTGTACAGCTTGCAGCAGCAATGTATTCAGCTTCAGCAGTGGATGTTGAAACAGCTGCTTGCTTTTTGCTTTGCCAAGAAACTAAGCAATCACCTAGAAGTTGGCACCCTCCTGAAGTGGACTTCCTTGTGGTATGACATCCAGCAAAGTCACTGTCTGAGAAACCTGAAAGCTTGATATTCCCATTAGCTGGATACCAAATACCAAGTGTGGGAGCACCTTTTATGTATCTGAAGATCCTTTTTACAGCAATGAGATTTGATTTTCTGGGAGCTGATTGACTTCTTGCACAGACACATGTTGCAAACATGATGTCTGGTCTAGATGCAGTTAGGTACAGTAAAGACCCAATCATGCTTCTATAAAGTGTTTGGTCAAACAGGTCATCCTTTTCATCAGACATGGCAAGCTTATTTGTTGCCATGGGTGTACTGCATGGTTTTCAATCATTCATATCAAATTTGTTTAAAAGTTCTTTAGCATATTTGCTTTGATGAATGAAAGTTCCATTTTGCATTTGCTGAACTTGGAGACCAAGAAAGCATTGCAGCTCACCCATTGCACTCATTTCAAACTCAGCTGTCATGAGTTCCCTAAACTCTTCACACATTTTGTTACATGTGCTTCCAAAAATAATGTCATCCACATAGATTTGGACAATCATTAAATCCTTCCCTCTCCATTTAAGAAATAGTGTTTTATCAATGGTACCTCTTTTGAAACCATTTGAGAGTAGAAAGGTGGAAAGAGTTTCATACCAGGCTCTAGGTGCTTGTTTCAGGCCATACAAGGCTTTGTTTAGCCTGTAGACATGATCTGGATAAAATGGATCCTCAAAACCTGGAGGTTGACAAACATATACCTCTTCTTGAATTGTACCATAGAGGAAAGAACTTTTGATATCCATTTGAAACACCTTCATGTTGTGGTTGACAGCAAAGGCCAGGAACAGTCTTATAGCTTCCAATCTTGCTACTGGGGCATATGTTTCATCATAATCAATCCCCTCTTCCTGTCTGTAACCTTGAACCACAAGACTGGCTTTATTCTTGACAACAATGTCCCTTTCATCAGTTTTGTTTTTAAAGACCCACTTTGTGCCGATGGGACTGACATCTTTTGGCAGTGGTACAAGCTCCCATACTTTTTGTCTTTTGAACTGTTGGAGCTCCTCTTGCATGGCTTCTACCCAGTTGTTGTCTTTCAGTGCCTCTTGGTACTTGACTGGCTGATGGAGTGATAGAAAACCAGCAAAAAGACAAATGTTTTGGGTTTGGCTTCTTGTGAGCACCCCTTCATTGATGTTGCCAATGATTTGATCAGGTGGATGAGATCTCAAGTAGATTAAATCTCCTTGGTATGGAAGGATGGCATTTGTTGGTGAAGGCTGCAAATGTGTATCATCTGAGCTAACCACAGCTGGTAACTTTGATGACCCAGCAGTGGCTTCAAAAGGTGGTGGAATGGGAGGTAATGGTGAGGACACATGCTGACTTTTATCCACTGTTTGGGGACTTTTGTCAGCAGTGTTTGTTGATGTGGAAGAAGTGGTTAATGGGCTACTTTGGTCAACAACTGTTGAGGTAGTAGTGATTGAGCTTTGACAGCTGTTTTGAACATCTGATGCTCTTCCCATTCTGACAGACTTTTGAGGGATGATGATTTCATACCCATAGTCTTGTGTTGAATCCTCTGATTGACCTGCACTGTTAGTCTTGACAGCAGTATTTTCAAAAGTGAATTTATCAAGATCAAACAGATCTGCAGGATTTGCTGGGATTTTCATTGATGAAAGTTCATTGAACTTTACATTCAAGGTCTCCTCCACTGCCTTGGTCCGTATATTAAACACTTTGTAGGCTTTGGCAGTGGTTGAGTATCCCAGATGATAACCACAGTCAATTTTGGCTGCAAATTTTGAAATGGAATCTTTTAAATTCAAAATAAAGCATGGGCAGCCAAATACCTTGAAGTATGAGATCAGTGGTTTGATTTTATACAGAATTTCATAGGCAGTCTTTTTGTGCCTGGGGTTTATTAAAACTCTGTTTTGGACATAGCTAGCAGTGTTTACTGCCTCTGCCCAGAAAGTTAATGGCAAGCCTGAATCAGCAAGCATGGTTCTGGCAGCCTCAATCAAAGTTATGTTCTTTCTTTCAACTACCCCATTTTGCTCTGGTGTTCTAGGGATGCTGTACTGCCTTACAATCCCTTTCTTCACACAGAAGGCATCCAACTCCTTATTTTTTAATTCTGTGCCATTGTCACTCCTGAAGACTTTTACTGGAAGGTCAAATTGCTTTTCAACCTGTGTCACAAAGTCTTGCAAAATGCCTGCAGTCTCATCTTTTGAGTGTAAAAAGAAAGTCCATGTAAACCTAGAGAAGTCATCAATAATAACCAAACAATATCGCTTTTTCTTGAGACTCATGACTTGAACTGGGCCAAACAAATCCATGTGTAGCATTTGCAAACACTGGGTTGTTTTGGACTCTTCAATGGACTTAAAAGAGCTTTTATGTTGTTTTCCTTTTAAACAGGAAACACAATGCTCAGGACATGAAAACTGTTTTTGTGGTAGGCCTCTTACCAAACCATTTTTTGAAATTTCAGTGATTGTCTTAAGATTTGTGTGCCCCAGTCTTCTGTGCCAAAGTTCTGTCTCTTTGTTAGATGCAGCTGAGAACAGACAGGCATCAGCTCTGGGACACTCTTTTGACATATCAACAACATAAACATTGCCACTTCTTTGAGCAACAAGTTTTGTTTGACCAGTTTTTATTATTGCTTCAATCTTTTTGACCATTTCTAGTCCAACAATCCTACAACACTCCTTTGTGAAGAATGACCCATACCCCTTGTCACTCATTTGTGAAACACTCAGGAGGTTGAATTTCAGACTGTCTATCAGATTGACATTTTCAAATTTTACATTGCCAGACTGTACTGTACCAGACCCCAGAACTTTCCCTTTACTGTTATTCCCAAAGGATATATCACCCCCTCCATGAATTTTGAAATCTTTGAGTAGGGCTTTACATCCAGTCATGTGCCTGGAGCCTCCACTATCAACATACCAGAGGCTATCTAAGCAGGCAGAAGCTCCCTGCACATGAAGTAAAAGGATTAGTTCATTAGGGTTTCCAAAGCCAATAAGGCTTTGGATGGGGTCTCAACAGTGTCTGGGATGGATGCATATTGATGGACAGTGGTTAATTCAGGGGTTTGGACAGTTTTAGGACTGTTTCTTGCTAACCACTGTTGGGGGTCTTAACCAATCACCTGTTGATAACCAAAAGGATGCCTATTCACTTTAGGTTTAAAGGGACTTTTGTAGGTCTCATAAACGTGTGGAATCCTTTGTTAAGATGGTTGTCCCTTACCTCTTCTGAACTGGTTGGCAGGGGGTGCATCAGTAACCTGAACATCTCTTTTAACAGATGTTTGGTTCAGCTATTTTGTGACAGCTGTTTGAACTGGCACAAACAGTGGTTGGTTTTTGGTAAATTTGACAGATGATGTTGATGGACTCAAGGATGTTTTAACAGTGTATTCATTCTTTTTCACATCAAAGTTTTTGAGATACACACATGCTTGAGTTTTGTGATTTGATTTACCACATACAATGCAGCTTTCAGCAGGAACAATGACACTTGTTTTGTTTAGATCGTATGCTTTTAAATGAAAACAGTCTTTTGTTAGATGATTTCTTTTCTCACAAAATTCATAAAACAAGTTATTGACCTTTTCTCTCTTCTTTCTCTTGTCAGACTCTTTTGCAACAAAGTTTTTAACCTCTGTTGGGATGTCCTTAAGAGGAATGACTTTTGCTTTTGGAGCTTTAACACCGTCAGTGGTTGTAAAGTCCATAGGCTTGAAATTTTCAAGAATATCACACTCATCAGACCATGTGGGTTTAAACTGGTATTTCTCAATCTCCTCAAAAGTAGAGGATCCCATTGGTCTGTCAAGTGTGATTTTGTTTCCAAGTTTATCAGTGATTTTCACTTCTTGGCCATTCTTGTTTGTGGGGATGAACTCAGTGGTTGCATCAGTGGTTTGAACAGATTTTTCAAAAGCAGTGTTTTCATCATCATGTTTTCTATAACCAACACCAACTTTCACATTGTTTTTAATCTGTTTTTCAAGCATAACCTCATACCCTTTGCATGATTCCACCCATTTTTCACAGGTGATCTGGGTGGACTCCAACTCTTTTTTGCAAACTTGGTATTTTTCTACCATAGTTTGGAGTTGAGTTTTGGTTATGCTCTGCTCTTCTTTAAGACTGCTGATCTCTTTCTCTTTTTCAGTCAATTTGTTTTTAAGTTCTTTTAAAGACCTTTCAAATTTGACTTCATCAGTTAAGATTTTATCCCTAAGGTTTTCATTTACCTCTTTGATGTTAGCAAAAGCAATAATGCAATTGTCTGAACACAGTTTTTTCAAGAACTTGAGGTGATACCTTGGCAGCAGCCATCATGGCACAATCACATTGATGATTTTCTTCATCATCAGCTCTTACTTCTTTCTCACCTGCTTTCTTCTTCTCTTCTTCTTCTTTGTCTGCTTTGGACCCGGGGTCTGTCAGTGGTTCAATCAGGGTTTCTGAATTTTCTCCCAGCAGCAGTTCACCAGCAACTGCATTAACAACTGCTTTAGTCAACTCATCCACTGTTTCATCACTTAGCTGTTCACCTTCAGTTTCAACTCCCTCTGGTATTGACTCTAATGCCATCGAACAAAATTCATCATTAGAAGGTTCATTAAAAGCATAGAGTGCAAAATTTTCATCACCAAGCTCATCAGGCATGCTGCTCCAGTCAACAAAGCCTTGAGTGAAAAAGCTTTGCTGATCTGGTTGTACCACTGCTGGAGCAGCTGTTTGAGGCGCAACAGGTTGCACTTGTGCCTGGGGGACAGGGGTTTGAACATACTGAATTTGTGGGACAGTGGTTTGGACATAATGCACAGGCACAGGGGTTGCAGCATAGTGAGTAGTGTTAACATGGGTTGCAGGGGTATATTGGGTATAGTGAACAGTGCTTTGATTTTGTGGTCTAGGGTTTGAGCTGGGATGAGTAATTATAGGACAAGTAGTTTGACTCCTGCATTCCCTAGCAAAATGACCTAGCCTATTGCACATGTAACACTTGATTTTAGATTTATCCAACCCCACCCTTAGATTCCCATGTAACCCTGGGAATTTTCTCCCTGTTCTTTTGTAGAATTTGCTTGTTCTTACACTAAGCAAAGCCAATTGATGCAGAATGTCCATCTCTTCTAAGTCAGTGGGATCAAAGTGTTGCAAATCATTGAGTTCAAAGCACAAATTATCTGACATCTGGTTTTCACAATTTGCAGTAAAAGCATAATTTGCAGAGTGAGGATCAGGGTTGTTAAAATTTCCACCAGCAGTTATATCAATGAAGTGATCATAACCCTGATCCTTACCACTGCTACCAGATTCTTCCTGGCCCAAAAGAGCTATGCTACCGAATGAATAATCATCAGCAACTTTGCCAGACTCTTGCAACTTCCTTTTCTAGTTTAACTCCATTTCATAGGTAAGGAGTCTACCATGAAGTTGGGTCAGGGTCAGATCTTTGAACTCAGCAGAGTTTCTAGTGACAAAAGCTATGGTATCCCATTTTTCTGGTAGTCATCTAAGGAACCTGCTATTTTGAGTTGAATTTGGAAATGTTACTTTAACAAGCCTTAGTTCACTAATGAGACAACTGAATCGCTCAAACTGCTGAGTCAATGATTCACCCTTGATGTGACAAAATGTTTCATACTGCTGATTCAGAATTTCCCTATTGTTCTCAATGACTTCTTCTGTTCCCCCAAACTGTTCCTTCAGCGCATCCCATAGCTCTTTGGCACTGTTACAGTGTAACAGTCCAGCATAGATCTCATTGGGTAATGCAGATGCTATGATGCTAAATGCTTTGGCATCGAGTTCGAACTTTTGAAAATCAGTTTCAGTATAGTTTTCAGTTGGTTTAGGAACGAACTTCTTTGCATCCTTAGCACTTGGCACCATAGGAACATGGGGACCAAAAACAACAGACCTCCAACATCCAGTGTTCTGTTGAGCAAGGATGTGACCCATCCTTCTCTCCCAGATGTTAATTCATTACGTTTAAGCATGGGTGGTTTAAAAAGCGAGCCAATGTTATTCTTATCATCTTGTGATTGTGACGTCATCCTGGTTGTTTTACAGGCACTGATTAATCAACTTTGATGGTGATTAAACCTTACTCTGTTTTTCAACAAACTGAACAAACTATCGATATCAACGATTTTGAGCTGAACTATTTATGTCAAAATGATTGTTAAATCAAATTTGACTGTCCAAGCTCTGATACCAATTGTTGGATCTGAGTTTGGTTTTGATTGTATTTTTCGTTTGAAATAGAATGAAGATGGATGAGTTGTGCAGCGGAATTAAGATGGAAACAAACTTTGCATACAATCAAACGAGAGTATTGCTTTGATCAAACATATTTCACAAAGAACCGAAAGATTGAATTTATTTCAATTACGATTACAATGCTTTGTTGAATACAAAATCCCCCTCAGCCCGAGCTCAGTGTTTGTTCATGCAGAGAAGACGATTGTTGCAAAAGAGCTAATAGAACAGTACAGAGCATTGTTCTATTTATAGGCACTAGCAAACCACTGAGCATCTAAGCTGACGTCACCATGAAAGTGACATCTAACCTCCTAACAAACTCTAACCTCTGATCAATGCAAACACTGCTATGTTATCTACTGCTATTACATTTCATTACACAAAAGACATAATAAACTACTGATGCATCCTTCCACTGATGTGAACCCAGCAGTACTTGTCCGGATCAGCAGTGCTTGACTCAAAGCAGTAGATTGAACAGACAGAGCTTTAGTCTTCCATCAGGTCTTTACTTGATCAGTAGTTTGTAGGTCAGCAGTTTGCACAATCAGTAGATAGGAGGTCAGCAGATGTTGAAAACCACTTTCAAGGGGAGAGACTTGTATGTAACATCTGCTTATTCTGGATCCGCTGCGCTGATCCAGTTTTGGCTTTTATTATTTGTTCCTCTGGTAGGGTTCAATCCCAACAGGTACCTCTCGTAATAGGCTGGAGCTATTAGGTGTCATATAAGAGGATCTTGGAAATCCATAAGATGCCTGAAGTCTGTTATTTTGTTTCTTTGTACATTTTATGATCCGCTTGTGGATCTTATTACATTCCAGTCTGTATATTCTTTTAGTTGAACACTCAGACATTATGGTTTGTAATAGTTATTTCACCAAGCCTTCCGTTGTGCTATTATATTGTGTATATTGACTATGATGATATCAACTACGTCACGATACTCCCCGCCGGGCCCACTGGTAATACGTGGAAATATCGGGGTGTGACAGGTTGGTATCAAAGCCAACATTGAGTGAATTAAACACTAACCTTCTGTGTTTAATCTCAATGACACAATAAGCACGTTCCTTAGACTCTCGAGTCTAGACAAATGACCTTGGATCTATTCTTAACTTTCCTTTGCTATTTTATTTTGTTTTGTTTTGTTTTTGCTTAACAGAAAGATCAGCTACAATGCCTCCAAGAGTTAGACACAATAAGCACGTTCCTTAGACTCTCGAGTCTAGACAAATGACCTTGGATCTATTCTTAACTTTCCTTTGCTATTTTATTTTATTTTGTTTTGTTTTTGCTTAACAGAAAGATCAGCTACAATGCCTCCAAGAGTTAAAGGTAAGGGAAAGGGTCCCATGCGAGGGGGACCATCAGCAGCAGGACCTTCACATCGACGCACCCCATCTGTGTCAATTTCCAGTTCAGACTCTCACAATCTGTGGGGTCACTCCTTTTAACCAGCGAGACATTCTGTCTCTCTAGGATCCTCACCATCCGACCTTCCATACTTCGGAGTACACATTCCTGAGGAACCTCAACATTCCCACCATTCTCATAGATCACACCACTCCCTTCACTCCCACTCCTTACACTCTCATTCCTTTCACTATTCGAATTCTACCTACTCTCCCGCACAGTTTAATCCGAATGATTATGCTAACGACTTTTTGGGATTCAGTCCTCTAGGACCTGAGGATCATTTCTCTCAGGAGATGGAAATGGACGATGATCCGGACCCTGAATTGCAAACCGGAACACCGGGCCACCCTATTAGCATCCCTAGTGGCTCTCCATTTCTAGGATCACCGTACCAAGGACCGGATTCATATGCGGAGAGAATGAACCAATATGATTGGTTCTTTACCCCTTCATATCATAACTCTCCTGCTCAACCTCCCTTGGTTGAACCACAACTTCAAGCAGTTTCTCCTCCTCCTCTACCTGTCGAGGAACTGCCTCAACAACCACCGCAACCACCTCCCGAGCCACCAAGGCAAAGGAGAACGGCACGGATGTCCGTACGAGGGGGACCAAGGTTCAGTTCCCCTCAAGCTTCAAGCACGTACCCTCCAATTCATGAGGATCCACAAATGGGTGGACCCTCTCATGTGGTGCCAGAATTTAATCCCCCGCCAGTTACACTTACACCGCCACCACCACCAGTGGGTTTTGACAACCCAATACCCACATACCCAGGTTCATCTGGGTATAACCCATCTGGTTATCCATCTGATTATGGAACCCATGATCTGTATCTTGCTGCTGCACAATATAACGCACACTATCCCTCCTCTTATCCTCCAGTTTATCCAACTGGATATTCTGTGAAGGGGTATCAATACCCCCCATATCAGCAACCTCCTCATTTCCAACAGCAACAAACTCAAGAGATTCTGGAAAGGTTAGACAAGGTTGAACACGAGACTAGGGAAACCAAGAAGAAGCATGGTAGCTTTATAAAGGGCCTGGAAAACCTTCTTAAGGGCAAGAAGAAATAGGAAGTTGTTTATTGCACTTTGTATTTTGATTTCAATCAAGTCCCTGTGAGGACATTTTATTTTCAGTAACTGGTCCCTGCGAGGACTTATTTCTGTTTCCGTAGCCCTTGCGTGGGCAGTGTGTTTTCTTCAAGTCCCGTTTAGGGCACCCCTGTACCAGTTTTATGATTTAATGCAGTTTATTTTGATTTTAATTATGTACTTTATTACATCATCATGTTTTATCAATTCAATTTCTAATTGATCTACCAAAGAAATTCTTAGAGGTATAACCTAGCCAAAACATTAAATGGCTATGATGGTACAACCTTTTTAAGACAATAAATCTATGTTAACATCTGAAAACATGTTAACATTCCTAGCTGTGCGGTACGAGAAACCACACAAGCTTCCATATGATCTTGGATCTTTCCAAATCGCTTATATATAGCCAATATGATTAATACGAATCATGGCTGAAAAATATCAATATGATGTAAACACCTAAACATCCATTAGAGGTGTATGCTTATAAGCCAAGGTATAATGAAGACAATGAAGTTTTACTCTATGAACTTCTTGTCTGGGCGATGAACTTTGTTCGACCCTTATAAAGAGATCATTGATCCAAGAAATCAATAATTATAATTGTCCTCGTGACAAGGCCTTGCGCCATCTAAATGTCCTTCGAGACGAGCCTTGCGCTATAAGAAAAGGTCTTTCATGACATTGATAGTTGTGATTCATGTCCTCTGTCTAATGAATATAAAGGATTATATCATGTTGATTGCTTATTATGGTTCTATTATAACTTAGGCAAATCATGATTTAAATTGATTTTATTTAAAACGGTCTATATGGTTTAATAATACCATGATCATCTAATCATCAATACGATGATTCATTCTGTAATTTAAATATATCATTTCTATTTGATATAGCTCACGAATTATGGCTGGCTTTGACGAAATAAACAGTCACCCCATGGAAGGCAACAACAACACCATGATTAATATCACTGGTGCTCAGTTGCAAACAATGATTGATACCGTAGTTGCTCAAGCTATGGATAGAATAATCAGGGAACCAAGTAATGTTCGGACCAGGACTCATACAAAGTCCCTATCCCACTCACATACACATAAGAAGAGTGAATCCCAACACTCGTCTAATCAGAAGAGTGAACCTCAGAAGCAGGTTGTTTTTTATCAGACTCCCAGGTACACCATGGGTTGTACCTATAAATACTTCATCTCCTGTAAACCAAGGGATTTTACAGGAGAAAAGGGAGCGATCGACTGCATGAAATGGTTAGATGAAATGGAGACTGTAATTGACATCAGTGATTATGCTAAAGGAGACATAGTGAAGTATGTGTCTCAATCCTTCAAGGGCGATGCCCTCACTTGGTGGAAGGCATTAGTACAAGCCACTGGAAAGGTCCATCTGTACAACCTTTCATGGGAAAAGTTTGTTGATTTGGTAAAGGACATTTATTGTCCTTAGCATGAGGTTGAAAGGATAGAGACTGATTTCCTTACAGTGGTAACGAAGGACTTGGATTGTAGATCCTATGTGACTAGCTTCAACTCGATGTCGAAGCTTGTACCATACTTAGTCACCCCTGAACCCAAACGCGTTGCGCGTTTCATCGGTGGTTTCGCCCCTGAAGTAAAAGGGAATGTTAAGGCTTCTAAGCCAGCCACTTATAGATCTGTTGTGGATCTATTTTTGTCCCTCACTCTTGATGTTGTGAGGAGTAGGGCAAGGAAAACTACCGATGAGGGGAAGAGGAAGAGAGAGGAAGACAAGTCTCCTCAGTCAAACAAGAAGAAAAAAGGAAACTCTAACTTCAAGAAGGGGCAGTCAAGAGACAAGCCCAGATGCAAAACCTGCAATAAAAGGCACTTTGGAAAGTGCAATCAAGACCCACAAACTAGACCATGTGGGATCTGCAAAAAGAAAGGGCATAAGTCTGTGGATTGTAGGAACATCAAGGATGCAACCTGTTACGGTTGCAATGAAAAGGGACACATCAAAACAAATTGTCCCAAGAATGCTAAGAAGCCCGAGGAGGCGAAGAAAAACAACGCCAGAGTTTTTCAGATGAACGTAAGGGAAGCGGTGGACGACGAGAAAGTCATAACAGGTACCTTCCTCATTAATAATATTTATGCTAGAGTCTTATTTGATTTAGGTGCTGATAAGTCATTTGTAGACCATAATTTTAGTAGATTACTGAATCTGCCTATTAAGACTCTAGACATAAAATATGAGGTAGAACTTGCCGATGGAACCTTAGAAACAGCTTCAACTCTTCTTGATGGATGCTCCATATCCATTAAGGATCATACTATCCCGTTATCCCTCTTGCCAATGAAATTGGCTGGGTTTGATGTAGTTTTAGGCATGGATTGGTTGTCGCATAACCAAGCCCAAATTGCCTGCAATAAAAAGCTAGTTATCATAAAGACCCCTTCCGGTGAATCTGTTACTATTCAAGGAGATACGCAATATGGATTGCCCAGAAATGTATCTATCCTCAAAGTATCACAGTGTTTAAAGAAGGGATGTGTCATTTACATGGCACAAGTAACTGTGAATGACCCAAAACCGAAGATTGAAAGACATTCCAATTATCTCAGAGTATCCTGATGTCTTTCCTGATGAGCTACCTGGATTACCTCCTGAGAGACAGGTAGAATTTAGGATAGACATCCTACCAGGATCTGCACCTATTGCAAGAGCTCCGTACCGTCTAGCACCTACGGAGATGAAAGAGCTTAAGACGCAACTTGATGACTTACTAGAGAAGGGTTTTATTCAGCCCAGCTCTTCGCCTTGGGGAGCTCCAATACTATTTGTGAAAAAGAAGGACGGATAAATGTGCTTACGCATTGATTACCGTGAATTGAATAAGGTAATGATCAAAAATCGTTATCCTTTGCCCAGGATCGATGATCTATTCGATCAACTTCAAGGGGCGAGCTATTTCTCGAAGATTGATTTGAGATCAGGGTATCATCAACCCAAGGTCTGAACCGAATATGTACCAAAGACGGCATTCAGAACAAGGTATGGACATTTTGAATTCTTAGTGATGCCTTTTGGGCTCACTAATGCGCCTGCAGCATTCGTGGACCTCATGAATAGAGTCTGCAAACCATACCTAGATAAGTTTGTCATTGTCTTTATAGACGACATACTTATTTACTCTCGTAGCCAAGTTGAGAACGAAAAGCACCTTCGGTGTATCTTAGAATTACTTCGACAGGAGAAATTGTATGCTAAATTCTCTAAGTGCGAGTTTTGGCTTCGCAAAGTCCAGTTCCTTGGACATGTTGTTAGTAAGCTAGGCATCCAAGTAGACCCTGCCAAGGTAGAAGCTGTTATGAATTGGGAAGCACCTAAGACGCCTACGGAAATTCGCAGCTTTCTGGGTTTAGCTGGATATTATAGAAGGTTTATCGAGAACTTCTCGAGGATAGCTGCACCATTAACTTCTTTGACCCGTAAGAATATTAAGTTTTGATTAGGGTCCAAAACAACAAGAATCCTTCGAGGTTCTTAAGAAGAAACTGAGCAATGCCCTGGTGCTAACATTGCCCGATGGAATTGACGAGTTTGTCATATATTGTGATGCGTCACACACCGGTATGGGTTGTGTACTCATGCAAAAAGGCAAAGTGATCGCCTATGCATCACGACAACTAAAGGTGCATGAAAAGAATTACACCACCCATGACTTAGAATTGGGTGCCGTTGTATTCGCACTAAAATTGTGGAGACATTATTTGTATGGAACTAAATGTGTGATTTACTCAGATCACAAAAGTGTCCAACACTTGTTCAATCAGAAAGACCTCAATATGAGACAACGTCGTTAGATGGAAACTCTGAATGACTATGATTGTGAAATTCGCTACCATCCTGGTAAAGCAAATGTGGTCGCAGATGCTCTAAGCCGGAAGGAAAGAATTAAACCTATTAGGATTAATGCTAAGAGCATAGAATTGAAGAATAGCCTGAATGAAAGGCTGTTAGCTGCACAGAAGGATGCTGTTTTGGAAGCTAACCTTCCAGAACAAAAGTTGGGTGTAACTATGGAACAGTTAACACCAGGCAAGGATGGAATCCTCAGACTCAATGGAAGAATCTGGGTTCCTATTCATGGAAGACTTCGGGATGTAATCCTCCAGGAAGCTCACAACTCTAAGTATTCAGTTCACCCTGGAGGTGACAAAATGTATCAGGATTTAAAGGCCAATTATTGGTGGATAGGTTTGAAGAAATCTATTTCCACACACGTAGCTAAGTGCCTGACATGTGCTCAGATTAAAGCTGAACATCAAAAACCATCAGGTCTGCTTCAACAGCCAGAACTTCCTACATGGAAGTGGGAGATGGTAACAATGGATTTCATAACCAAGTTACCTAAAACAAGGCATGGGAATGATACAATATGGGTCATAGTTGATAGACTGACTAAGTCAGCACATTTCTTACCCATCAAGGAGACTCACAGCTCCGATAAGATAGCCCAATTATATGTGGATAAGATTATAGCCCTTCACGGGGTACCGGTGTCTATTATCTCTGATAGAGATACTAGGTACACCTCTCACTTTTGGAAAAGTTTCCAACAATCTTTGGGCACACGTTTGAATTTTAGTACTGCCTACCATCCTCAGACAGATGGACAGAGTGAGCGTACAATTCAAACTTTGGAAGACATGCTCCGAGCATGTGTTATTGATCTAGGTGGAAGTTGGGATGACCACCTACCCTTGATCGAGTTTTCCTACAATAATAGCTACCATACAAGTATTTAGGCTGCACCTTTTGAGGCATTATATGGTAGGAAATGCAGAACTTGTTGGTCAGAAGTAGGAGAAGCCCAGTTATCAGGACCTGAAATAGTCCTTGAAACAACGGACAAGATTGTCTAGATTCGTGATCGCCTGAAAGCTGCCAGAGATAGGCAAAAAAGTTATGCTGATGAGAGGCGAAAACCTTTAAAGTTTGAGGTAGGCGATAAAGTCTTACTAAAAGTATCACCCTGGAAAGGTGTGATGCGTTTTGGTAAGAAGGGTAAGTTAAGCCCTAGGTATATTGGACCATTCGAGATTATCGAATGTGTCGGCAGTGTAGCTTATAAGCTAAACTTGCCAGAGGAGCTGAGTGGAATTCATAATGTGTTCCACATCTGTAATCTCAAGAAGTGTCTAGCTGATGAATCGCTAGCTATGTCTCATAAAGAAGTACAGATTGATGAAAGCCTGAGGTTTGTTGAAAGACCTTGATGTGGGGTAAAATACACATAATTGTCCCGTGTAAATTGTATAATTATTGTATATGTTTTATTTATTTTTATTTAGTTTTAGTGTTATATTATATTATTTTGTGTTTTGCTAGGTCCTGGTACAAATGAAGCAAAAACGAGTAATATGGAAATGACCAGCCAGTTGGGCAAAGTAGAATGCCAGGGACCGAATAAAAATTGCAGCCATTTACCGTGATTGGGCCGAGACCCCTTACCTCTATTTTATTAAAATAAAGACCATATATAAAAACAATTATCAAATGTTAATTTTGAGGGGGAATCTTGGATGCACACAATCAAGATCACACGTGCATTAATGTGGAGGAAATTTAAGGAGCTGCCAAATTGTCTTATGTCCAGCGAATGTAATGAATCTTGACATTGGGCCACCAAACAAAGACTTTAAGTCTAACATGTTTAGTGAATTATGAGAATGGAGATTGTTGGAAAAAAGCTATATTCGTTTGGGAGACATTAGACGACAGCAACAATAGACATATTGGAATACACATCAGACGAAGCCCAATTATTTGGGAGGCCACAAATATTATTTAGGGGCTTGTTGCTGAATTAATAAGGCGGCAGACAAGAGAGGCGCATAGGGACGAATCACTTTAAATAATCATATATCAACATCATCACAGAAAAACGAACATCAGATCTGGAGAAGGTGCGATCAAGGAGAAGAAAAAAAAGATTGGCTTAAGGGTTCAAGCCGCGATCAAGATTCGAGTCACAATTTCACAAATGAGTTAGTTTTAGTTTAAATTTACTTTGTGTTATTAAAATTATGAACATGACTTATTTGTTATTCAAAACTTGTTTCTTGTTCTTGGTTATGGTTCTTGGCTAGACTTTTCATACTACTTAGGCATGACAATGGTTTAATTAAAGTTTGGATTTTTATTCGGTTTTTGAGTGGTTTATGGATTTTCTTGTATTGTAACGGCTATGGAATTTTAACTTGGTGTATATGCATGCTTGATATTGTTTTATTGCTGATTGTTGCTTCGTATAATCCTTGGTGACGGTCTATATCACATAATAGGGTTGTGCTAGGGTTCTTGATTTAGGTGAGTGTCTATATCACATAATAAGTCATTAATCCTTTAGGGTGAAAATTGCATAAGTAACCTTAGAAGTAATATTCGGAAATTTAATAAAATCAAGTGTTCTACTAATCTTGTCGCTGTGAGGCTCGAGGTTATTAATAGGTCTCGGTTTGTTTATAGCTAGGTCTAAGAAATCGGTCTAGTCCTTAAACATTCTCTTGTCTATTAAACCAAGATTGAAACCCATAGTTGCCTTAGACTTTCACGCTGTGAGGTAGATCGTCATATTAAGGCACTTTCAAGAAGTTAGAGGACTGTGAGGAAATCTAAAACGTAAGCATAACAGCCTAGGTAGTGCCACAAGAATCGCCTTGAGAAGGATCGAGGGGCTTAGTTGGTATCTTAATAGGTTTAGCATTTAAAGATCCTGGTTCCATACCACAATACTTTCGAATAGAAATCCATTCCGAGTTAAGCTTGCGTCTAGCCTAGGTAGTCTTCATCACCACTGGTCAAAGTCTTCGTTCGAGTTCGTGTTAGTTAATTTAGCTAATCTCGTTAATCGTTATTATTCTTTAGGATTTTTAGAACCCCCCCCCCCCCAATCAACAAACATTTAGTTAAGTCGTGTCAGTCATAGTCTAAATAGAGTCTTAGCGTAATCCTTAGAGTCTCGTGGGTTCGATACTCGGACTTGCTTTAGCTTTACTACATTGATCGGTACACTTGCCGGTTGTGTGGTTTAGGTTTTAGATCGAGTCTTAGTTTATAAATTTAAAGCTTAGAGTGTCTAAATTGGGGTTAATTTAGTTGTTTTTATTAAACCACTTTGTGCACATCAGACCTATATCGATCGAGGATCGTCAGGTTAAAAAGCTTCGAAGGAAGCATGTACCTATAGTAAAGGTCAAGTGGGATGCTCGCAGAGGTCCCGAATATACGTGGGAAGTTGAGTCCACTATGCGACAAAAGTACCCTCACTTATTCCAGTAAATGTCGGGGTCGAGATTTCTTTTAAAGGGGTGACGATGTAACACCACGCAAAAACGTGTCCAATTATGTAAAGACACGTGTCCTAAACTCCAAAATTGTAAAAGATTTAGTTTGAAGGACTAGAGTTGTCGAACAGTGAAACTATGAAACCACAGGGACTAATAGTGTCAACATGCCAAACTTGTGCCTCTGAATGACCATACGTGATGAATATATTCTTGAGCGAGTAATTGATTTGATATAAGAAACTGTTTATGAAGATAATCGGAAGATTATTAAATTACAAGGGTTAAACGTGTCAACATGTCGATTCTGACCTCTTAGTGACCTTTTAACGAAACCGAGGCTTCGAATTATTCAAAAATACTCTCAAGAATAAGTGGTATAAATTTCACGTGGTTTCGAGATCGTTAAGCATGTTTTCAAGACTTTGGGCTATAAGTGTCAACTTGACGAAACTTGCTTTTATAGTGATATTTAACGAACCCGAGCCTAACGAAGTTCGTTTATATATCCTTAAGCCTCAACAAACTGACTACAAGGGCCCTACATGTCAACAATGAGGTTAAAAAGGGTTAAAAACGAGCAGGGACTAAAACTGCCAGCTTTAAAACTTGTTTTGCCAGTTTCCCCGTTCCAAGCAGGCCGCGTAAGGCCAAGCAGAACCTTACGCGGGCCGCGTGAGGTCCCCAGTAACAGAAAAGGCTGCCAGGTGCGGGTTAGGCTGTTCCACCGCCTTAATCTAGGTTGTATCGACTCTAGGGGCTATATATGTCGGTTTATTTCATCAGGTAGGACACCTGGGGTGATCTTATGATGCCCCATAACAGATGTAATTGATCCATGATCATTCAAAGTAGTATATAAAGGCACTAGCTCTTGAGTTCTTGGGCACACTTGCAAACATTTGCTAATCTACAACATCTGGAGCTTGCTAAGGACAAGGAGAAGAATTTGAAGTGTAGAAAAGACAGCTAGGACCTGTAGTAAGCTTCTAATTACTTGCTTAGTCATTCTAATTAGCTTAATTACTTAAAAGTCAAACTTTTCATAATTCAAGTTGGACTTTCAGTTTAATCACATATAGTTTAACCACTGATCAAATTGGAAGTGGTTATAGAACCATATTAAGGTAGGTGATTCACCCTTAAAAGGGCACCTCCTAATTATCTCGTTTGACTGGTCAATTGTCGGGTCAAAGTAGTTTGACAAAAAGTCAAGCTGGACAGAATGGTCAAAAATGATTAAATTTAATAAACCAGAGGTTCTAAATTATATTTTAACATTCTAATGACTTGGTAATTAATAATTAAACATGTTTTATCAGTCCTAACCCGACAATTAATAGTCTAAGATCAGTTTATAACGAAAGTCGTAAAAGCTTAACTTTTGCTTGACTTTCAATTCTGACCCGTTTAAGCTTAATTCTCCCATGTTTTAAGCTTCCATTAGGACCACATTACTTAGTAGTATAACCCTCTGGAGTTATATTGCATGGTGCCTAGTGGTTTGAATTATATGCACTTAATCGTAATTATGCTTAATAATGCCTTAAACACCCTTTTAACATACAACTGAGAATTTTAGCAATGTAAATGGACTAACACCTTTGCTACTGATATTTAGACATGTCCCGAAAATTTGACATCAGCTTGAGGTCTAGAATAGGAGTTATGCTCAATAGCGTAATTAAGAAGTCTTTTGTTATTTAAATGGCGTAATTAGCATAAAGCTTATCTAAACCCGATTTTTAATACCAAACTTTTTACCTACTGATGTAAAATAATATTTTGGGATTTTTAAAGATTTTTATTTTTAGGCTGAGCATAATATAGGATTATAGCTTGATTTCGGTAATTGTCGGTTTTACCCTTTTCATGCATAAAATGAGTTTTACATAACTTTTCAATGCCAAACCTTTTTCTACTAATTCTATATGATAAATAAAATATTTTGAACCTTATAAACTGATCAAAAACTCATATTTCCTATTTTAACCCAAATATCCCTTAAAACCGACTTTTAAGCGTTTTTAGCACCTAGTATGGGTCAAAACTATTTTTGGCATATAAAACTTATTACCCACTTATGTTTTAAGCTAATTTATATAATTATACAATAAGCTAAAGTTTTTAAACTCAGAAGTCTATTTTTGACCTTTAAAGCCTATGTGAAATTACCAAAATGCCCTTACGGTGCATAATTTGGTTTTATAAGATAAATTTCACATATATAAAATACCTTATTGGTATAACTTATAAAAATACATATTTTTACTCATTAAATCAGATCTGAAACTCAGTTTCACTTTTAAACTCTCTTATGGGCATTAAAATTACCAAAATGCCCTTATGGGACTTATTTTGGTTTAAATTACTTTTTGGGCATATATGTTAACATCATACTGATGTATTAACATATTTAAAGCATAATGATGATTAAGACATGTATATAATTTATTTGGTTACCCGTTACGCGTTTACGCGTTCGGATCGGTTTATGTGACTAGTTTACATAAAATAGCCGAAACGGGTCAAACCTTATCATTAAATTCTTATTTTCCAGAATGTGTTTAGTTTACCCATATTATACAAGTATGCAAGCTTGTCGGGTCTAAATCACATTCTATTCCGGTCACCGTTTAATCTAGCGTTTAGAACCGTAAGGTTTCTTTCTAGCTAGCCGGTCTAAGTCCTTGACTTAACTAAAGGCCCGTTAGCACCCTAATAGGTTATTAAACCTTCTATACAGATTAAATTGCTTCCGGTAGAAGGTGCCTTCAAAAAGCTTTAGGATTTTACTGCTAGCATCAGGTAAATACTTTTAACTTATTTTCCCTATACGGGCTTGGGATATGGTATTATAATAATACCACTTGGTCGGGTATGAAATCATTTAATCGGATTGTGATTAATAAATTTACATAACCCGTTTTAATCTGCCTTGTTTGATAACATAAAGATTGGGGGTTAATTCGACCGTGTCTTGGATATCCTCGGCTCATTTCATTTGAAAATGGCCACGACCTATGCACGGGGTGTAGGCATACACCTAACAGATGCAAATGCTAAAATATAAACCAACAAGTTGGGGATAACTCCTTTGTGGGTTCAATAAGTGGTGATTCGGTTAATTATGACCGGCTTCCAAACCGGCCCCAATTGTAAGACAAACATATAAATCTGTATACAAGATTATATTTAAATAATTGTCCCAAGTTATAAATGGTTTGTGCCTTGTGCACTTAAATCAATTTTCATAAATGTTTTCAAAAGAGTCAGTTAATTGTATTTACCAGTGTAAACCGACGTATTTTCTAAAGACTGATTGACAGGTACCTCTCGTAATAGGCTGGAGGTATTAGGTGTCATATAAGAGGATCTTGCAAATCCATAAGATGCCTGGAGTCTGTTATTTTGTTTCTTTGTACATTTTATGATCCGCATGTGGATCTTATTACATTCCAGTCTGTATATTCTTTCAGTTGAACACTCAGACATTATGGTTTGTAATAGTTATTTCACCAAGCCTTCCGCTGTGCTATTATATTGTGTATATTGACTATGATGATATCAACTACGTCACGATACTCCCCGCCGGGCCCACCGGTAATACGTGGAAATATCGGGGTGTGACACATATTGATCTTAATGTTATTTCTTCTAACACATGGATATTAGATACCGGATGAAAAACTCATGTTTGCAATTTGTTGCAAAAGGTTCAAAAGAAATAAGCATTACAAGAAATGAGACTATGTCTTGAAACTTCCAAATGTTTGGAAATTGTTTTAAAAATGTTTTGAATGCTCCTTGTTTGACTAGGAACATTATTCAAGTTTCCCTTACAAGACAATATGGTTTTGATTTAAAGTTTGTAAACAATGACATTTATATTTCTATGAATGACATGTTTTACTTTAAAGCTATGCCTTCAAATGGTATTTATGAATTGGTTCATGATAATACATCATTTGATAGTTAAATGTACCAAGTAATCACCAAGAAACTCAAAATGGATTTGAGTAAGATCTATCTTTGGCATTGTCATCTTGGTCATATAAACAAAAGTCACATGCAAACACTTCAAAAGATTGGTCTTTTGGACACAAATGAAATTGGTTCATTTGATATATGTGAATCTTGTTTACAAGGTAAAATGACTAAGAAATCCTTTAGTGGGAAAGGGCAAAAGATTTATTAGGAATCATACATTTGGATGTATGTGATCCTTTTAAGCCAAAGATTAGGAATGGTGAAAGATACTTCATTACCTTTAACCAATGACTATAAAAGTTATGGTTATGTGTACTTGCTAAGACATAAAGTTGAAGTATTTAAAACATTCAAAATCTTCAAAGTGAAGTAGAAAATCAACTCAATTAAAGTTCTTTGTTCGATAGAGGAGGAATCGAACTCTACTGGATATGGTTCGATCTATGATGGCTAGGAGCGCATCATCTCTATCATTTGGGGTTACGCTTTGCTCTCCGCGGCCCGTATGGCCCCAACCAAGAAAGTGGATAAGACACCTTTTGAAATATGGCATGGAAGGGCTCCATCACTATCATATTTGAAGGTATGGGTTGTGAAGCTTATGTTAAGCAATACACCCCAAATAAATTGTTAGTCCGATCCACTAAGCGTATCTTTGTAGGATATCCTAAAGATGATATAGGATATTATTTCTACGATCCAACCGAGCAAAAGGTATTTGTTTCTCGAAAGGGTAAGTTCTTGGAAGCTAAGTTCCTTATGGAAGGAACTAGTGGTAGAACAGTGAAACTTGAGGAGGATCAAGAACCACAAGACGATACACGTTTGGTTGATACTAGCGCTCAACAAGAGGTTGTTGAAAACGATCAAGAGGTTGATCAGAACACACAAAACGTTCACAGATCTGGTAGAATTAGTAGTCCACCTGAAAGATATGGATTTTTCATGGATGGATACTACATGATAGATTCGGGTGAACCTACCACATACCATGATGCAATGTCAAAATCCGATTGTGACAAATGGCTTGAAGCCATGAACGTAGAGATGCAATCCATGTATGACAACCAAGTTTGGGAATTGGTTGTGCCACCTCTTAAATCCAAAGTAATTGGAAGTAAGTGGGTTTTCAGGAAGAAAACAGATATGCATGGATGTCACACCCCGATATTTCCACGTATTACCGGTGGGCCCGGTGGGGAGTATCGTGACGTAGTTGATATCATCATAGACAATTAATCACAGTTCAATGCACAACGGAAGTCTAAAGTAAATACATTACAAACCGATTCGAAAGTAACATCAAATATTACAAACGGATTGTAAGATAGATCCTCAGGCGGATCTTAAAACAGAAACATAAACACAGTTCAACAGACTTTAGACGATTAGAACTTACAAGATTCCTTATTAACGCCCTGAGCTCCCAGCCAATTTACGTACAGTACCTGTCACTTAACCCTTTTTGGAAAATACGTCAGTTTACACTGGTAAATACAATTAACTGACTCTTTTGAAAATCTTTATGAAAATTGATTTAAATGTACGAGGCACAAATATTATTTTATAACTTGGGACAATTATATTAATAATAATCTTGTATCAGATTTACATGTTTGTCCAACATTTAGGGTCGGTGATTATATAAACCGATCAAGATTAATCGACACACCACAAATATAACTCACAAGAAGTTACCTCACGAGTGAGTATATCTTTTACATACGCAACAGGAAGTGTTATGCTTACACCTTGTGCTTAAGTTGTGGCCATTTACACTTTTTAAATGAGCCAAGGATATCCAGGACACGATCATTAACCACCAATGTTATTTGTTATCAAGCAATACTGATTAAAACGGGATTATGCAATTTAATCATCTCCGATTAAAAAGTTTCTACACCCGACCAAGCGGTATTTTTATAATACCGTATCCCAAGCCCGTATAACGGAAAATAAGTTAAAAGTATTTACCTGAGCTTAAAATGCAATTTATACTCAGCCGTATATTCTAATTAGCAAGCACAAGTACCTTTACTGGGGCTCTCAATCTGGAACGAAGGTTTTATTAACCTATTAGATTCCTAACGGGTCTTATTTAAGTTGTAACTTAGACCGGTTAGTTTTAAGGAAAGGTTTACGGTTCAAAACGCAAGATTAAGCGAAGACCGGATTAGAATGTGATTTAGACCCGACAAGTATGGAGACTTGTATAGTATGGGTAAACTAAACACATTCTGAATTTTAAGGTAAAAATGATAAGGTTTGGCCCGTTTCGGTCAATTTATGCAAACTAGTTACATAAACCATACCGAACGCGAATAACGCATGACGGGTAACCAAAAGAGTCATGAACATGTTTCACAAGTTAATATGCCTTAAATATGTTGTGATATCAGTAGGATACCTTCCATTATGCCCGAAACGAATTCAAAACCAATTTAAGCCCCGTAGGGGTATTTTGGTCATTTTAAAGGTTATTAAAGAGGTTAAATAGTAATCTGAGGTTCTGGTCTAAAATAATCAGTAAAAATATTTATGTTATCATGTTGTATCAGTAAGATATATCACATATGTGAAATTTATCATTTATGGCCAAAATATGCACCGTAGGGGCATTTTGGTCATTTCATATATGCTTTAAGGGTTAATTTTGGAAATCTGAGTTCTAAACTTTTATTTACTGTTAAAGTATAAAATTTTATTCATAACATCAGTAGGTATCAAGCTTTAGGTGCCTAATATGGTTTTAAACCACACTATGCGCCTAAATCACATAAAAGTCGGTATTTGACGATATTCGGGTTGATTAAAGAAATCTGAGATTTTGATCAGCCTTTACTGTTTAAAATAACTTATTTAATATATAAAATCAGTAGAAAAAGGTTTGGAACGTAAAGGATGTGTAAAACTCATTTTATTACCGAAAAGGGCATTATCGTCAATTACCGAGTCTATGCGATAACTCTATGTTATGATCAGTTTAAAATTTTATAAAAATTTCCAAAAATCCCTAAATATTATATTACATCAGTGGGTAGAAAGTTTTGGTGTCAAAATTTGGGTTTAAATAGGCTTTATGCCGAAAATGCCGTTTAATTAATAAAAAGCTTTCAATTTACGATATCGAGCATAACTCTTAATTTAGACCTCAAACTGATGTCAAATTTTTAGGACATGTTTATAAATCAGTGATAAGGGTTTTTGTCCTCTCATAATTTCAAAAATCTCATTTTAAGGTCAAAAGGGCATAATGGTCAACTTTTAAGCAATTAACAGAAACATGCAATGAACTAGGATTTCTAAGGAACCAAGTTGTATAACCTCAGTGGGTTATACTAGCCTATAACATGGTCCTAAAGGAATCCTAAGGCACATCTAAACTAAGCTAAATGGGGTCAGAATTGAAAGTCAAAGCAAAAAGTCTACTTTTGCGACTTTCGGTTTCGAACCGATCCTAAACTCAGAATTGTGGGGTTGAACATGCCTAGACATGTTCAATTAATACTTACCAAGTTATTAAAGTGACAAAACTAATTTTATTGCCTTTACATCATTAGTTATGAATTTTTATTTGAAAAACCGACTCGTTTGACTTTTATTTTAATTACTTTGACCTGACAATTTACTAAGTAAATGTGGTAATTAGGAGGTGCCCTTTTGAGGGTTTAATACCTACCTAATTACGATCACGTAGCCATGTACGTTGCGAACAATGGCTCGATCGCTTAAAAGTCAAAGCGTTTATCACGAACGCTTGACTTTTCGGCTTTAAGAGCCAAACAATTTAACTAAGCATGAAAGGAACACTTACGAGTGGTCCTTAGGACTGAAGGAGGTTCCCAAGTTGGTTAGGATCCTCTCAAATCAGAGAGCAAGAGCAGAAAAGCAATGAAGTGTGAATGAGAGCCAAAACAAGTGGGTTTATATAGGATTTTGAGAACCGTTAGGATCGTTTCTCGTAACCCGTGCTTCAATCTTGGCCCTCCATGTGTGCCCATGGTTTCTAAATACAACAGGGGTTGAAAACCAGCTCATGGTATTGATAATTTTACATAAAAGCCCTTGAAAAACGACCAGAATGCTGAAAATAAGAATCTGCCCAGACCTGGGCGTAGACTACACTGCAGGGGGCGTAGGCTACGGCCTGCACAAATCAAACAAACTTTCAGAAGTTGCAGTTTTGGTCCCTGTATGTGTTTAAGCCCATATTTGACCCATTTAAAGCCCGTTAAGCCATTTTCAAGGCTCTAAAATGATGTCTAAACATAGGGAACATAAAACATGCTCAAAAATATGTCGGATGTCGGTTCGTTTGGTCGTACGGTTGCGTTGTTCGACTAATTACGACGAAACCCGAACGGACGCGAAAAACGATCCAAATTACGCGACAAATGGAATTTTATCATGCCAAACACTAAAATAAAATATTTTAGTGATTGCATAAATTTTTGGATGTCCGGATATATTTAGAATGTAAGATATGCGCGAAAATGCAAACTTATGCACTTTTTGACGCTTTTAGTCCCTGTTGATCAAATAAATTTATTTTTGCGCACCAAACACCTCTAAGCCTATATCTAAGCTATGTAAAGGATATTTAGGGCATGTTTAACTTATGATCATATTCCGGAAGGTTCGATATCATACGAATTGGTTAGTCCCTCTAATGAGCAAACTTGAGTATATTATCGTTTAATAGCATCGAAGCCTTATCTAATCCATATTAGGCATTCATGAGAGTATTATTAAACATCACGATTCTTCGGATTCGTGAAAAGGTCATTCAGAGGTATAATTAAACATATTGACACTTTTAACCCCTTAAACTTACAAAGTTGCGCGTAACGTCACTTAAAGGCATGAAAGCCTTAGACGACCAATAATTGGCATTCCTGAGAGTATAATCAAATATCATGAAGCTCCTGGTTTGTTAAAAGGTCACTCAGAGGTAAGAATTAACATGTTGACGCTTTTAACCCTTCAGCGCATAAACTTTCAATTAATCACGTAAACGGCTACACTCGATCAACAAGTGGCTCATTTATGAATATAAATACCGTAAGAGGTTATTCAGAAACTTATTTTAAGTATGTTAACACTTCCATTCCTTCTATAATCAAGGTTTTCGATTTTTTCAAAAAATTAGTCCCTTAAATTCAACGTTTGACTTTATCAGGGTTTATTACACATGTCAATACATCATTGGACGTGATTTTACGAGGTGTTACATCCTCACCCCCTTAAAATAAATCTCGACCTCGAGATTTGCTAAAATAATGGAAGTACTTTCTGACGTATTATGAACTTAACTTCCATAGCATATTTGGGGCCTCTCCAAGCATCCAAGGTGACCTATATATTAGGTACATGTATCCCTTTGGAGCTTCTTAATCTGTCGATCCTTAATCGATACGGGTTTCTCATCAAATCATAAATTTTCATTAATCTGCATATCATTATGTGATAATGCGTCTCGACTTATTGGCGAAACATATCCTTAAATCACTAATGTGGGACATATTGATTTCCATCAAGCTCCTCAGGTAAGTTTTAGCTTATAAGCTACTTGGTCTTGATATATTTGATTTCCTCGAATGATTCTATATATCCAGAGCTTAACTTACCCTGATAAATTAAAATTTAGCACACCCTTCTTAGGGCGATACCTTCAATTTAACCTTATTCCTTATTAAGGACTTAAGAGGGTTGCAACTTTCATCAATCCTTGATTTTCCGCCGATTACTGGCAACTTTCAGATGATTACGAATTCGAATGATCTTATTTGTTGTTTCCAAGGTAATTTCAGGCCCTGCTAATTGGACTTACCAATCTTCTGTCTAACAATAGATGTTCAACATTCCATCTATACAAGGTCCCCAAAGGAGCAGCCTTGATACTTACATAACAATTATTATAGAAAAGCTTATTTAAGGTGAGATGGTTATTCCAACCACTGCTTAAAACCAATCTTAAGGAATAGCTAATCCTTTCAGCTAGTCGAACAAATTGACGATCCTGGGCAGCTGATGGCGATTCTTAATTGTTGCCTAAATAGGGTTGCGGTAGTCAATGCATAAGCAAAATGAACCGTCTTTCTTAATTAACAATACCGAACTCTCAGAATATTGAGTTAGGCTTTATGAACCTTTATCTTAAAATTTATCTAATTAGGGTTTCGATTCTTCCAATAATGATGGTATTAACTGTCATGGAGATTTCACAATAATGCAGCCCTATGCAGGATGTAAATCTTAACTCTACTAACCTTTCAGGAGATGAACAGGGTAGTCTTTGGAGAAGATAATCAAGACACAAGGAGGTTACAGAGATTTTCCAAATCTCAGGCTCCAGTTCATTTATCATTTCCTGTGTCAGTTAAATGACACATTTTCTTTACGAATCCAAGGATGCCTTAATCAGAGACACTTACTTGGACAATTCCATTCTGGATATCTTCTTTGAATACCATTAGCTGACTTTAGTACCATATGGCCATTGGGATATCTCAGTGGTTCCATGCATTTAACCTCCATACTGATCAGGCATGGAAGCAATCTATGGAACATATTAAGATACACCAATCCTCATATGGCGCTTTTATCATACAGTCTGGTATTCGCAGTTGATAGAAATCAAGAGATATCAAACTAACATACACCGACGTACTCCATCTGGAGAAAGAGTACTTCTAGAATTTTACGACTGAAGATTTCTGACAGGATCAGAAGAAATGGTTCCTATGATTTTCGTCTGTAAGTTTTACCTTACACTAATCTCTGAGGTTCTTATGAAAGATTTTAAAAGTTTGCTATACTTACAATTTATGAAGGATTTATTGGTATCTGAATCCAAACAGAACTCTTAGAATTTATATTGCTGAATAATGATAAGGAATGTACCTGATGTCATTATTGAGGTGAACTGCCTCAGGCATCTATCGGGAGAGTTTAAGTGCTTTCATTCTTAGCTGCACCTCCCTTGGCATATTTAGGGCATGTAGTCTTGATGTGGCCCTTCTCGTTACAGCCGTAGCAGACTGCATCCTTTATGTCCTTGCAATCCAACGTTTTATGCTCACTTGATTTGCAAATCCCACAAGGTAGAGGTTGCGATTCAAATCTGCATTTCCCGTAATGGCGCTTCTTGCAGGTCTTGCATACAGGTTTCTTGTCGGACTTTTGTTTGTTCTTCTTAAGCTCAAGCTTGCTCTTTTTCATAGAAGTATGGGAGTTATCTTCCTCCCTTTTCCTTTTTAGTTCATTCTTTGCATCTGAGGTATGAACAAGATCTTTCTCGTGAGTAAGGGAGTGTAGTCTTAAGTGGGATTTGGAGCAAGTAGCATTGGGCTCTTTGAACTTTTTCACGATCTTTCTCATAGCTTTTCCAACAGCTGCGTCTATCATAGATTGGAGAACATCTTTGTCAATTCTGAGGTTCACAATTGTAGCATCATTAGCATGCGTCGCATCGTCAATGGCGCGATTGACGGTTGTCTTATTCGAGTTTGTCATACTCGAGACTTGGCTCCTAACACCAAATGAAACAATTACTTAGTTGCAATCCAACAACCGCTATTCATCATCCTGGTGACCTAACATATACTAACCATGGTATCATTAAACCATACAGGCTAATATCGTACGAACATTCTTAATGAATGTTATTTAAATATATATCAATTATACTTAGCCTAGGCCATACAAAGACCATCAATGGCATTTAAGGTTTGGACTTAGTCCATCACCTTTTCGACAGGGGATTAAAATGTCACATCTGTCTTTATTATATTGCTGATTTTGGATAGCTTGAAAGATCATCACAAGGATATCGGATAGGAGTGATTCCTAATATATATAAAGCATCCATCTAAAATTGTTGAAGCAGTCGCTGAAGTATCATCGGCCAATTCTACCTTGCGTTATATGTCTAGAGTCCTAATCAGGCGAAGACAACAGTTTACAACATTTATTGTCCACAATAGACTTATCTGTGCCAGAATCAAACAGATTCCCATATAAACATCATTGATAAGGAAAGGTACCTGTTATGATGTTATCATTCTGTACTACCTCCTGGGTGTTCATCTGGAAGACTCACGCGTTTGTTTTCTTGGCCTCTTCAGGCTTCTTTATCAGTTTTGGGCAATTGGTTTTGATGTGCCCTTCCTCGTTACAGTTGTAACAAGTCGCGTTCTTCAACTCCTTGCAATCTAAGGTCTTGTGACCCTTGGTCTTGCAAATTCCACACAGTTTAGCACGTGGGTTAATCGTACATTTTCCAGAATGTTGCTTTCTGCAGTTACTGCAATTAGGTCTGTTATTAGAGTAACTCGAGTTCTTCTTAAACTCGGAATCTTTCCTGTGCTCCGAACCTCCCTTTTTCTTCTTGTCAGATCGATGGGAGTTCTCCTCATCTCCTTTCCTTTTTCCTTCGCCAGAAGTCTTGATAGACTTATTCCTAATTGCATCTAAAGTGAGGGATAAGGATAAGTCCACCGCGGACCTATACGTGGTAGGCCTAGATGCTTTAACATTTCCCTTAATTTCTGGTGCTAGGCCTCCAATAAAATGCGCTATGCGTTTAGGTTCAGGGGTGACTAAATAGGGAACTAGGCGGGACATAGTGTTAAAACTTGTCACGTATGCCTGACAATCCAAATTCTTCATGACTAGAGTCAAGAAGTCTGTTTCTATCCTTTCTACCTCATGCTGAGGACAGACGTTTTCCTTTATCAGTGCAACAAATTGATCCCAAGACAAGTTATAAAGTAGGATCTTCCCCGTGGCTTGGAGCAATGATCTCCACCATTCCAACGCTTCTCCTTTGAATGATTGCGAAACAAACTTCACAATATCCTGCTCTGCACAACCACTGATGTCTACTACTGTGTTCATCTCATCCAGCCATGTCATACAATCGATGGCTCCTTTCTCTCCTGTAAAGTCCCTTGGTTTGCAAGAGACAAAGTATTTATAAGAACATGTCTTAACATGTGGCTCCTGATTGAGCATAATTTGCCGGGATGGAACACTTCTCTGATTTGAAGGATGATGAGAATCATTCTTATAAGATGTATGCATCTTAGAAGGTGGTTTTGTGTGAGGCACAGATTGGGTCCCACTTTGAGCACCACTTGAATCTTTGAACTGCCAGTCAATGGCTTGAGTGACATCTTTATCTATCATCTTCTATAATTCTTCCGCCGTTACATTCATCCTTGTATTGTCATTCCTCATACTGGGATGACTGTTGACTTCATCTGATTCAGACATGCTGAAGCTTGTTTTCTATGAAACAATCGCCAATAATTTTGCTTAGGAGTCTATTTTTGGAATCATCATCTTCGATGATTCTTTAGCCATGGTATTAATAGACCATATTTGGTTAATTTGATAATCAGGTTTATTTTAAATTTTCATTATAATTAATCCAGCTATAAGCTATTAAGGATATTGAAATGGCACAAAGGCCTTGTCACGAGGACAGTTTTGAATTTATAAGCCATGGTCTTATAGGATCGAGGCATTTAAGGTTTGAACATAGTTCATTACCTTTCTTGACAGAGAGTCAAAGGCTACAACTGTCTTTTGTCTTTTAGGACAATAGATATAGCCCGTAGGAATTTCATCACTAAGGGATGTTTATGATATGATCATCTTATCAGATGATATTAGTCAAGATCGTATTGATCATACAGACTATTATGCTTGGACGTAGTCCAACATCTTTAGACAGGGGGTCAAAGGCCACCACTGTCGTTGTCTTATCGGACAAGAAGTTTAGCCCGTAGGCACTTCATCACTAATGGATGTTTATAATATGATCATCTTTATTTGATGATTTGAGCCATGATTTCTAAATCACTAGGCTAGATAAGGAAATTGGAAGAATCCAATATAAGGATGACTGTTGTGATTTTCTCGAACCACATTTGTCAAGAGTGTTAACACGTTCTTAGGTGTTAACGAGGATCTATTATCTTAAAAAAGGCTTTACCATCTTAGCTATGTCGAAAATGGCATATAGGCTAGGTTATACCTTTAAGATTTTCTTTGATATATAATGGCAGAGCAATCATAAACTGAAATGACATTCTGATTTAGGTTATAATACATACGTATACTGTTTAATACCAAAGTAAAGTTCAAAAATAGGAAACTTTTCATAGAAAGTCTCATAAAACACAATAATTGCCCTAAACGGGTCTCACACAAAGAAACTTGCCCACGCGGGGACTTAAAAGATATGTATGTCCTTATAGGGACTACTATAGAAATGAAACATAACAAGGAAGTTTCTTCTTCATTCTGTTACTGAAAGTTTCCTCCTTGGTTCCCTGAGTGCGGTATGGGTACAGAAGGTTCTTGTGGGTAGTCGAAATCTTCTATATTAGAAATCTTTGCAACAGCGGAATCCAAGGATTCTATGGATAATGAATAATATGAATCATGAATAAGGTCAGGATAGGTATATTCCAAGTCTGGGATTCCAAGACTTGGAGCTAAGAATTACAAGTTCTTTGGGTCCATAGGTATTATCTTTGGAGCGGGAGTTTCAGGGACAGCTGGTATGAACTCCTCCGATATCCGCTTCTCACTTGAAGTTTCGAAAGTCTTGGGTACAAAATTTGAAATATGGTTAATGGGTTCAAAAAGGTCCTTTCTCCATACTGGTTATATGCTAATTCGAGCTGTGGTACGAAGCTTTACATTCTTAAACTTCGGATTTGGAGATTCTCCACCAATGGCGGCTTTGCTCGGCGACATGATCCTGAGATACATAAAGATCGAAAACAATGTATACATATAACAGGGATGAGATCATTCCTAGTTCATGTCTAGACTCGGAAGTCAAGGAATGTGCTACTGTGTCATTGAGATTAAACACAAAAGGCTAGTGTTTAATTCACTCAATGTTGGCTCTGATACCAACCTGTCACACCCCGATATTTCCACGTATTACCGGCAGGCCCGGTGGGGAGTATCGTGACGTAGTTGATATCATCATAGACAATTAATCACAGTTCAATGCACAGCGGAAGTCTAAAGTAAATACATTACAAACTGATTCGAAAGTAACATCAAATATTGCAAACGGATTGTAAGATGGATCCACAGGCGGATCTTAAAACAGAAACATAAACACAGTTCAACAAACTTTAGAGGATTAGAACTTGCAAGATTCCTTATTAACGCCCTGAGCTCCCAGCCAATTTATGTACAGTACCTGTCACTTAACCCTTTTTGGAAAATACGTCAGTTTACACTGGTAAATACAATTAACTGACTCTTTTGAAAATCGTTATGAAAATTGATTTAAATGCACGAGGCACAAATATTATTTTATAACTTGGGACAATTATATTAATAACAATCTTGTATCAGATTTACATGTTTGTCCAACATTTATGGCCGATGATTATATAAACCGATCAAGATTAATCGACACACCACAAATATAACTCACAAGAAGTTACCTCACGAGTGAGTATATACACAACAGGAGGTGTTATGCCTACACCTTGTGCTTAAGTTGTGGCCATTTACACTTTTTAAATGAGCCAAGGATATCCAGGACACGGTTATTAACCCCCAATGTTATTTGTTATCAAGCAATACTGATTAAAACGAGATTATGAAATTTAATCATCTCCGATTAAAAGGTTTCTACACCCGACCAAGCGGTATTTTTATAATACCGTATCCCAAGCCCGTATAACGAAAAATAAGTTAAAAGTATTTACCTGAGCTTAAAATGCAATTTATACTCAGCCGTATATTCTAATCAGCAAGCACAAGTACCTTTACTGGGGCTCTCAATCTGGAACGAAGGTTTTATTAACCTATTAGATTCCTAACGGGTCTTATTTAAGTTGTAACTTAGACCGGTTAGTTTTAAGGAAAGGTTTACGGTTCAAAACGCAAGATTAACGAAGACCGGATTAGAATGTGATTTAGACCTGACTAGTATGGATACTTGTAAAGTATGGGTAAGCTAAACACATTCTGGATTTTGAGGTAAAACTGATAAGGTTTGGCCCGTTTCGGTCAATTTATGCAAACTAGTTACATAAACCATACCGAACGCGAATAACGCATGATGGGTAACCAAGAGAGTCATGAACATGTTTCACCAGTTAATATGCCTTAAATATGTTGTGATATCAGTAGGATACCTTCCATTATGCCCGAAACGAATTCAAAACCAATTTAAGCCCTGTAGGGGTATTTTGGTCATTTTAAAGGTTATTAAAGAGGTTAAATAGTAATCTGAGGTTCTGGTCTAAAATAATCAGCAATAATATTTATTTTATCAAGTTATATCAGTAAGATATATCACATATTTGAAATTTATCATTTATGGCCAAACTATGCACCGTAGGGGCATTTTGGTCATTTCACATATGCTTTAAGAGTTAATTTTGGAAATATGAGTTCAAAACTTTTATTTACTGTTAAAGTATAAAAATTTATTCATAACATCAGTAGGTATCAAGCTTTAGGTGCCTAATATGGCTTTAAACCACACTATGCGCCTAAATCGCATAAAAGTCGGTATTTGACGATATTCGGGTTGATTAAGGAAATCTGAGATTTTGATCAGCCTTTACTGTTTAAAATAACTTATTTAATATACAAAATCAGTAAAAAAGGTTTGGTATGTAAAGGATGTGTAAAACTCATTTTATTAGCGAAAAGGGCATTATCATCAATTACCGAGTCTATGCGATAACTCTATGTTATGATCAGTTTAAAATTTTATAAAAATTTCCAAAAATCCCTAAATATTATATTACATCAGTGGGTAGAAAGTTTTGGTGTCAAAATTTGGGTTTAAATAGGCTTTATGCCGAAAATGCCGTTTAATTAATAAAAAGCTTTCAATTTACGATATCGAGCATAACTCTTAATTTAGACCTCAAACTGATGTCAAATTTTTAGGACATGTTTATAAATCAGTGATAAGGGTTTTTGTCCTCTCATAATTTCAAAAATCTCATTTTAAGGTCAAAAGGGCATAATGGTCAACTTTTAAGCAATTAACAGAAACATGCAATGAACTAGGATTTCTAAGGAACCAAGTTGTATAACCTCAGTGGGTTATATTAGCCTATAACATGGTCCTAAAGGAATCCTAAGGCATATCTAAACTAAGCTAAATGGGATCAGAACTGAAAGTCAAAGCAAAAAGTCTACTTTTGCGACTTTCGGTTCCGAACCGATCCTAAACTCAGAATTGTCGGGTTGAACATGCCTAGACATGTTCAATTAATACTTACCAAGTTATTAAAGTGACAAAACTGATTTTATTGCCTTTACATCATTAGTTATGAATTTTTATTTAAAAACCGACTCGTTTGACTTTTATTTTAATTACTTTGACCTGACAATTTACTAAGTAAACGTGGTAATTAGGAGGTGCCCTTTTGAGGGTTTAATACCTACCTAATTACGATCACGTAGCCATGTTCGTTGGGAACAATGGCTCGATCGCTTAAAAGTCAAAGCGTTTATCGCGAACGCTTGACTTTTCGGCTTTAAGAGCCAAACAATTTAACTATGCACGAAAGGAACACTTACTAGTGGTCCTTAGGACTGAAGGAGGTTCCTAAGTTGGTTAGGATCCTCTCAAATCAGAGAGCAAGAGCAGAAAAGCAATGAAGTGTGAATGAGAGCCAAAACAAGTGGGTTTATATAGGATTTTGAGAACCGTTAGGATCGTTTCTCGTAACCCGTGCTTCAATCTTGGCCCTCCATGTGTGCCCATGGTTTCCAAATACAATGGGGGTTGAAAACCAGCTCATGGTATTGAGAATTTTACATAAAAGCCCTTGAAAAATGACCAGAATGCTGAAAATAAGAATCTACCCAGACCTCGGCGTAGGCTACGCTGCAGGGGGTGTAGGCTATGCTGCAGGGGGCGTAGGCTACGGCCTGCACAGATCAAACAAACTTTCAGAAGTTGCAGTTTTGGTCCCTGTATGTGTTTAAGCCCATATTTGACCCGTTTAAAGCCCGTTAAGCCATTTTCAAGGCTCTACAATGATGTCTAAACATAGGGAACATAAAAAATGCTCAAAAATATGTCGGATGTTAGTTCGTTTGGTCGTACGGTTGCGTTGTTCGGCTAATTACGACGAAACACGAACGGACGCGAAAAACGATCCAAATTACGCGACGAATGGAATTTTATCATGCCAAACACTAAAATAAAATATTTTAGTGACTACATAAATTTTTGGATGTCCGGATATATTCAGAATGTAAGATATGCGCGAAAATCCAAACTTATGCACTTTTTGACGCTTTTAGTCCCTGTTGATCAAATAAGTTTATTTTTGCGCACCAAACACCTCTAAGCCTATATCTAAGCTATGTAAAGGATATTTAGGGCATGTTTAACTTATGATCATATTCCAGAAGGTTCGATATCATACGAATTGGTATACTTTTGCAGTTTGACGCAATTAGTCCTCTAATGCGCAAACTTGAGTATATTATCGTTTAATAGCATTGAAGCCTTATCTAATCCATATTAGGCATTCATGAGAGTATTATTAAACATCATGATGCTTCGGATTCGTGAAAAGGTCATTCAGAGGTATAATTAAACATATTGACACTTTTAACCCCTTAAACTTACAAAGTTGCGCGTAACGTCACTTAAAGGCATGAAAGCCTTAGACGGCCAATAATTGGCATTCCCGAGAGTATAATCAAATATCATGAAGCTCCTGGTTTGTTAAAAGGTCACTCAGAGATAAGAATTAACATGTTGACGCTTTTAACCCTTCAGCGCGCAAACTTTTAATTAATCACGCAAACGGCTACACTCGATCAACAAGTGGCTCATTTGTGAATATGAATACCGTAAGAGGTTATTCAGAAACTTATTTTAAGTATGTTAACACTTCCAGTCCTTCTATAATCAAGGTTTTCGATTTTTCAAAAAATTAGTCCCTTAAATTCAACGTTTGACTTTATCAGGGTTTATTACACATGTCAATGCATCATTGGACGTGATTTTACGAGGTGTTACAATGGAAACTTGGATACTAATAAATGGAGACTTGTAGAAAAAGGTTTCACTCAAACTCAAAGGGTTGATTATGATGAGACCTTCTCGCCCGTCGCGATGCTAAAGTCAATTAGGATATTATTTTCCATACCTGCATAATATGATTATGAGATTTGGCAAATGGATGTCAAAACGGCTTTCTTTAACAGATATCTTGAGGAAGATGTCTATATAGTTTAGCCTAAAGGTTTTGTCAATCCAAAACATCCTGACAAAGTATGCAAGTTAAAGAAATCAATCTATGGATTGAAACAAGCATCGAGAAGTTGGAATCACCGTTTTGATGAAGAAATTAGGGAATTTGGATTCATCAAGAACATCGATAAAGCTTGTGTGTATAAGAAGGCTAGTGGGAGCATTATTACTTTCTTAGTACTGTATGTCGATGACATTCTACTATTTGGAAATGACATTCCAACCATGGAAGGTGTAAAAACCTGGCTTGAAAGTTGTTTTTCCATTAAGGATCTTGGTGAAGTCGCCTATATTTTGGGAATAAAGATCTATAGGGATAGATCAAGGCTCTTGATAAGTTTAAACTAAAGTTCATACATTAACAAAGTCTTGAAAGGGTTCAAGATAGAGAACTCTATGAAAGGTTTGGTACCTATTCAAGAGAGGACAAAATTGAGTGCGTCTCAATGTCCAAGCTCAAAGGATTAGCAAGAAAGAATGAAAGGAATCCCATATGTGCCAGCTATAGGATTCATTATGTATGTAATGATATGCGCTAGACCGGACAAGTCATGCGCTTTAAGCATGACGAGAAGATACTAGCGAAATCCAAGTAACGGTCATTGGATGACTGTTAGAAAATATATTGAAATACCTTAGAAGGACTAAGGATATGTTTCTAATATATGGATCTGGTAAAGAAGAACTCGTTGTAAAGGGTTACAGGGATGCGAGTTTCGGAATTCGTTGTAAAGGGTTACATGGATACGAGTTTCCAAACTGATCGAGATGATTCTCGATCACAATCAGGGTAGCATTGTCCACTACAGAATTAAAATACATCGCCGCTTCATTGATCGAGATGATTCATATGGATCTGCCACTTGAATTATTGCCGATCTAGGGGTAGTCCCTACCATTCAGGACCCCTAGAGATCTTTGTGATAACGATGGTGCGATTGCTCAAATCAAGGAACCTCGTGCACATCAAAAGACTAGGCACATTGAGCGAAAATTCAACTACATAAGGGATGAAGTTGAAAAGGGAAAGATATGTATTCACAAAGTTCACATTGATCAAAATATTGCGGATCTACTCACGAAGCTCCTTGAACGGGCAAAGCATGAAGGGTCATACTTGTGCGTTAGGACTTCGATATTCTAGTGATTGGATTTGATCTATTTTGTATTTGGATATTGAAACAATTGTTATTTTAACTTTTTCACATGGTATGTTGAGATTATGTTCCATTTTAGCATGTTTTAAATCCATGAATAAGTTACTTATTCTAAATGTCCGTAGTCGATCATACTTGTGGGAATAAATATGAATGTAATACTATTATGAACTTGGATTGGTGGATATTCATTAGGCATGAATATAGAGCAAAGTGTTGCTGCCAAAGTTCATAGATATTTGTGGGATACAAATATTGGACTGACTCGCTCTCAAATGTTACTGCATGGAATCATTTGTGATTGATCATAAGTAAATTTGAGTAAAGGAGAATATCATAGTATCCTCTGACCTGATATACATATTGGGTCTTGATATTCACCAAGTATTATACCTTGACCTAGTTCTTCGTTGTCTGTAATAAGGCAGTAGATAAGGCTAATCTCAGGTGTGGTACAAGGTGATTGTGAGAGACGTATGTAGTCAAGAAGGGATTTGTTCCTCTTATTTATTGAGAGTAAGATGTCTAAGGCCTGCTAAAGTTAAATCAACAGAGAGTGATCACTCTATGTCTCTGGATTTGACATGACATCTGTAACGAAAGGATAAATGATAGATTCACCTAAATCATGTTCAAGTAAGGGACTTGAAGGGGATGATGTGATTGAATGGGACATATAGTCATACGTATTAGGGGTAGTAAACTATAGTTAGGTGGTCTTTACTACTTGCATCAATCTTCTATGTATCTTGTGCAAGTAGTAGATTTTTGGATTCTGTATGCCCAAGACACATATTAAATTGATGTGGCTAGTACGTTATGATCCAAGTCGAGTCATACCCAAATACAAGCTGGACAAACACTTATAATATTTATTTATGATATGATCATACAAATAAATATTAACATTTAGAATATTTAGAAATTGGTTTTCTAAATAATTGCACTTGACAAACTAATAAATTATATGGATAATTCATTTTGAGAGAATATTTTATTTTGTTATTTAATTAGTTAAATAACATTATAAAAGATTGTGAGATATTGTATAAGTCTTATAACATATGATGTTATAATTTTATAAAAGTTATAAAATTAAACAAGACTTAAATTATTAAAAGAAATTTGTTTTTTATAACAAAAAATCAGCCCCTACATGGTCTTCCCAAGACATTATGGTCCAATGAGAAAGCATGCTTTTTACATGGTTAGATGGTCCTTGATTGGGTCTTGTGGGTGGCAAAAATTCTCACAACTTTTAATGAATTTTGGATGATAAAATTAGGAGTGATGAACTTGAAAAAAAGCTTAGAAACCTCCTCAAGATTTTCGGCCATGATCTTATCAAAAGGGGTTTTCAAGTTTGAAATTTCTAGTTGCAAGAACTCCATAATTCTCTAAAAACTTTCAGCCATGAGGTGGTTGTTCAAGATTTTTTTTAAGTTTGTTTTTCAAGTGCAAAACTCAAGTAAATCCTCTCTAAAAATCAGCCATGGAATGCTTGATCAAGAGGGATTTTCAAGTGAGTTACAAGTGCAAAATCCTAGCTAAACATAAGGTGTTTGTTGGAAGGCTTGGGGTATACAAGCTTGAGATATTCTACACTTGAAGACTACTGTTCATGAAGCATCATCTTCTTAATATATTTTACTCCTTGGAAGGTAGTATTCTTGAAACACTCTATGGTTGTGTTTTAATTTTGATAGCATGCATGTTCGTATTTGGATCCGGGTATTGGGTTTAACATATAAAAATGAGTTTTATATATTGTAAGTAACATGTTTTTAAATATATTCTCCGCTGCGTTTTTATTTTATATGGATAAAATAGCTTTGATAAACATGTGAAAAATCCAACAGCAACAATTTGGATAGGCCGGAAAAAATAGGTTTTTCAGAACAGATAAATGATGGTTGGATGGGAGTACAATTTCAGGAATTACCAATTGGTACAACCAACTTCAATAATCCCCTTCTTATTTTCACCAAGTGTGATCACAAGAGCCTTAAGGGGCTTATTATCGCAGGTGTTGAGTATAGACCCGTATAGACTCTCTTATTTATAATTGGACAATAGCTAATTGTTAACACAAAATTTGTTTTCATTTTCTTTTCCTGGGTGGAAATACATTGTGAATCCTATTTCCTTGAAACAATTGTTTCTCTACACACTCTTGTTTTGCTTTATCTGATGAACTAGTTTAAGCTCATGTATGCTACCCAGGTTGTATAAAGAAAATATTTCTTATAACTGGAATTACAATCCATGATCTTGAAGGTCGACGGATGGCCATGCAATATCACATATCCACATAAGAGATGTGCATGTCGAGTTAGTTTTTGACGAAAACGTCCCTACGGAGCTGTGTGATAAAGACGTACATTTCCAGCTTCGGTATAATCTTGTGGAAGATCTACCCTACCTTAAGAATTCAAGACTCGGAATAGTTTATTTATATTTTTATTAATTTTTAAATATAACAAACTACATATATTAACTTGTTAAGTAAAACTAAAGAATAATATATTTACATAAAACAAAATAATATAGTTACGTCGAATTATTATTTTTTAAATCAAGAAAGAACTTTTTTAGTTAGAATAACCGATAACCTTAATTTACCTTAAATGACAAAACTATCTACAAAATATACATCATCATCATCATCATCTACAAAATAGACAGCCTTACCTCTACCCCGTAGGAATAGAGAGGTTGCTTCCAATGAGACCCCGGCTCGATTGTTGGACAACAACAAATTAGAGAAAATGGCATATGTCATATCTTTTTCTTCATCCACAAATGCATGGATTGCTTCATTCACAATCGGTTTCAAGTGCTTCATCTAAAGTTTGCTCTTATAACCATATAATGCATTTTTATGGTAAAATAAAGATCCAATGAAGAAAACCGTGAATGCAAAGTATAGTAGTGAAACAACTGTTAACTTGTTCACAATTCAGATGTGTAGGAGATGTAATAAAAGCGAAGATACAGATGATGAACAATATGACATATAACACTATTAAAAACCATGTGTGTGTGTGTATAATAAATCTCACGAGCTGAGCCAGGTCTAGCTAGGGCTCGGCTCGTTTACAACGGAGCTTTTTTTGAGCAAGCCGCAAGCTACGAGTTTTTTGAACACCCCTAATAGTATTCAGCCTATTTCATCTACTTATCACTTTTTAAATCCTTTTGAACCACATATCTACTTCAACTTTTTACTCAGAGAAGGGAAATATCAGTCTTTCAAACACCAAAAAGATAACTTGCAAGAAAAAGGTTTTATGATAATAAACGTATGATAGGGTTTGGATTTGGATGAACTCGAGATTGATTAACAATGGTCAAATTCTATTAACGCTCAGGGATCTCAATGATTGAATAAGCTCCGAAAGTTCGTTAATGGTGGTTAATAGAGAATTTAGGAGGGGAACTGATTATTATTTCACAAGATACCCTACCCTATTACAACTGTTATTATTTATAACCCCATTCCCAACAACCTTACAACTGTTAACTAACTACCCTTGTAACCGCCTAACTAACTAACAACCTCTGCTGCTAATCCACTGTTAACTAATCCCCTGTTGTTCATCCACTGTTGTGACTAACCCTCAATCCTCTGTTGATGGATCCACTGATTCTTAACAAACATCTCTATCCACTGCCATCTGAACCACTGATCATTTACCCGTGTCAATACCCTCCTGATAACCTGATCCTTGACCCCAAGGATCAAAAATTTGGAAATTCCTGCATCTTCCCATGTGGCATCTTGAAGTTATGAAAAACTCCACTGCACTAACCATATTAACATACTCCTATTCTTCACACCCAGGTCACCCTTTTTGACATCTTTCCACTTCCATTTAAGAAGCCATCTTTTCACATATTCTTCACACCCAGGTCACCCTTTTTGACATCTTTCCACTTCCATTTAAGAAGCCATCTTTTCACATATTCTTTTTTACACCTGACATCAATCTTGTGTAGCCAATAAGTACCAGATTCTCTTCCCAACATACTACCAGTTTTTATTTGCTTTGATTTTTAGGAAATTTAGGAACATAAGTCACATTAGTCACCACCTGATAAGCAACATCAATCAATATAGAATTTTTGTAAACTGCTTTTAAGGTCTCCCTTTACTGGTTGTACAGTTTCTGTTCTGCAATTTGTAGCTCCATCAAATACTCCTCAACATGTGTTTGTCAAGTTCTTAATCTTCTTGGCCACCCAAATGTGTGGATGACTTGAATCCCACCCACAACTATCTGATTTAATGTGATTAGTAAAACTTTTAACTTGGGTTGTCTGAGCTTTCACCAGCCTTGACATTCGTGATTTCATAAGTGGAAAATCATACTTATTTTCTGTTTCTTCACCCTCATCAACAACAATAACATTTTGAAACTCTCTTCTATTCCCATCAAATTTTTTTCCCACTTTATTTTCTGTTTCTTCACCCTCGTCAACAACAATAACATCTTTAAACTCTCTTTTATCCCCATCAATTTTTTACCCACTTTTTCCTCATTTCCAGGACGACTCCATATACTTACTGTTTCATTTCCAACAAATTCCATATAAACTTTTTCAAGGGCATCATTTGATTCAGTTTCTTCTACTTTGTTTGATTCCTTTGCAACCTCAAGTAATGGAGATCTTAAAATTGATTCTAAAACAACCTCTTCTAATTTTGCTAAACAATATGCATGATAAAGAGTCGTAGGATTAAACATTCTCACCTTAGTTTGGATATCTTCTTTCAACCCCTCGATGAAACAACTTAAAGAATAAACTTTTGGAAGTTGTTGCTGATTGATGATCTTGTTAAAACAATCATAATACTCCTTCACGTTACCAAATTGTTTTGGTAATTCATTCCTAATCATAGAATCATCATTTCTTGTTAATGACTCATTAACCCTCGACCCCTCATGTTTTCTTTCATATTTAATTGGTTCAGGCATTTCATCGAACACCTGATGAGCAACCTCAGTTCTGATGAATCTTGATGAACATCCTAATCCCATTTCCCCTCTAATATCACTAACAACAGAACAAATTTGTTGAGAATGACCTGAAATTGGCCAACCCGCTAATGGGTTCACTAATGGCCAACATCGCTTGTTCCTTCAATTTCTGTTGTAATTGCTTTCGGTGATTACCCTTCTCCACATAGATTTCAGAAGGTCTTTGATAATTCCTCATATTGGTTTGATTAATGACTATCTGAGTCAATTGTAAGGACAACCCAGTCACCATGTTCCTCACCTCTTCCAAAGCCTTCGTATTTTCTTCGATTCGGCTATTCATTTGCTGACTACTTTCAGCTTCATCAGCATCATTATGATTGTGTCTTTTTGTCATTTTGAAGTGAAATTGATATGAACAAAGATCAATTAAGAATTGAATTGAACGGACGAAAATTGAAGGAATTCGATCGAACTAATGATCGAATTCAGAAATTGAAATTGAATGTTTGTAAACTTTCCCCAACTGATTGACTTAGGTTCTGAATTGATGCGAATCAAGAGTGTCCAAGGATAGACAGCTCTGATACCAATGATAAGGTTTGGATTTGGATGAACTCGAGATTGATTAACAATGGTCAAGTTCTATTAACGCTCAGGGAGCTCAATGATTGAATAAGCTCCGAAAGTTCGTTAATGGTGGTTAATAGAGAATTTAGGAGAGAAACTGATTATTATTTCACAAGATACCCTACCCTATTACAACTGTTATTATTTATAACCCCATTCCCAACAACCTTACAACTATTAACTAACTACCCTTGTAACCGCCTAACTAACTAACAACCTCTGCTGCTAATCCACTGTTAACTAATCCCCTGTTGTTCATCCACTGTTGTGACTAACCCTCAATCCTCTGTTGATGGATCCACTGATTCTTAACAAACATCTCTATCCACTGCCGTCTGAACCACTGATCATTTACCCGTATCAACGTAATCAAAAGCCATTGAAGCTTGCTCATGTCCATACAGAAAGTTTTATAATAAAAGGTAAAGAGCCATATTCAAATTTGTAGCTGTTATGTTCTTATCTCTTGGAACATCAACTAATAGTGTTGGGCTTGCAAGAAAAAAAAAGACATGATTTATAGCAAAAATTCTTATAGGTGAATCTTTAAATCTGGTTAACTAGATATTAAGACAATTAGTGTACAAGAATTTCAAGCCTATATTGATATAACATATAACTTTCATGCATAAAAAAATAATCTAATTTAAAGTAACAAAGTAGTGTATCTCTGAATGTATCAGTTTAATACCATTGAGTACTTCTAAGTCAAGACTATCAATATCAGATCCTGCTTCATAGTAATTTTGGAACATATGTCCAGGTGCATCAACATGAGTGCCGGAATGAGCAGGTAAATTTATAATTGAAAAGTTATAATCAGATCGGTTTTTCGTGCTTTCATGGCGTTTGATGTAAGCATCCCCAATCCAATCTTCATATATTTCAAGAGGTGGAGTAATCCTATGTGTAGTATCATAAATTTTTCTGTTGCCATAAACTTCCCTCCTTGAACGGATCAACTCACGTTTATTTCACAAGCTTGTTTTTTAGGCTCGGGCTCGAGCTCGTTTAAGCTTGGCTCCGAGCCGATCTCGAGTAGCTCGGCTCATTTGCACCCCTAGAGAATCACGAATATGAGACCGAATAACAGCTTATGTAACTTCTTATATGCCAATTTGTATAATCGTTTTAAATTTTATGGACAATTATTGTAATTATTATTAGGGTAAGGATAGTGTAAAAAGGGCCTAAAGTGTGAGAAGTGTGAAAAGTGTATTATAACACTATATATAATACTATATAACACCATATAAACACCGTATAACAAATATGTAACACCATATAATACCATATAACACTATGTAACACTATATATCATTATATAACAAATATAACACTATACATCTATCATAGACATGCTATCAGACAACCTATAGTGTTATATTTGTTATATAATGATATATAGTGTTATATGGTATTATATGGTCTTACATATTGTTATACGGTGTTTATACTGTGTTATATAGTATTATGTATAGTGTTATAATACACTTCTCACACTTTGAGCACTTTTTACAGGATCCTCTACCATTATTATTATTCATTATTTTCTTTTTACTAGGTTTCCAAAGTCTGATTATTTATTAGTAATTAGTTTTAACTTATCTACTTATGCAATGCTGCACATCGCCCCTTTGGTTCAAAACCAAAAGCTAAAGCCGACGACAACACTAAAATAAAAAGAACAAAAGAGACAATTATGTTAAAAGGCATGCCTTTCATTCCACTAACGACATTAGTAGGCTACTTTTTTTTCAAAAGCAAAGAATCTCATATGTAAACTCACCTTGCTCGGGGCTATGTTTAAGGTCGACTCCTCAACCGCCATGAGACCGTGCCCCCAGATGCGCGGAAACTAGATAAAATCCGTAAACCCTCGCCCTTCGTCAGGTTCGAACCTAGGATTAAAGCCCCGATTCGTCCCTTCACCTAGATATCCCTTGAAATTGGTCCAAGCGAGAATCGAAACTACGTCTCCACTAGAGAAGGCAGACCAACTTAGTATTGTAATATCTTGTGTGTACTATATTGTAATAAAGTGTAATTAGTGGGGTTAGAGTTGTAATATTACTAGTCCTGTTAATGTCGTTACTTTTCATTCCACAAATCAAAGTTTCCTTCATAATTAAGTATTAACCATCTTTCGGTTCTAAGTAAAGATTAAAAGACACCTTTTATGCACTTTAAAGATATTAAAATCTCTTGTTTTCATGTTTTCTTTTGGTCCTAGAGTTGTCCCTCCTAACATGTTTAATCTCCAACAGTGAGCATTCACACTGGATCCCCTTATATAAATGTGAGGGAGTTATTTATTATAAGAAATGGTTGTTAGTGATTTTTTAGTGGTTGTGAGTAGAGAAGAGAGAAAATGTATGGAAATATTACTGTTCATCTATAAATATATTTACAGGAAACGTTGTTCACCCCTTAGAATTTTTTTTAATATTTTTAAAGGTGGTTGTGTGGAGGGAGTAGAAAATATAATAATAAAGATATAAAAATATTATTTAATTGAAAAGAAGAAAAAAGTATTAATTTTTAGAATAATGATATGGCCTTTTTAAGCACCTACAAACATGGCACGTTAGCAACCACATCAAATTTCTATTTATCATTAAAAAAAATAAAAGAAAAATATCTATGTTCTTTTCAATACTATGTTCCAAACATCCTTTTATTTTTCCATCATCACCTATTTTTTTACTTTTGCTTTTATCCTAAAATTATTTTCTCAGTTTCTTGTTATTTAAAATAATAGAATCTATTTATGATGTAAAAATACAACAAAAATAACAAATAATAGAATCTATTCACGTCTATATAAAGGCGCTGCTGAATTATCATTCCTAACCATCATTCATCTCCTGTCAAGCTGTGCATTTGCAGTTGCTTGGAACCCTTAATTTCAATACCATAACTACTTTTTGATCCAAAAATATGGAGGCAAAAATGCAGAAATTCTTGCAGCCGTTTAAACATCTTGAAATCCAACTGGAAGAGATAACATCAGCCACCAACAACTTTGACCATACTAACTGCATCGGAGGTGGTGGTTTTGGGAAAGTTTATAAAGGAGAACTGTCTCACTCTGATGGGCGAAGTGTGGTCGCTATCAAGCGTTTGGATCCGAGGCGTGGACAAGGAACACCTGAGTTCTTGAAAGAGATAACCATGCTATCCGATTACAAGCATGAAAATGTCATCTCTCTTCTGGGATTTTGTTGCCAAGGGAGTGAGATGATCCTGGTGTACGAGCATGCATCTCGAGGAAGCCTTGACCGCCATTTAAAGTCCCCTGATCTCACATGGTCACAACGTATCAAGATATGCCTTGATGCCGCAAAGGGACTAAGGTACCTTCATGATCCAAGGGAGACACACCAAAGACTTATCCACTGTGATGTTAAAACCTCCAACATCCTTCTCGATGAGCAGTGGAATGGTAAAGTTTCTGACTTTGGGCTATCAATAATGGGGTCAGCTAATGAGCAGCACTCGGTTATTGTCACCATTGCGTCAGGTACACCTGGGTACGTTGATCCGTATTATGAGATGACACACACCCTAACGAAAGAGTCAGACGTATACTCTTTCGGTGTGGTCTTATTTGAAGTTTTATGCGGGACATTATGCTATACACTTGATATCAAGGATCATGTGAAGGAGATCTTACTGCCCAATTGGATTAAGAGCTATGAACAAAACAAGTTAAATGATATTATTTTTCAAAATCCAAACAACGAACGAATGCATGAGAGTGTTTTAAACAGATTTTCAGGCATTGCGTATCAATGTTTAAAGGAATCTCGTGAAGATCGGCCAGAGATGGCTGACATTGTGACAGAACTTGAAAGTGCACTCAATATTCACGAGTTACTCCAAAATGAAGAGTTTATAGGTAAATGGAACGAACAACTTCATGAGTACCAACAGATGATTAAGACTGCAAAACCTCCTCTGATTTACAAATCCGAAGATGAATTGATTGACCTTATGTCCAAAGGGGTCCTGCTTAATGGCGGCAAAACGGTAAGTAATTAGCTGCTATGTTAATAGTATATTAATATGCCCCATGCCATCGTTAGTTATATACACCTGTGTCCTTGAACTAGTTGTATATGTTCAAATAAATAGTAATATTTGATCAACAAAAATTGAAAAAAGATATTATAATCTTAACATGCACGAACTAACTTGAACTTGTTTAATGGACGTACAGTGGTTTTGGTTAAATAAGAAGGGAGAACACTGTGAGATGATATCTATTGGAGAATGTTTGGTTTCAGATGTCAACAGTTATAGATTCTCATCTCATTATAATTCAAGGTGACTTTTCCTGTTTCTAGCTTTTTAGAGTATTTGAACGAAACTCAATTGTTGTTACATGGAATCACATAGAATGTATCATTTATTTGCTATTATTCACGCAGGTTTGCTGTGGGCACCTACAGTATTTCCTCTAGCGATAAGAATGTCAAATCTACACATGTAAGAACTCAATTTTTGTCACCAGGAATCACATACACAGTGAACCTTGTGTTCAAGTTTTCGGCTCTTGATAAGAAGAGAATGTGTGATCAATCTATATTCCTTAAATACAAATTAGAAGGGGAGACAGAGAGTTCAATTTCATACCTTGGGTATGAGAGAGAAGATGGATGGTGGATGTAAAATTTTATGAAACAACTACAAACACAATACAACACAAGAAATAGCGACAAAACGGTGACAAAATCTTATTTATCCAACCTAAAGAGATTTGCCCTCCAAATACCCAGATGATCTTACAATAGTAAGATCAATCAATACAAGATACAAACTGTACAAAGATGATCATCCACTGATGATCATCTGCTCAAAAGTACAAGAAACAACAACAGAAAAATCTCTCAGATACAGATGAGAGATATTCAATACAAATCTCTGAACATGAAACCCTAACTGAGACGGATAACCAGAGAGAGAAAGTTACAACTCAAGAACAACTTAATAGTGAAGGATAAGAGCTTTTATAATCTGAAACTTAACAAGTTTCAGACTAGTCCAGATCTTTACGCAAAAGGCAATCACAGTCCCCACAATTACAGAAAGCACCCTTGAGATATTTTAGGTTGTTAGACCTGTTACAACAACTAACCAACAACTAACAAATGGATTAGCCCAATAAGATCAATTAAGTAAAGAATAAGCCCTACAAATATAAACCAAGTGAATGACAGTAAACAATATAAGCCCAATATTTTAACATCCCCCCTTCATTCAATTGGTTTAAACAGATCAACTAATCCCAGTTTTCTACAAAAAACCTCATGTTGATCAACACTTAGCCCTTTTGTAAAAATGTCAGCAAGTTGACTTTCTGAGTCAACTTTTGTAGGATTAATAATACCATTTGCAACCTTTTCTCTCAAAAAATGCAGGTCTAATTCAAAATGCTTGGTTCTTTCATGGAACACTGGATTGGCTGCTATTGACAAAGCAGCTTGACTATCACAATTTAACATCATAGGTAATTTGCAATCAACATTCAACTCAAACAACAAATTTTTTAACCACATAAGCTCACAAGTAGCAGAACACATAGCACGATACTCAGCTTCTGCAGTGGATCGTGAAACAGTACTTTGCTTCTTGCTTTTCCAAGAAACAAGGCACTCTCCCAAGAAGATACAAAACCCAGTTACTGATTTTCTAGTGGACAAACACTTTGCCCAATCAGAATCAGCAAAACCACATAAGTTTAACTCAGCAGATTTCTTAAAAGTCAGTCCTTTACCAGGACTTTGTTTTAAGTACCGTAAAAGCCTCAAAGCTAAATTTAAATGCACCTCTTTTGGTTTGTGCATAAACTGACTTAAGAACTGTACAGTGTAACTAATATCAGGTCTTGTTAAAGACAGATATATTAATTTCCCTATAAGCTTTTGAAACCCAGTTATATTTTTGAGGTCTTGTTGATTTTTTTCAAGTTTAGAAGTAACCAAATAATTCTGTTCAATAGGAATACTAACAGGTTTACAACCTAAGTAACCAAATTCATTTAGAAGTTCTAAACAATACTTTCTTTGGTTAAGACAAACAGACTTGTTATCATACAAAACCTCAATACCAAGAAAATATTTTAACACTCCTAAATCTTTAATTCTAAAGGTTTCATGCAAAACATGTTTAATCCTTTTAATCTCAACATCAGAATTCCCAGTTACAACAATATCATCAACATATACTAACAAAAACACAATAATATTTGTTTTAGACATGGTAAATAAAGAATGATCACATTTACTTTGCACATAACCATTTGCAATCAAAACATTTGTTAATCTTTCATTCCACTTTCTAGGAGCTTGTTTAAGTCCATACAAAGACTTAACAAGCTTGCATACTTTGGTCTCATTTTTAGAATAATACCCTTGAGGTAGTTTCATATAAACATCCTTAGTAATAGTTCCATCTTTGTCTCCTTTTTCTCCAGAGCAGGTTGCAAAACTCTTGAGTCTTGTTAGTGAAAAAACAAGTTCTGACTCACAGCATTCTAACATGGGAGGTGAGTCTAGTTGTAGTTTCAATTCTTTAGGAGAATTTATGTGTTGCTCAAGTCTGATTAACTTTGGTTTTGACTGTAATTGGATTTGTGATTCTGGTGCAAATCAACATATGGTCAAAACTGATAAAGATATGTTTAATTGTATTGATGTGTCTGAATATGACTTAACTGTGTCTCATCCAAATGGAACTAAGGCTAAAGTGTCTAAGATTGGAAGTATAACCCTTGCTGAAAATGTTGTGTTAAATGATGTGTTCTTTGTTCCTACTTATAGTGTTAATCTTTTGTCTGTTTATAAATTGTCTAAGGATAATCAGATTACTGTTGTTTTTAATGAAAATACTTGTTCACTTCAGGATTCGAAATCAGGGAGAGTCCTAGTGACAACTACAAACACAATACAACACAAGAAATACAACTACAAAACGGTGACAAGAAATAGCGACAAAACGGTGACAAAATCTTATTTATCCAACCCAAAGAGATTTGCCCTCCAAATACCCAGATGATCTTACAATAGTAAGATCAATCAATACAAGATACAAACTGTACAAAGATGATCATCCACTGATGATCATCTGCTCAAAAGTACAAGAAACAACAACAAAATAATCTCTCAGATACAGATGAGAGATATTCAATACAAATCTCTGAACATGAAACCCTAACTGAGACGGATAACCAGAGAGAGAAAGTTACAACTCAACAACAACTTAATAGTGAAGGATAAGAGCTTATATAATCTGAAACTTAACAAGTTTCAGACTAGTCCAGATCTTTACGCAAAAGGCAATCACAGTCCCCACAATTACAGAAAGCACCCTTGAGATATTTTAGGTTGTTAGACCTGTTACAACAACTAACCAACAACTAACAAATGGATTAGCCCAATAAGATCAATTAAGTAAAGAATAAGCCCTACAAATATAAACCAAGTGAATGACAATAAACAATATAAGCCCAATATTTTAACAGTGGATTTGTGAATTGTATCAGTTTACTTGTGGCCACAGAATTGTTCATCTTCAGATTATGTTTGAGGAATTCAGGTATTTTATTGCCATAAAAGTAGAAGGCATTGAATTTCAGCCCTTGGAGAATGTAAGTTTACAAATTAAAGTTTGATTATTCATACACATCATAAATTAATTAATATATTTTAAATTTCTTTTAGTGTTCACCCATATTAGTGATTAGATCAAAGTTTAATATGGTTTTGTTGTTCTACAGGAGGAACATATAGATGAGAAGCAACCCATATCAGATTCTAATTCTGAAGCAAACTGGGAAGAAAAACTGCCAGCTGATTATGAAGACATAATGTAAAGGTCATAAAATAGTGTTCAATGGACAACCAAGGCGGAAGCCTACTCAATTATTCGCAAAGGCTTCTTAATCAGTGATAACAAAAGGAAGAGAAGCATTGTAAGTCCAATCTTTTTTTTCTAATATGTAGATGTTGTGGAGCCTTTGAACATGGTTCCACCGAAGGGGAGCATTATATATCGAATTGCTAAGCATATCTTTGTACTTATTGTATGATATATAGTGGTTTTCTCTTGACAAAAATGGGAAGAAATGTCATATGTTATCAGCGGCTCTCATGTGGCCTCATGGCAAGATATTGTTATTGCCCGAATCAAGGTTCTTTTATGTCTCCCTATCAGTTTTCTTGTACAGATTACAATCTTTTGCAAATATTTTACATGTAAGATGTTTTCTAACATTTATCAGATTTGGAGAAGCCGTTCAGCGTGATTCTAAATATATTTCTATCAATAGTGAAGTCGAGTCCCAATTTGTGTCATCTGAAACAACATATGCGTGTTACCTTGTCTACAAATTACCAGAAGACCCATCTAATTTTGAGGCTCCTATAAAAGTGAAAGACAAACAAAGTGATTCAGGAGATAAATTTTGGTATATTTATTTAAAAGGTTGTCCTCAAACCCCAGTTATTAGACCAAAGCCTGGTCAAAACACCCACAACCCATTAAATAGACCAAAAATAAAAGGCCTTCCACAACAAAGGAACGATGGATGGATTGAAGTGCAAATTTGGGAATTGCAAGCTGCTACTACCATCAACAATTCAACATGGAACTTTGGTTGAGTTTTGTTGACAGGAGGAAAATTAGTGGGCTTATTGTTGAAGGCATTGAGTTTAGACCCATATAGATATTTCTTTTTAATAATGGACAAAAACTAATTGTAAATACAAATTTGCTTTGGTTTTTCTATTTTAGTGGAAGTACATTTCGATTCTATTTCCTTAAAATAAGTCTTTAATGATGTTACGCCTTTATATGATCACACAAAAATAAAAATATTATTACAGTAATGCAGTTTTATAATAGAACAACTGAGACGGTTGTAGATACAACAATATAATGTCTTTCTAAAGTTCAATTATGATTTATTTAATTAAATTCATTCGCTTTACCATAATTTTTTTGGACACAGGTTAGCATAAGTTTTTCTCTGTTCAAACTCATATTTTTCTTGTCAAAAAAAACTTCAGATTATAACAAACAATCTATGAATTCCATTGGAATAATAGTTCTACATCTGAATTCACTAATTCTTTCTAATCTAATTGATTTGTTATGATTACATTTTAGCTATTTTAATTAAGAAATTCTCTTTAATACATGATTTTTTTCTTAATATATAACTCAAATTTGTTATTATTGCACTTCAAATATTAGGGCATGCGTTGTGGGAGCCGGGGATGGCTCGGTGAACCCCGGCCCCATCCAATAACACCCCCCCCCCCCCCCCGTTCCGGTGTAAAAATAAACCCCGGTGAATGGGGACCTCCCACCGATCGACGGGGAACTTGGGAATTGGTTTTTTGACTGATGGCCAACGGTAAAATACAGTTATTTAAAAAACCTATAAATATTACATATCCTACTCCATTTTTCTCAAAAAAAAAGCTCTTCATTCAACACACTTGATTTCTCTCACAAAAAAAAAATACTAGCTTCCACCTACATATCATATTCTACAATATTATTTTTGTAGATTTTTGTCACACCTCATCTAGCAAGGGAAACACAAGAGGTATAACAGACACCTCTAGTACAAGCACATTATTTATAAAGATACTATATTGCCATTAAATTGTACATCAAGTTCCATTATTGATTACATACTACTATGAGTGTGCTATGTACAACGGCATGTTCCCTCGAACCACGTTATTCATCTAGTAAGCATGCTTCTATGTGCATGAGTATCTGAAAGGCAAAGCTTGAGGTAGTAAACACATGTATCACACAAGTTCTAAGCTACCTGAAAAACATGATTAAAAGGAACAGTCAACTACAAATAGTTGGTGAGTTTCACAAGTTTTGTTTCCCTCACTGAGCAAGTGCATAATTAGAGTTCTGCACATGTAATTACACTAAGTCTATAAGTGAAGCCTCAACGTGGCCAGCACCAACCACAACAAAAAATAATATTACCCCAAGTAGCTATGCCTAACACAACATAGCTGTAGGTCCACTTGGAGGATCAAGAAACCTACTTCCTTGTTGTTAGAACACACTTACGAGTGTGGAATCCACGTAAGAATGCAAACCGAAGCAAAGTAAACACAAACACGTAACCAAAGATTCACTATCTTGATTAATCTGAAGAGAACAAGTAAAACACATACACACAATGTTTGGACAAACTCTCACTGCTCTCTTAACTGAAACTGTGAACATATGCTTCTATTTATACATCCAGACCCAGTAACATTACGAAGAATGTTACTTGGCTCATGAAAGATCCAGGCCCACGAAACATAGGGTTCTTCGTGGGTTAAACCAACGAAGAACTTGCATGGGACGAAACATATCTTTCGTGAAGATTGAATCCCACGAAGAATGGTTCTTCGTGGGTAGGCTGCACAAACAGACAACATGTACAGATAAGACAGTTCAGCAATTAACAAAACAAGCATAACACAAACAGTCTGCATTATGCAGCTGTTTACATACATTATAACGACAATGTCGTACCAAGTCAAGATAGGAGGATATCTTCACTTGGTCGACTCGACCAAAACGTACAGACACGATAAACAAAGACCGTACAATTACATAAGCAAACTCCCCCTTGACTGTTGCTTGGTCTTCGGTCTTCGTTCCTAGTGATCTGCTTCCGACCACGAGATCCCAGCGTGAATCCTGCGATAATAACAAAAACAGGTGACGCGTTGAAATCGCAAAGCTTGATGTGCGTCCTTATCTTCATAGAAAATGTCGTGACGAAATAACCTGTCGATATCAGCAGCAGACATGTTGACGATCCACATCGTATCAAGGATGCGGAAGTTTTCTTCATCATTCCTGAAGACGATGACTGCTTCATGCGTATCCGAATGGTAACACCAAAGAGCCATGTTCCCAAGGATGTCTTATTTCATTGGCATTAGCAGAATCTTATCCAAAACCTTCACGGCTTGTACACGAGCCTGTACCGAGCAGTGTTGGTTGCTGGAGTTTAGTGGGCTTATTATTGAAGGCATTGAGTTTAGACTCATATAGATATTCCTTTTTAATAATGGACAAAAATTAATTGTAAATACAAATTTGCTTTCCTTTTTCTATTTGAGTGGAAGTACATTTCGATTATATTTTCTTATAATAAGTCTTTAATGATGTTACAGCCTTACAGAACATTAAAAACTATATATGATCATACAAAAATAAAATTATTATTACAGTAATGCAGTTTTATAATAGAACAACTGAGAGGGTTGTAGATACAACAATATAATGTCTTTCTAAAGTTCAATTATGATTTATTTTAATTAAATTCATTCGCTTTATCATAAATTTTTTTGGACACAGGTTAGCATAAGTTTTTCCCTGTTCAAACTCATATTTTTCTTGTAAAAAAAAAACCTCAGATTTTATAACAAACAATCTATGAATTCCATTGGAATAATAGTTCTGCATCTGAATTCACTAATTCTTTCTAATCTAATTGATTTGTTACGATTACATTTTAGCTCTTTTATTTAAGAAATTCTCTTTAATACATGATTTTTTTTCTTAATATATAACTCAAATTTGTTATTATTGCACTTCAAATAAGGCCCCGTCCAATAACACCCCCCCTCCCCGTTTCCGGTGTAAAAATAAACCACGGTGAATGGGGACCTCCCATCAATCGACGGGGAACTTGGGAATTGGTTTTTTGACTGATGGCCAACGGTAAAATGCAGTTATTTAAAAAACCTATAAATATTACATATCCTACTCCATGTTTCTCCATAAATCCCACATAGCTTGTGTCAGATTGCTTTTTCCACATTAGCCGCCTGAAATTAGTGATCCGAACAATCAAAGGTCAATATAAAATTTTAATAAAATGAGCCCAAAAAGTGAAAGGAGGTTGCCTATCAGTGTTTAATGTTCTGAAAAGCACACTCCTTACTCCCTTTGGAATGTTGAAGGACTTCATAACTTCAGCCGAAATAATTTAACAAGTAATCAAGATTCAACTCACAAGGAAGATATAAAACAGAAATCATGTGAACAGAACTCACACATGCTAGCAGTAAAGACTAAAGAGCCATTTATTCAAAAAATATACAGAAAGAATCACGAAGCGCTTAAAACCGAAGTACAAATATGTATCGATTGGCATAAACAAGTTAAGATTAAAAGTAAAGAACCGTAGTTGAATTTGTACCTGTTATGTTCTTATCCCTTGGAACATCAACTACAAATGCCAGTCCTGCAGATAAAGAAAAAGACACAATTTGTAGCAAAAACTCTTAAAGGTGAATGTTTAGATCTTGCTAGTTAGTAACACAACTATTATACATGACAAATAATAATCTACCAAATAAGTTACTCCATAGGTCCCAAAAAGACTACTACGGTACTACTTTCGCTTTATCCATTGAAACCATTACTCACTCTTTTATTTTAGTTATTGTAAGCATAGATCTTTTGATTGTAAGATCTAAATAGATTTTATTGTGGAAATCACTGAATCTAAAAAGAAATTAATCCTACTATAAATACATTTAGTACAAATAATCAAAGTTTCATTCAGACATTTCATCAAACAGGTCACACGCAATAACCATCAGTGAACTCACCGTTAAGAACACGAAGATCAAGCGTATCAACATCAAACCCCGTATCAAAATAGTGAGCATACACGTGTCCAGGAGCATCCACATGGCCTCAGTGTGTGTGGGCATTTTCATCTCGGGATTATTAGCAAGTGAGCCGTTCTTCATACTGGCAGGAAGTAGGAGAATTTGTCCAATACCCTCGCCCGATCCTTATGAAGGCATGTCTGAATGATACCGGTGTCCTTTGTCGCAAAACTAGACAAGTTATGTACTTAATGTTTCAAAATCTTGTATTGTATGCCCTTTGGCCCTAACCTAGTTAAATTTTACTGTAAAATCAAACTACACAAGGGTAATTTAGTCTTTTTACCCATATATTTTAAAAACATATTTAATAAATACATATATAATAACATAAATATAAATATTACTCTCTTCCTCACCCATCTCTCTTCTTACCTCTTTCTCTCTCTCTACTCTCTCTCTCTCTAACACCACCACTTGCCACCACCCCCACCCCCATAACCACCTCCCTAGAAACGTCTTCGCTCATAAGCATCCGCCTCTCACAACCACCACAATCCCCCGCCACCTAACATCCACCACCAAATCTATAACCGAACTGTTCTATCTTCAAGGTACAGTCTTTGACAAAAAATCAATACCGATGGTAGCCTGAAATTAACGTCGAAAAATTAAAAATTATGCAAGTCTGAGACACCTTTAGTCCAAATCTCACAAGCCCTATCTCGTTTTTATTTTTAATCTCACCAAATAACATAGGACATCCCAAAATAAAATTGATTTAATTCCATGTGAACTACAAAAAACCTAAACGACCTTGAAGACGTGGAACAATAATTACACATCTAGTAATCTTACAACAAGCAGAATTGATCCCAATCATCAATTCTTAAAATATTCCTCAAAATTATGCCTGAAAGGTGGTATCAAATTTGTCAAACTTGAATGCAACGGATTGATCGCCCAAAAACACCATTTTTGTATTTGGCAAGAGGTGTGCTCAAGGGTTTGGGAGTTCTATCTTATTTCTTGGAGTAAACCGCCAAAACCCTGCGGTTTCGTCACTTTTCCACTTTATCCAAAATTTAAACCTTTTGAATCTCTGTCTTTGTGGTTTTAATTTTGTTGTCATTTTCACTCAAAATCAAAATCAAAATCTGATCAGATTTTTCAGTTAACATTCAGTTTTTTTTTGTCTTTTTCCTCCCTTTTAATAAATGGCAAAATTGTCTTTTAACGTTTTATTATAACAAATTAAAAAAATGTGACCATTTTGCCCTTCATTAGAAGGGAGGAAAAAGATAAAAAGCTGGATATTAACTTAAAAATTTGACCTATTTTTTATTTTGGATGAAAATTACAACAAAATTGAAACCACAGGGACCCAGGTTTAAAAGGTTTGAATTTTGGACTAAAATGACAAAAGTGACCAAACCTCAGGGACCATTTTGGCAGTTTACTCTATTTCTTAGGCATACAGACTACTTTTACTGATGATGTTTTACATTTCTCTCTTCTTGATTTGTTACAGCACACCGGTCTTGCTGATTGTAGACCATTATTTACTCCATTTGGTAGAGAGCTCTCTCGTTATATAGGTATACCATTGACTGGTCCTGCATTGTATCGGAGTACTGTTGGTGCTCTACATTATTTGGTCTTGATTAAACTCAAGATTGTATATGCGGTTAGCAAGGTGTCAGTTCTTACAGACACATACTGATCGTCACTGGGTTGCAGTCAAGCGTATTTTGCGATATCTCAGAGGGACGACTTCTCATAGTTTGAGCATTAGACGATCTAACAGTTTTGATATGCATGCTTATTCTAATTGTGATTGGGCTGGTTGTCCTCATGATCGTTGGTCCACTAGTAGTTATTGTATTTTTCTTGGACCCAACCTTATCAGTTGGAGTTCCAAGAAACAACATATTGTTGCTCGATCTAGTACAGAGGCTGAGTATCGTGCCTTGGCTCATACAGCTGCAGAGGTTCGTTGGATTCTATCATTGTTACGGGAGCTTCATATCACTTTACCATGTCCACCTGCCTTTGGTATGACAGTATTGGGGTTACATATCTTGCGGTTAACCCAGTGTTTCATTAGCGTACGAAACACTTGGAAATTGACTTGCATTTTATTCGTGACATGGTTTTGGCGGGTATTTTATACGTTCCGTATGTTTCTACTACGTTTCAGATTGCATATCTTTTGACCAAAGATTGTCTAGTGTTCGTTTTGATAGTCTGCGGTCCAAGCTTCACGTGGATGTTTCCCGTTCAGCTTGAGGGGGCATATTAGAGTGTATATTTGATATGTATTTATATAGGTTATTGTGACAGCTGGATATTAGTTGGCATGTTAGTTAGTAGTTAGTTAGCATGGTGGTTAGTAGTATATATAGATGAGTGTGTTGTATGTTTTAGTTAACTGAAAGTGAAATGGAAATACTCTTGAGAGCCTGATACTTTTTTAAGTTGTGATACAATTGACACTTGAGGTTGGTTTGTCTATCTTAACTGATGCTCGTGGACAGAGATGCGAGCCTGGAAGTGCACATTGGAACCGGTTTGGGATCCGAAACCTGTTCCTAAATTGAAACCAATGTGATCTAGAAACCAGTTTGAAACTGAATTGAACCGCTAATTTGTAATTGGTTTGAGAACTCCTCTGTTGAAACCAATTAAAGCTAAATTGAACCGGATATAACTAGTTTCAAACCCTTTTCCCCTTATAAAACGGTTTCTAATCCGAACTGTATTGGGCCAAAACCGGGTTTGACCCTTTAACCAAAACCAAACTGTTGTAACAATCAGATACTACATGACATGACTGTATTATGGACAAAAGTATTTGGTGCCGGTTGCTAAGGCTACTAGTAGAGAACCAAGACTCGAGCATATACAAGAACATAGCGACATGATAAAAGATGAAAGAATGTAGAGCTGATCTGGTATATTTTCGTATAAATATGATGAAAGAACGACGGTTAGCATACAACATCATCATACTCAGTAAATTCCACCGATAGCAAAGCTAAGGTAGGGTCTGAAGAGGGTAAGATGTAAACAGCCTTACCTCTACCCCGTAGGAATAGAGAGGCTGCTTCCAGTGAGACCCCCGGCTCGATTGTAGTTTTGCATCAAGCCTTAGACATAAGGCACATAACACTTAGCAATTGAGATAAATGCCGATTAGTGCATGTACCCCTTGTCTTTCCGCTATCAACGCCACCACATGATGCATGATTAACCATCCGCCTCTTTTAACGTTATTTTCACGAAATTAGTAAATTGACGTTAGAATATATTAGTGCACTTTCACTTTTGCCCCCCCCCCCCCCGAGGGCCCACACATATATACATTATATGCGCATACCGCAAGCATACAACAAGAAGTTAAAACCAGTTTAGAACATGAAACCAAGTTAAAAGAAAACGACGTTGTTTTTGAACAATAGCTAAACCTAAGTATCATTAAACAACATCACTGCTCTCAAACAGAACCGAAAGGAGCTTTTGCAACATGTTTGAGATGTCAGGAGCCAAGGCTGAGCGGTTTTTCGTGGAATCGCTACTACTATATAGTATCACTTGATAAGGATGCATCTAATGGGAGATCCTTCAGCTCCAAGTAACCTCAATGGTAAGCAATGGACACTGTATATTCCCGCTTCTACATCGTCAAGTTTCAAACCTTCAACAAGTATGATATCCTGACACCACACAAACGATATTGATCAGAACAAGAACGGTTATCTTTACCATCAGATTTGTAGCAATTTCTTTAAGTATGAGACATTTGACAAGCAATCAAACACCCTCCGTAAGTACATTGTTAATTGATATCGCTTGATGACTTACCCTGCTCTCAAAGAAGACACGATGAGTAGCTACAGAATCAACAAATGCAGCTGCTGATAAGTAATCAATACCTACAACATCACAACAAACGACTCTGAATAAACTGAAACCAAAGCACAAAACAATATTGGTGAAGAATATTATTTTCTGTGTATTGAATGACAACTTAAAGATAAATGATAAATCAAATAGTAATATAACTATAAGAGTAAACTGCCAAAATGGTCCCTGGGGTTTGGTCACTTTTGCCATTTTAGTCCAAAACTCGAACCTTTTGAATCTGGGTCCCTGTGGTTTCAATTTTGTTGCCATTTTCATCCAAAAACAAAATCTGGTCAGATTTTTTAATTTGTTATAATAGAACATTAAAAGACCATTTTGCCCTTTATTAAAAGGGAGAAAAAAAGACATAAAAGCTGGATGTTACTGAAAGATCTGACCAGGTTTTAATTTTGGATGAAAATGGCAACAAAATTGAAACCACAGGGACCCAGATTCAAAAGATTTGAGTTTTGGACTAATGTGGCAAAAGAAACCTCAGGGACCATTTTGGCAGTTTACTCAAACTATAATAAATAACAAACTTGGTTAACAGACCCATAATACATAACCAAGTGAGACAGAGAGAGAGACAGAGAGAGAGAGATTTACCAACAAGTTTAATGTCAGAGTTGTCCTTAAGCCATTGGGCTCCATCCCTCAAGAATCCAACATAGCTTGTGTCAAATTGCTTTTGCCACATCAGCCGCCTGAAACATGATGACTCGTAAATCTCAGCAAAAAGAGAGAGATTTAAGTAAACTGGAAGTACTCTCCTATATAGTTAACATTTTTATATACAAAACAAGGAGGAGATTACCTATCAGTAGAGGGGGCAATCTTGACCCAAAGGCTTCTAAGTGGGTCAATTTGGGTTGCTTTTAAAATTATATGGGTTGGTTTGGGTAAGATATTTTAACTAAATGGGTCACAATGGGTTACTTCAAATTCCATCTTGTTATTTTCGGGTCAAAGCGGGTCGACAACATAAAAGAAATGGGTCGATATGGGTTAGTGTCTTAAAGAAATGGGGCAGGTTTCGGATCAGAATGGGTTCAGTTCAAATTGAGTTTCGGGCCGAGACGGGTTTCGGCACGACGCGGGTTTTGGATCGGAACGGGGTCGGGTTTCGGGCCGACACGGGTTTCTGCATGGGACGGGTTTCGGATCGCAACGGGTTTTGCGCCGACACGAGTTTCCGCACGAGACGAGTTTCGGGTCGGAACGAGTTTCGTACCGTTTCGAAGCGTACCGTTTCGACGCGAACCGTTTCGACGCGAACCGTTTCGACGCGAACCGTTTCGACGCGAACCGTTTCGACCCGTACCGTTTCGACGCGTACCGTTTCGACGCGAACCGTTTCGACCCGCACCGTTTCGACCAGTACCGTTTCGAATTGAACCGTTTCGACGCGAATCGTTTGGACCCGTACCGTTTCAAATCGAACCGTTTCGACCCGTACCGTTTCAATAATTGAAGTAGATATACCAATGTGAGATTTGTTGTACACGTCGATTGTAAGTTTAAGAAAATCATGTATTTAATCTTGAATTAGGAAATTTTTTTGACACCATGCATTTAATTTAAGGAACCAAAAACACATCCAGAGTGTATAAAAGAAGTTATACCTTTAAGATCAGATTTCTCTAAATACAAGAATGCTAGCGAATGAAATGAATGATCAAGAAACAAAAATAGTATTATCAGATAGTATCATACTACTGTCCCTAGACATTCCAGGCCTAAGCCCAGACGGAGGCACGACAAAATTTGGCGAGTGGGTCGTCTACTGTTACATTGCTACACGAGACTACGAGAGGCACGACAAAATGGAAGAAGGCACTCTACTTGGTTATGCTCGTGACGATATGGTGCACGACAAAATTTGCGAGTGGTTATAGTTTGATGTAAACCTTTTCTAGTCATTGCTCGTTGTATCAGTGTAAGCATGGCCTCAACTAGCACCTAGCTGGTTTGAGGCTTTTTTGCTTGTTTTGGTGTTTTTAACCGACCCGACCCAAAACCCGTTCTGACCCGGACCCGTCCTGACCCGAACCCGTTCTAACCCGAACCCGTTTAGACCCGAACCCGTTTCAACCCGAACCAAAACAACCCTTTTTTTAATTGACCCGTTTCGACCCGAACCCGTTTTGACCCGAACCCGTTTTGACCCATGACCCAACCCGACCCGACCCGTTTGCCAGGTCTACCTATCAGTGTTTAATGTTCTGAAAAGCACACGCTGTACGCCCTTGGGAATGTTTAAGGACTTCATAACTTCAGCTGAAACAAGTCAATTTGCATATCAATTAGTAAATTAGTTGCTTGAAGAAGACTCAATCATCCACACATGGAAGATAATCCCGTGCAGTGGGAGAGAGAAAGAGAGGCAGTTAGAAACCGTCTTTATATATCACATGTGAAGTGAAATGTATAAGTGTCTATGCGATTCACGCACTTTTTTACTTAAAACTGGCTACGTATTGAACATGTAAATACATTTTGTTGACCAACGCCAACAACTTCAGATTACAAGGTAACGCACTATAGTTGAACAAGTACCTGTTATGTTGCTATCCCTTGGAACATCAACTAGTAACGCTGGGCCTGTGAAGTAAAAAAAAGAAACGTAAAATTAGTTGTAAGTTTTTTCAAAGAACATGTATTTTTTTTCCTTAAGGATGAAAAATATAAAATTATAAGGATGAATTATGAGTATGTTGGGTTTTCAAGCTTCAAACACACAAAAACCAAACTCAAGAACAGAATAAGTTTTACTGCTTAAAGACACACAATTTCATTGCAACATCATGAAAAACTGAATAGACTCAACATAAATAAACATGCTCCCACTATCTAAATTCTAAAGAGTCACTCTTTTATTTGACCCACAATTCTTAAAAATTGACTTTTTTTCTCAATTATGACAATTTTGGTAATATTCTGGTGTCAAAATCATGTCTACAATCAGTCTTCTTGCTCAAAAATAAAAGCAAAACATCTAAATCAAACAAAAGGGTATTTCATATCATTCCACCTTTTCACATAGGCATTTCATCAAACACCTTAACTACACCAACAATGTTTCCCAATAAAAAACTCACCATTAAGCACAAGAAGATCAAGCGTATCAACATCAAACCCCGCATCAAAATGCTCATCAATCATGTGCCCAGGAGCATCCACGTGGGTCCCAGTGTGGGTCACCAGTTTCATCTCAGAAACATTGGACCGTGACCCGTTCTTCATACTGTTCGGAAGCCGGAGAAACTGTCCAAGACCCTCTTCCGATCCCCATGACGGCATCTCGGGGTGGTACCGGTGAGTTATGTCGATTATACGACCGTTGTCGTAGACTTCTGATCGGATAGGGGTGGGAATGTTGTTGAGGTCGCAGGTGGTGGTGTATGGAGATGGGTAGGCATCGTCGGCGGTGGAAGTGGAGCAGGTGATGAGTAGTGTGAGAAGTGTGGTGGTTAGTGTGTACAGTGGAGTCATTGGGAAGAAGGTTAAGGAACAACAATGGCGATTGATTGATTTTACAGAGTGATTATGGAATTTAGTAAGGTAAAAGGAGGGGGTTAGGTGGCCGACATGTGTGGTGAAAATTTTGTATAAAAATGACCAATGTTTTTTTTTTTTTTTTTTTTTTTTTTTTTTAAAGGAGAACTTCATAGAAACGACACCGACCCCAAACCGGGACGGCCAAAAGACAAAAGACACTTACATAATTACAAAATCACGCCACCTATCCCAAGATATATCTATACATTTAAATCTACTCTTAAACCAAAGGAACCCCAAAGCTTTGACATTACTAATGACCTCTTCGACCCAAATGGATTTGTTCGAGAACCTGGCTTCGTTCCTCGCTCGCCAAATGCACCAGCACCCAACGATGATGATACCTTGGACAGCAGCTCTAGCATTCCGGTTCAACCCGATCCCATTATGAAGCTCGAGAAGATCACGAACGGAGAAAGCGAAGATACTCGGGATTTTGCACCAAGAGCTAATATGTTGCCAAAGTAAAGTGGCGACCCGGCAAGCCGTAAACAGATGTTCTACTGAGTCCTCCCCTTCCGAACACAACACGCATTCGACATTTGCAACCGGAATATTCCTGTTTCGAAGCGCAACCAAAGTGGGGATACGATCCAACCCCGCACGCCAAGCAAAAATGACCAATGTCTTAGGAATCTAAAATGAAAATATCTAAAAGTGAGCATGAAAATAGATAAAAGAGTATTTTCAAATAAACGAGGGAAAGAAGGGATGTGATAATGGAATGAAATGGATTATTACATTTCATAGTCTTGTTTAGTTACCATGCAGGAAAAGATGAATGAACTAAATCGGCGGTGGCGGTAATCGGTGGCAGCTAGTGGTGGTGGCGGCTAGTGGCGGTGGCAGCGATGGGTGACGGTCGTCGGTGGTAGCGGCAGTGGGTGGTGGGTGACGGTTGTTAGCGGTGGCGGAGGCGACGGTCCGGGTTGTCGGTGGTCTGCGGTGGCGGGTGGTGTCACACCCCAAAAACGTCGCAGCGGAATATTAGGGCATGTTTGGGTAAGCTTTTTAAAACAACTTATTGACTTATTGGCTTCTTGGAAAAGTCAGGATTTTGTGACTTATTGACTTATTGGCTTTTTCACCTCACATACACCCTCTTTGCCAAACATCATTTTAGAGCTTATGACTTTTCAAAAAGCTAATAAGTCAATAAGTTGTTTCAAAAAGCTTACCCAAACATGCCCTTAAACGTAGTGGAGACGGAAGTTGGTGCCCATTTATATCTTGTAGAGCGATGCATTTTATTGTTGGACATATTGGTTTATTTTAAACATAATTTATTAAACGTTACGTTTTAAGACACGACGCAACTACATGGTTAAGATGTCTTTGATCCTCGCGGATCTTATTACAAAAGTCCCAGAAAGTTTAAAAGTTGTCCAACATTTTCAAACAAACAACATGCATCATTCAAACACAAGATACGCCATGATTCCTGAAGCCGAATTCAAGTACCTGTAGAACACGTTAAAATCAAGTGTCAACACAAAGGAAGGTGAGTTCACTTATTCGTTTACTAACAAATTTTATTCCAAGGAAAACTTTCTGATTAGGAGTTTATTTGAAAACATCTATGTAATTTTAGAAAGTCCATTTTACTTCCTTATTTAAAATCCATGGGCCTTCCATCGGTTCATTACTCCGACAACAATAATACTGCCCAGGTTTTGTATATTAAATTATTGCGTTAACTTTCAGCCTCGTATGTTAGCTAGACGATACGAACTATATATTAACCATGCAGGGATAATCAATGCTAGACAATAAACAGAATAATAATTCGTCGTTTGACATTGACACGGGGTGACCGGTCACGACGGGGTTGTCAACCCGATAGATCTACCAATAATTCCTCGCATACCATACTTAACTGATTAAAAGACATCATGGGCGCATGGTTCTTTCTCGAAGAACAATATGATGTCTGCCTCACGTACAATATATATATATATATATATATATATATATATATATATATATATCCTACTAATATGACAATTTAATATACTATGATTTACGAATCCCCCTGTCACTCAAATGTTAAGACTCATACCGGAATTCATCCCCAATTCGTACGGTCTCGTTTCACTTAAGAAATACCGCACTTATAATGTTCATTCTTCAAAATCGTTTTACTTCAAAACGTATAACTTATCAAATTCATATATTTTCAGCGAAAATATATATATTTTATATTAAAAGGTATGTTTTATTTCGAAAACATTATTAAACCCTTTTAACGACGTGTTCCACCCCCAAAATATATACAAAACAGTAAAAAGAGAGGTTTAGTGACACTCACATTTGGGTCTAGAGATTGATTTTTATATACGTCCTAATATAGGAACAATTCTAAATCAATATATATAACACAAAAGTCCTAAGTTTCTCCGTTTCTTAGAATTATCACATAACTTTGAGATTTTCTCGAAAAGTTGTCATTTTTTATTATGTTGGCATGTTAATATATATATATGAGTCCATATATATATTTTTATGATTTTGCGACTTGAATGATTTTATAGGTGACCATTATTGTGTAAATCCATTAACTCTCCCGTTTCTACGCAATATATCTACGATTTACGCGTCGTAATATATATACATAAACGTTCACATAGTTTAACACCGAAACACGCGAATCATTACTATCTTATCTATTTTTTCATTTTTAAAGCAAATATACATAAAACATCTCACATGTACCAAATTCCGTGCTCGACAAACAAGTTACACATTTAACGCAATTTTACCGTTTATACCGCACAAAACGTACATGCATACATGCATAGTCTAAATTTCCCATTATCAAATTATCACTTAACATATTATCACATTTACATGTTCAAATCACCTAATACATTTTATCACATAAGATTCACTCAAAATTTACCCATACTAGTGTTCATTGAAAAATGGTAACTTTAGCGATTCGGTAACGTTTTCGGGCGTCGGAAGTCACATATGACCAACCAAACAACAAGTAAACTTAAAATTAGTTAAAATACTTGTTTTTAAACTAAAAACATTAGTTTATTTACTGATCTAAATCAGTTTTATAAAAATCACCCGAAAAGCCGATTTTTGACCGTTTTAACGCATAGTTTTGCGTTAAACGTTACTATAATCATCCTAACTCGAAACGACTTGATATTTTAACACAACACATGTCACTTACTGATTAAAATAATGATTATAATCAGATTAGTGCAGTTTTGTGTAAGTCACATAAATCATGTGGTTTCACGTATTTTACAACTTTTAATGCACCAAGTACCACATGCTAAGCTAGCAAACATTATGACAAAGTTATATATCACTAAATACTTTAAAATAACTTTGTTTTTGTGTTTATAATCTGTTCAAAACTGATTTTTACTAAATCATACTCAAATCACCTTTTTATAAACATTTATCATCATGTAAGATCTAGTTAGTGCATCTAATGCACTCACAACATATTTTAATCAATTTGTATGAACTTGAATGCACTTAGATCTTCATTTATTTCATGTTTCTCATACTAAAAAATTCTAACATTCTTATGATCATCACACAATCATTTCTTATAAATGCAAGACATATTCCTTCTTACATATTTAAATCTTTTAATCATCAAAATTTACATGCATGTGTACATATACATATATACATACACGACACATATACATACATGTATAAACTTCCAAAACTTTACTTTTTAACATATTTATTTCTAATCATGGAAACCTTTTTGAGAACATTCTTTTATGATATCTTCACAACACATGCATGAAACTATCTTTCAAAAATCATCTCAAATCAATCAAGAACAAGAAATCAAAACATAACTTAACACACACATGGCCATAAATTTTCGGCCATAAACACACATATATTGTAACGACTCACACAAAAATGTCCTAAAAACGTTCTGTAAGTATAAACCGGACCTTGATGTAATAAACCTCATTAAAAGTCCTATTTATTTTATTATTTTATCCAATAGGAAACCATAATTAAGACACCCAAGTGATTCAATACAAACCCTAAAATTATCAGAACAATCAGAATCAGGATCAGGGCCCCTAAAACTCAGGGGGGGGCATTCCCTACTCGACGATTATCTAAATATATTGCTGTCAAAATTGAAATTAAATAATCTGTCGACTCAGCAGGCCTAGTCCCACATGTGGCAACAATATAGGTAAAATGTGACCCTTACGGACCGTAAGGGTTTATGCTTACGGTCCGTAAGCCAAGTCAAAATCGTGTATAAATAGAGGGCAGTGGCACTTGATTTCTATTTTCATTACGACGTTCAAATTCGATCTGTATGTCGAGTTATAGTAGAAACAGTCACAAAATCACTAATTAGTAGAGGGGGTGCTGCTACGATACCGGGTATTAACTCAATCGTTGCTACGATTCAATGTCCGATCGATTGGAACTATCCAATGGATGTTTAAGTGCTGCCCACATTAGGGTTTATGCTTTGTCATTAATCGTGATTCCGATGGATGTTTAAGTGATTGCACTTTGTCATTCATTGTGAATCTGATGGATGTTTAAGTATCGCACTTTGTCATTCGTTGTGAGGGTTTAATCTCGTGAGTTATCGTAAATGTTGTATTAAGTTATTTACCTAGTTCGTGTGCCCTAGGTTACAAGGCTAAATCAATAGGCTAAGCTCTGCATGTATCTGCAATATATCAAAGCTTATTTGTAGACTACACTTTGCCCGTATGAATCTGCATGTTTATAAAGTGAGTCATTCTCTTTTTATCAATTATTTTACAATACCTCAAATTATTTTCAAGGTTATAATTACAGGGACTAAGTCGTGGATATCTTGAATTACTGGTTAGTGGGGTATTGTGCACATTACTAATTTTCTCCCAGTTAGGTTCATTGACCTACTCGGGATAATCACTGTTAGGTTCATTGACCTACAGGGATAATCATCACTATTTAGGTTCATTGATCTAATAGTGGTATGACCATCGTCACCATTGTGACATGTCACCATTGTGACAGGATGCCAGATAAAAATAAGATAGAAGCCATTGTGTCACACCCCGATTTCCACGTGTCACCGGTGGGCCCGGTGGGGAGTATCGTGACGTCATGGTTGGCAACATAATAGTCAAACAACACAATATTATTAAGCACAGCGGAAGCAATTGAAAATATAATACAACCGGATTTATTATTGTAATATCAACTGTCACAATATCCGAAAGTTTATCCACAGAAGGATCGAACATAAAATGGAAACAATAGTTCAACAGACTTTTAGGCATCTTAAGCTTGCGAGACTTCTATTGATGCTAAGGAGAATTATCCAGCCAAGTTCGTATAGTACCTGCATTTAGCCTTTTTGGAAAATACGTCAGTTTACACTGGTAAATACATTCAACTGACTCATTTTGGAAAAAGAGTTTGTAAATTGTTTTGAATGCACGTGGCACAAAATATCTTGACACATTGATTAAAATGCACAGAGGCAAAATTAATCTTTTTAACTTGGGAGAATTATTTAATATTATAATCTTGTGAACGATTTACATGTTACTTATGCGTTCAGTAGCCCGGAACGTATCCGGGTTAAAGATCAATAGACACACCACAATAATGAGTTATACACCGACATGTGTACGCCTACACCCCGTGCTCAGGTCGTGGCCATCTCGTAAGATAATGCCGAGGATATCCGGGACATGGTCATTAACCCCCCAAAGGCTTTAAAGTATACAAATCTGTTTAAAACGAGCCGATCAAATTATTCAACTACCCACTAAGCGTGGAGATTTGATGCCCGATCAAGCGGTACGCTATGTACCGTAACCCAAGCCCGTATAGGGAAAATAAGTTAAAAGTATTTACCTGAGCTAAATATAAATTCAATCCCAGCCGTATATCAAATCAGCAAGTACAGATAGCTTTTACTGGGCTCCTAATCTGGAACGAAGGTTTTTAATAACCTATTAGAATCCTAACGGGTCTTTAATTAAGCTTAAGCTTAGACCGGCTAGTTTCAAAGATACGGTTCGTACGCACGATTAAGCGAAGACCGGATAGAATGTGATTTAGACCCAACAAGTTTGAAGACTTGTTTAATATGGGTTTATTATTCACATTCTGGATTTTGAGATAAGACCGATAAGGTTTGACCCGTTTCGGCTAATTTATGTAAACTTGTTACATAAACCGAACAGAACGCGAAATAAGCGTAACGGGTATCCGTAAGAGCCATATACAGGTTTCCTAAGTTAATATGCTTCAAATATGTTGTGACATCAGTAGGATGTCTTTCGTTATGCCCCGAACTAATTTAAACACAAACTATGCCCCGTAGGGGTAGTTTGGTCATTTTAAAGTTTGTAAAAGCGCTTAGATGTTTAACTGAGTTACAGGTCTGATGTAAACAGCAAACATACTCAATTTGATGAGTTATAACAGTAGACTAAAGCATATATGTGAGATTTATCATCTTTAACCAAACTATGCCCCGTAGGGGTATTTTGGTAATTTCACATAAGCCGAAAAACTCAAAAACGAAGTCTGAGTTAATCAACCTTTGCTTACTGTTAAAATATCATAATTTGCCTCATATATCAGTAGGTATCAACCCGGGTATGTCTAATATGATTTTAAGACATACTATGCGTTAAAAACGCTAATTATGGCGATTAAAGGCCATTTCCGGGTTCGATACTTAAATCTAATATTTTTATATTTCCAGAAGGCTTAAAATAAGTTATTTAACATATGTGATCAGTAGCAAAATGTTTGGAGTCGTTTAGATAAGTAAAACTCATTTTATGGCCCGTAAGGGCAAAACCGACCATTACCGGATTAAGCCTACGACTACTAGTTATGCTCAGCCTAAAATTAATTAAAAATCTTTAAAAATCCCAAAATAATATATTACATCAGTGGGTATTAAGTTTGATACCAAAAAGTAGGCTTAACTAGGCTATACGCTAATTACGCCGTTTAATTAACAAAAAGCATTAATTTTGCGATATTGAGCATAACTCTAAATCTACAAGTCAAACTGATGTCAAACTTTGCATACAAGTTTATATATCAGTAACTAAGGTTTCTACACTTTTACATTTTCATAAATCACGTTTTAAGGTAATAAGGGCATAACGGTCAACATATGAGCAATTAACGGAAATATGCATATTAATTGGATAACTAGTGAACCAAGGTGTATGTTCACAGAGGGTTGTTCTAACATGTATCCTAATCCAATTAAAGCTCTGAGGCATGTCTAAAACATGCCTAAACGGGTCAGAACTGAAAGTCAAGGTGAAAGTCAAACTATGTGACTTTCGGTTCCGAACCGGGTCTAAACAGGAAATAGTCGGGTTTAACATGTTTGGACATGTTCTTACAATTATTACTAAGTCATAACAATGTTCAAACAGGTTATATATGTTCTAGATAGCTAATTATGCATAAACGACATTTTAAGCATTATGTTGACTTTTTAATTAAAAGCTTGACCCGACATTTGACCTGGTTAGAATGGGAATCAGGGGGAACCTTTTTAGGGGTTTATTACCCACCTAATTACCAACTTATAACTACTTTTAGTTTGACTAATCGCTGGACCATTAGCGATTAATCGTTAAGTCAACCGTTAATTACGACGGTTGACTTTTAAGCTAATAACTAAGCAAAAACTAAACCGAGGAAGGTCTAGCATACTTACCCAAGTCCTAAGCTCGAGTAGGAAGGTATTGGGTCTGCTCCTAAGCTCCAGAAGTGCTCAAGAAATGCAGATGAAGGTGTGAGTGAATGTTTGCAACTCATGGCCCTTATATAGTGTTTTAAACACCACAAAAGATTGACACACAAGTCTACAACCCACCACAACTCACTTACAAGTGTCCTAGATGTTCTAGGGGTTGTTTAGGGGCCAAGGGTGATGAGGAAAATTGATTAAAAGTCAGTTGCAACGCTTAAAACAGCCAACAGCCAAGTTTCTGTTACTGGGCATCCCTAGCGCACCGCTACGCTTCTGACGTAGCGCACCGCTAGCCCTCCTCAGGGGCAATTCTTCCATTTTTCAGTTTGCATCCCTGGCTCTTGGTGCTCCGAAAGGTCAACCAAGCTTAATTCTTGCATTTTGACCCCTTATTATTTATATACAAGGGCTTTATGACTTATACTCACTTTGCCAAGTCCCTGGACACTTCCGGTTAACCCGAAAAGTCATAACTTTCACCGTTGACGCTTTAACCCCTCGTACACGAATTTGATCATAACTTTCTCATACGATAACGAAACTTTATGAAATTTTAATCGTGCATTCTAGTGAGCATAATTTATATTTACAAAGCTTCGGGTTTGTCAAAAGATCACTCAGAGGTATATCTTTAACATGTTGACACATTTGACCCCTGTAGTTTGTAATCTCTCACTTTTAGCTTCGTATGATCCATGATTTATTCGTTTGATGTTATAAACATCATGTAGGGTTATTATGAAGTATATTCATTCACTGTTGACACTTAGAATCCGTATAATTACATACTTTCCATGTTTGTCAACTTTAGTCCTTTTATAATATTCTTTCACACGTTCAAACTTTATGACACGTGTCAACACATTATAGGACGTGAATTTTCGAGGTGTTACACATTGTAATCGCTCTTATGCTGTAATTAATAACTATGCATCATTATGCAAAATAGAATGATTCACTCAGTATTTCCCGCTGACAAAACCTTTTTAAAATACTTTTCAGGAAATTACAATAGATGGAAGTAAGCGTTGGATACGGCACTGAAAGGCATCAAAGAAGTGGCTTATATTAATTAATTAAATTAAGAAAGATTATTTTATGTAATCAAATTTATCTTTATTAAAGCTACCTTTGTAAAACATGGGTTTATCCCATATAATTAATAAATAAAATCCGGTGTTTTCTAAACTCTGATATTTTTCCTAACTCACGGTCCTGATGAAATTTCCGCTGCAATGTTTTCAAAATAATCACCGGTACCACACGGGCTGTTCGCGACTCCCGATTCCGTCCAGGGTGGGTCGGGGGCCGTGTCAGAAGGTGGTATCAGAGCCACTGCTTTAAGCCTTTAGTAGTTGTGATAATAATATCTAAATTTATATAAAAGAGTTAGGAGATTGCTGTTACTGGTAGCATTTAGACTTGAACTTAAGAAAAGATGCCTTAGTATTAGCTTCACGATAAGCTAAGTATTTGTGTAAATAAAATATGATGGATTTTGGTGTGCCATAAGTAATATATTTGATAAAGTAATATCACGGGACAACTAAGTTCAGAATCACTAGTTGAGAGAATGATCAACAGTGACATGACCAAAAGCACTAGTTGAGAGAATGATCAACAGTGTTATGATTAGAATCACTAGTTGAAAGAATGATCAACAGTGATATGACCACAATTACTAGTTGAGAGAATGATCAACAGTAATATGACCTGAGTCACTATTTGAAAGAATGATCAATAGTAAATTGACACTGTCACAGGAATCGTCTAGTGATCAATATAATAATAAGATATGTTATGGAAATAAAAATTTCCTTAATTCTGAATAAAAGCCCTAATAAGATAGGCATTTTTTTTAAAAGATACTATTTATGGGAAATAGAAAATTTTCTCCGGCAAGACTGGGTATGGTGTAGTAGACTCTCCAATTTGTTCGGATATTCTGGAATTACCTCTCCGGCATGAACTGGATAAGACGGGGTATATAATATGTCAAACAAGTGACAAGATTTCCCTAAATAGTATCATGATCAGATATTTGACTGGTTTTTGGAAATATGAATCTGTTAAATACATTGACCTGATAGATGGTATGTTTAATTCAGTATGTGAAATATATGATTTAATAGATATGTATATCTATAAGGAAATCCAAAAACCATAAGGATTGACAATTTGGAATAAAGCACAAGCATTTGTGTCTAGATTTCTTTATTAGGAATCTCTTTTCCGACATCAAACATTATTTCGTTTGATTATCTGCCTAGTAACTCGAGCGAAAATAATAACAATAGAAACCCATTAAGTTGGGATATCATCAAAAGTGTAAAGAATTTCTAACGCATTACCATAAACTATTAACGCAAGTAAGAAGCATGTAAAGTTGTGATAATGTACAAGAAAACACATGAAAATTTAATTATAAGTCCACAGAAGTTGAAGTCTATCACACACAACTTTCGAGGCAAAATCTTTGGAAAATATAAATTGGGCACGATGACACCAATGTTAAATTCCGTCAGTAGAAGAACTAAAAGCAGCACTTTGCCACACGATCCTACAAAACGACATGAAATCTCGCTGAGGTACGTTGTAACAAGATTTCACAATCATCAGTGCACAGTCTAATCAGAGTCATAATTATTATCACTGCAAAAGGAATCATATACCTTTGCAAATTCCCTATTTCATTTTATTTGACATTCCCTGGTAATGTCATTTAATAACGGTTATCACTCGAAATTCCAGATAGAAGTTCTTATATTTCTTTTGTTAAAAATTCTGACTTCTGCATATAATAAGTTGACTTTCGCAACGGTCATCATACCAGGAGGATTTATTTCATAGTAGCGGATATTGATTCATTTCATTTCTTGGTAAATCCACATGTTACACATGCACCGTTTGTCGCGCATGTGGTTCGTTTAATTTCTGAATTTCCACTGGAGGGCTTCATTCTAATTTGTCGTTTTATCCAAACTCAAATATCCTTTAGTTAGACTTGATTTTGGTACTATAATCCGCATTATTACAAAACGATAACTCTTTGATATCGAATCAATGAAGTTCTTGAAAAAAAAAAACTCAAATTTCTTTACATGATTCTTGTTGTAACCATGTCCAACCTTATTAAAACTCATTTTGTTTAAATCGAGTTCAATTGTTTGAACTTGCTCATAATACATATTCAATGCAAGGTTCCATATAATGAATTAAAACCATTATATTCGGAATAATCCTAACAAGCATTTCAATTCTCTTGAACTATAACATGCTTATGTGATCCTCGACTTCATTAAATCATTTCTTTGATCACGATCACCTTGTGGTGACGTTTTCATAAATCTGAAGCTCACATTAATCTAGTTCGCACACACCATATACGGAATTTAATTATTTATTTATTATTTATATTAAATCCACTTTTTATACAAGCAAATCTTAAAACAATCATGTGCTCAGATAATGATACCCAAATTCATATTTCGGTATATCTCTTAATAGTTATTACAAGAACAATCGAACCTTTCGTAATATTTATTGCTCTATCATTGTTGATCGAAAAACATTATATATAAATTTAATTGATCATATATGGAACTACCTACAAATATAATGTTTCTATACTTTAAACCATTGCGGTGAAGAAATTATATATCTATATATAAAAACTATGTTTGAGGTATACTCTTATTTAAAATTTATTGTTTAGTTATTTATTATTGATAATTTTATTATTTATAATAATATATTAATAGTAGTAGTGTTAATATTAGAGTATTATCAGGGGCAGGTATTGGATAGCCTAGCCTTAGTTCTGCATGGATTGGCCACCTATGCTTAAACAAGGCAGCACTAACCAATATCCACCATGATAATGACTAGTTAATATATATAAATTAAGTCGTCATACGTATTTAGTAAATTTTAATTATATATGAAAATATATATACATTGGAGAAAGATATATTTTCATAAAACAATATAAGAATAGTCCCCGTTTTCACTTATTTACAACATTTGTAAATACATTCACAAACGTTATATGATTTCAAAATGAAAATAAGTAATCCCATAGAATCGACCCATTAAGTGTTATATATTTACAAAATATTTTACAAATACTTTTGTATAATAAATATTTTTACACCTTTATTTACAACTCTCATTTAACGTTATAAATAATAATGATTTCTTTTACAAATAATATTTTGTAAACGTAATAACTTCTTTACGGTATTTTGTAATATATCTTACATAATTATTTTACATAGTATGGTAAAATACTAAAATAATATTTATTTAAAAGTGGTGACCATTTACATATAGTAAAAATGCGTAACAAATAATATATATATTACATAATATTTATATGTGATATATAAGATACGGTTCAGATAAGGACACAAATAATATATATATTACAATTGCTTTACAAAAGTATAATATAATGGTTGGTCAGGCCAAAATAACTTGTTCTTATTATATTTCAATTTCTAGGAGATAGTATAAAAAATATAGTCACTAATAGTGTGCTATTATATTATTTAAACAAATAAAACAACTTGGAACTTTAATTAATGATACACTAACTCTATTGTCTTTTGGTGTATCATTGCAATTCACTCATCTCAGCACAATGATTTTCTCATAGCATAATTTAATATTTGACAAATCATTTTTCATGCTTTTATTTCCTTTGGAACTTATAAATTCTAAGTCTTCCTCCGTTGCCAATCAAAGTAAGCTTTCTTTTCACAAAGAATTTTTATTAATTCTAAAAAAGTCATTCACATTCATTCTAAATATCTATTGATCATATATCTTTTGGCTTGAACCTAGTCACTTTGGAAATTTATATCATTTCATCTCATTCGTTTAACATTGATTTCTTGAATTAATTCAGTTGAACCATTGAGTCCTACTTATTGTACAACTCGTATTCACAAAATTTGATATTTTAAATTTTGTGGCATCTACCTTAATATTATTTTTATTAACTAAAATATAACATACATCTTAAAGAAATATCATAACCCAAATCTCGAGGACGAGATTTTATTAAGGTGGGAAGAATGTAACGACTCACACAAAAATGTCCTAAAAACGTTCTGTAAGTATAAACCGGACCTTGATGTAACAAACCTCATTAAAAGTCCTATTTATTTTATTATTTTATCCAATAGGAAACCATAATTAAGACACCCAAGTGATTCTACACAAACCCTAAAATTATCAGAACAATCAGAATCAGGATCAGGGCCCCTAAAACTCAGGGGGGGCATTCCCTACTCGACGATTATCTAAATATATTGCTGTCGAAATTGAAATTAAATAATCTTTCGACTCAGCAGGCCTAGTCCCACACGTGGCAACAATATAGGTAAAATGTGATCCTTACGGACCGTAAGGGTTTATGCTTACGGTCCGTAAGCCAAGTCAAAATCGTGTATAAATAGAGGGCAGTGGTACTTGATTTCTGTTTTCATTACGACGTTCAAATTCGATCTGTATGTCGAGTTATAGTCGAAACAGTCACAAAATCACTAATTAGTAGAGGGGGTGCTGCTACGATACCGGGTATTAACTCAATCGCTGCTACGATTCAATGTCCGATCGATTGGAACTATCCAATGGATGTTTAAGTGCTGCCCACATTAGGGTTTATGCTTTGTCATTAATCTTGATTCCGATGGATGTTTAAGTGATTGCACTTTGTCATTCGTTGTGAATCCGATGGATGTTTAAGTATCGCACTTTGTCATTAGTTGTGAGGGTTTAATCTCGTGAGTTATCGTAAATGCTGTATTAAGTTATTTACCTAGTTCGTGTGCCCTAGGTTACAAGGCTAAATCAGTAGGCTAAGCTCTGCCTGTATCTGCAATATATCAAAGCTTATCTGTAGACTATACTTTGCCCGTATGAATCTGCATGTTTATAAAGTGAGTCATTCTCTTTTTATCAATTATTTTACAATACCTCAAATTATTTTCAAGGTTATAATTACAGGGACTAAGTCGTGGATATCTTGAATTACTGGTTAGTGGGGTATTGTGCACATTACTAATTTTCTCCCAGTTAGGTTCATTGACCTACTCGGGATAATCACTGTTAGGTTCATTGACCTACAGGGATAATCATCACTATTTAGGTTCATTGATCTAATAGTGGTATGACCATCGTCACCATTGTGACAGGATGCCAGATAAAAATAAGATAGAAGCCATTGTAATCGCTCTTATGCTGTAATTAATAACTATGCATCATTATACAAAATAGAATGATTCACTCAGTATTTCCAGCTGACAAAATCTTTTTAAAATACTTTTCAGGAAATTACAATAGATGGAAGTAAGCGTTGGATACGGCACTGAAAGGCATCAAAGAAGTGGCTTATATTAATTAATTAAATTAAGAAAGATTATTTTATGTAATCAAATTTATCTTTATTAAAGCTACCTTTGTAAAACATGGGTTTATCCCATATAATTAATAAATAAAATCCGGTGTTTTCTAAACTCTGATATTTTTCCTAACTCACGGTCCTGATGAAATTTCCGCTGCAATGTTTTCAAAATAATCACCGGTACCACACGGGCTGTTCGCGACTCCCGATTCCGTCCAGGGTCGGTCGGGGGCCGTGACATATATACACTCACTTTTACATTGATTAAAATCTCATTCTTTGTTAAATACAAGTTTGTGATTAATTCCAAGTTCAAGAGAAACCATCTAACATCTCCATCATCTCTAAAAATCAAGAATGTGATTTAAAAACAAGTTGTTTTGAGAAACGATGATGATATGAAGGTTGTTCTTGCTTGAATCTTTCTTGAAATCACTTCCAAACACCCATTTTAGCTTGAAATCATCTTGGAAAGCTCTTGATTCTTCATGGAAAGATTGAAAATTTTGAAAGTGTATGTGTGAGAGGGGGTTTCGGCCGTGAGTTTCAAGAGGAAGAGAGAGAGTGATGTTTGATCTTGTATTAGGTGTAGTAAGTGTGTATAGAAGGTTATCATGATTAGTTTAGGTTCCCCATGCTAACACTTGGCATAAGGAATGAAAAATGGCAAAAGTTGGGCTGCCCATATGCTGCCCCCTAATGCCCACTCTCACATAAGATCATATACATACACACATATATGTACAATATAGTGTAAAAACAGGTATTTTACTCGATATCGGGTATTTTATCTAGCGTTTTAAACCCGTTTTAGTGCGTTTTAAATTATTTTTAACGCTCTATAAAAATAAACCTGCCAAAATATTATGGAACAACATTTTGTTTGCATGGACTGGCTATGTTGTCAGTATTTGGCAGTATGCGCGCTGTGCTGGGCGGTACGCACTTTAAATCGCAAAAATAGGAATTTAAGCGTTTTTATTTATTTTTGTCGTTCTATAAGAATAATCTTATCAAATTATTGTTAGAATGATTTTTAGTTACTTTGACGGGCTGATTTTTAGATAGAGTTTCTTAGCGTTTTAATTTATTTTTTTTCTCACGAATAGGATTAAAACTATTATTTTAATCATAACAGACTATTTTTAGGATTTTAACACTGTCCGGGTGGTCACCGGCGTTCGTTTCACATTTTAATCGTTACGCGATAAGTGTTTATCTTATCGTTACCAACATAATTTTATCAAAGTTTAATTTTACCAACACATTAAATTTCACGTATAAATACCATAGCCAGACAAATATAGCCATGTTACCTATTCACAACATGAGCTACAATTGTATGGCACGGCCTGAAAAGTCGGGTGTCACAGTCTCCCCCTGTTTAGGAAATTTCGTCCCCGAAATTTTTACTCTACAGGTTTTGTTTTCGAACTAATAGGAATAAACCAAACGAATCTAATGAATATAGTCTCATGGTTTCTGCGAGAAACTTGGATTCTTACGAAGAATCCTTGTAGATCTATATTACGCACGTTTTCGATTCCTAAACTCTCATCTCAACACTCTCCATCCTCTTCAAATGCATTCGAATAGTACATCATGTACGCCACTCATTTCTGATGGCAACTTGAGCCCATATACAACCAATCCAACTCAAGATGGGCTCTCGAAAGGACCAAGTCAATGTGGCTCAGCTTTTCTCTCCTCTGCTATATCCTATAGCATTTCTCTCGGTATAACTCCTTCAACAAAACTGAACCTTCAATTTTCCATGATACACGTTTCCCAATCTCAAACTGATCTATAAGCATACTCTCATTATCCTTCTTTATTCCACCAAGGCTGATGCATCTCATGGCGATAAGCTCAATCGAATGAATTCCTTGTCCAAAAGCTCTTAAAACTATTTCTATCATTTCCGGTGGTGCTTAATCTGTATGAATATTGTGCAATCGGGCGTAGCACCGTAAGTCAGATCAATACGAAGTTCGATCCATCTCGTAGAGAAGATCCAGGTAAGTCTTTTTAGGAAGACTTCAGGATAGTTACTGATGCGTGTGAAGCGTTATATATCTTAGGTGTATATTTTAAGCCCCTTTAACACTTTTAGTCAAGTTTTAAATTTATAAAACACGATATTTACTAACACTAGACACACATATGGGCAAGTGCACCCATCGTGAGCGTAGTATAGTGTTGGTAAGATACCGAGGTCGTCCAAGGACACAAGAGCTTTTAGTACCGGTTTATCCTCAACGTCTAATCAAATCAAAAAGTTTAGAAAAATGTTTTAAGCTAAGAAAAAATAAAAACTAACTAAAAATGCTGAAAATAAAAATAAAAGTAAAAACAGATAGACAAGATGAATCACTTGGTTCTGACTCGTATCTAGTGTAACCTTTGATTATTTCCGCACTTTTGCACTTTTTAAGAGATTATCTTAGTTATTGTAGTAGGCCCCTCTTTTGAAGGCGACGTTACCCTCACCCCAGTAGTTTGAGTCAGCAAGGATACAATCCTAAAGGGGTGGATTATTGAAAGATAATTAATTAAGTTATTAATGCAAATTATGGTAGGCCCCTCTTTTGGAGGTGACGTTACCCTCGACTAAGTAGTCTGAGTCAGCAGGGATACAGTCCTAAATAGCCGGGATATAGTATTAATAGTAGTTAACATATGAGGGGATCAAAGAGTTTGGACCCCCGCCATCCAATACCGTTAAGTATTGAAGGAGGTCCTACTAAATTTGAGCCAGGTCCATTGCAGGACCTCTAAATGCTGAACAATGGCAAGACATTTACCAAACCGTTCCCTTAACCCCCGACCAGGTAGCCAACATACTTCCATATAGACCGTGGATATATGAATGGTGAAAATCTTTTGTTTTATATAGACAGTAAAATAATGTCAAGTCACCACGGACAAACGATAAGGAAAGATCACCTTTAACATAAGAAACTAGTTATTAAAGTCGTTAATACAAAACCAAGTAAAAAGTGCGAAAAGATTAAAAATAAAAAGTATTACACTAGACACTTTGTCTTCACCAAGTGATGTAAGAGACTTTGGCAAACATGGCCTTGATTGTCAAGAACTCTTACGATCAATCTTGGATCCCGAGACGACTCACACACTCTATGATGGACAATGGATGATGGTGGTGGCTGATGGTGTTATGGTGGTGGTGGGTGGTGGATGAAGTGTGAGAGAGGTGGTGTGCCAAGGGATGGTTTGAGCTTGAGCCAAGCACTCCTATTTATAGGCTGAACAGAAGCTCGAGCACGGCCCCGTGTCCAGTGGGCACGGCCCCGTGTCCACATCCTTCTCTTTCTTCATTTAATGCAGCTTGTCTTATTAGTTGACCACGCCCCCGTGTCCGCTAAGCACGACCCCGTGTGCAGAAGAATCTTTGTACTATGAAGATTTACCCAGATTGTGCGAATCTTATAGTTGACCACGGCCCCGTGTCCGCTGAGCACGGCCCCGTGGTGGGCAATAGAAGCTTCTTCAACTTTGTTTTTTCTGCTGACACTTGGGCACGCCCCCGTGCTGGCTGAGCACGGGGCGTGTTCAGTCTTCTGTCTTATTGTTTTGCTTGGGAAGATGCTGTCGTGGGGTCGGGCATGTCACGTCTTGTTCCTTTTCTTGTATTTATGTTAGATTTTGATGTCTTTTTGCTTCTTTTGTTAATTTGAGCTCATTTAATCCTGAAAATACAAAAGGAAGACAAAAGCACACTTTTTCCAACATTAGTACTAAAAAAGGGTTAGTTTTATGCCACAATTGATGAAATTTATATGTTGCATTTTGCACACATCAAATACCCCAACACTTGAATCTTTGCTTGTCCTCAAGCAAAACTCTTTATAATGTGGCTTTACACTCCCAAATGGAATGGGTAGAGAAGAAGGTTTTTGGGCTTGTCGTAGAGTGTCGGGATTTCCAAGATTCTTTATTAAGTTTTATTTTTATTTATTTACAATCCCATTCGTCATGATTTATTTAAAACTTTTCATAAGATAAATTACTTATTTGGGCATAACATGCCTCTTTAAAATTCTATTTATATACAAGTTCACATACCTCACGGGGATCACTCAACACTCGGCCGAAAATGTATTTTTGTGGATCACTCGAGAGCGGCATGGAATTTACTCCTACCATAGGCTTGCCAAGCAATCAATCCTCCTCCTTTTTAACTTATATACCTTTGCAAATATCAAGAGGACTTTGTGGGTGAAGGGTTAGGCTTGGGTTAAAGGTAGGTGGTTGGGTTAGTGGTTAGTAGAAAAAAAAGGAGAAAAACGTAATAAGCGTCGGTTTTCGTAAGACTTTTTATTTTTGTAACTTTTATTTTGATGAAGCTATTATTCAAACAAAGTTATTTTTGATGAACTTGTTTGTTTATTTTCTTTTGTTTCATCATCAACACACATTTTTTTTTTAAAAGTCATACGAAAAACCGAGCTAGTTACTAAAACAAAGGGTAAAAAAAAAATAAAAAGGTTTTGGTGGGTGAAAGGGTGTTTGGTTTGGGTTATGAAATGAAAAGGTTTAGGCTCAAAGGGGCTAACTAGGGGGATTTTGGGTAGGTGGTAAAAAAAAAAGAAAAATAATGGTGTAGAAATAAAAAGGGTTAGTCCTAATACCTCTGTCATTTACTTACTCGGGTTTAAGTTGGTAAGGAATGGGAATGTATCGTCATGGCAAGTTCTAGAGTCGTAAGAACCAAGCGGCTATTCACACAAGAAACGAAAAATGAGCATTTAGTTCAAAGATACGTAGTTGTATGCTCAATAAAGGCTCAAAACTCACTTTTGTGGGAATGGGTTTTTTATGTGATCAAGTATATATAATCAAATTTTAACTAAGCTTGTCATGCCTTTTCATAATTTTCTTATGTTGGTTCTTTTTATCACGACGCTATCGGTTGTAAATTCGTAAGAATATAACCTTTTTAGAACTTGAAATTCCCGAGTTAAACCTAGACAAGTAAAAAAATGAAAAATTTTTGAAAAAAAATTGGGGTGATTAGCGGTTCCAATAGAGTTTTGTGTAAGGCTTGTATTTAGGACTTGCAAGATTCAAGGTTTTAGCATCCCCCCCACACTTAAATTACACATTGTCCTCAATGTGTCCCAAAAATAAGTTTTTAGGTTGATTGAATGTGTAAAAGGTGTGGAAAAGCAAAAATTTTGTGTTACTGGGCGCTGAACACGACCCCGTGTTGTCCGGGCACGGCCCCGTGTTCAAGTGCCAGTAACAAAATTAAATCAAGAGAAACAGAAGCCTGGACATGGGGGCGTGTTGGGTGAACACGGCCTGTGTCCAGTTACCTGAACTGGGTCTTTTCTGCAGACTGTGCAGCACGGGGTCGTGTTGGGCGGACACGGCCCGTGCCGAAATCGTCGGACGGCTCTGTTTTCCTGCATGGGGTGCTGGTTCAAGTTTCCCTTGTATCCTTTGCCATCTCAAGTGTGTTTTATTCATTTCAACACCACCCAAACACCAAATTAACTAAAAACCATCATTCATTACTTCATAGAGAGTTACTTATTCTATTAGCAAAATTTTCGAAAAGGTAAATCTTTCGGTTAAAGGTGGCTTTGACAACTTCTCTTTCCAGTTATGGGCCCCTCATACGTCGGCGAGCCATTCTTCGATCTCCCGAGGGAGAAGAAAAGCGGGCTCATTAGCATTGGTTTGAGGAGGTGCAACTTCCACCGGGACTTCTTGGAGTTCTTCAAGAGGAGGTTCCGCCGGAATGCCGTCCCAACCGGTAGGATTGTGGATTCCAAGTGCTAGGTTCCAATCCTGTTGAGGGAGGATTGGTTCCATGGGAGGTGTCACAAGAATGTTTAACCTCTGGTGCAAGAGGTTTATTTCTTGAAAACTGTTTTCCAACCCCACTGAAAGATAATTTATACGGTCTATGAGGACCTCCTCTACCGAAGTCATCTCGTCAAGGGCTTCACGTAGCGCCATTACGTATCTCACGAGAGTTGCTTCAATCGATGGCCTCCTTTCCCTTCGACTGTTTCTGGAGTGTGCAGAAGAGGTTCCACTGTTTTGGCTAGACATTCTACGAAAAACAAACCAAAAATAGTTCGTTTTAATGAAACAGTATCACGGACACGGCCCCGTGCTCAATGAGCACGGCCCCGTGTTCAACTTTCTGCAGATTTCTAGAACAAGGAACCTTGGAGTTTCAAATTATTTTCCTAGCTTATGAAGCCTTTTTGAGCAGAAATGACTTAAAACAATGTTGTGTAACTTATTTTTAACAAGATTCCTTGAACAAAAACATCAACAATCATCATAATGAAGCTTGAAATCAAGCTTCAATGGAGGTGTTGTTGCAAGAAAGGTGAAGAAGAAGGCAATGGATAAAAGAGGAAAGGACAAATTGTTTGTTGGAACCTTCTTTTAGAACTTACCTAGGATGGTAGGTTAGAAAATCCTTTCAAATCTCTGTCCCTGGATGGTCCAAATGTGCAGGATTCTTGGCTGCATTTATAGAAAACGACAGCATGCTGGACACGGCCCCGTGTGCAGGCAAGATCCTGACACGTTATGTCCATATTCTGACAAAAGTCAGAAGGGAATCTTTTGGTGGACACGGGGGCGTGTTGACCTGGGCACGGCCCCGTTTCGGAAGGCTGTTTTATGAAGTGTGTCTATTTTTAAGGAACTTTTCCGGATCGGGTGGTTCCTTACTGGATGGAACAACCCCAAAGTGCCTAAGATACCTTAATTGTTCTAGATTAAGAAGAGAACGCAAGAGGTTGTCGGTGAGGGTGATTCCTATGCTATATGTAGGTGGACAAGTCCAACCCTTTTTCGGGCTCTCGTTAAAGAAGGTGTATGTCGAATCGTACAGGTCTATGTATGCATCAAACGAAGTTGATGAGGAGTCCTTCACGGCACAATCAACACAGGGACGACTATCGCTCAAGTCCTCACTAGAGTTAGGAGTATCTTTGGAAACAAGGAAGTTGTTTGAATGCGGTTCCAACCCTTCTTCTTGGCTATTGTCTTGGAAAAGATCATCGAAATCTTTCCTAAGTTCTTTTAACCAATCAATAATTAGATCTTCTAGTTGAAATAATTCATCGAGAAGCATTTCTCCTAGAAAATCTGGTTGGGAGCATTCGAGGGAGATATAGGGATTATTTTTACTTTCGCCCCTCTTAAGGATACTAGGAAAGATGGGTCTATATAGTGGGGTTTATAATTTAGAAAATAACATTCTAATTCTTTATGGTTACCACCACATAATTCACACCACATAGTACCATAAGAGTGCTGAAAGTAAAAAGTATCAGTATCACTCATGTTTGTGTCAGAAATTACCAACCGTCGGGATCTTACGGTTCTGTTTTCAGTACCTGAAACTTGGGCACGGGGGCGTGTTGAGTGGACACGGCCCCGTGTTCAGCTTACTGTCTGACTTAAAACAGGATTGCCAGTTCCAATGATTGGGCAAGGGGCGTGTTCAGCGGGCAAGGCCCGTGCTAAGTTTTGCAGAAGCTGAAAAACTAAGAAAAATCCTAAAAAATGAAAAATAAGAAAAAACGATTAGTTTATTTACTGATCTAAATCAGTTTTATAAAAATCACCCGAAAAGCCGATTTTTGACCGTTTTAACGTATAGTTTTGCGTTAAACGTTACTATAATCATCCTAACTCGAAACGACTTGATATTTTAACACAACACATGTCACTTACTGATTAAAATAATGATTATAATCAGATTAGTGCAGTTTTGTGTAAGTCTCATAAATCATGTGGTTTCACGTATTTTACAACTTTTAATGCACCAAGTACCACATGCTAAGCTAGCAAACATTATGACAAAGTTATATATCACTAAATACTTTAAAATAACTTTGTTTTTGTGTTTATAATCTGTTCAAAACTGATTTTTACTAAATCATACTCAAATCACCTTTTTATAAACATTTATCATCATGTAAGATCTAGTTAGTGCATCTAATGCACTCACAACATATTTTAATCAATTTGTATGAACTTGAATGCACTTAGATCTTCATTTATTTCATGTTTCTCATATTAAAACATTCTAACATTCTTATGATCATCACACAATCATTTCTTATAAATGCAAGACATATTCCTTCTTACTTATTTAAATCTTTTAATCATCAAAATTTACATGCATGTGTACATATACATATATACATACACGACACATATACATACGTGTATAAAATTCCAAAACTTTACTTTATAACATATGTATTTCTAATCATGGAAACCTTTTTGAGAACATTCTTTTATGACATCTTCACAACACATGCATGAAACTATCTTTCAAAAATCATCTCAAATCAATCAAGAACAAGAAATCAAAACACAACTTAACACACACATGGCCATAAATTTTCGGCCATAAACACACATATATACACTCACTTTTACATTGATTAAAATCTCATTCTTTGTTAAATACAAGTTTGTGATTCATTCCAAGTTCAAGAGAAACCATCTAACATCTCCATCATCTCTAAAAATCAAGAATGTGATTTAAAAACAAGTTTATACCTTCAAGATTTTTAAATGGGTTTTTGAGAAAAGATGATGATATGAAGGTTGTTCTTGCTTGAATCTTTCTTGAAATCACTTCCAAACACCCATTTTAGCTTGAAATCATCTTGGAAAGCTCTTGATTCTTCATGGAAAGATTGAAAATTTTGAAAGTGTATGTGTGAGAGGGGGTTTCGGCCGTGAGTTTCAAGAGGAAGAGAGAGAGTGATGTTTGATCTTGTATTAGGTGTAGTAAGTGTGTATAGAAGGTTATCATGATTAGTTTAGGTTCCCCATGCTAACACTTGGCATAAGGAATGAAAAATGGCAAAAGTTGGGCTGCCCATATACCGCCACCTAATGCCCACTCTCACATAAGATCATATACATACACACATATATGTATAATATAATGTAAAAACAGGTATTTTATCTAGCGTTTTAAACCCGTTTTAGTGCGTTTTAAATTATTTTTAACGCTCTATAAAAATAAACCTGCCAAAATATTATGGAACAATATTTTGTTTGCATGGACTGGCTATGTTGTCAGTGTTTGGCAATATGCGCGATGTGCTGCGCGGTACGCGCTTTAAATCGCAAAAATAGGAATTTAAGCGTTTTTATTTATTTTTGTCGTTCTATAAGAATAATCTTATCAAATTATTGCTAGAATGATTTTTAGTTACTTTGACGGGCTGATTTTTAGATAGAGTTTCTTAGCGTTTTAATCATAACAGACTATTTTTAGGATTTTAACACTGTCCGGGTGGTCACCGGCGTTCGTTTCACATTTTAATCGTTACACGATAAGTGTTTATCTTATCTTTGCCAACATAATTTTATCAAAGTTTAATTTTACCAACACATTAAATTTCACGTATAAATACCATAGCCAGACAAATATAGCCATGTTACCTATTCACAACATGTGCTACAATTGTATGGTACGGCCTGAAAAGTCGGGTGTCACAGTCTCCCCCTGTTTAGGAAATTTCGTCCTCGAAATTTTTACTCTACAGGTTTTGTTTTCGAACTAATAGGAATAAACCAAACGAATCTAATGAATATAGTCTCATGGTTTCTGCGAGAAACTTGGATTCTTACGAAGAATCCTTGTAGATCTATATTACGCACGTTTTCGATTCCTAAACTCTCATCTCAACACTCTCCATCCTCTTCAAATGCATTCGAATAGTACATCATGTACGCCACTCATTTCTGATGGCAACTTGAGCCCATATACAACCAATCCAACTCAAGATGGGCTCTCGAAAGGACCAAGTCAATGTGGCTCAGCTTTTCTCTCCTCTGCTATATCCTATAGCATTTCTCTCGGTATAACTCCTTCAACAAAACTGAACCTTCAATTTTCCATGATACACGTTTCCCAATCTCAAACTGATCTATAAGCATACTCTCATTATCCTTCTTTATTCCACCAAGGCGGATGCATCTCATGGCGATAAGCTCAATCGAATGAATTCCTTGTCCAAAAGCTCTTAAAACTATTTCTATCATTTCCGGCGGTGCTTAATCTGTATGAAGATTGTGCAATCGGGCGTAGCACCGTAAGTCAGATCAATACGAAGTTCGATCCATCTCGTAGAGAAGATCCAGGTAAGTCTTTTTAGGAAGACTTCAGGATAGTTACTGATGCGTGTGAAGCGTTATATATGTTAGGTGTATATTTTAAGCCCCTTTAACACTTTTAGTCAAGTTTTAAATTTATAAAACACGATATTTACTAACACTAGACACACATATGGGCAAGTGCACCCATCGTGAGCGTAGTATAGTGTTGGTAAGATACCGAGGTCGTCCAAGGACACAAGAGCTTTTAGTACCGGTTTATCCTCAACGTCTAATCAAATCAAAAAGTTTAGAAAAATGTTTTAAGCTAAGAAAAAATAAAAACTAACTAAAAATGCTGAAAATAAAAATAAAAGTAAAAACAGATAGACAAGATGAATCACTTGGTTCTGACTCGTATCTAGTGTAACCTTTGATTATTTCCGCACTTTTGCACTTTTTAAGAGATTATCTTAGTTATTGTAGTAGGCCCCTCTTTTGAAGGCGACGTTACCCTCACCCCAGTAGTTTGAGTCAGCAAGGATACAATCCTAAAGGGGTGGATTATTGAAAGATAATTAATTAAGTTATTAATGCAAATTATGGTAGGCCCCTCTTTTGGAGGTGACGTTACCCTCGACTAAGTAGTCTGAGTCAGCAGGGATACCGTCCTAAATAGCCGGGATATAGTATTAATAGTAGTTAACATATGAGGGGATCAAAGAGTTTGGACCCCCGCCATCCAATACCGTTAAGTATTGAAGGAGGTCCTACTAAATTTGACCCAGGTCCATTGCAGGACCTCTAAATGCTGAACAATGGCAAGACATTTACCAAACCGTTCCCTTAACCCCCGACCAGGTAGCCAACATACTTCCATATAGACCGTGGATATATGAATGGTGAAAATCTTTTGTTTTATATAGACAGTAAAATAATGTCAAGTCACCACGGACAAACGATAAGGAAAGATCACCTTTAACATAAGAAACTAGTTATTAAAGTCGTTAATACAAAACCAAGTAAAAAGTGCGAAAAGATTAAAAATAAAAAGTATTACACTAGACACTTTGTCTTCACCAAGTGATGTAAGAGACTTTGGCAAACATGGCCTTGATTGTCAAGAACTCTTACGATCAATCTTGGATCCCGAGACGACTCACACACTCTATGATGGACAATGGATGATGGTGGTGGCTGATGGTGTTATGGTGGTGGTGGGTGGTGGATGAAGTGTGAGAGAGGTGGTGTGCCAAGGGATGGTTTGAGCTTGAGCCAAGCACTCCTATTTATAGGCTGAACAGAAGCTCGAGCACGGCCCCGTGTCCAGTGGGCACGGCCCCGTGTCCACATCCTTCTCTTTCTTCATTTAATGCAGCTTGTCTTATTAGTTGACCACGCCCCCGTGTCCGCTAAGCACGACCCCGTGTGCAGAAGAATCTTTGTACTATGAAGATTTACCCAGATTGTGCGAATCTTATAGTTGACCACGGCCCCGTGTCCGCTGAGCACGGCCCCGTGGTGGGCAATAGAAGCTTCTTCAACTTTGTCTTTTCTGCTGACACTTGGGCACGCCCCCATGCTGGCTGAGCACGGGGCGTGTTCAGTCTTCTGTCTTCTTGTTTTGCTTGGGAAGATGCTGTCGTGGGGTCGGGCATGTCACGTCTTGTTCCTTTTCTTGTATTTATGTTAGATTTTGATGTCTTTTTGCTTCTTTTGTTAATTTGAGCTCATTTAATCCTGAAAATACAAAAGGAAGACAAAAGCACACTTTTTCCAACATTAGTACTAAAAAAGGGTTAGTTTTATGCCACAATTGATGAAATTTATATGTTGCATTTTGCACACATCATTACGTTTGATAGAAATCTCTTCGACGTTCCTTCATTCGGTTTCCATATCCATCACACGTACTGCAAACGCTGGATAGCCCTTTCACAACAACTCTGCATCCTCACTTCACTGACCACTCTCGACTATTAACACTCAACTCACACGATTCCCGCGAACAGCTTCCGCCTTTCCATTGTCATCAGGACGAAATATTCCAACTGGCTTATTCGAGCGATAATCCGTACTTCTTCCTCAGAAAGTGAATTCATTCTTGCTTTTTCATCAAAGTTTCTCAACTCCACTAATAAGAATCCAATCTCTAAAACCACAATCGCCTAACTATATACTATAACTACGAACGTTCTCGCTAGTGTCTATCAATTTACCAACTATTAGTTCTATCGGACACTTTATACTTGGCTTACTAGTAGGTGAACACAACAATGGTTCATAGTTTCTCGAACGAAACTCAAGTCAACTTTAGTATTATAGGTATGAACATAGATTGGCTTTTGATTCGAAACATACTGGTAACCGTAGCAGGACTCTCGCTTGCCTTCCTGGCACTTGCCCCAACGGAATTACTCTTAACGTCCTGTCCTTTCAATTTCGGGCATCCTCTTTTGTAGTGTCCTTGTCCACCGCATGTAAAGCTTCCTTCAAGCGCAGTTCCATTCAATGTACTCTTAGCATAACACCGGGAAGTCACATGTCTGGTTCGGGTACATCTGGCGCACTTCTCTTGTCCATCGTCGTCCTTACCCTTTCCTGACTCTTTAGGGTTAGCTGCACTTGCTTCCTCCAATTTGCATTTCTTCCTACTTCCAACTTCAGGGGTCTTCTTGGAGCTCTCGGGTTTGAGCTTCATCGAATTTTCAATTCCAGGTTCAGATCGCTGAAACACTCGGATAACTGACTCATTCTGACAGCCTGATATCACACATATCGAGGTCACATCATTGCATAGGACACCAGTAAATGATCTTGGGCTATAACCCTGGATTGTTTTGTGTATGCTCCGGTGCACTGTTCATATGGTTATTAGAAATCAGGAATACGTTCCAATGAGATCATAACAAATGAACAACCAAAACTTTCCGATCATTATTTTACCTGAAGGGTTTCCAATCTGTGTCCCACTAAGATCCTGCCCGGGAGTACCGCATTCACGTTTCTGGCCATCATTTTGGTTAGCATCACACTATTCCAAGGCAGTATTAACGTGTTGGGTTATGAGTCGTGCCAACTCCTCTGGGTTGGCAGGTAGTCCAGTATCCGGTTTCGCTTTTGGCGGCATTTTCGTCGTTTCTATTATTTACAACAATAATAATCGCATAAGACGATAACCAAAAATAAAATAATTCAATCATTATATATTGGTGGACCAAACATTGAGCATGTATATTATCCACCTATTAATGAGAACAATTTTTAAACCAAAAGTTAATTATCTGATATTATCATAGAAATTAACAACTTGTTTTTCGGTACACGATATCTATCATTGGTATGTCTACATCGACACCCATAACAAGTTTCCACAGAATTTCTACCTAATATCACAAAATACAATCGGCACGCAGGCCCCCAAAAGAAAAACATCAAAAAGAGTATCCAGACACAACAACCATAAACAAACGACCGCAAACAAACATAAACAACATCTAACGCTTCATCCCTATGAAATCTAGCATCTTCCTAACCAGCTCCTCCAAATCCACGATCCTCCAATGCATCTGATCCATCGCGCTGTCATCTAATTCCTTCAACTCATCGTACCAATCCATCTGCCCCTCGAGGTCCTTCAGCTTTCCTTTGGTCGTTTCCAGTTCTTCGCACATGGCAGCAAATTGTCGGTCACAATGGCAACATCGATCCACCCAAACTCCTTTCTGCTTCTTAGAAGCAGATGCAGTCTCAGCTTGTGACGTAGAAGCTACCTCTCCAGCCGGCCTAACTCTCTTTCTGCGACGGTAATACACTAATAGAGGTGTAGAAGATGCGCGTGACTCAATGACAGGTAAAGGTGACTCTAACAAAACAGGTGGAGGGACCTTAGCAACGGGCTCGATCACAGTAGCAGGTGGAGCAACAGACGGCTCCAATGGTCGAGCTGTAACAATAATGGCATCCACTGCTGGTGCAATACTAAAAGGTCCTCCAAATACAGGGACATCTCTGATCACGTCTTTGATAACTGGTACTGTGCCAGATGATTGTTCTGTCTCATGGATCGAGAGAGGAGTGTCATCATTGTCATCAATCAACCCGTTGCTCGTGAAAGCATATCGGGGGTCTACCTGGCTAGCGAAAGCAGGATCGACACGGAATGATGAAGCAACTCAGCCATACCAACTATCTGTGGGGTCGTGATAGGTGTCTCTGGTAAAATGGATCTGGGTGAAGTCTCGAAATCTGGCTCGCTACTTGATTCGTTGATCTCGATGACCTTGTGCTCGTGCGACATCTGTGACACATATATAACCGTATAAGTAAGTGTGTGATCAACATGAATAGTAACACATAAGGCTTAAAATAAACAGAAAATCACGTATGCACATAATCACATAAGGGTTTTCATATACGATAAAATTTTTCTATGTCTATTTAAAATTCTTGGCTTCGAGAATTTTGGACTTTAAATCTCAAAATTCTTCGGTTGAAGTCTAGTGTTTTCCACAAAAACATCTGGTTCGCTAACAACCAATGGCTCTGATACCAACTTCTGCACACCCCAAAAACGTCACAGCGGAATATTAAACGTAGTGGAGACGGAAGTTGGTGCCCATTTATATCTTGTAGAGCGATACATTTTATTGTTGGACATATTGGTTTATTTTAAACATGAGTTATTAAACGTTATGTTTTAAGACACGACGCAACTACATGGTTAAGATGTCTTTGATCCTCGCGGATCTTATTACAAAAGTCCCAGAAAGTTTAAAAGTTGTCCAACATTTTCAAAAAAACAACAAGCATCATTCAAACACAAGATACGCCATGATTCCCGAAGCCGAATAGTACCTGTAGAACACGTTAAAATCAAGTGTCAACACAAAGGAAGGTGAGTTCACTTATTCGTTTACTAACAAATTTTATTCCAAGGAAAACTTTCTGATTAGGTGTTTATTTGAAAACATCTATGTAATTTTAGAAAGTCCATTTTACTTCCTTATTTAAAATCCATGGGCCTTCCATCGGTTCATTACTCCGACAACAGTAATACTGCCCAGGTTTTGTATATTAAATTATTGCGTCAACTTTCAGACTCGTATGTTAGCTAGACGATACGAACTATATATTAACCATGCAGGGATAATCAATGCTAGACAATAAACAGAATAATAATTCGTCGTTTGACATTGACACGGGGCGACCGGTCACGACGGGGTTGTTAACCCGATAGATCTACCAACAATTCCTCGCGTACCATACTTAACTGATTAAACGGCATCATGGGCACAGGGTTCTTTCTCGAAGAACAATATGATGTCTGCCTCACGTACAATATATACATCATACTAATATGACAATTTAATATACTACGATTTACGAATTCCCCTGTCACTCAAATGTTGAGACTCAGTCCGGAATTCATCCCCAATTCGTACGATCTCGTTTCACTTAAGAAATACCGCACTTATAATGTTCATTCTTCAAAATCGTTTTACTTCAAAAACTTATAACTTATCAAATTCATATATTTTCAGCGAAAATATATATATTTTATATTAAAAGGTATGTTTTATTTCGAAAACATTATTAAACCCTTTTAACGACGTGTTCCACCCCCCAAAATATATACAAAACAGTAAAAAGAGAGGTTTAGTGACACTCACCTTTGGGTGCGTATTTTAATACCACAATCCCAAAGATTGATTTTTATATACGTCCTAATATTGGAACAATTCTAAATCAATATATATAACACAAAAGTCCGAAGTTTCTCCGTTTCTTAGAATTATCACATAACTTTGAGATTTTCTCGAAAAGTTGTCATTTTTTATTATGTTGGCATGTTAATATATATATGAGTCCATATATATATTTTTATGATTTTGCGACTTGAATAATTTTATAGGTGACCATTATTGTGTAAATCCATTAACTCTCCCGTTTCTACGCAATATATCTACGATTTACGCGTCATAATATATATACATAAACGTTCACATAGTTTAACACCGAAACACGCGAATCATTACTATCTTATCTATTTTGTCATTTTTAAAGCAAATATACATAAAACATCTCACATGTACCAAATTTCGTGCTCGACAAACAAGTTACACATTTAACGCAATTTTACCGTTTCTACCGCACAAAACGTACATGCATACATGCATAGTCTAAATTTCCCATTATCAAATTATCACTTAACATATTATCACATTTACATGTTCAAATCACTTAATACATTTTATCACATAAGATTCACTCAAAATTTACCCATACTAGTGTTCATTGAAAAATGCGTATTTTAGCGATTCGGTAACGTTTTTGGGCGTCGGAAGTCACATATGACCAACCAAACACCAAGTAAACTTAAAATTAGTTAAAATACTTGTTTTTAAACTAAAAACATCAGTTTATTTACTGATCTAAATCAGTTTTATAAAAATCACCCGAAAAATCGATTTTTTATCGTTTTAACGCATAGTTTTGCGTTAAACGTTACTATAATCATCCTAACTCGAAACGACTTGATATTTTAACACAAGACATTTCATTTACTGATTAAAATAATGATTATAATCAGATTAGTGCAGTTTTTTTGTAAGTCACATAAATCATGCGATTTCACGTATTTTGCAACTTTTAATGCACCAAGTATCACATGCTAAGCTAGCAAACATTATGAAAAAGTTATATATCACTAGATACTTTAAAATAACTTTGTTTTTCTGTTTATAATCTGTTCAAAACTGATTTTTACTAAATCATACTCAAATCACCTTTTTATAAACATTTATCATCATGTAAGATCTAGTTAGTGCATCTAATGCACTCACAACATATTTTAATCATTTTGTATGAACTTGAATGCACTTAGATCATCATTTATTTCATGTTTCTCATACTAAAACATTCTAACATTCTTATGATCATCACACAATCATTTCTTATAAATGCAAGACATATTCCTTCTTACTTATTTAAATCTTTTAATCATCAAAATTTACATGCATGTGTACATATACATATATACATACACGACACATATACATACATGTATAAACTTTCAAAACTTTACTTTTTAACATATTTATTTCAAATCATGGAAACCTTTTTGTGAACATTCTTTTATGACATCTTTACAACACATGCATGAAACTTTCTTTCAAAAATCATCTCAAATCAATCAAGAACAAGAAATCAAAACACAACTTAACACACACATGGCCATAAATTTTCAGCCATAAACACACATATATACACTCACTTTTACATTGATTAAAATCTCATTCTTCGTTAAATACAAGTTTGTGATTCATTCCATGTTCAAGAGAAACCATCTAACATCTCCATCATCTCTAAAAATCAAGAATGTGATTTAAAAACAAGTTTATACCTTCAAGATTTTAAATGGGTTTTGAGAAAAGATGATGATATGAAGGTTGTTCTTGCTTGAAATCACTTCCAAACACCTATTTTAGCTTGAAATCATCTTGGAAAGCTTTTGATTCTTCATGGAAAGGTTGAAAATTTTGAAAGTGTATGTGTGAGAGGGGGTTTCGGCCGTGAGTTTCAAGAGGAAGAGAGAGAGTGATGTTTGATCTTGTATTGGGTGTAGTAAGTGTGTATAGAAGGTTATCATGATTAGTTTAGGTTCCCCATGCTAACACTTGGCATAAGGAATGAAAAATGGCAAAAGGTGGGCTGCCTATATGCCGCCACCTAATGCCCACTCTCACATAAGATCATATACACACACACATATATGTATAATATAGTGTAAAAACAGGTATTTTACTGAATATCGGGTATTTTATCTAGCGTTTTAAACTCGTTTTAGTGTGTTTTAAATTATTTTTAACGCTCTATAAAAATAAACCTGCCAAAATATTATGGAACATTTTTTTTTGCCTGGACTGGCTAAGTTGTCAGTATTTGGCAGTATGCGCGCTGTGCTGTGCGGTACGCGCTTTAAATTGCAAAAATAGGAATTTAAGCGTTTTTGTTTATTTTTGTCGTTCAATAAGAATAATCTTATCAAATTATTGCTAGAATGATTTTTAGTTACTTTGACGGGCTGTGTTGACAGTATTTTGTCGGTATACGCGCTGCATTGCGCGGTACGCGCTTAAACTCGAAAGATAGAGTTTCTTAGCGTTTTAATTTATTTTTTTCTCACGAATAGGATTAAAATTATTATTTTAATCATAACATACTATTTTTAGGATTTTAACACTGTCCGGGTGGTCACCGGCGTTCGTTTCGCATTTTAATCATTACGCGATAAGCGTTTATCTTACCGCTGCCAACATAATTTTTATCAAAGTTTAATTTTACCAACACATTAAATTTCACGTATAAATACCATTGCCAGACAAATATAGCCCTGTTACCTATTCACAACACGTGCTACAATTGTATGGTACGGCCTGAAAAGTCGAGTGTCACAGGTGGCGGCGATGGTGGTGGCGACTGGTGGTGGTCGTGGTGACGACGGTGGGTGGTAGTGGTCGACGGTAGCGGGTGGTGGCCGCGGAAGTTGGTGGTGGTGGTCGGCGGAGAGTGGCGGTAGTGGTTGGCGGTGGCGGGTGGCGGCGATGGTGGTCGATGGTGGTGGCGACAGGTGGTGGTGGCGGCGGCGATGATGGGTGGTGGTGGTCGACGGTAGCGGGTGGTGGCAGCGGAGGATGGTGGTGGTGGTCGGCGGAGGGTGGCGGTAATGGTTGGGGCCTGCGATGGCGGGTGGCAGCGATGGTAGTCGATGGCGGCGTTGGCGACGGAGGACGGTGGTGGTGGTCGGCGGAGGTTAGTGGCGGGTGGTGACGATGGCAAGTGGTGGTGGTGGTGGCAGATGGTGGTGGTGACTAGCGGTGTTTGTGAAGTAGGGTGAGAGAGGGAATGGAATGGAAAAAAACAGGGGGAGTGGATGGAATGAATTTGAGGGAATTGAATGACTTATGGAATGGGTGATTCCATTACGTTGACCAACCAAACACACTTTTTTTATTCCCTCGCAATAGTTCATTCCATTCCCCCTTCCATTCCTGCATACCAAACACTACCTAAGGGTCTGTTTGGTATGGGGTAATGGAATGGACAGGGGAATGGAATGGACGAGGTAATGGAATGGGTGAGGTAATGGAATTGATCATTACCATTCCATGTCTTGTTTGGTTACCATTTGTGAATGGAATGAACAATTACTTTTTGTTGTTTGGTATGCGAAAAAAGTCGAAGGAATAAAATCAGATGGCGGTTGTCAGTGATGGGCGATGATGGGGCGTGGTGCTAGGTGTCAGTTGTAGCGGCAGCGGTTGGTGGTGGTGGTGGTGGGTGGAGACTACGGCAGATGGTGACAACAGTGGTGGTGGTGGATGAATGTGGAGGTAGGTGGCGGCAGTGGCGATGGTGGTGGTAGGGGTGGTCGGAGGTGGTAGCAGCGGCGACGGTGGTCGGAGGTGGCGGTGGGTGGTGGCGGTTGATAGCGGTGGTGAAGGTGGGTGGCGGAGGTGATCGGAGGTGGCAGTGGTAATGGCGGCTGCGATGATCGAAGGTGGGTGGTGGCGATTATCGGAGGTGGCAGTGGCGACGGTGGGTAGCGGTGATGGTGGTGGCGAGGACGAAGGTGGGTGGCAGCGGTAGGTGGTGGCAGCGGCGGTGGCGGGTGGCGCGGAGGTGGGTGACGGCGGCGGATGACGGTGGTGGTGGTGGTGGTAGTGTGTGATAGCAACGGTGGTGGGTTGTGGTGTTAATGAAGGGTGAAGAGGGAATTGAATAGAAAAAAAAAACAAGGGGGACGAATGGAATGATTTTGAGGGAATGGAATGCATTTTGGAATGGACGATTCTATTCCATCGACCAACCAAACACTCTTTTCTTCATTCCCTCACAATGGTACATTCCATTCCACCTATCATTCCTGCATACCAAACGCGACCTAAATGTTTTGTAATTAGATGTGATTTTAGTTCATGTGGTTTGGGTCATTTTGTTAGTTTAGTCCAAAGTTTTCATTTTTCGCATGTGGGTTCAAAAAAGTTTCATTGTTGCCATTTTAATCCACTAGGTTAACTTAATCTTTTTTTTTCCGTTAACGAGAAAAGCAATTCGATCATTTTATATGTAATTCTGTTAACTAGAAGGGCAATTCGGCCATATAAAATGATCGAATTGCCCTTCTCGTTAACAGAAATAATGGATTAAGTTAACCTAGTGGACTAATATGGCAACAGTGAATTCTTTTTGGACCCACAGACGAAAAATGAAACATTTAAACTAAACTAACAAAATAGCTCAAACCACAGGGACTAAAATGAGATTTTTAACTCTTTAGGTTAACTCCTACAAAATTTTTATTTTGTTACAATTTTACTCGATCAAACTAACTCTACCAACCTTCTAGTTAAATCATGTATACTCCTACAAACTTTAAAAAAAAAATCATTTATACCCATATAAAAATATCATATATACACCTTACAAAACTACTTAGCTTAATAAATGAAAATTTACCCTTATGTTTCAAATTCTTTAAAATTTCACATGACTCCCTTCTAACATCAAATTTTTTTACCAGTTTTTAGCTTATCTTTTTCTTTTTTCATAATTATCCAAGTAGGTTTTAAAGATTCATCCATCTGTTCATTGCTTACATAAATTTCATCATCGATTGAATAAAACAAAGGTAAAATTTAATGAACGATCCATGTAAATATATAATTTAGTTTAATGGATGATTTGGATTTCGATACTAATACTTGAAAAAAATAACATTTTATTGAGACCAGAAAAGTCTACTCTCTTGTGGAGGTCTAAGTTTCCATATGATAAAAGTCCGCTAGTCTTTCTTGTAGAACCATCGTTTCCCCAAAGTCAAATGGTGCGGCAAATGTAGATGGTCCTATTTGTCACACCCTGTAGCGGAAGCGTATACATGTGACCATAAAAGGTTTTCATAGCATTCGAAAGCGTAAACAATCTACAAGAATAAAAATAAACAACGATGTCATGTTTGAAATTAAAATACAAGATTTAAGAACTTGTTCGCAACATCCCCAAAAGTATTTCAAGTTTACATCACAAGTTAAACAAAATATAGTTTTTTTCATCTTGTAAATAAATAAATGTTTTGACTCCTATATTCCCGCACGATTACGGTATATAAAACGCAAATCCTTTAAAAGTGGCAATCGTTCTCTTGTATTCCTTAGTTCATCGGCATTTGGTCATGATATGATTACTTTCCTGAAATACATGTTAAGTTTAAAAGCCAAGAATAATGTTGGTGAATTCATGTGTTTTGTTCTTGTAACAAATAAATCTTGAAAAACATTTGTAAGTCTTGTATTGAAAACCGGTATGCAAAGCGTCTTTGAAATTCGTTGATCATTAACGTTTTGTAAGGACATTAACATGTGTGCCGACAGAAGTTTATAAAGTTTTGATTATTTAATTTTTTACAACAAACAATGGCTAGTTTGTTAAATTGGCGTTGGCTGCGCGAGTAGGGGACGAAATCCAAATATGTATAAACTTAATCATCGCAACTAACAAAAATCGTTGAAATTGAAGATTTGTAAGGGAGAAATGCGGTTGTAACTTTGCACGTACACATTGTGCATTGTTTTGTAGTGATTACATAAAATAAATCTTAACTCCAAATGAAATGTTCTTGTTTTGTTAGAACCGTATAAGAGTCTATTGCATTTTGCTTTCACAAATCAAAAATTGATCCGGACCCAAAATTAGTTAAAGATAGATATACAACGTCTATGTCTTGTATGCAATACAAATTTCATGAAATTTGGCTTAGGATGGAAGGGCTGGTCATCACTCGTCACAATCCATCACCTACAACAACCAATCATTAATTGACACTTCACTCCATCACAATTCACTCTATCATACAAGAGGTGGTTATCACTCACTCTTTTTTTAGTTTTTTCAATCAAACAAATAAGATATAAAATTAAAACAAATAAAAACCAACATTCATAAAAGGCATTAAATTAAAAAAATACAACTAACAAGAAAAATAAGTACTGATACTTAATTCTTTTGACATACGAAACCGTGTTCTAAACGTATCGCCATTATCCTTTGGGTTTTCAGCAAAGTAATCATTCATTAGAACTTCATTAGCCTCTTCTCAATTGCGACGAACTATTGTTTTTCTTCTACCGTCCCGTATCTTCAAGCTCCGCGAGCCCAGACCTCTTTTCAAAAAATTCCAAAACACAAACCGTAGATTCTGACGAACTAGACGAGTCGGGCAGAATTGTACTTGTGTACTCTATATCCCAATAGGTATTTTTCTAAAAAGTATAAAATATAGAAGGGTAGAGGATTTTGAGAGTTGAGATGTGAATTTTAGTGTATAAAATGGGTAAACATTTGGTGTACTTATATATAAAAATGTTTTTTTTAATTGCGAGGATTTCTCAAAACAATTCCACCATCACTCACACCTATGACCTATCCACCCGCGATGTACATCACGTGTTACATCCCATCCACGAGTGATAGCATACTTGCGGCGTTGTGCAATCACTCATCACTCGTTGCTATAACGTGACCACCCCGAGCACCCTTAGGAAAATGTTGTACGAATTGATATTTTTAATTTGGGTGTTGGTTACTAATTCGAGTTCTCTTTGAAATGTTGATGAAATGTAAACTGCTCGAATATGTAAGTGCAATCTCTACTCAAACAAGATATGCATTAAGGTGTAATGTTAAAGTCATAAATATTTTATGCCATGTATCTCGTTAGTAATATGTCCACATTTGTGCAAATCAACAAATACCGTGGAACCGAACGAACATGAATAAGGCCATGCTTGTGTTCGTTCGTTAAGGGAATTAACATGTTCACGAACGCATATCGAACATAAATTTATGTTCGTGTTCATTCGTTAAGGAAATTAAGTTGTTCACGAACAGTTCGTGAACACTGGTCTCGAACACAAACGAACGTAAAGAACATTTACCTTGAAAATAAAAAATAAAAACATTATTAACCTAAAAGTAGTTTAAATACAACAATCAAATGATAAATTAAAACATAAGAAGTCTACTACAACCACAAACGATAAATCAAGTTTAACTAACTTATACATAATTATCTCGAGTAAATTGCCATTTTAGTCCCTGAGTGTTGTCCAAATTTGCCATTTTAGTCCAAATAGTTTTTTTTTTTTTTTTGCCTCTGGGTCCCTGACTTTTCCCTTTTGTTGCCATTTTGATCACATACACTAACTCCATCCAAAAACTCCATCTTTAACCAGGGGTATTTTGCTGATTTTCATTTTAAATGTTTTCAATTGTCATTTTGATCCAATTCCAAAAAATCAAAAAAATTCCAAAAAATAATAAAAATTCTAAAAAATAAAAAATCCAAAAAATCCGTTTCGGCGCAAACCGTTTCGAACCCGAACCGTTTCGAGGCGAACCGTTTCGACCCGTACCGTTTCGACCCGAAACGTTTCGACGCGAACCGTTTCGACCCGTACCGTTTCGACCCGAACCGTTTCGAGCTGAACCGTTTACCGTTTCGACCCGTACCGTTTCGAGCTGAACCGTTTCGACGCGAACCGTTTCGAAGCCGAACCATTTCAAGCCTTACCGTTTCGAACCGAACCGTGCCATATCGAACCGAACCGTTTCGAGCTGAACCGTTTCGAACCGAACCGCTTCGACGCGAACCGTTTCGACCCGTACCGTTTCGAGCTGAACCGTTTCGACGCGAACCGTTTCGAACCGTACCGTTTCGATGCGAACCGTTTCGAACCTAACCCTTTCGACCCAAACCGTTTCGACCCGAACCGTTTCGACCCGAACCGTTTCGACCCGAACCGTTTCGACGCGAAACGGTTCGCGCCGAAACAGTACGGGTCGAAACGGTTCGGTTCGATACGGCACGGTTCGGTTCGAAACGGTACGGGTCGAAACGGTACGGGTCGAAACGGTTCGGCTTGAAACGGTTCGGCTTCGAAACGGTTCGGTTCAGCTTCGAAACGGTACGGCTTGAAACGGTTCGGCTTCGAAACGGTTCGGCTTGAAACGGTTCGGCTTGAAACGGTCGGCTTCGAAACGGTTCAGCTTTGAAACGGCACGGCTTGAAAAGGTTCGGCTTGGAACGATTCGGCTTGAAACGGTTCGGCTTGAAACGGTTCGGCTTCGAAACGGTACGGGTCGAAACGATTCGCGTCGAAACGGTTCGGCTCGAAACGGTTCGGGTCGAAACGGTACGGGTCGAAACGGTTCGCGTCGAAACGGTTCAGCTCGAAACGGTTCAGGTCGAAACGGTACGGGTCAAAACGGTTCGTGTCGAAACGGTTCGGGTTCGAAACGGTTCACGCCGAAACGGATTTTTTAGAATTTTTTAGAATTTTTATGATTTTTTAGAATTTTTATTATTTTTTAGAATTTTTTTGATTTTTTGGAATTGGATCAAAATGGCAATTGAAAACATTTAAAATGAAAATCCCTAAAATACCCCTGGTTAAAGATGGAGTTTTTGGATGGAGTTAGTGTGTGATCAAAATGGCAACAAAAGAGAAAAGTCAGGGACCCAGAGGCAAAAAAAAACTATTTGGACTAAAATGGTAAATTTGGACAAAACTCAGGGACTAAAATGGCAATTTACTCTAATTATCTCAAAAAATGTTTTGAATGCCCAAATTTTAGCTAACTATGAAAAAAAAGACAGGGTTTCAAGTTTTCAATATATTTAGATAAAAGGTTTATATTTATCATTTTTTAATATAATTAAACGAACACGATCGGACGTAACCGAACATGTTACCGAATGTTTACGAACGCAGTCGAACGAACAAGACCTTCGTTCGTGTTCGTTCGCTAAGCTAACCGAACAGAACTTTTTGTTCGTGTTCGTTCGTTAAGTTAATCGAACAAACATAAACGAACTTCCCGCTGAACGGTTTCCGAACTGTTCGTTGAACGTTCGATTCGTTTACAGCCCTATATATTAACATATTACCATATTATAAATTAGGAAGATATTTGTGCTTTGTGGAATGTACTCCAAGCTTAGGGAGTATTTCAAAAAAAATTCTTGATTTTTCACTTCTAACTTAAAGGTTTTCATTTTTATGCATTTTAACCTTTTTGACTTTTTTTTACTTTTAACCCAAAACTATTCATCTTTTGCGATTTAACCCCAACACATTTTTATTTTCATCTTTGATCCACGTATCTTTCACCTTTTTCAATTTTTTCGTTTTACGTTATGTTCTAATTTTGCGAGTAAACACGCTGTAGCGTACGTGTGGGATTCAAAGTTTTTTTTACTATTTTTTCCCGTTTGAAAGGACCGTCACAACGCGTCTATTTTCCATGTTTGACACTTGAGAGGTTCGTTGAAACGCGCGTGGTCTTAGATCGACTTAGTTATTCTTTTCTATTTTTGCATTTCATTCTAATTTCTTCGCATTAACATGTCGCAACTGGCATACGTGGTTCAACGATTTTACGTATGCTTTTCGTTCGATGTTATTTTTCATTTTTATTTATTTTGTTTTTACGAGCTTTTCCGGTGTTATTGGTCGATGGTAGCATTAGTGTTACTTGTCACAGTTTATGACCCCGCCGCAACGCGGGGCCCTCAATACTAGTTAAAAAAAAACAAATACTATTATCAATACCAAGTTTAACAAAAACACATTATTCAAATATAGCTACAAGTACATTTCTTTTCTTTTCTTACATTTCGTAATTCCTATTTCTTGACATACTATGTATTTCACCTATCACCCAAAAACACCGTCTACAACATATTACATGTATCAAAATAAATAGTACAAATAATCACAAATGACCACCAACATTATGTAACGCCCCTTGATTGCTCATATGTGCTATCTAGCTTCACCCATGTTCAATTGGGAAAATACTTGGCTTTCACTTTCAGTCGGAAAGTTCGTGGCCCGGCTATAATCATTCACTCGAGAATCATCGTCGTTTGCATTAGAAGGCAAGCGATGAATCATCGACATTGGCAAATCCAACGACGTATTCATCGTGCTATCTTCATACGGCTCTTTGTCCACAGACATTTGGTGAAGCTTCAACGCGTATTCTAAGTCCCATAGCACATCGATCATGCTTGGCCTCTCATCTCCCGTGTCTTTCAGACACCTCTCAACCGTATCCAAAAACTTCCTTAACGAATTCGGGTTTATTGTACCTATGAGATACGGATCCATTATCGCCTCCACTTTCCCGGTTTGTATATGCTTGATCCCCCAGTCGGCCAAATTCGCTTCCTTTTGGGGAAGTGTGTTATCGAGTGCTGGTCTCGCGCATAGCACTTCAAGTAACACTACTCCAAAAGAGTAAACATCTGACTTTTGTGTCAGTTTCATGCATCTTATGTATTCGGGATCCAAATACCCGAAACTCCCTTTGATATACGAAATCTCAGTTTCGTCCACGTTATCTAACCTCGATATCCCAAAATCGGCAACTTTTGCAACGTAGTTTTCGTTAAGCAAGATGTTCGTTGACTTGACGTCACGGTGGATTATACCTCCATCCGATCCCGTGTGAAGGTAATGTAACCCTCGAGTCGCGCTAATGCAAATCTCGAGTCTCTGAGTCCATGAAAGCTTCGGGTGAGCTTTGTTCTCGTCGTATAAGTGATCTTGAAGAGTACCCTTTTCCATAAACTCGTACACAAGTATCATCTCGGATCTTTCGTCACAATACCCTATCAAAGTTACGAGATGACGATGTCGTATTTTCGACAACACCATAATTTCCGTCACGAACTCGGGTCTACCTTGCCCGTGTCCTTTTTCGCCTCGTTTCACCGCGACTATCACACCATCGGGAAGCGTGCCTTTATAGACCTTCCCGAACCCGCCTTTTCCGATCAATAACCTCTCATCGAAACCATTTGTTGCTTTCAAGATATCAATAATCGGAAACCGAAGGCTAAGATTCAAATTAGGCATCGGCGACGAATGAGTGATCGTAAAGTCCATATTTATAGTCGTGTATGAACTACGGCCGTGCGATGGCCCCGCGTTAGATTCCGGTTTTACCCCTACCACCGCCTTCGCCTTGGCGCATTTCGACCCGATAAAAAAACCAACCAACAACACCAACACCAAAGCCACACCTCCAACAACACCTCCAATCACAATATACACTGTCTTGCTCTTCTTCCCATTGCTTCCATGATCCACCACACCCGAATTCGTCACTAACTCCATAATCTCAAGCCCATTCAACAACGCGGTCTGATTGTCACCACTAATCGCGCCAATACTAACATTCAACAACTCCGAATCAACCGAATTCACCACAAAATCAACATAAAACGGAACTTGCACTGCCTGCATATCAGCCGGTTGAATCTTCTTCTTGGATTGGCTGTACACGAAGAAATTGAACCCTGCATTCGAATCAACTAGGCCCGGGCTTATAATGTCACAAAAGTGTGCTCGTACGAGGTACATCGCACTCTTACTAACCTTAAAATTCCATGTTATATTAACCAAACTGTTGTTCAAAATCTTTGCTGTTCTGTATACATCATCAGGAGCATCGAATCGGCTAGAACCCTGTCCGTTATACGACAGTGTGCCTCTGAATGATTGGTTTGTTGCCTGCTCACTTCTGAATATGTATTGATCATCAGGAACCCAAATTCTTCTTAAAGTGTCACGCTCAACATCTATCGTCCTCTGTCCACCAACATCAACTCTATATTGTGGGATGAATGCATACAATGATGATAAGCTATTCACGTTACCATTGTCCCCTGCAGGCGATACACGAGGTAAACTAACGCCGTGCCTGAAGAGTTCAGATGGTGTTGTGAAAGCTTCAATGGCGTTTATGAAAGCTGGGGATGATTGACTGGTGGGTGTGAATTCAATTCTGAAATGTGTTACTGATCCAATTGGGATTATGAAGTCTTTGATTAGTAACGTGTTTCCGACGCTAAAATCAGATAACAGAGGGAAGCTGGAAGCTGAGACGTCGAATTTTGAATTCGCTAAGTCGATTCCGTTGGAAAGAAATGGGGAGAAATGAAGGCGTATCATCACGAAAGTGTTGTTTGTGTCTGCCTCGAACTCGTACCTGTAATTGAATAATCAAAAACCAAATTACAAAAGTGTCATCCAACTGTTCATTCGCTTTCCTTATTAACATATAGAAAATGTAAAAAAGAGTAAAAAGAATAAAATACTACATTTTAGATGATAATAATCTCTCCAACTTGTATAAATATTGATTCGATTCAATTAAGAACCAAGTGAGAACTACGAAAACTATTACTTTTGCACGACTTGATCTACTATTTTTTGCACAAACGTAGATAAAAATGTTATAAACAAATCTATAAAAAAATAAACAAAAAAATTGTCGAGTCGACGCCTTATGTAAATTTTGTTTACGCCTAATGTAAATTTTGTTTACGGCGATGTAATTTTTTTTTACATCCGATGTAAATTTTTGCATACAACATTTTTTTCATTTTTTTAAGATTTTTGAGAACTTTTTTTTTTTTGAAAAATCTAGTTGTCATGGTTCTCACAGGTAACAACTTAAGGTGTTTCTCATTTTACCTTTTCCCTATCTCAATAAACCTTAACTAATATATTCTTTATAATAGTACCATACTTCTAGTGTAAAGATCAAATACAAATGGGTATTAACATACAAAATACATAAGAAGTGAAGAAGCTTTTTTTTTATTTTATTTTTCCATATAGTTAAGTATGATGTTTAATTTAAAAAAAAAATCATGATTTTAAACTAGTAGAGTAATTATGTAATTTGGGACTAAAATATGTGATTAATAAGATGGTAAAAGGTTTAAAAAAATAAAAAAAATCTCTCATTTTCTTCTCACGTTAAGTGAAAACTCATGCTATTTGGTAGATTGTCAGAGAATTAGAAGTCATGTTGTATGTTAAGTGAAAACTCATGCTATTTGGTAGATTGTCAGAAAATTAGTAGTCATGTTGTATGTTAGACTAAGCGGTATGGGGGCCGGCTTAGGCCCGGCGAGGCCCGGCGCCGGTCCCCCACACCGCCCCCCTGGTTTCGTCCCGGCTTCACCGGCTCCCCACAACCGAAGTCGGCGTGCCCCTGATCTCTCTCTCTTCTTTCTCTCTCCTCTCTCTCTCTTTCTCTCTCTAAATAATCAAATAAATTATATATTTTAATTGTTTTTATAAATTATGTGGGCCCCATCCTCCACCCCCCCCCCCCCTCAAAAGTGAAGGAGGCCCATCCTCCATGAGCCGGTGATGTGGCGCCTACGTGGCGGCCCATTCTCATGGGGATGGGCCTCACCATACCCTCTAGTCTTAAGTGAAAACTCATGCTATTTGGTAGATTGTAAGAGAATTAGTAGTCATGTTGTCGACGGTGAGGCAATTCAATTCACATAATAAGGATAGTACAACGAAACCTAATCAAATAATATCACCTACTCATATAAATGTTATCACAATCAGGTCTCCAAGGCCGAGTACTCTCTGAGTAGTCGCTACAAGGTAGGCTGCCGAGGCGACTTTCTTCAACTCCGACTAATTACTCGAAATTGATCAAATGCGGTCAACATTGGCCAAAATCGGATCTAGTAGGTCAACTCGGGACGAGTTTGACTTAAAATAAAATAAAACAGAATTTCTAGGCCTATCATATTATAATGAATATCAATTTCACGTATTTTGTTATAAATATTAGTAAATTTATGTTATTTGACATATATTTAATTTCTGAAAACTAATTTCTTTATAATTTGGCATCTCCGAGTACTCTCCGCCTAAGCCGAGTACTCTCAACTCCCCGGTCAACCGACTAGTGAGCGCCTAACGACTTTTACAACCATGATCACAATAAACTGTAACTAATACATTCTTTCTAATAGTACCATTACTGTCGAAGAATTGACAATCAGGTTGTCCACGGTGATGCAATTATTAAAGATAATACAAATAGCACAACGAAACCTAATCAAATAGTATTTGTTACTCATATAAATATCATCACAGTAAACCTTAACTAATATATTCTCTCTAACAGTACAACTCTTGTTGTTTGGTAGATTGTCAGAGAATTAGCAGTCGGGTTGACGGTAGCTAGGCAATTCATGACCCTCCACATCAGTGTCATGTTACTCACATCTAATCCACCATTCAAAACCCCTACTCTAAGGGTGTGGTCATAACCCAAACCATTAGCCCCTTATTTATTTTAATTTATCTTTGTCTAAAGAAAAAGAAAATGATTTCTTAAAAAATGGAAAGGAGGGCCATGGTTTGTCATGATTTAATCCATACAAACCATGGTGGATTAAACAATGGGTGGTCATAACCCCCACACCCTTTAGCCTAACATTACAACGAAACCCAATCAAATAATATCTCCTATTAATAAAATGTAGCCTTTTTTTAACTGACAAGGGATAAAACGTAACTAATATATTCTTTCTAAGACCATTCGTAGTGGGGCATTATTTTTGAAAAATAACGCCCCCCCACCCATTACACTAGGCGTTTTGGGGGGTTATTTTTGAAAAAAAAAATTTGATTAGCGTTATATTTAAAACGCCATGTTGCACTTGTGGAAGGTTTGACTTGGGTTGACCCACCAATGAGAAATCAGTTTGTTTTTTTTTTTAAGGATTGAAAGGGGCATTATTTGGGCATTATTCCCACTACGCCAATTTTGCAATAACGCCCCATGCTGACTGGACTGCCACGTGTAGAATAATGCCCCATGGTGGGGGCATTATTTTCCCCTTTCACTACACATGGTCTAATGGTATTTGGTAGATTGTTAGAAAATTGGCAGTCAGATTGTCGGCAGCTAGGCAATTCAATTCAAATAGTACTAATAATACAACGAAACCTAATCAAATAACATCTCCCGTAAAAAAAACCGTAACTTTTTTTAACGGACTAAGGGATAAACCGTAACTAATATATACTTTCTAATATATAGTACCATGATTTCTTAGCGAAAACTCTTGCTGTTTGGTAGATTGTGGGCAAACTGGATGCCGGGTTGCCCGCGGTAACGCCACCAGAGACCGTAAACTTGGTCGGGTTGTCGTCTCCGATGAATGTTCTGCCGGTGAAGTTGGAGGAAGAAGATGATCCGCAGTTGATGAAGTGGCGGTCTGGTAAGGTGTATTGTGAGTATGAGGAAGTGATGAAGAGAGGAGAGAGAAGGATGATGAGAGAGAAAACAAGGGTGGAATCCATTGATGCTGGTTTCAAATGATCAGATTGAATAATTGAATTATAGTAGTTATTATTGGGTTTATTTGTTTTAATGAGAGGAAGATGACAATGTAGAAAAAGGGAGTTGACGTTGACTTGGAAGACTAGGTTCTAGTGGTTCTAAGTGGATTATTGAGTTGTTTTATTTGTTTTTTTTATATTTTGATACAAGACTTAAATGTCATTTTATTTTAGTTCATGTGTTTTTTACTATTTTGTCAGTTTAGTCAAAAAGTTTCATTTTTCACCTATGGGATCAAAAAAGTTTCACCGTTGCCATTTTAGTCCACTGGGTTAACTTCATCAATTTTTTATGTTAACGAGAATGGCAATTCGGTCATTTTATATGTAATTATGTTAACTAGAAGGGTAATTCAGTCATATAAAATGACCGAATTGCCCTTCTCGTTAAAAGGAATAATGAATGAAGTTAACCCAGTGGACTAAATTGGCAATGGTAAAACCTTTTTGGACATACTGATAAAAAATGAAACCTTTAAACTAAACTGACAAAATAGCCCAAACCACAAGGACTAAAATGGCATTTAACTACATTGGATATTTCAAAATATCGTCCTCTTCAATTTGCATAACTTTATAAATAAAGGTATATTTTTCAATTTAATGCTTCAATAGATGTAATACTAACGGCTTATAAACACACTAGAGAGGAGAGATGTTATCCAAGATCTAAGAAAAGTCATATAGATTGTAAGACTTGTGGAGTGTATGACGAGGCAAAAATCTGTTGTATGGGTCATGTGAGAGCAAAATCATATGACCATATGTTTGTGATTGACACGGGTATGACACTTATACAACCTGTATAAACTTTTTTGTCTTATCATACAATATGTATGTATGACCTTATGACATGTAACCTCGTGTACACTTCTAAGATGGTGTATTTTCCAAATATAACATAAGAGCTAGAGGTGTACTTTTTTTTTTTTTTTGCATTGGTTCAGGTTGTAAACCTAATCGGTTTGGTCAACCTTGGTCAAAATCGGTTTGAGTCAAAACCGTGTTTCGGGTCATAAACCGGTTTTAGAGGAAAATGTTCCAACCTTGTACTAATCGATTTAGGTTGGTTTGAAACTAGTTAACTTGGTTAAAACTGGTTTTTTAAACCGCGTCAAATCCAAACCGGTTTCAGGGAACGAGATATCAAATCGGTATACAAACTAATGGTTTGGGTCGGGTTCAAATTGGTTTGGGGCAAACCAGTTTAGGAGGTGATGTTGGGTCAGGTTATGAACTAGTGAATTTCCAAACCGGCTTTTTGTACACCTCTAATAAGAACATCTCCATTCTCCTATAAATCCCTTAATAAACCATCTTATATTTTTTTATGATTTAATTTTTTGAAAATCTTCAAAAAAAATTAAAAAAAAAATTGTTCAAAACCTCTAAACCATTATTAGACCATTTGGGTGTCTTTTCCTTAAACCATAGTTTTGTATCTCATGATTCGAAAGAGTATTTTTGCTACACTCCTAGTAGTGACCTCTATTATCTTCAATGTTCTGCCTACTAACTGAAATTAAATTGTAATATTCTACAATCCTCATTAGCAAAATATAAACATTAAATCATTTTTCAATCAAGTACATCGTAAATTGTCGATCAAAACCACAGTCAAAATATATTAAAAATTTGTAAGACCGCGAATGAGTTCCTTCTAATATCGATTAACAATACTACTTCCGCTTGTACGTTAGAAATTTGTACTGGCCCAGACCAGAATGAGTTTCTTCTCATCTTGATTAACACTACTACCTCCGCTTGTACCTGTAACACAACATTTAAGAGATGAACTCAAAGACACAAAAGAGCCAAACCAGTATCAAGTTTTTGCAACTTATAACAATTAAATTTGCATAATAAGTTGGCAAAGTTTACTACTTACAATAACTAGGGGTGTTCACAGAACTGTTTATGGGTATGATAAACCAAACTGACCGGTTGGGTGGGTGTGGGTCTGGCCAGTAACGGTTGGCGGTTTGAGGCGCTTTTTTTTCAACTACCATTAGTTTGTAATAAAATCTTAAAATGATGAAATGATTCATGATCATTATACATCCATAATTACATATAAAAAATGAACATATATATATAACAAAGGATGAACGGCCAGTTCCGAACCGAACTATTAAAACTGGTAAACCGCAAAAACCAAACTGTTTGGATCTCAAACCGACCAAACCGGCTGACTTGTTTCACTTTCGGTGGTTCAGTCGGTTGCTGCATTTTATGAACACCCCGTAAAAATAACTTACGATTTTAGGCATACTTTTGTAACAAAGTGAGTTCAAACGAGAACCACTAAACAGCCAAGAGCTAAAGGAACAACTACCTTGACTTGCTCTTACACGATGAGGCTTTCTTGCCACCCAAACTTCTTTTTTGCTTCTTTTCACTCATATCACTTTGAAAAAGTTCCTTCATTTCTTCTGGTCTTGAATTACTTAAATGAGAAGACGACTTCTTTGCTCCTTTCTTATTGGTCCTCACAGCCTTGCCCGCATCAGCTGCTTTTTTAGCACCCTTTGCTCCTTTCGCACGCCTATATGCCAAATCAACTAGAGAAATCCCAGGTTTGTCTTTCTTGCTTCTATTGTTGCCCTGAGATTGATATGACGATATTAGTCAGTTCTTTGAAAATAAAATAAAAGTCACCTTGACAATAGAAAAGAACACTGAACCGCGTATTAGGCTCGCAAGCCTAAACAAGCCAATTATTTACATAAATATACTAGCTTGTTTTATACAATAAATATATTTACATAATAAATATCATGAAATATATAATTCTGATTATAATAGCTACATATTATAATATATATATATATATTATGATAAAATAACTAAAAAATAACAAACGACTGAACGAGCTTAGCTCTAGCTTTGGTGAGCTCGGATAGGATCGGCCCGTCTACAATTACACCTCTACCTCGTATAGGAGTTTTAATAAAACTAATAAGCGCAGTGTTGACATGATTGAATGACCATGTGTATTCTTCTTTAAAACTAACTATTTTTCTACCTACATCTAAAGCATAAAACCGAATCATGGCACACGGTGTCTGCCATTTTGCAAACCATTTCTTATAATTTCAACTTAAATAAAAGATGAGGGTGGTTGACATTTAGTTGTTACAAGTATACTTTGGAGGGATGATATAACTCAATAATTACTAAATCAACTAAACACTCATAAGAGGGATAGCTTATTATTTTTACAATATATTTTTCGTGATCACATAAAAATCCAAAAATGGACAATTTGTTGGTGGGCCAACCTAATGAACCCACCCATTTTGGCTCGCAATTAAAATTACCTGTTTTGACCCAAGCCTTTTCCCCTGTTTTGACACCTCAAGTCAATCTCCAATACATATGACACCTATACACTACATAGCCCGCTATAGCGAGCACTATAGCCGCTATTCACAACTATGATCCTGAGTTTGATTTAACTAACTGATCACAAAGACCGGGGCGTTTCACAATTATTAGAAAAAGGGTGTGTGGCATACCTCATTTTCTGCTTCATCTTCCAGCATCTCTCTAGATGCTTCAAGTTTCCTTCTTTTCTTTCTTGGAAGATTTTTCTGCCACCAAAGTAGTCAAGAATTATTAATACAATTTTTTCCTGATTATTTGAATCAGTTTCTGTATATCTTTTATCTCATTCTTCTTTTTTCATATTACACAATCAAAGGGAGAGGCATAATCACCTCATGCTCTCTCTTTTTCTTTTCTTTCTTCCTACGCTCTTCAGCTTCTTCAGCACTCATCACCTTCTTTTTAGAACCTTTATCGATCTCCTGAGGGCAGAACAGTAAATAGCCAAACCACAAATTAATTTTGGGACAAAAAAGTAGAATAGTTAGCAAGTAAAAACAGAGAATCTGTAAGACTGTCTCAGTTGCTCAGTTAAATATCTTTCTACACGAAAAAAAAGTAAATGGAAGAGATAAAAATAAGAGTTAACTGCCATTTTCATCCTGCGGTTTGTCCACTTATGCCAGTCCAGACCAAATTTCAAATTTGTATCATTTCCGTCCCTGACATTCTTGAAACATGCAAGTTCTGCCCAAAAAACTAACGTCTATTAAAATCTGTTATTTAATGAAGGGTGGAGGTGGTGATGGCGAAAATCTCCATGAAGATGATGATTCAGTGTGTTTGTGTGTGTATCTATATATACATATATGTGTGTATGTATTTTTTTAAATGGAAAATAAAAAGACTATGTAAAATGACCATTTTACCCCTCATTAAACGGTCAAAGTTAACGGCTGTTAACTTTTTGGATTAAACTGGCATGTTTTGGATACGTCCGGGACAGAAATGGCACGAAATTTTTTTTGGCCTGGACTGGCATAATTGGACAAACCACATGGACGAAAATGGCAATTTACTCTAAAAATAAAATCATGTCCAAAACCCTAAAATCATGTTCAGTTAGATGATGCCCATATATTTTATCAAACACCTAAATTATCACATTGCGTAGAGATTACAAAAAAAAAATAATAATAATAATAACAGCCTTGATAAGTCTACCATTAATTTGACAAATAAAGCAACACCCTTTATTAATGAACCGTCTTTGAAATATCCACAAGGATGGTACATATACTAGCCAAGAAATATTGAGAACTTTGATCATACTTCAATATCATATAGAAAGTTGGTATAAATGGAAATATCACCTTTCCAGCATTAGCAACGAGTTTTTTCTCCTTCTCTGTAACAAACCAAGTCCTTTTGGGACGAGAAAATATTTCATCTCTGTGTGTAATCATATTCTCTGCCTGCAAAGACAAAATTTATAGAAATACAATAGATACTCCCTGGTAGAGCTGAATACACATCTTTTCCAATTTAAGTAGAGGACATAATCTCGACCCATTCATGTATGTGTGCATGGGTTGATTCCGGTGATGTTTTTTTCTCTCACGTGTTTATGTGTAAAGTAAAAAAAAATAGCTAAAATGTAACAGGTCAAGTAGGTTGAAAATCATCCGAAGTGCTTTTTTGATGCATTTCCTATTGAACTCATGTCTTACTCAAAAAAATAAGGGGTAAAATACCATTTTCGTCCCTGAGGTTTGGCTACTTTCGTCCACAGGTTTGTTTTTCCGCATCTGGATCCAAAAGGTTTTAAATCTTGCCATTTTCATCCAACTCATTAACTTCATCCATTTTTTAACGTTAAGTCACGGGTATTTTCGTCTGTTTAGACTTTTGTGATTATTAGAGGGAGATAAACTTGGTAATTCGGAATTGTTGTATCGTATTATTGTAATGGATAATGGTAAATACATCAAGTATATATAGATAGAATATTTACGCATAGAAACCTCTAGTATGATCTAATATACAAACACTATATAAACTATCTAATAGAGAGGTTGGGTGGCGAGAAAGTCAAAAGAGGTGGATCTTTATTTCTAAGTGTTTTTTTTAATAAAAAAATGCCTAAAAAGATGAAAATGCCCCTCATTTAACGGAGAAAAATGGATGGAGTTAACAAGTTGGATGAAAATCAGAAAATGGCAAGATTTCAAACCTTTTGGATCCAGATGCGGAAAAACAAACCTTTGGACGAAAGTCACAAAAGTGGCCAAACCTCGGAGACGAAAATGGCATTTTACTCAAAAATAAATATACAACTTTTGAAGCAATAGACTAAATAAATTCAATTGTAAATACCTTGTCTGCCTCCATTTCAGCTTTTCTTAAGGCCATTTCTTCCCTATATCATTTACAAATAACAAATCTTGAAGTTATTGCTATACATAGAATATAACAATGATAATTACTCGTTAAAAATTATACGAAGTTACGAACCTCTCCTCTCTAAGAATTGATGCTACTTGATCCTCCATTTGCTCAATTACTCGGCTCCATTTAGTTATTGATGGGTCGGCGACAGTACGACGCTTGAACTTTGAACCAGCTCTTTTTGCCTGTAATAATAAAAAAACTCGCATAGCTCTAACATGAGACAGAAAATGATGACAAAAATAAATAAATAAATTTGATGTTAAGAAGAGAAGTGTACTCACAATAGCTTTTAAGAGAGATCGGTCATTGTCGGTGACAAACGTAACAGCGTAGCCTTCTCTACCAGCTCTAGCAGTCCGACCCACTCGATGAACATAGCTATAAAGAAGAATATTGATCCACACATGACATAAAAAGATTTTTAGGTTTGAACCATGATTATCATAAGATCATAAAAATGATACATGCTACAGTTAACATAGAGGGGGTGTTTGGATGTGCATTTTGAAAGTGACTGCTAATGAATAGTCAGAATCAAATAAACATCACTAAAACAGGTTTTTAAAACAGAGTGCTGGCTTTGATTTGCTTGACGTTGTAACAATCATACAGTTCAAATGCTTTCAAATACTGAAGAAACACAGAACTAATTACGGGACTAATCAGTTTGGTTTATGTTTCTACCATGATGATTGGTAAGTATCCTGAGCTCCTAATGATCGTGGTTTATCTGCAAAACAAAACACCGTTACTCGTTAAGAGGGGAATGTGGGGGTTTCCCTCTTAACCGGGCTCCGGCGTGAGAATAAGCGACTGCTTTGTGGAGAGATTAAAGTATTAAGAGGGAGTAGAGGGAATGGAATGAATTAACCTGTGAAGTGAAGGTCTCTATTTATAGCCGGAGAGGTGTAAGAGGGTGTGGGCTGATGGGCCTTGGGCCGGAAGGCGACAACATGGAGGATATGCTCCTTGTCTCACTGGTGTCGACCGTTAGTGGCTTCTAGGAGCTTTGTGGAGTTGGCGCGACGTGATTGGAGCCACGTGTCACTGTTGTCGGCCTGGTCGGCCTTCTGCCATCAGCAGGTAAGTGGAGATCGTGGGGCAGTTGTCTCTGCCCTATGATTGGTGCCACATAGGCGTCCTTCAGTACTTTTGTCTCCTGCATGTCAGACGATCGTGGAGCACGATTGCGCAGGAACAGAAGGACCCTGATTGGCTCTTTTATTCTGTCACTTGTACCTTGTGTACTATCTGGAAAGGCCTCGCGCCGTAGTCACGCTCGATTCTTGCTGAGCACGTTGTTATCATGCGCGCGGCATGGGCTTTCAGATGTCCCTTTTAGAATGCTAAGTGTTGCTAACTGGAGTTTACTCTTATGTGGACCTCGCGCCGCGCTACACAGGTATGTTGTATCTCGCGCGAGGTTGGCGATCAAGAAAATTGCTGATTAAGGAGTATGGTCCCGCGCGACCTTTCAGGGGGTTGCGCGGCTTTTTGGGACCATACCCCTTCAAGTCCCCCCAGTCCAGTGCTGCACCATGCGCAAGGCAAGTGGTTGGAGCTCTGGACTTAAATAAAAATAAAGTAGAATGATGCTTTTGGTTTTGGTAGACGTCGCGCGTGTAAGTTGTTAATTACTACGGCGCGGTTACCAGGCTTGTGGTTGGCTTTTACATGAAGTTTCTAATGACTTTGGGCGGGAGAAACCTCGAAGTTTGAATTTTCTGACAGGTTGTTGAAAAAATCGCGGTTGGTGACGTTTGAGTTGACCCCTGACGGTTGTCATCAACTTGTTGCTGACGGTTCAGATTTTCGTCAGGAGAGTGAGACCCACGCGCGCGTGGTAACCGTCACTCCGGGAAACGCGCCTTACGTGGCGCTTTCTGGTTGGCCTTGCTTGCGGCGACTTCGGCACGGTTACCCATCGCATTAAATGCGATGGGTATATATATCCGGAGAGATTTGAGGCTCCCCACTTTTTCTCCTACTATTCTTCTACTTTCTCTCAAAGCTTCTTTGAATCTTCAAGTTTGAAGAACACTTTGGCAGCAGATCTTCAAGTTTTTGAAGAACGTTGTAGCAGATCGTCAAGCAGAACACTCAAAACGCGCCTTACGTGGCGCTTTCTGGTTGGCCTTGCTTGCGGCGACTTCGGCACGGTTACCCATCGCATTAAATGCGATGGGTATATATATCCGGAGAGATTTGAGGCTCCCCACTTTTTCTCCTACTATTCTTCTACTTTCTCTCAAAGCTTCTTTGAATCTTCAAGTTTGAAGAACACTTTGGCAGCAGATCTTCAAGTTTTTGAAGAACGTTGTAGCAGATCGTCAAGCAGAACACTCAAAACCTTTGTTTTATCTATCGATGGCCGAAGAACAACATGAGGATAACCCCGGAGAGGAAGGTCCTGTGCCTGTTCTCCGGTGGGACTTAGGGCTTTTCGAACAACTTTCCCGTAGTTTCCGGTTCCCACCGGAGTGGGATGCCCAGTACCCTGGCCAAAACCAAACGGCCGCTGATGCACCGCCGGGGTACATTACCTTATTCGAAGACTTCTTCCATCAGGGTAACTTCCGGTTGCCGGCTACTAATTTCATGGCTCATATTCTTCAACATTATGGGTTTCATATATCTCAAATGAGCCCACCCGGGATGGTTCGGGTTCGTCATTTCGAGTTCCTGTGCTGGGCTCATGGCATTGAGCCAACTGTTGATAAATTCCGGGTTTTCTACACACTTCAGAGAAACATGGGTTTCTATTCCTTCGCCAGCCGCGGCGCGGCGAAGAAGATACTGTTGAACCCTCCCAAGAGTTTCCATGACTGGAAACCAAAGTTTTTCTATATTCGGGAGGAGGTAGTTCCGATACCCATGACGTTTCGCGCTTGGACTGAACCAATCGTGAAGGAAGACTTGGAGATCCCCAAGACTGCGGCTTGGTATCGCGAGCTTACCGCCACCCCAAACCGAGTGTTTGGGGAGAGTGTCTTGGTTGCGGCGCGGATGAGTGATCAGTGGCCGCCTGATAGTAAGGAGGTTCCTATCTTGATGATGGGCGACGAAGGTTAGTCATTTTCTTATTCTCACTGAATCTTCCGGGGCTTGCATTTTCTCCCCTTTTTTTTTTTAATTTTTTTTTTTATTTATTTATTTATTTTATTTTTTTGATACGATTTATCTTGTAGAGGTGCGCTTGTATCAAGCTGCCTTCGCCGCTTTTGGCGGTAGAATGGGCGTGCGCCCGCTTCAAGACGGGGAGCAATACTGGTACTACCAAATAAGGGATAACTTTATGTATCCTGTTGCTGATGCGTTCACCTTGCCGCCTACTGCAAACGAAGGTGCGCACATACCGAACCCTCGTCCTTTGCGCTCTGTGACTTCTGCTGGGAAAGAGGTTGTCTATCTTTCCAGCGAGGAGTCTGTAGGGTCTTCGAACGGGGAGTTAAGTTCGTGGTCTAACGTCTTTGCAGGTGTGTTGCGCGACTTGGGGATTGACCCAGAAGAGAAGAAGAAGAAGAAACCGTTGAAGAAGAAGAAGGATGCTGAGGTGACCAGCAAGGGTGCTGGGGGTAGTCGCGCAACCACTGGTGCTGTGGGTAAAGGTATTTTTCGCCTTCATCAGAGTGACTTGAGAGATTTCGTGATTGTTAGTGACTCACTTGAAGGTTTGCCGCGCGCAGGCGGAAAGAAGACTGGAACTGGTGGCTCAGGAAGCGCGGGTTCTCGCAACCCGGACGCTGGCGCTACTCCTTCCTCTGTTGCGCATGAGGAGGAAGAGGAAGAAGAAGAGGAGCCTGCTGAAAAGTTGATCAGCAGGAAGAGAGTTAGAAGCGAAACTACGGCTGGCGTCTCTGTTGCGCCCGGAGCTGGTGAGGTTCCCCTGATTGGGAAGCGGAGCAACTTGCGCTCGCTTTACAAAGTTTCTCCGGGTAGGTTCTTTAGTTGCATTATTTTGTTACTTTCGCTCTTTCTGACATGTTGTATTTGCAGAGGTTAAGAAGACGACCCCAGAGAAGGGTGTGGTATTCGTAGATCCGGTAGAGCCGGTGCATAAGAGGCCAAAGATCACTGTTAAATCATCTAAGGCTGCTGGTGTTGAGTCTGTCAAAGACAAGCATGTTGCTGAAGGTGATAAGGCGAAGGCTGTTGAAGAGAAGAAGAAAGCTGATGAAGAGCGTAGGAAAGCTGATGAGGAGAGGAGGAAGGAAGCGGAGGAGGAGAAGCAGAGGAAAGCCGAGGCAGCTCGGAAGGCTGAGGAGGATAGGAAGGCTGAAGAGGATAGGAAGAAAGCTTCTGAAGCGGAGAAGGAGAAGCAAAAGGCTGTTGAAAAGCCTAGTGGTGATTCTTTGAGGTATACCGGTGCTGCTGCCATCACTATCCAGGAGAAGGCGCAGGGTCCGGAGGCTTTGAGCGCTGCGGGGTCTATAAAGTCCCATCAAGAGAGGAGGAAAGAACCTGAGGTTGAGAGACCTGTCCGCCCTGTGTACGTTTCTAGTGGCGCGAGCTCTGGTGGCGCTGGGGGTTATAATCCGCAAGCTATCGGGGCCAAGGATACTCTTGGAGATATCTACTATAAAAGCTATACCGAAGAGGAGCGCGGTAATGCCCCCCACCAGGCTCCCTGGAATTTGAGGCAGAAGGACACCTTACAAGAGTTTGGCCCTTGCCGTGATTGGTTCTTAAACTCCTTCACTCCTGGTGAAGTTAATAGGCAGAAGGCGAAAACTCATGAAGGGCTGTATCGTACTTACATGCTTGGGGAGGCGAACGCTCGCGCTGCTAACCACCAAATTGTCCGTGAGTGGCGGACAATGGTTAGGGAACGGTCGGATTGGGAGAGGTACCGCGAGCGGATGTTGAAGCGGATAAGTGAATTTGAGAAGTCAAAAACCGCCCTTGATGAAGAGAAGGCGAAGTTTGAAGCTGATAAGAAGGCTGAAGATTGGGGGCGCGAGGGCCTGAAAAACAAGCTTCATTCTGCTGAACAACAGCTTGCTAAGGAGAAAGCTGAGTTCAAGCGCATATGCGCGAAGGATAATGAGCGCGCGGCTGCAGATCGTAACAAGATTGTCAAACTTGAGGCCAAGGTTGTGGAGTTGACGGCGGAGGTTGAGGGTGTGCAAGCTGTTAAGGCTGCTAAGGCACAGCTTGAGGTTTGTACAACTTAATACCCTTTCTTTCTGTGTTTTGTCTGTAGCATATCCTAAGTTCTGTCCCTTGTAGGTTGAGCTTGCTGATGCGAAGGTGCAGCTGTCTGGCAAGGACAAGGATCTTAGGGCCAAGGATATCGAGATCGCTGAGCTAAAGCGCCGCCTGCGAGAGCAGGTTGACAAAAGTGAATCCTTGGAGATCGATCTGGAGGCTGAAAAGTCTAAGGCTGCCTCAGCTGAGGAGGCAAAGGCTTAGGGCTGAGGAAGCTCGTGATGTTAGTACTGCAGCTCTTAATGTAGCGCAGACTAATTATGCTGAAGCTCAGGGTATCGTGGATACTCTTGTCTCTGATGCCGAGTGGCTGCGCGGTCGTGGAATGGTGCTAGTATGATTCCTCTTTTTACTTTAATTTGATTTATTTAGACCTGTTGGCTAAAGTATTGCGCTTCCTGTAGATGGCCAACTCCATCCTGAATGCTGGTGAATTGGATAAGGCTGTTGCGGCCGTCATAGATGCTTCCCTTGCCGTTGGTCACCGTAAGGGCTATGTTGAATGTGCGCAACATGCGTCGGTTATCCTTGGACAGGAGTTCGATACTAGTCACTGCTCGGTGACTGAAGAAGCTGAGGCTGAGCTAGCCCGCGCGGAGCATGGTTATGATCATCTATCCATTCCGGTGATGGACTTGGTTACTGATGCACTAAAACATGAAGACTGGTGTCAGCGGCTGAAGAATATCCTTGATCCACCAGAGACTGTTGAGCTTTCGGATGAGGAGGCACCTGCGGGTGGAGGTGGCGACGGGAAAGGTGGTGGTGATGGTGATGGCCGTAAGCCTGGCGGTGATGGCGATAAGCATGATGACAGTGGAGATGATGAATTCGAATAGGTTTGTCACCAGGCTTTGTGCCTTGTAAAAAATTCTAGTAGGCTTCTGATGTAACTCGTTGCGCTGGCGCGCTTTTATTTAATGAATGTCATTGTGTTTTTATAACTGTTGCGCGGTTGCGCCTTTTAAATAGTATGTTTGCTTATTTTTCCGTTACAATTATTGCACTGTTGTTAGAAACTTTGGTTAAGTTAGCGCGAATAAATGTAAGAGGGGCTCTTGTGCGAGCGTAGTCTGGAGTGTTTTTGTGCTAATCAGAAGTTTAACATGCATTTGTAACGAAATAAGTCGGATAGTGATAGAAGAGCATGTCGTATGCTTTCATTAATTACGTAGGCGCTTAGGCCGAGATACATTGCTTGTAACTTAAAAGGCGTGTAGCCAACATAAGAAAGTAAAGGGCGCGTGGCCGACATTAGTGGATAAAGGCGCAGGGCCTACATAGTCATATATAGCATTTGCGCAGTTGTTGCGCATTCCACGTGCGCGGGATGATGTGTCCATCCAGGGTGCGCAATTTGTAAGCCCCTTTTCCTAGCACCTCGTGCACCAAGTATGGGCCTTCCCATTTAGGTGCTAGCTTTCCTGGGCGTTCGGCGTTTGAGGCTTCGTTGTCTCGAAAGACATATTCCCCTGGAGTGAAGGTACAGATGCGGACTCGCGCGTTGTAGTACCTCTCCAGTTGTGTTTTGTACTTGGCTTCTTTGATACGCGCGATTTCGCGCCTTTCTTCTAGCAAATCCAAGTCAAGACGACGTTCTGCCTCGTTGTCGATTGCGTTGACTGCTGTCAAACGCGGAGAGGGCAGGCCGACTTCCGCCGGGATAACCGCTTCTGAGCCATAGACTAGGCTAAAAGGGGTTTCGCCGGTACTTGTTTTTGGCATGGTTCGGTGAGCCCACAAGATACTTGGGAGCTCATCCACCCAGCCTCTTCGTTTAGTACCCAGTCGGGCCTTAATCCCATCGACGATGCACTTGTTCACACTTTCAACCTGCCCGTTGCCTTGAGGATGCGCAACGGAGGAGAAAGTGTGTTCGATTTTCATCTCCTTCATCCAGTTCTGGAGGTCATCTGACGCAAAGTTGGTGCCGTTGTCTGTTACAATCTTGAGCGGGAGGCCAAATCTGCAGATGATGTGTTCCCAAATGAACTTGCGCACCATCATGGCTGTAGTTGAAGCAAGGGCTTTGGCCTCCACCCATTTTGTGAAGTAATCGACGGCCACTATTATGAACTTGACGGCGCCGGGAGCGTCTGGGAAGGGTCCTACCATGTCGATTCCCCACTGCTGAAAAGGCCAAGCAGTTGATACGGGGATTAAATCGTTCTTGGGGCGCAGGGTTTTTGGAGAGTGCCGCTGACAGGAGTCGCACTTGCGCAGCTCCTTCAGGGCATCAACGTGCATCCCTGGCCAGTAATACCCGGCGTTCATGATCTTCGCAACAACCATGCGTGGTCCCGCATGGATGCCGCAGATTCCTTCGTGAATCTCCCTTATCAGATAGTTCGCGTCTTGAGGGTCCACACAGCGCAGGAGTGGTCCCAAGAAGGACTTTCGGTATAAGATACCGCCATTCATTTCGTACTGCAGAGCTTTGTTCTGAATTTTTCTTGCCTCTGCCTTATTCTCTGGGAGTATTCCCTCTTTCAAGTACTGAATGATAGGGGTCATCCAGGATGGCTGCCCTACCTCGATCACATTGATTTGTCGCAACAAAACTGACGGGTTCTTGAGTACCTCAATCCTTACATCTTTGGCCAGATGTTGGAAGGACGTTAAAGCGAGCTTGCTCAAGGCGTCGGCTGGTTTGTTTTCAGAGCGGTTGATGTGGATGACCTTGTGAGACTTGAACTGTTGAAGCAACTCTTTTGCTTGTTCCAGATATAGGGCCATGACTTCACCCCTTGCATCGTATATACCGTTGACTTGGCTGGCTATCAAGAGTGAATCAACATGTGCCTGTAGATTTTTAGCACCCATTTTGATGGCGAGGCGCAAGCCTGCCAGAAATGCCTCGTATTCCGCCTCGTTGTTGGTGTTTTTAAAGTCCAACTTGATGGCGTAAGTGAATTCATGGTTTTCAGGGCTTACTAGGCGCAATCCAGCTCCCGCGCCGTCCTCGTTCGAGGCCCCATCAGTGTAAAGCATCCAAGTCTCATTTGTCGTGTCTTTTTCGGGGGTCTCCACTAGCTCACAATCTTTGATTTTCTCAACTGGGACTTCTGTGATGAAGTCCGCTAGAACCTGACCCTTGATGGCTGGGCGCGGCCGATACAGAATGTTGTGGCCCCCCAGCTCGATGGCCCATTTTGCTAACCGCCCGGACGTTTCTGGTTTTTGAAGTATCGTGCCGATATGGAAATTGGTAAGCACGGTGATCACATGCCCTGTGAAATATCTGCGCAGCCTTCTGGATGCGTGTAGCAGCGCTAGTACCAGCTTTTCCATCGTGGAATATCTCGTTTCCGGGTCAGTGAGTACCCTGCTGACATAATAAATTGGAGTCTGGACTCCGTTTCTTTCCACTAGTAACACCGATCCTACTGCCTTATCTGAAGAAGATAAGTACAGTACGAGTGGTTCTTTTTCAAATGGTGCAGTCAGGGTGGGTAGCTCGATCAAACATTCTTTCATTTGCTGAAAAGCCTTTTCTGCTTCAGGGGTCCACCTGAACTCTTGCTTCTTCACACAATTGCGCAGTGTGCTAATAAAAGGGTATGACTTCGCGGCGTGATTTGACAAAAAGCGGTTAAGCGCGGCGAGGCGGCCGGCCAACCGTTGCATTTCTTTGATTGTTCGCGGCGATGGCATCCGCTCTATTGCCTGGACTTTCTCCGGGTTTACTTTAAAGCCGCCGTTGGTTACTATGAAACCTAGAAACTTCCCTTCTTCCATGCCAAAAGAACACCTGGCTGGATTCAACTTCATGTTTACGCTGCGCAATGAATTGAACGTTTTCTCGATGTCCTTCAACATTTGGTCCTCTTCGGGACTTTTAACCACTAGATCATCGATGTAAACTTCAATATGCTTTCCGATGTCACCCGCGAAGGTCTTGTCCATCAATCGCTGGTATGTGGCGCCAGAATTTTTCAGGCCGAATGGCATCTTCTTATAGCAAAAAATCCCCAGATCCGTGCGAAAAGCCGTCTTGTCTTCGTCCTCGAGCTTCATTTGAACTTGATGATACCCCTTGTAGCAATCCAAGAAGCATTTCCATCTGTATGGCGCGAGAGAGTCTATCTTTTTGTCGATCTCAGGCAAAGAATAGCAATCCTTAGGGCATGCCTTGTTGAGATCGGTATAGTCGACGCACATTCGCCATCCGCCACTAGACTTCTCTACCATTACGGGGTTCGCAACCCAACTCTGATAACGCACTTCTCGCAGGATGCCGGCTTTAAGCAACTCGCAAACTTGCTCGTTCATTGCTTTCGTCTTGTCTGCCCCTAGGCTGCGCCTTCTTTGGACCTTCGGCTCAACCGAGGGGTATGTGTTTAAACAGTGCTCTGTGATGTCGCGCGGGACTCCGGTCATGTCGGCCGGGGTCCAGGCGAAAATATCCATGTTCTTGAATAGGAGCTGCTTGAGGCGAGTTCTGATATTTGGTGAGATAGCGTGGCCTATCGTCACCGTTTGCTCCGGCAATTTGCGATTTAAAACCCATTTTTCGGGCTCGGTTGCTGAAACTTTCGCCGCTTTTGTTGGGCGCATCTCTTCAGTTGACATCACTTCTTTCTTTGCATAAACGATTGCCACCCCCGTCTTGGTTGGGAAACCAATCGCTGAGTGGGGGTGGAAGTAATCATATTCAGCTCACCTTGCGTCTCTCTCCCGATCAGCACGTCATGTCTTGACTTAACAGGCATCACCATGAAGTTGACGTTTGTTGTCCTCGAATGCTTCCCGTCAGAGAGTGTGACGGGGAAGCTAATTTGGCCTAACGGGAAGACCATTTCATTGCAGAACCCAGACAGTGGGTAGTCAACTGGTTCGAGTCTCGCTTTGTCTTCATCGTCGAACTGGTTAAAGCATTGTTCATAGATGATGTCTGCTGTGCTCCCCGGGTCAATGAAGACGTATTCAGTTTCATAATGGCCGATGATACCGGTGATGACGATGGGTCGTGTGGCTCGGGGACCCCCGCGCACCACCGGGAAAATAACTTGCTGTTCTTGCCATGAAGGCTCATACGGTCTCTTGCCTTTTTCTCTTGCGCTATACCGTGGTCCATTGACCATGTGTGTCTCCAGGCGTCGAACCTTTTTGTGATTTCCTTCCTCGTGGCGATGGAGCTGTCGCGTTTCTTTGCGCACATTCTTCACTAAGTGGCTCAGCTTTCCACTCTTTAGTGCTCTCTCGATCTCTTGTCGCAAGCTGTAGCAATCATCTGTTAAGTGGCCTGTATCCTTGTGGAAATCACAATACAGATTGGGGTCTTGTCCCTTTTTGTTCGTCATAGGCCTGGGAGTCTTAAAATCATGGTTCTCCGTCATTAGCACCTCTTTTGGTTTTTTATGAGCGGAGTCCAATGCTTTTCACGATTATCGTCTCGGACTGCCTTTCTATAACCGATGCGGTCAATGGTGTCACGCGCGTCTTCCTTATAGCGGGATCGTTCTTCGTAACGGGGTCGATCGCTATAACCGCTGGACTGGTTGGCCTTCCACCCAGGGTTTTTGCCTTTGTTGCGCCTATTGTCATCGCGCGAGTGACCCCCTTTGGAAAATCTATCTTCAGAACGATAGTTGTTGTTTCGTGCGAGAGACTATTCCGTTTGCGCGACTATCTTCGCGGCTTCCATGAGTTTGTCCCACTCTTTTGGCATTCCATCTTTCCCAGTGATGGTTCTAATCAGGCTATCACAACGGATTGCTTTCTTGAAATGGCAGCGCATGAGTTGTTCACTCACGCCACCGATCTCCAAACATTCTTTGTTAAAGCGCGTAATGAAATCTTCCAAACCCTCATTATCTCTTCGCCAGATATCTTCGACTTCAGCTGTGTCGCGCTGGTATCGCCTTTGCTGACTGAAGTGACTCAGAAACTGAGTCCTGAAGTCTACCCATGATTTTATTTTTCCCGGAGGGAAGCTGTCGAACCAGGCGCGAGCAGCCCCCGTTAATGTTTGGATAAACAAATGACACCACATGGGCATGTTCCAACCTCCCATGCAGCCCACGCTAGTAAACACTCTGACGTGATCGTCTGGATCAGTCAATCCGTTGAACTTTCCGACGGTCGGAGGCAACTTTTCTCTCTTGAGCGGCGCTAGTGCTATCTTTGGAATGAACTTCGAGTGCTCTATAGCTTCTTCTGGTCGATAGGCGAGGCGAAAGTCGCGCTCCGCCTCCTCGGTATAACCAACGTGTTGCCTTGGTTTGTAATACTCGTGATTTCTTTGCAAACGATTGAAGACCGAAGATTCGTCATCGTTTTCCCAGGTTGGATCGTTCGGGTCAGTTTCTTCCCACTCATCGTTCATGTTGCGCGGCGTGAGCCGGCTATGGACTGGGCCTCTTCGGGAATTTGACGGTTCGTCATAGTAGCTCTCTGTCTCCCCCCGCGTGTCGCGCGTGTCCTGCACGCTTAGTCTTCGGGTAAGGGGAGGTCTGTTGGCTCTCCCTTGGATATTTTGAGGTGGTGGCATCGGGCGCGGCCCGTGACTTGGGCCGGTTGGTGTAACCAAGGAAGGTTCTGCCGTTAGAACTGCTTGTTGCGCGCTCAAGAATTGATATGCCGCGTTAATGGTGGCGAGTTGCTTGGCGTACCATGAGGCTGGGGTTTCGCCCTCTGGTAGCCCCAATAGCGCTGAGATATTCTGAGGTGGAGCTGGGTTCGATGGTCCAGCACCGTTGTTTCCTGGGGTAGTTTGATTGATGCGGGTGAAGCTCCCGCGAGGACCCCCGGTGTTGGCCATCTCGATCTCGCCGATTTCTTCAACGTGTTGGGGTTGGATGTTTTGATTATCCACCCCCAACGCTGCGTTAGGGTCTGCTCCGAGACCAACAAATTCGGGAATGATTCCTTGACCAGCCATGATCGAAGGAAGAAAAGCAGTGAAAACTCAGGAAATAATAAGATGAAAGTGGTTTGTAGAAAAAATCGGTGGGCGCCAATGAAGAAACACAGAACTAATTACGGGACTAATCAGTTTGGTTTATGTTTCTACCATGATGATTGGTAAGTATCCTGAGCTCCTAATGATCGTGGTTTATCTGCAAAACAAAACACCGTTACTCGTTAAGAGGGGAATGTGGGGGTTTCCCTCTTAACCGGGCTCCGGCGTGAGAATAAGCGACTGCTTTGTGGAGAGATTAAAGTATTAAGAGGGAGTAGAGGGAATGGAATGAATTAACCTGTGAAGTGAAGGTCTCTATTTATAGCCGGAGAGGTGTAAGAGGGTGTGGGCTGATGGGCCTTGGGCCGGAAGGCGACAACATGGAGGATATGCTCCTTGTCTCACTGGTGTCGACCGTTAGTGGCTTCTAGGAGCTTTGTGGAGTTGGCGCGACGTGATTGGAGCCACGTGTCACTGTTGTCGGCCTGGTCGGCCTTCTGCCATCAGCAGGTAAGTGGAGATCGTGGGGCAGTTGTCTCTGCCCTATGATTGGTGCCACATAGGCGTCCTTCAGTACTTTTGTCTCCTGCATGTCAGACGATCGTGGAGCACGATTGCGCAGGAACAGAAGGACCCTGATTGGCTCTTTTATTCTGTCACTTGTACCTTGTGTACTATCTGGAAAGGCCTCGCGCCGTAGTCACGCTCGATTCTTGCTGAGCACGTTGTTATCATGCGCGCGGCATGGGCTTTCAGATGTCCCTTTTAGAATGCTAAGTGTTGCTAACTGGAGTTTACTCTTATGTGGACCTCGCGCCGCGCTACACAGGTATGTTGTATCTCGCGCGAGGTTGGCGATCAAGAAAATTGCTGATTAAGGAGTATGTATCCACACATGACATAAAAAGATTTTTAGGTTTGAACCATGATCCATGATTATCATAAGATCATAAAAATGATACATGCTACAGTTAACATAGAGGGGGTGTTTGGATGTGCATATAGTCAGAATCAAATAAACATCACTAAAACAGGTTTTTAAAACAGAGTGCTGGCTTTGATTTGCTTGACGTTGTAACAATCATACAGTTCAAATGCTTTCAAATACTAATTATTTAAAATAGTAAGATATTAATATACAGAATGACCAAACATGACATTATTTGGAACGGATAAAAATATACCTGCAATGTAATGTAGGGGTGTGAATTTTTTACACGACCCGAAAACACAACACGAACCCAGCACGAAATTCGCGGGTTTGGGTTTAGTCTAATGAGTTCCGATCAGTTTCAGATTGAACCCGCAAACCCGTTTAGCTAAATGGGTCGGGTTCGTGTCAACTGTCAACCCAATCGGTTGGCGGGTTGGCCTATTTAACCCATTTATATTATATTTTATTTTATTTTTTAGAATATGTTTTATGTCATAGGTTAAATTGGGTGTGTATTTTATGCCATAATTATAACTTAAAAAGAGAATTTGACATAAGATTTTGTAATTAAAATGAAACTGTAATATATACGTTTGTGTTAATTTTTGTGTTAATATATTAATTTGCAAAAAAAAATTATAAATTAAAAAAAAATAGGATTGAACGGGGTCGTGTTCGGGTCAACCTGCAAATATTCAGGTCGTGTTCGGGTTCATAGGTATGACACGATTTTCGGGTTCAGGTCGTGTTCATCTAAAATTTTCAGGTTCGGGTCGGGTTGAACCCGCCAACCCACGAACACGACCAGTTTAAATAAAAGGTAAAAAAGGGTAAAGAGGCAATTTCATTTTATCCTTAGATAATCAGATATGTTACAAGCAGTACAAACTATTTACACAAAACTGATTATTTGACCACTAGATATTCAAAAAATCAAAAGCAGAATTTGATGTTCAAACATAATCAGGAAATCAAATAAGTTGCATATACATGTTAAGTGGTAAACTCTAAACAGCAAGAACAGAGAGAACTTGCCTAGTAAGATCACGTGGGCACTCATAGTTGATAACCGTTTGGACTCCAATAATATCAAGCCCCTGTGGGGAAAAAACATTGAAAAGGTTAATATTCACCATCAGCATTTTCTAGCAATCTTCTCATGATTTAAACTCATTTAGTGGTGTATATAAAACAAATAATGATTAAAAAAGTTGGTCACTTACACGAGCAGCAACGTTAGTAGCTATCAGAAAATCAACTTCCTGCCTTCTGAAAAGTTCCAACGCCTATACAGACAAAAGGGGTATGATATCACAACTATGCAAGCAACTACATCAATCTCTTGTTCTATATTTCTTCTTGACTCACATCTAAACGTTGTGCCTGTGTGAGATTTCCATGAAGCTCGGCAGCTTTAAAGCCAGATAAACCAAATAAAATCTTCAACCTATGTGCTGCTTGTTTTGTTCCGCTAACATATTTATGGTAAATGTCAGTCCAAAACAAAAGTGCAAAATGTCCACAAATCTATAGCATAAAAAGTTGTGTGTATGTCAAAAAATAGATCTATAAGAACTTCAAATATCTTAAAAGGCCTGGTCGGTGGTTCCAGCAATGCCTTTTTCACTTGAGTCCTAAACTTTATTGAATTTATACATTCAACCCCTAGCTTTTGGTAAGTGCCATATCGACCCCTAACTTTTAGTAATTGACAACTTTAACCCCCATTTTTTTCTACTTAATAACTTCACACTTCTCTGCCTAACCACGTTAATGTCACGAACGTAACGCGTGTGACAAAGTCAAAAACAAGTCATGTCACATGCGGGCATCACATGTTAATGTCATCATCGTAGCGCGTGTAACGGAGTCGATTCATGTTTAGAGTTACCTGAATATGATCACTTTGGATGTAAATGTCTTAGAACACAATGCAAGAAGAACAGCCTCTTGGTTTCCTTCAAGCTTCCCTCGTATTCTAACAACCCTGTAAACGAAAGTTAAAAAGTTGACATATTGGCATTTTTATAATATTCCTTACAGGAAGATAATAGCTCTAAGTCTTAATTAAACATAATTATTGCACATACTCCTCTGTTAACTTTGGTGGTCGCTTTGTGGTTGGGTCGGCAGAGAGACGCAAGGGTTTGTTCAGTAATAATTTAATAAGTTCGTCAACTTGCTCAGGCATAGTAGCTGAAAACAGCATCGTCTGTCTTCGTTTGGGGCAAAGTCTAACCTTCAATGGTTACAAATACTAGTTAATAAACTAAAACATTTTTAGAAGTCCTATCTAGCAAATATATTGTTAGAAAAAAAAAGAGCAGAGACGTTACGAGAAACTTAAATGGTGTTTTAGGTGACACTTGCAAGAGTATTCAAGGACTTCAGAAGTTAATGGTCATAAATAATATATATATATATATATAGAGAGAGAGAGAGAGAGACAAAGTTTAAATTACAAGACCACCTTATTGTGCGATGCGTACGCAAGCATCTCAACCGCACATTTGATCTAATCTAGGTCTTCAATTGAACGCGGTGGCACAATAGTAATTAACTTTGCATAATTACGCACGTTATAAATTTATAATACATAATTACGCACGTTATTTGCATAATTACGCATGGGTTGGGTTAACCCTAATTACGCACATTATTTGCATAATTACACATGGGTTGGGTTAACCCTAATTATGCACGTTATTTGCATAATTACGCACGCCATATTGGTGGTCTCGTGCCATCACACGTTAAGAGCCTTTTGTACGTTAACCGGCCCCTCTCTCTCTCTCTCTCTCTCTATATATATAGGGAAAGGTAAAAATGAGAACTGCCCCAAGTTGCGAGAACCACGAGAACTTTTTGAAAAAAAAAAAAGCTTTTTTTAGTAAGAAATTTCGCCTTTTTTTTAAATTATATTACCTTTTCAAAAATAAAAAATATATATATCGTATATGAAAATTTACATTAGTGTAACAACAATTTACATAGGTGTACCCTGCCAAAAAGGGTGACGTCAGTGTAAGCGATCAAAAACCTGGCGTAAATGAACACTAGGCTATTTAAAAAAAAAAACTACTATGTCTTAGTTAGATGTTCATCTACGTTTGTGCAAAATTTGGTTGAAAAACTCGAACAAGAAGTAGGATTTCCATCGGAGTTCTCAAGTTCTCACGACTCGGAGGAGTTCTCGCATGAACCTGATCTTATATATATAACCTTTAAAGTTTAGGATTACCAATTCACGAATCTCAGCTTCAAACCCAAGTTCAAGAAGACGGTCTGCTTCATCAAGGATTAGAACTGAAAGATCGTCCAAATCTATAGACATAGAATTGCTTAGATGATCTATTATACGTCCAGGGGTGGCCACCACTATATCTGGCATGGATCTCAATGCTGCTTCTTGATCCTGACAAGTAATTTACATTCATTATAGAAAAAAACTCACAGAAATAAGATATTCAGAATAATCCATTTAATATTCTAACCGAATCAATTATACTATTTGAGATATCAACTGACATGTTCTTATCCGATTATTAAGTCCTTGTTTTTAGAATATACAGTCTTTAAATTCGAGAATTTAATTTTGGATGGTTCTGTTTCTTTTCTAATTTCAATAACAAACATCTTCTATCATATAAATTTTGTAACATTTTTTCATTAATACAAGAAAAGAACATTAATATATATGTCAGTGTCCCTTTAACATCTGTCTGATCTGATTCTTTGAATCTTCGTCAATTTAATATTTTCTTTCACTTGAAATTGTTATAAACTACGTTTTCTTGATTAGTTTTATAAATTCCATTAAATTTAATACAGGTTTCTCGAAATACACCTCGTATTTTATTAATAAGAATAGCATAACGAGCTATACACAGGTACAACACTAGTCCATTTACATCATAATCGCTATACATGCTATCAAGAATGTTTGCAGTATATGGTAATATTTCTGAACTTTATTCAACTAGTGGATGAAAGAACTCAAGAACAAACGATCTGAAACGTACAAGATGGTGAACAAACCTTCACTGAAAGCCCGCCAAGAACAAGACAACATCGGATGTCTGTAACAAACTGCGCAAGTTTTCCGATCATGCTATGGATCCTGTTTAGTCAGTCGAAACACAATTATACAAAAATCCTATTTACAACATCCAACAAAGAAGTGCCCAACTGTTACATGTACACTATCTTTTATTTTCTAATAAATGATTAATGGCCTAAATATGCTTATAAAGCACCAAGTTATTATAAGATCAAACCAAAACTATGAAAAATGCAATTTAGAAGGTCGTGTAAGTTAAGAGTATAATTTAGGTGACTTTAAATACCATATATGATTTATAAGAAATAAACGTGTTGAAAATTCGACAAAACTTACTGAACTGCCAACTCTCTTGTAGGGGTAAGAATGAGGACCCTTATTGCAGGTCTATGTTTGGGACGAAACAACAATCTCTCTAGTGTTGGCAAAGCAAAGGCAGCTGTCTGCAAAATTTGAACAAATATATTACTCATCTTCAATCAAAGACATATTTTTATAATTATAACAGCAAATCGTGAGGTTATACTTATATAGATATTTTAATAGTTAGTCAATCATCCACTTGACAAAATGAAGTGAGCAAAACTTAATTTATGCAAAAAAAGACAGGAGCTTTACTTTTCTACATTAGCGGTACCCGTAATGTGATTAACAATAGAGAATAAAGACTAAAGATGGGCCGAGCAGGTTGTATACCGGATTATCGGGTCACAACATTTCGGGTCAGAACAGGTAAGTCACAAAACTAGTTAGGTTAACCCAAAACACTTTTTATCCCAAAAAAATGTTTTTTTTTGTAAGTAACAAGTGCAATAAATACTACATAAACAATGATATATAGACATTACATATTATATATTCTATATAAATATTAAAAGGCAAGTGGGTTTGTCTCACTATTCATTGTATCCAATCATAGGCTGCCACATGGAAACCTTTTCTCTTTACTTTTTTTAAATCTTTCCCATTTTACTTTTACACCCTTAACTTTGTTATTATACATGTTTAGTCCCTCAACTTTAAGTATCTTAATATACATGTTTAGTCCCTCTATTTTAATAATGTTTTCTACTTATTAGTTAACTTTGCTTATATACATGTTTGGTCCCTCTACGTTAACTTAGATAATATACATGTTTGGTCCATCTAGTTTTATTCGTTCTGGCATTTCACCTTTTAGTGTTTTTTCTAATGTGACAAATCCAAGTATCAAACTGACTCACGCCACAATGTGCGGGGTTAAATTACTAGTTTGCATTAAGAAACAAGCTGGGGCAAGTAAAAAGATAAAAGAAACCAATCAACCCTATTGATGATAAGTAAATGGGTCAAAATTGCCATCTCTAAAATCTGACAGATGTGTAACTGTAACATACCTTCCCAGAGCCAGTAATTGCACTACCACATATGTCACGTCCAGTAAGCGCCAATGGTATACATGCTGCCTAAAGTTAAACTAACATTTAACACGTGTGTGTATATAAAAAACATCAAACAATTAAACATCAACTAAGGTGGCGGTAAATTATCATAACCTGAATAGGTGTTGGTTGCGTGTAACCCAAGGCTTCACAAGCTCGAAGCAATGGCCTAGAAAGGTGGAGATTAGAGAAGGAATCTGCATGAAAGGAAACACCATCTGCTTTTGTAAAGAATGATCTATTATCTCCACTAGATACGGTAGTAAGAACCTCATTGTCTTCTTTGGGTTTTAAATCTTCCTGAAACAAGTCAATTTGATGATGTATTAAGATAATGCGAGTCTCATTCACCAAAACCAACAAGTTGATAGAGATTATGACATACGAAACTCTAACAACATCACCCCACTGCAGACCCAAACAAATCTACATAACTTGGTTGATATATTATTAATAAGAGTTAAGTACACGGATGGTCCTTGTGGTTTATCAAAATTTTGGATTTGATCCCTAGCTTTCCAAAAGTGCATAGGTGGTCCTTGTGGTTTGCAATTTGTAATGCATTTAGTCCCCAGTTTTGCCTAAAAGTACATGGATGGTCCCTGTGATTTGCACTTTGTAACGCATTTAGTCTCTTACTTGGACTCGCTGAAACCTTTAGATTTGTTAGCGGGGATTAAATGTGTTACAAAGTGCAAACCACAAGAACCATTCGTATACTTCCGAAATCTGGGGACCAAATCCAAAATCTTGGTAAACCACAGGGACCATCCATGTACTTTACTCTATTAATATTTCGATACACATTGAAAGTTATTTGTTCCATGGATAAGACTTATTTAACATTTTTATAAATACACGATCCCAATTATAGATTAGCATGCCTAATAGGTATCATTGTTGATCTTATGTTCAATTAGTACTTACTAAACTAACTAACCTATTAGACATGCTGATCTACAGAAGTGAAATGACAAAACCACCCTAACTATTATTATATTTTTTAATAGTAAGGGTAATTTTGTAATTTCACATGAAGTTAACTGGACTAACTAACCTCCATCCACATTAGGGAATATCCGAGTAACAAGTTAATCCGAGTAACAAGTTGTCAAACCACAAGGAACATACATGTAATTTTATAAAGTTGGGGACTAAAGATGAAATTTCGGCAAACCACAAGGACTATCTGTGCATTTTACTCACAAAAATACGAAGAAAAAAAGATCTAGCTAGCGGTATAGATTTTTATGTAACATAAAATCCACACTGCTTACTTGGCGGTCTGGCTCAGAATCAGAAGAAACATCGTCATCAACCTCGTCTTTTTCTGGTATTATTTCTGCATTACGTTGTTGAATGAGCTTTGAGATTTTATCATCAATGGAAGTAGTGCTTCTGCGAGCGTGTTCTTCTGAAACTGATTCAGTGTAAGAAGAAAAGTCCCATGGAGACTGTGTCTTCGTTTTACTTAATCCCTTTTCTTCTACATCACTGTTTTCTTCTTCGTCTTCTCCACCATTGCTAACGTCTTCATAGTCAATTTCTTCATCGCTTGGAGGTTCAAAGGCAAACTCTGAATCCTCCATTCTTTAGTAAACTAAATAGGGATAAATATAAGTAAACATTGAACTCAGAGTAAAATAATCGCTTTAGTTTATGTCATTAAGACACAAACAATCAATTCAAACTGAACTAAGTAACCATATAATTTTCAATGAAACATGATAAAGTGTATCTTAAAGCAGCATTTGCATTTTCCAGAACAACAATGCAAGAAGCCAAGGCAATATATATATACAGAAGCTTGTACACAATGAATGTAACATATTAATAGCCTTAAATATGTACTTCAGAGGAGATGAATTTTTCACAAATATGCGGCGAAAAACCCACAAACAAGGCATATTTCAACAGAGAAAATGCAATTTCCTATTTTCCAGTAATGAGTATGTACAGTCTTCAGTTTAAAAACAAGTAAAAATCACCAATAAAACTTCAATTTCCAATAATTGATGGCAATTGGCAAATATAATTTTAACTTTTGGCAAGGCAACATGATGCTTACCTCACTGAAAAGCAATTGAAAGGGGACAACCACACAGGCTACATTCAAGAAATAAACTTGGTTGTAAAAAAGCGTCAGGTGCACCCTTGGTTTTAAAATGCGCGCATAATGCGTGATGCGCTGATGAGATCGCACCAGGTGATGCGATGCGATTACATGATGCGAGGCTGATGCGCCCTAAATTGCATAATGCGCTCCTGATGCGCTCGCATGATGCGCGCATTTTTCTATAAATATCTTTTTAAATAACAAACGCCTCGTATATGTTATGTGCTTTTTAGTATTTAAAGTTAAGAAGTTAAAATATTATCTATAAATATCTTTTTAAATAACAAACGCCTCGCATACGAGATGCGCACGCATCACGCATCACGCATTACGCATCGGCTTTTGGGATCAAAACGCATCGGAGCGCATCGCGCATTTCAAAACCAAGGGTGCACCGGGCAATAGGTCCTCGTAGTCGGTAAGAGAGCCAAAGGCGAACGCTTCACGTACAAGGCGTACACATATTATTTATAAACCACCTTTCATACACAATGCACAATACATGATAACGTAGCATAAATAGCAGGAAAAAAAAACAAGTCTATATATAATCTTGGTAATGATATAAAGTTGAAACAAATAAAAAATAAAATAAAATAATTGTGCTAACAACGATCAAGTCTCAACAACCGCAATTAACTATAAACAAACATAATCCATCATCAACTAAGTAAAATAAGAAGTCAACGTAAAAGCAGCCGATTGGAAAAACAAAAGTCAGCAGTCAATTGAGATAGAAGTCAACAGTAAAAAAGCAGCCGATTGAAAAAAAAAAAAAGCAGAAGTAAAATTACGCAGAGCGATGAAGGCGTGAAGAGGAAGGTTGGACGTAGTCGGTTTGCTCAACACGCGAATTGCTCCGATCAGTCGACCGTTGTGAGAATGTCGGTCGATTAGGTTTTTCTTCAAAACCCACTAAAATAGATAAAAACAAAAGTAAAATAATTAGCCCAATATTTAAGAATGGGTTAATTTGTGATTAATTAGGCCCAAAAGTGAATCGAGAGATAGGCCTATATTAACCACACTAGGTTATAAACCTGCGTATCACATGGGTTGTGTGTGTATATATATAATACTAGTGCTAATACACGCGAACTTCACGTGTTGGACAAAATAATATGTTTTTGAGTATGGAGCAACTCACTGTATTCCCATTTACGACTCGTCGTATATAAAAAAAAAGTTGGTTATAACAACTTGATTTATCAAATAAACAAAGAAAACATGACACATTGAGATTATTTATAATGATAACGATCTGATCCTAATTTAGTCCTTTGGTTAGTCCTTTGGTTGCAATGTTTTTAAAAACTAATTGTACCACATACTAAAAAAAGTATCATGGGTTAATTAATTCGTTCATTGATATTGATATTTATGTAAGTTTGAGTCTTAACTATTCGTTTAGGCATGTTTGATATAATTGAATTGCATCATTCCGCGAAGAAATCAGCGCCAGAGTAACAGTCAAGAGTCGCCATGTTTCAGATCGAAATTAAAAGGATCATGTGGTTGTGCCAATAATTAGAAGGGTCGATATACGATCCATTAAGTAGTTGAATCAATTTGTATGCAAGAGGTGGATGACATATAAAAATATTTAGGACCTTTATTACATAAAATTCATGAACAATATAAAAAAGGACAACAAAAACCTTCAAACATATTATTCCAAAACCAAGTAATAGCTTGTTGAATCACACTTCTTAGCAAGCAACCTTTTTGGTATCATCTTCAATGGAAGCCTAGTTGCACGTTCTTTCAAAGTAACACCACACTTTTTTAACGTCAAATTTCTTTTATTCAATGTCGTCTATGGGACTTGAACCCAATACCTCCCTCTCCCAATGTGTTTAAAGGCTTTGTCGTTGTCAATGGACCACCACCCCATTGGTAGTAACACCACACTTTAATCCCCTTTCTTGAAGCTCAATCTTTAGCCTTTCTATCCCAAGAACCTAAACAACAAAACAATAAATACAGTAGTTACAATATCCCTTTATATAACTCACATCATCTGGTGAATTTTATGACGAATCTAGAGAAACAACCAACCCGTTTTGAAAAAAAAAAGTAGACTTTGACCCATGTTGAGTTGTATAAAAAAATACATGTTTTTTTACCAATTACCTAAGACAACCGACCCGTTTTGACATATATTAAAAAATTCATGTTTTGGTGTATAAAATGCATGCAAAAGGACAAATAAACTACCTTACATGAAATATCTCTGACATGCGTTTTTATCAAATATCACTGACATGCGTTTTTATCAAATAGCACAAATAAAACCTTTTGAGCCCTTTTTATGCATCTCCTCCTTAGATCAAAGCACCACTATTGGCTCTGCCCCAGTTGCAACCATGATAGCAATTGGCGTGGCTAGACCAAGTGTACAAAGACATAGAATAACTACCACTGAAATCGAGAACGTATGTGCAAAATCAAAGTAGGTGCCATTTTGAGGAAGCCAATCTTGTGGGTAAGCTCCAACAACTCCACTAAAGAACCTACACTTAGATTACATAATAATGTAAAAATAAGAGTAAAATGCAATTTGCGTCCCTATGGTATGTCCCAAACATCAACTTGAGCCCCTAAAAACAATTTTTTGCATTCTGAGCCCCTGTGGTATTAATTTCATAACAGTATGAGTCCCTGCCGTCAGTCTTCCGTCAGTTTGACCGTTTGCCAGTTGTGAAAAGTCCATAATACCCCCCACCCTTTAATATCTACACTTAAAGCAGACAATGTTCACCAGTTTCATTATCATCATCAACAGTCTCGACAAAGTTCTCCCAACTCCCAATATCATCATCATCAACAGCTCTCCCAACTCCCAAGATCATCATCATCATCTTCATCGAAGAGATCAACAGATCATCTTCATCGAACATCGAACAGAGGGTTGATTCTGGGTTCATCTTCATCCTCTTCATCAGGTTCATCATCTTCATCAGGTTCATCTTCATCCTCATATTGGTCATTCGATGTGTTTATGTGTTTATATTGTGAAAAAACAGAGGGTTGATTCTGGGTTTGATTTTGGGTTACATTCGATGAAAAACAGAGGGTGAAAAACAGATTTTGGGTTTGATTTTGAATGTGTTTATATTGTGAAAAACAGAGGGTGAAAAATAGAGGGTTGGTTTTCGGTGAAAAACAGAGGGTGAAAAACAGAGGATTGAATGTGTTCCTCATTTTGATTTTTGGTTTTTGGTTTTTGTTTGATTCGATGATAACAGTTATTTGGGTATTTTGGTTTTGATTTGATGATTTGAATGTGTTATTTGGGGTTAGGGTTTAGGGTATCAACTGAGTATATTGTTCAAAATGCATCAAAACAGAGGTTTGCAATGTGTTTTGGTTTTGATTCTTGTTCATCATATTGATTTTCGGTTTGATTCGAATGTGTTCCTCATTTGAATGTGTTTTGTTGTATTAAGAACTGATCGGATCAGATTCGAATGTGTTCCTTATTTGAATGTGTTTTGTTGTACAGAATGGCTGCGGATGTAAAGATACGCAAAACACCAACTACGAAGGCGAGAACACTTGACAACCTCCTAGAAGATGCGGTGCACATAAGGAAGTGATTGATATGAATGAATATAACCCCAGTGGAGCTCTTCGATTTTCCTTGAAATTCCAAAGCTCGCTAATTACATATCTACCACTGGGGTTATATTCATTCATATGAATGAATATAACCCAAGTGGCAGATATGTAATTAGATACACTGGGGTTATATTCATTCATATCTGGATCAGTTTCCCGAAGTGCACCCGTCAATAAAAATCCACAATTGCTTGTGGTCGTATGACGTTTTGTCTCTGTATTGTATGTTACGGTCTTTTGTTATCGAGTCTGTAAGTTCCGTCAACTCTACGAAGTTGGTATGACGTTTTGTCTCTATATTGTATGTATAAAAAGTTTACATTTAATATACAATTTAGGCTTTAATAATTTGTTATATATAGTATAAATTTAATTATTAGATTTCTTAACAAAAAACCAAGAAAAGAATTTAGGGGCTCAGGTTGATATTTCACTCATACAATAGGGACGCAAAGTGTTATTAATATATGCAAAAAGACGGTCTTACCCCTGCCTCTAACAGTCAACCTGACGGCAGGGACTCAAAGTGTTATGAAATGAATACCACAGGGGCTCAGAATGCAAAAAATTGTGATTAGGGGCTCAAGTTGATGTTTGGGACATACCACAGGGACGCAAATTGCATTTTACTCGTAAAAATAATGACCACAACTTTCATTTACTAAGTCAACAGTTATATGTCTCACCATGATGAATAAATTGAGATAAATTAGAGGATGAAGTATTGACTGTCTAACCATCCTACTCGAATCTATAGATCTTACTATTTCATCAAGTGGCATGCTCCTTTGGTCAATGTGCAATAATAAAGGGGATGAGAAATGTCAAATATTCATCTCAAGTAATGTGGGAGGGGATATAGTTCACCAGAGATATGCTAAATAATGTAACTCATGTTTCACCATAGTTTATAGGGTTGAAAAAAAAAAGAATTTTTTGGGTACTAGTATATTCCATCTAAATAATAACACAAATAGATGTGACTTGAATGACACTCACCCAACAATCAAAACATCTTGGCGGATGATGGTTAAAAATCATTCTATCACAAAGTTGCCCCCAAAAGGAAAGAAAGTCACCTTTGAGTAAGCATGGCTGAAGGCATACACGTATGTACACTATAAAAATGTGACCATTTAGCAAAAGCCCATTTATAGGCTTCTCCCTACACCTTTACTATCAATTTAAATTTAAATTTAAATGAAAAGAGAAAGAAGCAATCAGAAATATATCTCTTTCTCTAAAGTCAAGTATATACAAAAATAACTCAGAAGAATAATGTTCATAAGACCTATGTAGTTCGTTTACGATTCAGACTTACTGAAGCTCGAAAATGCAAGTTCTGAAGTCGTATAATCTTTTTTCTATTGGTAACACTTGCATTAGCAACCTTTATCCAGCTGTTAAAACCAAGCCTACATATATAATCAAGTAATCAACCATATTTTATTAGTACAACTGAAAAGATTGTCTATGTTTTTACCAAAACATAACCGAGTTGTTAATGGAAAATAACACAGTCATGAGGAATATAAAGATTTAAGTTGTTAATGATAAAACATACCTGACGGGCCTCTCTCTAGAAAGTCTTTGAGCCTCCCCACTTTGCCTTGAAAAAAAAACATAAAAGAAACAAAGCATGAAATTCATCCTCAATCAAACATATTCCTTATATCATTTGCATCAGAGCGTATGAACAAACTTTGATGTCGATATTTGGTTTTTCAATCAGGTAAATATGAAGATATTACATAATGAGATTATAACCACCAGCTTCATATTCCCTGACTTTAACAACCCGAGTTAGTCGGATAACATTCTGTCTGAACTTTGCAACAACTTTTCTACCAGAACCAACACTGTCTATGCAATACAAACAATGCCAATCTTCAAAAGGAACACCCTCCAGTCCCAAACAAACTGCAAGCCAGAACCCACATCATCTCATAAGCAAATGTAAATGCTGAACTCTGTTCCGAGCTTAAAGGGTTGCTGGTAAGCAGCCCTGTGTGTCCTCCTTTCCAATCTGCTTCCACCAAAAGTTGAAGCTGGCTCAAAGCTCTGCAAAAGGGAAGTTAAAATCTAGTTACCAAATCAACATATACTAAAAGAAACAATCTCACGTCTTGAGAAACTTTAATTAATAGCCACTTACACTTCGTTTGCTTTGCCTCCCGCAAGTCGATGTCCTGTTCGAAATACAAACATACAATTAAACAAACAATTCAGAATCAAATTTAAGCAAATTTAAAAATAAATTTAGAGGCATTCATCTCAATTAACCAAGAACAAACCTCCCATGTTTGCTATCCGTCGAAGACGAAACACGTGAACTCAAAGTACGTACACCGGAACATTTTGTCCTTTTGCTATAAGGTCAAAGACTTTATGAAATTCAAATGCACCAGGATCTATGGAAATCTGTTCAGTAATAGAAATTAAATATTACCGGACTCGGTCCAAAGAAGATGTTTGTTTAAGAAGAAAAAAAACTTTTTGACCTTCATAGCCCTTATCCCATTCTGAATCAATTTGCTTTAATGTGTAAAGTCTATGCCAGAAATAATCTTCCGAATGAACATTTAAAAAAGGAGATTGTAAATATCATCATATAACAGTCAGTAATCCAATTTACTTGTTAGACCGATTTTTGCACAACCTTGGATGCATCCTAAGCTTTATGCTCATTGGAAAAAAAAAAGTGAAACATTGACAAAAAAATATAGCGCATACCTTCTCAATAGTACCGATCTGTGATTTCTAGACCCTTGTTCCTTTGAATGCTCCACTTTTGTCTTGTACCAAAAGAACCCAAACATGATATAATTTTAACTTCACTTAAAGAGTATACTGTTATACATTTAAAACTTCTAGTGAACATACTTTTTAATAAATAAATTTAAAGTTTTTTTTCTAATATTTAAAAGTTGCCTATTGTAATACTAGTATGAAACCCGCGCGTTGCGGTGGGAACATGATACGCATCAGACAACAATCAGGTGGTTAATGAACTGAGGATCATGAGAGGTTGTACAACCTAATACAAATATCAAATATTAGTTACACATAAGGTTTATCCGTTTAATAGTGAAACCAAAATTGACCCATTCATAAGTAAACGGGTCGAAATTGTCACCGCAATGGAAAGAATAAAAGTATACAGTCCACAACTGAAAGCAAACATCTGGTGGTGACTTGAAGCCACATTATCCCCACATGTCTCATTCAAAACATAAGCAGCCACCCATGCACCTAAAACAGAAAAATCAAGAAAATTATTGTAACCAATAGGAACGAAATAACGGTAAGTTACATGCCAATATGTTACTTCCATTGTTAAACTAAAATTCCAATAAGATGAATGTACACCGTTTATGACTTCAATATTTGGTGTAAATTCATTAGATTATATATCGAAGTTCAATATATAAATAGAGGCATAATGTAATTGATGAGAGGTTTAAAAAAATATTTGCAATGCCAAATTTAATACATACCAACTAAAAACATATGTACAATGCCAAATTTAATACGTACCAACTGAAAACATAGTTACAAGTATATATGGCCCGCCTAAGGTCCTTGAGCTCATCGAATTTGAGCTCAATATGATGAATTGCTCCGGTGATACAAACCAAAGAGGCAATATATACAACAGGAAAACAAATATAAAGTCCAACCCAGTGAGTCCCCATATGGCATGGATTATTTAGAGGCTGCTTAATGTGAAGTACTACATCAACAAACTTGTATATTAACATATGGCACAAGTGTAATTGAGATAAAGACATGAACGTATACACAAGCATATATACATAGATAAGAAAACAATATTATTGAAACTAAAAGTAGTTATAAACAGCGTTTAATATAAAGGAGTTAGATATGAAATAATAGAACTAAAACGAATTTACACATCCATTGCTATAGGGAGCATAACAATTAATAAACTAAATAAGTTAAATCATACACTTTTAGTGACCTTCCATGCACGTGTTTGACTGGTTTCCTGTTTAGTTACTATTTAATTCACTTGTTTAACCCGTTAATAGGTAAAACACAACCCGTAACAACTCATTCATAAGTAAACACATCAAAATTGCCACCTCCCATTATCACATTTTACTGAAGGCGAAGCGAAGTACAACAAAGCAGTTAAAGACCAACTGTCTTACATGGCCCAGGCTACCCAGGGTAGAAGAGGCAACAACTCAACAACAATCTAAATCCATGTGGACCCTTGACCCAAACTGAAACCAAGAAAATTACTATACGATGAACCTTTAATATGATTTCAATTACTAAAGAAAAAGAAGATAAACCTGCCCAGAGATAAAAGGATTGCCACCAATGCCTCCTATGAAACAGGGGTGGATGTATATTAGTGTAAGGGGTGGCGTCCGCTACGGCTTGGCGTTCACGCGGTAGTGTAAAATTAGTGTAAATTTTGGAAAAATTTAATGTTTTTTCGATTTCGTTACCGCTTATTTATAAAACGTTACCGTTTGGCACGAATCCTAGATCCGCCACTGCTATGAAACCTCACAACATTAAGAGACATCTGCATAACGTATAAAGAAAATATTAACACAAGGACAACTGAGAGTGATACTCTAGTGCTTTCAATTCCTCCAAGCATTGTAATGCCTCATGTAGCATCTAGCATACGAACACTTAAAAATTCCTCGAATTAAAAAACCATTTTTCTCTTGAGTTAATCATGATTTTTCGCCTTCCCCTTCGAAGGCACAGCAGCAGACTGTTGAAAAAAAAGGTACAAATACAAGAGACGTATGTGAAAAAAGGTACAAATACAAGGAAGGCGCATTGATCACACCCTAGTCTATGTTTATAGATACTAAAAAACAGAAAAATAAACCAGTTACTTACCTGTCTTCCAATTATGTTTACAAGAATTGCTTAAGAAAGTCAAAACTAATTTTAGCAAAATAATGTTCAAGCAGGTAGCATCTCAGTTCTAATAGTAAGTGACATATTTGTTTTCTTTATATCATTTTCAAGTATTCTTAATTTTTATTAACCAACAAAAACCGGACTTCAAACTTGAATAACTTACTCAAGTGAGACAACCAAATAACTTGAGGGACACTCCCCTACTCTACTTAAAAATCTTTGAGGTGGACCTCACGCCCTAACAACAATCCCTCATCTCACATTGCAGTAATTAAAGAAAGAAACATAAAAGAATCTTCATATAATCTATCGCAAATATATAACGATGCTGGCAAAAAATAACAAATAAACTTCAAATAATACTGCTATGGAAACCACAAAAAAAATCAACAACCTAATTCAACAGTGCAAAACTGGAGTTAAAATAACATATGAATACAAATTACAACTTTATATACCTTACATATAATTTGGTTTTGCTTACCTTAATCTACATCATGCAGTTTCTAGGTGAATGACCAGCCTCTGATCCATCTTCAGATTGAACTATCAGTATCCGAATCTGCAACGATAGCATCTACAGGATTAGAACAATATGACCAAACATATATGATTACCTTTAATACAATCCGCCAATTAAAACAAAATAACCAGCATATTTACCGCTTGAAGAGGATCCAGAATCACTGCTAGAACTGTTGGCATTATCTTCTCCCCTTCCTTGATTAAGAAGGATGCTAGAAAGAGTATTTTCATCTGTTTAAACAGTAAAAAGCACCGACTTTTAACTAATGAATTGTAGAAACATTAATTAACATTAAGTCAGCGTAATTCTTGAATAATATTTCTTGTTTTATTTTCTTTGGAGGCCTCTAGAATTGATGTTGAAGAGTTCTGCATTAAATCATCATTGTCAAAACAAGTTCACTTTCTTGAAGACATTTAAAACATTATATTACAAACAAAACTATAAAAGATGCAAAAAAGAATCCACCAAACAAAAACAGACCTGCTTCCGCATTGCTTTGTCAACATCAACATTCGTATCAAAATTCTCTGACTCTACTTGAACAAGCATATCAATCTCCATCTCAGCAATCTCTGGTTTCACTCTAACCTACAAAATGTTTTTTTATTATATTATATTATATTTTTATTTTTTATTAGCATGTGTCTTCATATTATTTCACAATATGAAGATGATGAGTGAGACATAAACATAAACACCTGGTGTGTAGAATACAAACCTGAGAAAGTTGATAGAAGAGAGCCCCACATGGGCGTGGCCATCAAATTTCATGTGAAACAAAATCAAAATTGAAACTAATTAAATTTGAGTTTGCGACAATCACTAACATTTATATTTCAGAAATTTAATGTGAATGTATCTGGTGATACATTGGACTGTTTTTTCAAAAATTTTAGGGTAATTAAACAACATACTCAGCATCCTGTAACACTAAAATACAACAAATTTACAGAAACAATACATAGTGGAGGTTAGGGCAATCGATAGTGACAACCGGAAGCATACCATGAAGTTCATCAATCTGGAGATGTACCGGAGATGTTTGTAACTGATGAAGATTGAGAAGGTCATGAAGGGCGATTGAGAGGCAAACGATGTGATTGCAATTTCAACGTTCAATTTCCATTGAATATGAAGCGACCCTTCTGAGGATCCAGGTTAGATTATCATGTATTATAAGAATTGAAAACAGGTTAGGGGGAAGATGAGAGTCATCTCCATTGATGTAAGCTTTAAGACTCGAAAATCAGGTTATAGGGAAGATGGGAACGGCCGACTACCAAAAGGTCGCATATTCAGTTGAAGAGTCCATCCTTAAATGCGCAGTGATGAGATAGAGCAAGGTGAAATCCCTGTATTGCCACTAAGTGTCTTAAAATTTTTGAACAATTTCCTTATTTACCCCTTTAAAATAGCTTCTACTTTCTTGTACATGATGCTTCAAGATTTATACATGTGGTAAAATTACAATCTTGTACATCTGAAATGCTTTATATAGTATTATAGATAAACATACATTTACCATAATTTTACATCGGATGAAAGTTTACCCATTTGCATGAGTAGCATCATAACATGCAAAACAAAAGCAGGTGAGAAAATTTAAGTGTAATTTTTAAATAAAAATTAATGAAATAGAATGTATTAATTTCAATAAAGTTACATATCAATGGGTCAATTTGAGTGGTCCTTCTTTTCCATCCGAAATGGGTCTACTGGAAAAAATGGATGAAGATAATCCAGCTAGTGCATTATATAGTCTATGTTTTACTACAATAAACTAAGTTGCCATATTGGGCGGTCCTTACTTGAAGCGAGTCACCCACCAACTATTGATGCCCATTGGAGGAGTTGTGTCTTCTGCACAAAATAGTCACAATCACAAAAGGAAAATATCAAACAAACAATTTCAATGCGTACTTCCTAAATAGTGTTTGTTCAAAGATTAAACTTATTTTTTTAATCATATTGATTGGTTTTTGTTTGGTTCATTACAACCTTGTAAGATTAAATATATTTAGTATATTTAATCTATGGCCATTATAATCAATTTACATAATAATAGATCATTATATATTAAACCTATTAAATAATTAGTGGGTAATTGTTGATGGACCATATTACCCTTAATGACTAATTATGGTTTCCTCTTGGGTGTATCTAGAGAGTCTATATATAGAAGCTAAGGGTTGCACTAAGAGATGCTCACACACAACCTATTCTTAACATCATAATTCTCTCTCTCTCTCTCCATAAGATTCTAAGCCCCTAGAATCGGTACTACCATCAAGCACGTACACCCTAAGGAGGAACCAGATCGTACTGACAAAGATGTCGAACTCAATGGCTTCGTCTCTGACTGGATTCTCTGCTGGCCTTGCTGCCGTTACAGGTATGTAATTACATGTTTTCCATTATGTTTAAACGGAACTGACCAACATGTGGTATCAGAGCTTATGTTGATAAATCAGTTCTGTTATGTATCCATCAATCTGGAATAAAATCTGGAAAACAAGACTCAAGAACAATTTTCGGATAAAAGTTATTGTTTGGAAATCCATGTTCTAAATAAGATGTTTAAACACATCCTAACTAATAATTTCGAAATCTAAATAAGGAACTATAAAGATTTTCAGTTTTCGAATTCCAGAATTTATGTGTATGTTCTTAGTGTTCTTAAATGTTCATAATAAAATTCGCATCGGAATGGTACACGGTTGAATCTCAATGAAACTAGACTTTCATTTTTTTATTCGAGCACTATCGATTATAATCACTTTTGATAGTGTTAGTGGTGCAAGTTTTTGATGGTACTTTAATAATTGTTCACTTTAATAATTGTTCGCTTTAATAATTGTTCATCATGATTTGAGTTCACATTTAATTAACATTAGTGGTGCGAATTGATAATCGGCAATATATTCCATTATGTATACATAAGATATTATCACTCACTAAGTTAATATATTTAGTTTATGGAATATATTAGTTCATACTAATTCCAACTTATGTCATATATTAATATATTTATTAAATAATATACATTACATATTAAATAATATACAATCATAATTTCAAACATGCTTAAAATGACGGACATGTAGTAACTAGAAGGGTTACGTACCGGTAGTTGAGAACTCCTGTCTAGGCTGGCATTCGTACAAATCCAATTAAAGGACCCGTTGCCTACCTGGGGACTATCAATGAGAGTACCGATACCTATTAGGCCAAAGCATGTCCATCTAATCAATTAAAATGGTTTTGTAAACACTTAATCAGAATCAATAACCTTTTACAAAACCAAAATAGCTTAACTTGAATGAGCTTCTGATATATCACTTCTGGCCAAAGCTGATTTGATACATCTATTTATTATTCAAGTATTACAAAAGCTATGTTAATTATGCCTTACAAACGTGAATGTTTAATTTCTGGCCAAAGCTGATTTAACTCATTCATTTCTTGCATATTTAACAAGTGCATAACTAGGTAATTGTCTCATTTCTGGTCAAAGCTGATTTGTCACAATTACTTTGCACACATACTTAAATGATTACATTTCTGCCCAAAGGTGATCTGTCTTCATTTAAGTAGAATTTTTAGTCTATTATTTTGATGTTAGTAATAGACAATATCACAGCTTCATAACTAAAATGGTCATTACTTATGCCTGCCTTAGTATGGCATTCCCTTAGATCACGTTAAGGCTTCTAACTTAGTATCATAATTCGCTCAATCTTATCTCCACTCTCAGCACCCAACTGTGGGATTCCACCATTAACTGGGGATAACTTTGCTGCATGGAAAGACTCCCTCATGCTTACTCTTGCTCTACTGGACTTTGATTATGCTCTCAGAGAGACTGAACCTGCTGTACTCACTGCTTCTAGCACACCTGCTGAACAGATTACTCATGAGAAGTGGACCAGGTGTAACCGCATGTCTCTCATGTTTATGAAGCAGTCCATTAGCAATGCTATCCGAGGAGCCATTCCTGATTCTGGTAATGCTAAAACCTACTTGGCTTCTGTGGAGGAGCAGTTCAAAGGGACGTCTAAGGCACACGCTAGTACCCTTATCCTCAAGCTGGTGATGACTAAGTATGATGGGAGGAGCGGCATTCGTGAACACATCATGATGATGAACGACATGGCCCATAAACTGAAGGGACTAGACATGGCGATTAGTGATGGTTTTCTCGTACACTTCATCATAACCTCTCTTCCTTCTTCCTATGAAGCATTCAAGATCAATTACAACACTCAGAAGGACAAATGGACAATGAGTGAGCTGATCGCCATGTGTGTGCAAGGAGAAGAGCGTATGAAGATGGATAGGACCACTGATGTTGCTCACCTCACTACCTCCAGCTTTAAGAAGAGGAAGAACAATCACTCAAGGAGGGATGCTTCTAAAGTCCAAAAGCCTAATACAAGTACGCCTTCCAGCTCTAAGAACTCCTTAGGCAAACCTTACTGCAAGTTCTACAAAAAAAATGGACATAAGCAGAAGGAATGCCCTGACTTTAAGGAGTGGCTGGCTAAGAAAGGTAACGTTTTTTTATGATACTTGAGTCCTTTAATTTAAATGTTCCTATTAATTCTTGGTGGTTTGATTCTGGTACTATGACCCATGTCACTAACTCTACTCAGGGATTCCTTACAATCCGAAGGCTGGGAAGAAACCAAAGAACGCTTAAAGTTGCGGATGATCAAGAATTAGAAGTGAAGGCCATTGGAACCTTACAATTATTTATGAAAACTGGTTTATGTATTAAACTTTATGATACCTTATATGTTCCCGGGGTAACTCGGAACCTTGTATCAGGACCAAAGTTAGACATAGACGGTTTTGTTTGTTCTCATGGTCATCACAAACTCTCTATTCTTTATGATTCTGTTGTTTTTGGTACTGGCATTATTGACGGTGGTCTCTATAGATTAGAACTAGATGATAATTTTTCCAAAACTTTGTTGTCGTATAACATTAATGAATCACTCACAAAGATGAAAGAGAAACGAGACTTAGAGACTTCGTCCATGTTGTGGCATCAACGTTTAGGCCACATCTCAAGAGAACGATTAAATCGTCTCGTAAAGGATGAAGTTTTACCTCCTCTCGATTTCTCTGATTTTGGAACATGTGTCAAATGTCTTAAAAGTAAAATGACATTAGCAAATAAGAAATGTGCCACTAGGAGCTCTAATTTATTAGAACTTATTCATACTGATATTAGTGGTCCCTACCAAATCACTGGCATAACAGGACATACTTCATTTATCACTTTTATTGATGATTAAACATGTTGTGTTGTGTGTATAAGTACTTGTGCCTCATGTTTTATTTTTGTGAAGACGTGTTGCCATCATATCATTAAGGGGGTAGCCTACGTACCCTAACAACGTTGTAATGGGAACAATAAATTTGTGTCTAGAAGCGGCGCATGACGCAAGACCTCAAAGAAGGGCCTTGCTCAAGTGTTTTGTGTTAGGATCTAGAAAAGGACCTGAGGAAGAGGAACTGAGGAAGGTCCTGGGGAAGGACCTTGGTAGAAGGGCCTGAGGAAGGACCCTGAGGAAGTACCCTGTGAAAGGACCTAGGAAAGGTCCTGAGGAAGGACCGAGTGGAAGGGCCTGAGGGAAGACCCTGTGAAAGGACCTGAGGAAAGGCCAGGTGGAAGGGCCTGAGGAAGGACCTATGGAAGGACCCTGTGGAAGGACCTAGGAAAGGTCCTGAGGAAGGACCGGGTGGACGGGCCTGAGGGAGGACCCTGTGAAAGGACCTGAGGAAAGGCCAGGTGGAAGGGCCTGAGGAAAGGCCAGGTGGAAGGACCCGTGGAAGGACCAGGTGGAAGGACCAGGTGGAAGGGCCTTGTACTAGTAAAATATTATTATTTTACATCGGTAAGAGTGTTGCATCATTACTTTTTTTTCTTTTTTCAAAAAGTAAGGTCACATCATCTTGGGAAGACAAAGACTTAGCCTTTTTTTCCTTCCTTTTTTTTGGTCAGAATAGTGAAAGTCAAATGAAGACAAGGTAATTAATGTATAGGGTTTGACCCTAGCTTTAGACATGTACTGTGTGATGCAGGAGCTGTACGCATAGCTTAGGGGGTAAAATGCTTGTGACAGAAAAGTTTTGTTAATTCTTGTCATATAAAATATTATTTTATCATATCAGTTTTTCAACTAACGTACTTCCCCCTTTTTTTTGTTTTTTTTTTTGAAAAGTAAAGACCAAGTTGGCATGTTAATACCCATTAAGCAATACATGTTGTTTGTTATGTATTCATGTTTGCGTATCAATATTTTTTGACAGAGTAATCCCATGTTTTCCATGGGAGCCAATATTTCACACAAAATAATGTGTGTATTTTGGACTGAAGCGTTAAAAGCAGCTGTTCATATACTCAATAGAGTTCCTTCTAAGTCTGTCCCTAAAACTCCTTATGAACTTTGGACAGGAAGGAAACCGAGTCTTAAATATATGAAAGTATGGGGCTGCATTGCTGAAGCAAAACTTTACAATCCTTTCCTAAGGAAACTTGACCCTAAAACAGTTACCTGCTTCTTTATCGGGTATCCTGATCACTCAAAGGGTTATCGTTTCTATTGCCCTTCCCATGTCACCCGAATTGTTGAAACCAAGCGTGCCGCGTTCCTGGAGGATTTCAAGGTCAGTGGGAGCAGTACTAACCCTTACGAAGATTTGCAAGAAGTACAAGACGCGGGGGGGGGGGGGGAGAGACTCGTCGTTTACCATTACTCCGTTTACTCCTCTTGTACCCGATGCAACAACTGCACCTGATATCACTGCACCAACTCCCAATTCACCTCCACAATCAGAACCCATCATACCTCATAACGAAGGCACATCAAACACCCAAAACCAAGACAACGCTGGAACCGAAAATCAACTCAGGAAGTCGTCTAGGCTCAGAAGGCCTACTAATTGGGATGATTATGTTACCTACCTGTCTGAAGCTGATATGGATGTCGGAAAGCAAAATGATCCTATCTCTTATAATGAAGCCATTAACAGTGATCAGTCTTCTGAATGGAATAAAGCGATGAATGATGAGCTTGAATCCATGAAGCAAAATGACGTTTGGGATTTGGTAGAATTACCCAATGGTGTCAAACCAGTAGGATGTAAATGGGTGTTCAAAACAAAACTGGATCCGAATGGAAATGTTGAACGCTTCAAAGCGAGATTGGTTGCAAAGGGCTACACTCAAAAAGAGGGAATTGATTATCAAGAGACCTTTTCACCTGTCTCTCGTAAAGATTCATTACGGATCGTTATGGCCCTAGTAACTCATTTTGATTTAGAGCTGCATCAGATGGACGTTAAAACCGCTTTCCTTAATGGAGACTTAGACGAAGATGTGTACATGAAACAACCTGAAGGCTTTAAACCTGAAGGTCAGGAACATCTAGTCTGTAAGTTGAAGAAATCCATATACGGGTTGAAACAAGCATCACGTCAATGGTACCTCAAGTTTGATGTAGTCATGAAGAAACAAGGTTTTGCAAAGAATCAAGTGGATCAATGCACCTACCTCAAGATAAGTGGGAGCAACTTTACTATACTTGTCCTTTACGTAGATGATATTCTATTGGTAAGTAATAACTCTCGCATAACTTCGACATGAAGGATCTCGGAGATGCTTCTTACGTCATTGGCATCGAAATTCACCGAGATAGACACAAAGGGATCTTAGGATTGTCTCAAAAGGCTTACATAGATCGTGTCATTACACGTTACAATATGCAACAGTGCAAGCCCTCCGTCTCTCCAGTAGTTAAGGGAGATGTTTTCGGTTCTTTCCAATGTCCGACAACAAAGGTTGAAAAGAAGCAAATGAGTCAGATACCTTATGCGTCAGTAGTCGGGAGCGTGATGTATGCTCAAGTCTGTACTCGCCCAGATATTGCTTATATTGCTGGTATGCTAGGCCGTTATCAAACTAATCCTGGCCCAAATCACTGGAAAGCAGCTAAGAAAGTACTTCGATATCTTCAAGGGACGAAAGACTACAAACTAAATTATAGAAGAAGTGATCATTTAGAAGTGGTGGGTTATTCTGATTCTGACTTTGCCAAATGCAAAGATGACAAGAAATCCACTTCGGGCTATATCTTTATGTTAGCAGGCGGACCCATTTAATGGAAGAGTCATAAACAACAGTTAACTACAACTTCCACAATGATGGCAGAATACATTGCTGTGTACAACGCAACTTGTCATGGAATGTTACTTAGAAATCTGATCACTGGACTCAAAATTGTTAATTCCATTTCTAGACCATTGAAGCTTTATTGTGATAATTCAGCTGCCGTTAGTTTCTCGAACAGTAACAGTTGGACTGGAGCTGGTTTATATCTTGATACGAAGTACTTGTTCGTACGTGAATGAGTTGAGGAAAATAATCTTTGTATTGAGTATATAAGTACTAAAAATATGCTTGCGGATCCGATGACTAAAGGTCTCCCACCTAAAGTTTTTGAAGAACATGTTTCTAATATGGGACTTACTAAAGACCTTATTTAAATGCATATTGTACTTGCTTACGTTTTAATTAATGAAATTTCCTCAGTTTGATTTTGTATGTATCTAACATATGTTCTGTGCATATAATGACATATAGACAAATATAAATACATATCAAACGATAAAGGGCTTACTTGAATATTTTGATCATAACTGTTAGGTTTTAGATTGATGTTGTAGTATGACTAATGGGGGTCCTGAGTCGAATGATGATTCAACGGCTGTATTTCTCTGCTACGGTTCTTGGTTTAAAGCTAAAATGAGTGTTAACTCCTGATCAGGCTTATCTAATACTCATAGTAAATGATTACTCGGCCAAGTGGGAGAATGTAAGATTAAATATATTTAGTATATTTAATCTATGGCCATTATAATCAATTTACATAATAATAGATCATTATATATTAAACCTATTAAATAATTAGTGGGTAATTGTTGATGGACCATATTACCCTTAATGACTAATTATGGTTTCCTCTTGGGTGTATCTAGAGAGTCTATATATAGAAGCTAAGGGTTGCACTAAGAGATGCTCACACACAACCTATTCTTAACATAATAATTCTTTCTCTCTCTCCATACGATTCTAAGCCCCTAGAATCGGTACTACCATCAAGCACGTACACCCTAAGGAGGAACCAGATCGTACTGACAAAGATGTCGAACTCAATGGCTTCGTCTCTGACTGGATTCTCTGCTGGCCTTGCTGCCGTTACAGGTATGTAATTACATGTTTTCCATTATGTTTAAACGGAACTGATCAACAAACCTAACTCATATTCCTAAATAGGTGCACAACCACAAAACAAATTCAACCAGATGCATATATTAGAAAATCAAATGCCTTAAGTTAATAATATGAGAGGGAAGGTAACAGACTCATGAGTTGGAGTTGCTCAGTGCAGAGGATGCATGTACATAAACATGGATCATTGGCTTGTTTCTTTTCATGTTTGATTTAATATTTATTCTTTTAAGTTAATAATATGAGTTATTATATCTACTTTTTTTAAGGAAGCGACATTTTTATAGCAAAATTGATTGGTTGCTAATAGTTAAATGATTTTTTAAGGATGCAACTTCTGAATTTGAGAGGACACGTAACAGACTAAAGAGGTATGACAGTAATATTAAAGAGAACGCACTGAACGCCATGTGACAACTTGTGCAAATTCCTGAACGTTTCATTTTACTGTGTAATTTCATGTACGTTAAATGAATTGAATTTGGTGATTTATTTTATTTGAACGATTGTGTGCTTGGTAATGTGTAATGTGAATTATGTGAAACCGAAAACCGAAACTGAAATATGGGAATATGTTATTTTGTGAGACGAAGTGTTGTAGTATGTTACTTTGCGATACGAAACGTTTTATTTATTTATTGCATGTAACTCGCGGAACCGACACGTTATAAACCCAACCCGCCACCCATACCCCTCCTTGCGCCACAATTAGGCCCAACCCCACCCCATGTCCCCCATGCGAATTAGTAAGCCCAACCTACACCTTCTTGTTCCTTGCTGCCCCTTAGCCCAACCACCCTTGTGTTTTAATTATACATACATGGCTTTGGGAACTAGAAAATCAAAACAGAAACCCTAACACCCTCTAGGGTGCGACGGCCAGGAGGAACCCCCCCCCCCCCCCCTTTGCGCAAACTAGATCCTTGTTCAGCTTCTTGATTCGCCATTCACTTCCTCGTAATCCCTTCTCTTGCTCCAAGGTTAGTATTCTTGATTTGGATTGTGATTCTTGGTGTGATTTTGTAGAAACATGGCTGTGATTTTTAGTTAACATGCTAGGGTTTTGTTGTTGCATGATTTATTTCGATTGGGTATGCGATTTGTTGAATTAATCGATAATATGTATGCATAAATGATCATTGGCTGCGTTTTTGTGAAAAATCATCATGTGTTATATCTACGGTTTGTGATTATTGACATGGTTAGATGGTAATTGATGATTAGCCTGCTGTTGGTTGTTATTAGGAAGGGTTGGGATCGTTTACACGCGTTTTGGTGTCGTTTGATTGTAAAACAGAATGCTGATTGATGAAAACAGCCAACTTCAGTTGCCTGTAAATGGACCATTATAAATCGAAATTTTGATTTTCTAAAGTCTAAATTATACGTTTTCGAAAAACTCTTCAAATGGCGCTGGAATCATATTTTTCTGAGGTAGTTTGCTATTTTTAAAGGCCCGTTTTGTACAGCAGCAAAAGTTGCGTTTTTCTGCAAAAAATGTGTGTTATGTTTTTTTGTCATAACTTGAAATCTGGACAGGGTTAGCTCATGAAATTCTTATAGTAGATGGCCACGGTTGTCGTCGTAAATCTCCAAGTGAAATTTCGTCAATCGGACTTACGATGAATTTTTCCGTGGAATGCAGTCAGAAAGTGACGAATCTGATTGCAGCCCGGTTAATGAATTTTATAAAATAATTAGTGACGAATCTGACTGCAGCCCGGTTAATCAATCGGACTTACACAATGTGATGTGGACCGTTTAGAACATTCTGTAAAATTTTGGGAATTTTTGGAACAATTTAACTATTTTATTAAAATACCCGAAAACAGCCAAGTTTTGGATGTTAAAGCTGAAACAATATAAGTAGTGATTTACGTGTCTAAATGTCGGTTATGTTATCTGATAATGATCCAACTTGTTATATGTCAACGAAAGTGTTACGTGAAATATCGTGTACTTGCTCTTGAGTAGTTATAGGTGGAATGTATATATGGGCGTGAACTGTCAAAGTGAGTGCATGTTATGTGGTAGATGCGTGTAGGAACTTTGTGCCCTATTTGAAACCACTAATGGACTAACTGGTAATCAAACTAGGACGTGATTGACCGACCTTGACTGTTAGCTATTTTTAAGAGTCAAACCGAGCAACCAAAGGTGAGTTCACACTTTTCTACAAAGCATGGGATTCCCGATGGTTTGGGAATGGGTTAAGGAACAACAACTATCCCCCTTGGGTGGGATGCAACCCGCGTATTCTCCTTGGGTAGAATACGTACCTCGGTCCTACTTGGGTAAGACAACCTTAAACTTACTAGACAACAACTCTATCATGAAGTCCCTCATTTTTGTATCGACTTAATCGTCGGGCCATTGGCGAACGGGTCATTAGTTAAATAGCGTTATTTGGTCTGACAAGCCTCACACCGTGCCGCAGAGGACGGGGGTGGACTAATGTACTTGGGCACTTAGTCAATGATGATAGACATTGACGCTGGGCACTTAAACATGACTTAAGTCAGTAGTTGATATGGTAACGGGTCTAGTGGTTTACAACATGGGGTAGCCCCCACTGTATATAGTTCTGGGAACATGGAACTGGATAACTTTTGGTTTTCGAAACAACTTAACAACTTATGGTTTTTGGAACAACATTAAAACAGACAACCAACTGTGAACTAGCCAACATTTTTGTTAATACATTACTACATGCTTTGTAGGTCGTTAGGTTATTTTGCTGGAGCTTGCATTGGAGAAGGAGTCGTTGTGGGACATGAAACGATGTGCGTTCATGAGAAACTTTATGAAGCTTTAAACTTATATTTTGGTTTTGAACTTAATGCTTCCGCTGTTAATTTAGACTTTGCTAAATTGTTTGACACGAATTATATTGTTTGTGTTGGGTTTTATTTACTTACTTATATTGTTCAATATGATTGGTGGCTTGATCCTGGTTAGTCACGCTCCCTGCGGTGATACTCCGCTTGTGGATTTTGGGGGTGTGACACGCCATCACGACAATTGACAAGGTTAATAAACATAAATATCAACTGAACAGGTAAGTTCAATTTGGTGATTATAAGAAAAGATCCTACATGATTCTAAGAGAAGATCAGTGTTTTCTTACAGGATCGTTTTTGTGAACTATAATAAATGTTAGTGGAATCTAACACAACCACACGGGACAGCTTGGAGGCGAGTCAATGCCGGACAAAACTCAGTCAAAGCTGGCCAGTTAACAAACGGGCCGGGTCAACATAAATGAAGCATACAAGGAGGTATACTCAAACTCGATAACTCGATTAACTAATTTGTTTACCTGATTATTTAGATATTACAGTTAAGAGTCAGTTGCATAGTAATTAGTAAATAAATATTTGACCAATGTTGGTTAACCATCTTTTGCCATTTATTCTACCAATACAAATAAGAACTATAGTATAAATATTAATACAAATCTTTCTTAAATAAATTAGATGGCTTTGACTTGTTTAACCTATCTGTCTCATTTCAGTTTTTGCTACTTATAACCTTTGTTGTCAATGCCCACTAGACTCGCTCCTAGGCCCACTTTCCAAGCCCAGCGCAACAGATAGATTTATGATTGATGGTTTCCCAATAAGCGAGGGGAAACCTTGACTTTCAATCTGTTTAACACGCTTTAGGAGGCTTTCAATATGTTTGACACACTTTAGGAGGCTTTCAATCTATTTGACACATTTGGGTCATTTTATTTTTAGCTAATATTATATTGGGGAAAGTTTCTGTACAAATAAAGTTAACGCACTAAACGTACGAATAGCATGAAAAAGCAAAAAGCACACGGTGGCATTTTTGTAACTACCTGCTTATAGGGTAATTATCAAAATTACTCTACAAAATGATATTGTAGAGTAATTTTGATCTTGTAGAGTAATTTTGTAAAATTTTCTTGTAGAGAAATTTTGTAAAATGTTCTTGTAGAGTAATTTTAAGCAAAAAAACTACACCTCACGAAAAAAAAAACCCAAAAAACCTAACCCCCGCCCCCCACACACACACAAACTAAAAGCTAAAAACTAAACCATAAAGCTAAACACCATAACTAAATGCTAACAAAATTACTCTACAGGATCATTTTACAAAATTACTCTACAAGATCATTTGTAGAGTAATTTTCAATTGTATGTTGTTTTATAAAAATATTCTTTTTAAGATTTTAAGGAGAAATAAGTAGAATCAATTTTGAAGTATTTTAACAGCTAAAATAAAATTATACCTTTCTTATCCTTCTATCTTCTTGTAAGTTGGGATTTCTTCTGTAAGTGACCAATCCAGCCTATATTTTCCCTACGACCTCCTGTCTAAGCGGTACTTCATCAGGCTTCAGGATTCCAGGTTTTACAAATTATGAACTTTCATGATAGAAGATAAAAGTTTATACAAAGGATTATTTTATTTCATAATTGTTCTCCCGAAGGAGAACTTCTTGATATTACATATTATCTCCTTAGGAGGAGATTCTACTCACACATAATTCACAAGGAAAGATTAAAAGATGAGAGAGTGAGGGTTGGGTTTCGATGCTTAACACTAAAATCTCTTTCCTTTATATAGAGGAAATTGATTTTTACAACAAACTATAATATCCTTTATTCGTCATGCATGACATTTTTTTTTTCAATCGACATATCCATGTGTTGGGTCCAATTCTCTAGTGTCTTCGTCTGAAAAGTAGTTGTTATCTTTAGTAGAGGGACCACTTGAATTTTCCTCGGTGGAGATTTCTTTACAGCATATGCAATGATGGTTTTCATGTGCACCTTGCATTATTTGACAGAGTTTGTCATGTGGTTGGACTTACATCAACTTTATTAAAGATAATGCGCTTTTCTGTTCTTTCTAAAGCCTCTTTTTCATGCTTTGGTAGCGGGGTTCCACAGTAACTTGTGATGATGCAGTTACGACTGCAATAATTCACTTTATTAAAGCTTCCCGCTTTAATACTTTGAAGGTTGCTTAGGATTTTAAGAATCCTTTAGCCCTAATTTCAACCCAGTTTTCGTGGTCTTTATGATCCTCAGTCATTACCTTTGAGGGATTAACGGTTCTTGCTTTGGCGAGTCTGATTTCTAGGTGATGGTAGTTTTGGAAAGACGTTCCATGATACCAATCTGGAAGTGTAGAGTTACACTTAATGAAGATGTTTGCATCTTTTGCTGCAGCAATCTTCTTTCGAAAGTTTTTTAACGCTTTCTTTATTCCTTCTGGAAACATGCTTATTTCAAGCAGATTAGGGCAAGGGTAAATGAAGTTTATTAAACCAGCAGAGAATGCTAGTGAAACAAGTTCTGGACTTGCACCTGGACAAAAGATAATGAGACTTTTAGTAGCCTTGTCTTATGTATAGATATGCTCGAATTCAAAATCATTTTGACTAAGAGCTCTAGCTTTGGACCAAATCATTCTAAATCCCTCCAATGATATTGCGTCTTTTTCTTCATTAAAGAATGGTTTTGAGAAAGTTTTCTTGAATTCAATAATCCTTTCTTTTTTCTTGGACTTCAGTGGTTCAGGAATAATTGTTACCTTTAGAGGTATTTCTTTCTTTCCACACTCGGCTAAGTATCGAGTGGCCTTTTTGTTGGGCTTGTAATAAGGACCCAAACTTTTTGTATGTTACCGGTTTTCCAGAAACATAATGAGACACAATGGACCAGTCTTCATAAATGCCTCTATGCTCTCCATAAAAAATGACATAGAATCTAGATTTAAATTTTTCTGGTTCTTGAGTGATTTGAGAGTAACCTGGTCTGAGAGAGACCTGTTCAGTTTTGGGCAAACTGTCAGCCATCAACGAATTTAATATGCCTTTACCAGAGTCGTTTGCATCTGGGCTAGATGAAGATCGTAGTCATTCATTTACTGTATATTAGCTTTTTTCCAAAGCTACAGGAGTCAACGGACTTGATTTTTCTTTACCCTTAGCCATTTGTAAGGGAATAGATTCAGATTATATCCTTTCGGATTCTTGTTCTGAATCAACAGTTGTTTCTAGACTTTCGTCATAGAGAGCTATTTTTCCTTGAATAGCTTTTAATTCTATTAAAAGAATTTTTTTCTTTCAGGCGTAAAGCTTTTAATTCTTCCATCCCCCATTCTTTTTAAAAATGTTTTGTGTTTGCAGGTGATGATTTTTTGAAGAAGAGATGCCTTCTATTTATAGAGGAAGAATGACATTATTGATTATGTCTTTTGAAAATCTCGTGTCAAGCTGTCAGCTAGCACATTCTTTGTCCCATCTAGGTTTTCTACATCAAAAGAATACCTAGAAAACCACATTTGTCATCTGACAAGACGACCTTGTTTATAATCTCCTGCAATTTTTGTTTTTAGGAAATAGGTAAAAATTTTATTACCTGTTCTAACTAAAAATTTAATTGGGGTTAAATAAATAGAGAACTTTGAAATCGTGTTTTTCACTGCCAGTAATTTCCTTTTCATTACTGTGGTAATTTTGTTCTGCTTGCTTGAAGCTTCCTAAAGTGTACCTGCAAATTTCTTCTCTTTCTGCAGTTTTAGCTTTTAAAACACCTTCCCAAAAATCATAAGAAGCGTCTGTTTCTATGATTAAAAAATCATTTTCTTTAGAAAGATAAAGTTTTGGAAAACTGATTGATACGTGGTCGAAAACCGGTGTTCGTAATCGTGTAACTTGATGATTTTGCATGAGTTTTAATTTCGAATAGCCTACTTTTAATTGAAAATGTGTTTTGCAGGTTTGATGGAGTTTAAGGAGCTTTTTAGGAGCATTACGAGCTACCGGGACGAAAAACGGACCATCGGGACGCGTTACGGATCAAAAGGGAGTGAAAAATGGAAAAAATGAGAATTGGAGTTGGAGAGCCCGTCAGCGACGGCCCTAGGGATGGCAAAAATACCCGAGCCCGACGGGTATACCTGAAACCCGACACAAATGGGATGGGTATACCCGATACCCGACGGGTATTGGGCCGGGTATGGGATTAGTTTTAAAAAATTTCGCGGGTATGGGTCGGGTATGGGATTAGGTGATACCCTACCCGGTTACCCGAAACCACATACCCGTTTACCCGAACTATATACCCGAAGTTTTTAATTTATATTTATATTTTTATTTTTCATTAACCCTTATCTATTAGTGATTTATTTTAGTATGTTCATAATGTGAAAAAAAATAAATTTTCTTTTAGCATATGTATTTGATGATAGTATTTATATTTTGTATGTTGTGAAGTATATACATATAAGTGTATAAATATTATAAAATTATTATTAATTTATGATAAAACTTATATGTATGTAATGTATATTTTAATTTATAATAGTTGTTGCATAAATAAAATTATATAATAATTTTAATAGTAAAAAATGTATTTGGAAATCCCAACGTATATCTTTTAACAAACTAATGGGTATACCCGATACCCGTGGGTATACCCAGTACCCGACGGGTAATTACCCGACATATACCCGACGGGTATTGGGTCGGGTATGGGACACGATTTTACAACCGGGTATGGGTATGAGATTACCAATACCCGACCCGAACCCGACCCATTGCCATCCCTAAACGGCCCCATGGTCGTCGTCGACGCGTGCCTGAAGACCCCGTCAACCACCTTTGCCTGTATCCAGTGATTTAAGCCGTCGGACGGAAACGAGGAATAGGGAAGTCGTCGCCGACGGCCCCCAGGCGTCGGCGACGGGATGCAATTTTGTAAAATGCAAATTTTGGTATTTTTGTTGTTAAGAACGATTTCCATTGGTCCTTGGGGCATGTAAGACGGGAGTTACACTTAGTTTGAGTTTGAAATCTTCATCTTGGAGCCTATTCTTGGTACCACTTGATCTCTATTCCATCGATCATCACAGGAATCATCAATCATCATCTCATCCGTCACCAATCATCTACCATCATCAACCTTCCACAAACCCTAACCATTCATCCATCATTCTTTCTACCATCATCTCTCACCAAAACCCTAAACATAAACCATTCTTCCATTCTCCAAGCTTCAAGATGATCCAAATCGCGTTCCAATCATCCGGTGATCAAGTTCCTTCAACCATGAGCGGCTAATCACCTTGGTTTCACCCCAGTGTAGGTAGTTGTATTATCTAGAGTTTCGATTTGTGTTTAATTTTGACTTGTGTGACAAATTGTGTTTTGATTTTGAACACCTTTGATAATTGCCGTGTATTTGAATTGAATTTACAAATTGTCGAACGATGATAAAGTTATGACTTTGTGAAATGAATTTGTGCACTTATGCGTTATCTTGGTTAGGATTTACTTGTGTTAATTACGAAGTGCATTCTTGTCCATTCTTAGGAATGTTGATAGTTATTGGCACCTAAGTCATGGTACACTAAATCCGTTAATCACTTATCCAATTTGGACAATTCTAAAACTTGTAGGAACCTAGGTTTGCAATTACCGAAACCGGGTGTGAACCCTTTTTCTCATTATTGTTTAAACAATCAATTACCTTTCTTGTAATTTGTTAATCATTAGTAATTTAATCAACTCCATTAGTTTAATTCATATCTTTTCAACCAAACAAAAATACAAAAACAAGTTAGCAAGCTTCATAATTGTGACACTTTTTAATAATTCATTCAAGTCCATTCGCAAACTACATACTCATCATGGTTCGACCCCTTACTACCACTAGCTATTTGTTAAGGGTAATTAGGGTTTATAAATATTATCTTTGACCGGGGCGCGACACTCCGATCAATGATTAAGTTTTTCTTTATCTTTTTAATATAGTCGGTATCGGATTGTTTCCAGTCTCATACATGTTCTTTTTTTAATTTAACCTGTAAAGGTTTTCTAAGCTCTGCGAGCTTGGGAATATAGCTTTCTGCATATGTAATATACCTAAAAATCTTTGCAGATGCTTCTTATCTTCTAAAGTATATGGAAATTTGTGTAGATTTTCCAGTATATGTTTTTGTGGACAGTGTGTCCCTTGCTCAATCTCAAGACCAAAAAAGTTTATTTTAGTCTTAAAAAGATTAGCTTTCTTTTTTGACAAAATAATTCCATATTTTTCAATTGTTTTTAAATCTGAGAGAATATGAAAATAATGTTTGTCTTATGAGTTTGAGAAAACCATAATATCATCTACATAGACGGTACAGTAATTTTCTAAACCTCTCAAAGCATTTTGCATATGTCTTTGAAATATGCTAGGTGCTTGTTTTAATCCAAAAGGAACTACCTTCCATTGATAATGACCGTCTGGACATGTAAACGCAATCAATAGCTTTGATTCTTTGTCTAACAGTACCTCCTAGAAACCGCTTTTACAATCGAAACTGGAAAAAATAGTTTTTCCTCTTAAGAGGTTAGTAATTCCTGCATACAAGGAAGATTATGACTTGTGACAACTGTCAAATTTGCATGCATCCGTACAATTAATTAGACAGTAATTAATGATTAATGACTGTGCTGATTTACAATTTATGAATTGAGTTGCTTTCTGATTATTGTTACCATACATACATGTGCATCATATATTGCAAATGACATAACATTGTTGCATGCAAACTTCATTGATTGAAATAATGCACGAAACACAGTTAGCACAGTTATCAGACAAATCAGAAAAATGCTGACAAAATTCAGAACATAGACAGATATAATATTGTGGTACAGAATGGACCAGAAACCAAGTATTACACTAGTATAGTGTGTAGGAAAGTAGGGATCACAAAACTGCCTTCCTAGTGATAGTTTAAGTGCCGGAAAGTGCCTAAAACTCACACAAACTGCAGAATTCTGCAAAATTCAGCATTTAAACAACATAATATCATGCAGAAATATGCTTAAATGGTCCTGAATACTTTCCTAAGTGTCAGGAATCGAAACTGTCACAAAAGGGTACATAAAGCACATTAAACTGCAAAGTTTAGCACCTTAACGAATCGGTAACCAACCGAACAACCGGACACTACCCGAAACACCAAATTTTCACTAGAAGCACTGTTTTAACATTACTAAGCTAGTTATGGTCTCCGAATATCATAACACATCATATAAATACCTAATAACTAATACCCTAACCAATACACTTAGATTTCAACTAAGATCAAACTAACTAGTTACAACCTAAACCTATACCCTCCCCCCACCTAGTTCACGGCCATAGTGTGGGGCCCACCCTTGATTTTATTTGTTATAAAATTAGATTGTGTTGGGTATATCCTACACATAAGATGCCATATGCCATTGTTGGATGATCTATAAAAGAAACCAAGAGTTCAAGACTTCATCATTTTCATTCACAACACACATTCACCTCCTTCCTCCTCCCATAACTCACGGCCAAGAAACCCCCCACCAACATCATCTTCGTCTTCCACTTTCCATTAAGTCCATGCATATACAAGGGTGTAAGAAGGCATATAAGGAGGCTTGGTGCTCTTGAAAGTTGAAGGACCTCTCTCTAGTGCTTTTATCCACTTGTTTTCTTCACTTGATCATCCCTAGCCTTGTGCTAGTGGTAAGAGTCTTGATCTTGCTAGTTTACTTCTATTTTAAGTGGTTAAAAGGAGAAACATAATCATAATCTTGAAGAACACTAAAGATCATAAGAATGAAACTTGAACATAAGCATGATTAATAAAGAAACTAAGTTGATTATGTGTTGATTTGCTTGATGATTGTTTTTTGTTCATATATATGATGTAGATCATCATATGATCTTGCTAGATCATGATTAAAAACATAATCTAGCAAGATGAGAAAGTAGAAATGTTGAAGGATGATAGATCATCCACACAAAGATCATGAACTTGAAAGAATACATTGATTTCTTGTAAAATAATGATCAAAGTAAGTTGTTAACCATGTAGATCTAAAGATTTCATGGGTGATTTCTAAAGAAACAAAGTTAAAATATAAGTTTAGTTAAATCTTGGTTCTTACATAAACAAACCTTATTTTTGGTGGTTAAACAAGTGTAGAAACACTTGTGTAACAAGAAGATTTCATAAAGAAACATCTTTAGAAATGATGATCACAAGTTGTAAAGATCAATCTTCTTTAAAAATGAAGTTTTTAAAGAATCACTCACACTTTAAATGATAACAAGGCTTACTAATAACACTAGTAAGTTCCTACAAATTTTTACAAATATTCAAGTTTATGAAGTAGTAGATTATACTTATTTTTGGCAAAATTGGTAAGTAAAGGTTGTTTATTATTGATTGTGAATGGATTGTGATGATTTTTTCAAAAGAAAATGTTATGCTTGAAAGCATGGAAACCTCCATTTTTAGGGGAAACTATGGCGAAATTTTCTAAAAATCTAAACACTTAGAAAAAATATTTATAAACATGCACTTACAAGTGTATTTTCAACAATAAATTGTAACATAAACTTTGCCATAATTTTTTGTTACAAAAATACAAATATTGGAGGTTGGTTTTTATAAATAAAAGTGACTAAATATGTATTTAGGAAATATATATTTAGAAGACACCATGTGTGTGATTATTTGAATATTTTGTGTATTAGTTATATTATTTTAAGAATTGAAATAATATAACACATCAAAATACCAAGAATTACAATCCAAAATATTACCAAAATTCCAAGGATATGAAGATACAAGTTATACACAAAATATTGATGAAGCCAAACCAAGGAATATAACTCACAAAATATTCGGGAAATAATATTCATATGCATATTTTGGTAAATAATATTTTAGACACCAAGAGAACAAAAATATGATTTTTACAATTTCTACAAGAATATGTCACATTTTTTTACAAGGGAAAATATATTATTTTTGGCAAATAGGAATATATATTTTTCTTGAAATCTTTAGAAGATATATTATCTTTAAGAAATATATATTTTCTTACACAAACACGAAATACAATATTTTTGGGGTGAAAGATATACTTTCTCAAATATATTATTTTTGAGACTTGTATGAAATTTATAAATATTTTTGCCAAGGGAAAAATTATAAATAATTTTTCTAAGTAATACTTCTTAAAAAATATATTTTGGAGAAATATATTGATGTATTTTTATTAAATATACTATTCCGGAAGAGTTAATACGAAAATTAAGTATAAGGATACATAATAAACACAATAAAAATACGTATTCTCGTACATATAAATACACTCCGGAATACGATACCAATACATGGCAAAAATATACAAGTATAAGAATACGAATACAAATACACCCATCCTTGGGAAGGATATACATATACAATACATAAGTGTGTCAAGTTAAAATATAATATTTTAACAATTATTCCAAAATTTGATAAATATAATTTAAGTTAAAATATTTATTATTTTAACAAATAATTATATAACTTGGAATAACATTGATGACAAAAACTAACGTAACTCAAGACACTAATCAAGACCAAGGTTAAGGCACGACCTACCCGTCTAATGGACCGTAGTACGCATGTAGGTAGTCGTATACACCAGAGGAAACTTTGAGTTACAGGCGGATTTGAAGAACCCAAACCTGTGAGTTCATGTCCCCCTTTTCTTTAAACTGTTTTGTTTAATAACTTCGGGGGTGAAGTACATGTTACAAAATGATTACAAACAATTACAATTGGTTTGGTTAGCTTTGGAAAGTACAGTATATCATGTGAATGGGTAGGCGCACTCTTAAGACCATTAATCCTCGTTGTAGGACCGAGGGACATAAGTGATAGATCTATTTGGGTGTAGCGAGCCCCACCTATGTGTCCGTCGAGTGGACCATGTGGTGACTATGTCTTATTGACAAAGTCTGCTAGGTTTGAGTCTTCATGCATCATGTCACAAATATTAATGTATTAGCTACACGTTAAATGATCTGTTTCCTTGTTGCTTTCATACCGGATTTCAAGTACATACAAACATACTTACAAATGTTTCAAGGGTTTATTCACAAACACACACATGAACTCGCTCAACCTTTGTTGATGTTTTCAAACTACATGTATTTCAGGAAAGTGGTTATGGATCTGGCGGGCGTTCAAGATTTCAAGTTGTGTTTTTAATAAAAGATGTCATCCAGTACTGAAGGGTTTGAGTCATGTGATTTATCCTTGATAGAATACATGGTTCCAAAGCTCGCTTTTATTAGTGTTTTTTGTGAAGTCCAGTATGGAACTTTAAGCTTTGGTTGTCATGAGATCTGATTTGAAGTCTTAGTTTGACGTTAAACAATGACGGTTGTATTATTTTGAAAACTACATATGGATAAACGTCTTGGTATTATCATATAGTTGTTTGTTATGGTTGAATGCAATGATATTAAGCAAGTCACACCAAATCACGCTTCCGCAAAAGTCAGGGTGTGACATGACTGTCACCAATAGTAGCGTTATTGATTTCTTTATAATTGACAACCATTCGTTTTTTACCTCTTATTTTTCCTGCCTCGTTTTCTACTAAGAAAGCAGGAGACATGTGAGAAGATTTACTAGGAATTATTAGTCCCAAATCAAGAAGTTCTTTGATTTGTTTACTAAATTCTTCCCTATCCCGAGGACTATACTCCATAGGTTTTACCCTTATAACAGTTTTAGGATCTATTAATTTAATAGATGCCTTCATCTAATTTTTGTCTTTTCTAGATCAATTGGATTTTCTGAACAAACTTTTTCGAGTAGTTCTTCAATTTTTTGAAACTTGTGTATTTCAAGTAATAATATTTTTTTCTGGTTTTATAACTTCTTAAGCTATATTAGTTCCAGGAGTTTGTTTTATTTTTCAATCTTTTTTCATGGATTCAAGGAAATTTGGTTTTCCGATTTGAAAAGCCTTTGTAACCTATTTAATCAAAATCATTTCTTGATTAAGATGAAAAGATACCCTATCTAACCATTGGGTAAAAGGTCCATAAAGTTGACAGAATTTATTTCCAAGAAATAAATCCATTCCTAAATCTTGTTGGTAGATGGTTGGAATAGGAAATGGTTCTCCAGAAAAATAGATTATTAGATTTCTACAAACTTTATCTAGTTTAGTGATTTCTTGGTTAGCAACAATTGCTTTAATATCTTTGGGAGTATTTTCCCATAGATTATCAGGAATAACATGCTTGCTTCCTAAACAGAGACTTGCCCCTGTGTCTACATAGCAATGTAGACTAATTGTTTTATATCCTTTGAAAGGATTTTTCCTTTGATATAAATTGAATTTGGATTAGTTAAATTTGAGTAAACTAATTCGTTGTTTTCTTGAAAATTTTAACAAGAATGAATGTGTTTATGATTCTTATCCCCACATCTAAAAGAGTGGTTATTATTCATTCTGAGTCCTCTATTGAAGAATCAGATGATGAGTTATTCAATATTTCTAATGTATATACTTGTGTATAGCCAACAAATATATTTTCAAAAGGAAAATATCCTTCAGTTTTTGATTCTGTGATAAGTTTTAATTTTTCTAGAATTGTTTGTCTGTTGGGACATTCGTTGGCATAATGTCCTTCTTCAGAACATATCTAGCAACGACAATTTTCTTCCCTTGAGGACAAACCTTAGGTTTTTCTTTAGAAAACTATTTTTCAGGTGAAAACTTTCTTTTCTTGGTTTTCCAAAAACGTTTATTAGTTTTTGTTTTGTGTTTATTTTTGTATTTCTTTTTGAAATAACCTTTATCCTTTACTGGTTCACAGCCAAAAGATAATTGTGGTAACTCAGTAAGTTTTTTGCAACAGTTTTTGTTAAAGCGTTTTAATTGTTTTTGTTTATTAGAGAAATCACAATAACTTGCAATTTCTTCTTTAACAATTTTTGTAGCAAACCCAAGAGAATGCATAGTTAAATGATTCTTTTCTCTATTCCATCGTTCTTTAGCTTTTTCTCTAACGATGAGAGTCTTCCTTAAGTAGGCATCAATCCAAGAATAGAATTTTCCTAAACTTAATTTATTTAAATTTGTTTCATAAAAACAAGTGAGTTCGTCTAAAAGACATATATCACAAAGTTGTGCTTTAGCAAGATTTTGTCTCGCTTTTTCTAGCAATTTTTGACTTTCTTGGTCTTTATCTGTCATGAAATCGAGACCTAATAACATCATATATATTGCATTTATTATTTGATCAAAAAGATCCTCACCATGCAAGTCCTCATTCCAAGTTGTTCCTTTGATGAAATCTTGGATTATTCCTGCAGACTTATGTTCGACTAATAATAATAAAGCCTTAGCATGAGAGAACTCTTCTGGATTAGTCTGAATGATCAGACTGATCTCGGTATTCCATTTGTCGATTACATCTTTTCTTTTGTTGAAATTAAAGATACAATCTATTTTAATGGTATTAATAGTAGCTGAACTACCACTGTTATTAATAAAATCAGGTATACCTTTATGATACGACATAGAAAATTCCGCATTCTAATTTCTATTAGAACGTTTGTTACTACTGCTAGTAGTGGCTTGATTTACTCTATGGTTTGAGGACATCTCAATATCTGAAGAGCTTTCTTCTGTTTCGGGTTCTTCTTCTAAAGTAAATATTCGTTCTTTATTTTCTGAAAAATATCTTTCTTTTAAGTTTTTATTTTCAGAGAACTTTTGTTCACATTCTTTGTCGTCTAAAGACGTGAGCTGAACAAGCTCATTTATTTGTTCAACCGGAAGAGTTTCCAATTGTTCATCTAAAATATGCTCCAACCTTTGAGTGATAGAGCTCATTTTACCCACAAGATAAAATAATCTTTTTATCTTTAAGATCTTGAATTTTTTGTTCAAGCCTCTTTATTTGACCCTTATAAAAAAGTGTATTATTTAGTTTGTCTTTTGGATGAATGCTCTAATTATTATAACTTTCATAAAGCATATTGATGTTATTTTATCGGAGTAAATGGCATCTCGTGATTTCTGCATTTATGTTTTGAAACGAAAGCTTTAAATGCATTAAATGCTCCATCATTTATGTAGGTGATCCAAAACATAAATGCTTCTTTTGGATCACCTACATATATGATGGAGCTTTTAATGCATTTAAAGCTTTCGTTTCAAAACATAAATGCAGAAATCACGAGATGCCATTTACTCCGATAAAATAACATCTATGCTTTATGAAAGTTATAATAATTGGAGCATTCATCCAAAAGACAAACTAAATAATACACTTTTTTATAAGGGTCAAATAAAGAGGCTTGAACAAAAAAATTCAAGATCTTAAAGATAAAAAGATTATTTTATCTTGTGGGTAAAATGAGCTCTATCACTCAAAGATTGAAGCAAATTTTAGATGAACAATTGAAAACTCTTCCGGTTGAACAAATAAATGAGCTTGTTCAGCTCACAAAGAATGTGAACAAAAGTTCTCTGGAAATATAAACTTTAAAGAAAGATATTTTTCAGAAAATAAAGAATGAATCTTTACCTTAGAGGAAGAACCCGAAACAGAAGAAAGCTCTTCAGATATTGAGATGTCCTCAAACCATAGAGTAAATCAAGCCACTACTAGCAGTAGTAACAAATGTTCTAATAGAAATAAGAATACAGAATTTTCTATGTCGTATCATAAAGGTATACCTGATTTTAATAATAACAGTGGTAGTTCAGCTACTATTAATACCATTAAAATAGATTGTATCTTTAATTTCAACAAAAGAAAAGATGTAATCGACAAATGGAATACCGAGATCAGTCTGATCATTCAGACTAATCTAGAAGAGTTCTCTCATGCTAAGGCTTTATTATTATTAGTCGAACATAAGTCTGCAGGAATAATCCAAGATTTCATCAAAGGAACAACTTGGAATGAGGACTTGCATGGTGAGGATCTTTTTGATCAAATAATTAATGCAATATATATGATGTTATTAGGTCTCGATTTCATGACAGATAAAGACCAAGAAAGTCAAAAATTGCTAGAAAAAGCGAGACAAAATCTTGATAAAGCATAACTTTGTGATATATGTCTTTTAGACGAATTCACTTGTTTTTATGAAACAATTTTAAATAAATTAAGTTTAGGCAAATTCCATTCTTGCATTGATGCCTACTTAAGGAAGATTCCCATCGTTGGAGAAAAAGCTAAAAAACGATGGAATAGAGAAAAAAATCATTTAACTATGCATTATCTTGGGTTTGCTACAAAAATTGTTAAAGAAGAAATTGCAAGTTATTGTGATTTCTCTAATAAACAAAAACAATTAAAACACTTTAACAAAAACTGTTGCAAAAAACTTACTGAGTTACCACAATTATCTTTTGGCTGTGAACCAGTAAAGGATAAAGGTTATTTCAAAAAGAAATACAAAAATAAACACAAAACAAAAACTAATAAACGTTTTTGGAAAACCAAGAAAAGAAAGTTTTCACCTGGAAAATACTTTTCTAAAGAAAAACCTAAGGTTTGTCCTCAAGAGAAGAAAAAATGTCGTTGCTAGATATGTTCTGAAGAAGGACATTATGCCAACGAATGTCCCAACAGACAAAAATTTCCAGAAAAAATAAAATTTATCTCAAAAGCAAAAACTGAAGGATATTTTCCTTCTGAAAATATATTTGTTGGCTATACACAAGTATATGGGGGGATGACAATCATAAACATATTCATTCTTGTAAAATTTTTCAAGAAAACAACGAATTAGTTTACTCAAATATAACTAATCCAAATTTAATTTATATCAAAGGAAAAATCCTTTCAAAGGATATAAAACAATTGGTCTACATTGCTATGTAGACACAGGGGTAAGTCTCTGTTTAGCAAGCAAGCATGTTATCCCTGATGATCTATGGAAAAATACTCCCAAAAATATTAAAGCAATTGTTGCTAACCAAGAAATCATTAAACTAGATAAAGTTTGTAGAAATCTAATAATCTATTTTTCTAGAGAACCATTTCCTATTCCAACCATCTATCTACCAACAAGATTCATGAATGGATTTACTTCTTGGAAATAATTTATGTCAACTTTTTGGACCTTTTACCCAATGGTTAGATAGGGTATCTTTTCATCTTAATCAAGAAATGATTTTGATTAAAAAGGTTACAAAGGCTTTTCAAATCCGAAAACCAAATTTCCTTGAATCCATGAAAAAAGATTGAAAAATAAAATAAACTCCTGGAACTAATATAGCTCAAGAAGTTATAAAACCAGAAAAAAATATTCTTACTTGAAATACACAAGTTTCAAAAAATTGAAGAACTACTCGAAAAAAGTTTGTTCAGAAAATCCAATTGATCCAGAAAAGACAAAAAATTAGATGAAGGCATCTATTAAATTAATAGATCCTAAAACTGTTATAAGGGTAAAACCTATGAAGTATAGTCCTCAGGATAGGGAAGAATTTAGTAAACAAATCAAAGAACTTCTTGATTTGGGACTAATAATTCCTAGTAAATCTCCTCACATGTCTCCTGTTTTCTTAGTAGAAAACGAGGCAGAAAAAAGAAGAGGTAAAAAACGAATGGTTGTCAATTATAAAGAAATCAATAACGCTACTATTGGTGACAGTCATAATCTTCCTTGTATGCAGGAATTACTAACCTCTTAAGAGGAAAAACTATTTTTTCCAGTTTCGACTGTAAAAGCAGTTTCTTGGAGGTACTGTTAGACAAAGAATCACAGCTATTGACTGCGTTTACATGTCCAAACGGTCATTATCAATGGAAGGTAGTTCCTTTTGGATTAAAACAAGCACCTAGCATATTTCAAAGACATATGCAAAATGCTTTGAGAGGTTTAGAAAATTACTGTACTGTCTATGTAGATGATATTATGGTTTTCTCAAACTCAGAAGACAAACATTATTTTCATATTCTCTCAGTTTTAAAAACAATTGAAAAATATGAAATTATTTTGTTAAAAAAGAAAGCTAATCTTTTTAAGACTAAAATAAACTTTTTAGGTCTTGAGATTGAGCAAGGGACACATTGTCCACAAAAAACATATACTTGAAAATCTACACAAATTTCCAGATACCTTAGAAGATAAGAAACATCTGCAAAGATTTTTAGGTATATTAACATATGCAGAAAGCTATATTCCCAAGCTTGCAGAGCTTAAAAAACCTTTACAGGTTAAATTAAAAAAAGAACATGTATGGGACTGGAAACATTCCGATACCGACTATATTAAAAAGATAAAGAAAAACTTAATCAGTTTTCCAAAACTTTATCTTCCTAAAGAAAATGATTTTTTAATCATAGAAACAGACGCTTCTTATGATTTTTGGGGAGGTGTTTTAAAAGCTAAAACTGCAGAAAGAGAAGAAATTTGCAGGTACACTTTAGGAAGCTTCAAGCAGGCAGAACAAAATTACCACAGTAATGAAAAGGAAATTACTGGCAGTCACGATTTCAAAGTTCTCTATTTATTTAACCCCAATTAAATTTTTAGTTAGAACAGATAATAAAAATTTTACTTATTTCCTAAAAACAAAAATTGCAGGAGATAATAAACAAGGTCGTCTTGTCATATGGCAAATGTGGTTTTCTAGGTATTCTTTTGATGTAGAACGCCTAGATGGGACAAAGAACGTGCTAGGTGACAGCTTGACATGAGATTTTCAAAAGACATAATCAATAATGCATTCTTCCTCTATAAATAGAAGGCATCTCTTATTCAAAAAATCATCACCTGCAAACACAAAACATTTTTAAAAAGAATAGGGGATGGAAGAATTAAAAGCTTTACGCCTGAAAGAAAAAATTCTTTTAATAGAATTAAAAGCTATTCAAGGAAAAATAGCTCTCTATGACGAAAGTCTAGAAACAACTGTTGATTCAGAACAAGAATCCGAAAGGATATAATCTGAATCTATTCCCTTACAAACGGCTAAGGGTAAAGAAAAATCAAGTCCGTTGACTCCTGTAGCTTTGGAAAAAAAGCTAATATACAGTAAATGAAGGACTACGGATCTTCATCTAGCCCAGATGCAAACGACTCTGGTAAAGGCATATCAAATTCGTTGATGGCTGACAGTTTGCCCAAAACTGAACAGGTCTCTCTCAGACCAGGTTACTCTCAAATCACTCAAGAACCAAAAAAATTTAAATCTAGATTCTATATCATTTTTTATGGAGAGCATAGAGGCATTTATGAAGACTGGTCCATTGTGTCTCATTATGTTTCTGGAAAACCGGTAACATACAAAAAGTTTGGGTCCTTATTACAAGCCCAACAAAAAAGCCACTTGATACTTAGCCGAGTGTGGAAAGAAAGAAACACCTCTAAAGGTAACAATTATTCCTGAACCACTGAAGTCCAAGAAAAAAGAAAGGATTATTGAATTCAAGAAAACTTTCTCAAAACCATTCTTTAATGAAGAAAAAGAAGAAAAAGACACAATATCATTGGACGGATTTAGAATGATTTGGTCCAAAGCTAGAGCTCTTAGTCAAAATGATTTCGAATTCGAGCATATCTATACATAAGACAAGGCTACTAAAAGTCTCATTATCTTTTGTCCAGGTGCAAGTCCAGAACTTGTTTCACTAGCATTCTCTGCTGGTTTAATAAACTTCATTTACCCTTGCCCTAATCTGCTTGAAATCAGCATGTTTCCAGAAGGAATAAAGAAAGCGTTAAAAAAACTTTCGAAAGAAGATTGCTGCACAAAAGATGCAAACATCTTCATTAAGTGTAACTCTACACTTCTAGATCGGTATCAAGGAACGTCTTTCCAAAACTACAATCACCTAGAAATCGGACTTGCCAAAGCAAGAACCGTTAATCCCTCAAAGGTAATGACTGAGGATCATAAAGACCACGAAAACTGGGTTGATATTAGGGCTAAAGGATTCTTAAAAATCCTAAGTAACCATCAAATTATTAAAGCGAGAAGCTTTAATAAAGTGAATTATTGCAGTCGTAACTGCATCATCACAAGTTACAGTGGAACCCCGCTACCATAGCATGAAAAAGAAGCTTTAGAAAGAACATAACAACGCATTATCTTTAATAAAGTTGATCTAAGTCCAACCACAAGACAAAAACTTTGTCAAATAATGTAAGGTGCACATGAAAACCATCATTGCATATGTGTAAAGAAACCTCCACCGAGGAAAATTCAAGTGGTCCCTCTACTAAAGATAACAACCACTTTTCAGGAAGACACTAAAGAATTTGACCCAACACATGGATATGTCGATTGAGAAAAAAAATGTCATGCATGACGAATAAAGGATATTATAGTCTTTTGTAAAAATCAATTTCCTCTATATAAGGGAAAGAGATTTTAGTGTTAATCATCGAAACCCAACCCCCACTCTCTCATCTTTTAATCTTTCCTTGTGAATTATGTGTGAGTAGAATCTCCTCCTAAGGAGATAATATGTAATATTAAGAAGTTCTCCTTCGGGAGAACAATTATGAAATAAAATAATCATTTGTATAAACTTTTGTCTTCTATCATGAAAGTTCATAATTTGTAAAACCTGGAGTCCTGAATCCTGATGAAGTACCGCTTAGACAGGAGGTCGTAGGGAAAATATAGGCTGGATTGGTCACTTACAGAAGAAATCCCAACTTACAAGAAGATGATAGAAGGATAAGAAAGGTATAATTTTATTTTAGCTGTCAAAATACTTCAAAATTGATTCTACATATTTCTCCTTAAAATCTTAAAAAGAACATTTTTAATTATTCAATAATCAATTCAGCTATTTTCATAAAAAGAAAAAAATGATTCCGCAAATGGTATCAGAGCCCCCCCCCCCCCCCCACCCAAACTAAAAGCTAAAAACGAAACCATAAAGCTAAACCCCATAACTAAATGCTCACAAAATTACTCTACAGGATCATTTTACAAAATTACTCTACAAGATCAAAGTTACTCTACAGGATCATTTGTAGAGTACTTTTGAATTGTATGTTGTTTGATAAACTTGCAGGGTAATTTTGATTCACTTGTAAAGTAATTTTGATGCAGAGTAATTTTGATACACTTGTAGAGTAATTTTGATAACTACCCTACAAGAACAAAATTACACTACAAGAACATTTTACAAAATTACTCTACAAAAGATCAAAATTACTCTACAGGATCATTTGTAGAGTAATTCTGATAGTTACTGATAATTACGAAAAATGTCACTGCATTTTTTGTCTTTTCTATCAGTTCGTACGTTTTGTACGTTAAACTTATTTGTATTTGATCTTTTGTCTATTATATTTGACCCACTGACTTGTGCTGTGAAGGTAAATTAAGATTTCCTAATGTCTGCAAGCTGGAACCAAGCATGATGTCACACCCTACTCATAGCGGAAGTGCATAGGTGTGATCGTGAAAGATTCTCATAGCATTCGATAGTGTAAACATTCTACATGATTAAAATAAACCACGACGCCAACATTATATATATTACTTAAAATGACAACACAAGACGTAAGTGTTTTGTTCACAACATATCCCAAACATTTAATGTTCACAAAATAACATTTGACAAAATATAGTTTTTATAAAACAAGGATTTGACACATATATATCGCACGAAGGCGGAATATATGCGGCAAACCCTTTCAAAAGTTGGCGTCTTCCATGTATCTCTTGTTCTTTGACTTCTAAATCATGCAAATGCTCTTACTTTCCTGGAGTACATGTTAGAAAATTTGTCAACAATAATGTCGGTGAGTTCAAGGGCTTTGTTTGACACAAATGGAACTTTAAATCATTTGATAACTTTGTATGAAAACATGTATGCATAGTGTCAATTAAATTCGTGGATCAATTAATGTGTAGCTAGGACATGAATGTACATGCCGACATAAAATATTCGGGAAATAGGAAGCCTGTGCGATGCGACGGCAATGACAATTTACAACGCAATACCCATTTTTTGTCAATTTATTAATCCGCTATATTGCATAGTACGTTAGTTAGTTTTCTTATTCGTAGCATTAGTGTGATCTATCTATGTCATGAGCCTCACATATCTCAACTAAAATGAACACACGAATAAAAAAATATCAATCATACACTATTTTAAAAATAAAAATCCGAATACACGATTATTCGGATATAAGCCAAAAGATAGGGGGTGGGTTTAAATGCTAGATAAAAACTTTTGTCACCGAACCCATATTCAAGCAAGAAGGCCCAATATAGCCTCGATCACCTGGGCTTTTACAAGTCCACTTCTCAGCTGACCAAAAAACCACCACCACCGCCGGCCACCGTTTCCACCACCACTTTTCGTCACTGATTGAAGATCACGGTAACCTCTATCCTCTTCCTCCGACTATAATCGTCTATTCGATTCCCGATTTAGGTTAAAAACGCCTAATTGATACTTCACACGTCAAAAATTAGGGTTAATCACACGCACTTTGTAATTCATATATATATTGCAAATTTCTGTAACAAATTTGTTTATGTAGTAGCATTAGGATGAATTTACGAGCGTTTGTGCGAAATAATGGCTTCGAGTTCGATGTTTCATTGGAATGTTTGATTTTAGGGCAGAGGATATGAAGTTGTTGCTTGTGACAATGTTAGTGTCTTGTGTTATTTTGTTTTTTTAGGCATGGGGAATGTAGTTGTTAATTTGTAAAGATAAATGTTTTTGGGTTAAAGAGGTGTAATTGAAACTATACATGTTAGTAATTAGGGTTATGGTTATCATTCATATATCATACGGACTTTGCGATTTACGTATATATTGCAATTTTACGTAATACGGTTGTTTATGTAGTAGCATTTTGAAGAATATACGAGCGTTCGTGTGAAATAATGGCTTCGAGTTCGATGTTTCATTTAGAGATGCAAGTTGTTAGGTTCATGGATAACTGTGATTGTTTTAGTTTTTTAATGTTTGGTGGTTCAAGCATTTTGTTTTGTGATAACCGTTGGATGAATTTGTTGTATTGGAATGTTTGAGTTTAGGGCAGGGGGCATGAATTTGTTGCTTGTGAAAGTGTTATTGTTCTGTGTTATTGTGGCTTTCTGCAGTCATGGAGAGTGTAATTGTTAATTTGCTATGATAAATGTTTTTAACTGATTGAAACAAAAGATAAGTGTCGACGTGTCGTAGTGATAGTTAAATTCATGTCATATCTATAGAATTGTCTGCAAATTATTTTTATGTTTCAAGTTAAAGTGGATTTTCATTCTTGATACATTTTTGGCTGACAGATAAAGGTTTTTTGACGGAACGATGAGTTCCTTTTCAATTACGCGGAAGAAGACACCTTTTCAAAAGCATCGCGAAGAAGAAGAGGCAAAGAAAAAGGTAAATATTTTGTGGAAGTCTATTAAGGTCGATAATCTTGCATCTTTAATAAAATATTGAGGGAACTCATTCATCATCATCATCATCATCATCATACTCGGTAAATCCCACCAATAGCAAAGCTAAGGTAGGGTCTCAGGAGGGTAAGATGTAGACAGCCTTGCCTCTACCTTATGGAATAGAGAGGTTGCTTCTAGTGAGACCCTCGGCTCGATAGTAGTTTTGCATCAAGTCTTGGACAAAAGACACATAACACTTGGCAATCGGGATAAAGACCAATTGATGCATGTACCCCCTTGTTATTTGGCTATCAATGCCACTGCATAATGCATAATTAAACGTCCGTCGCTTTTATCATTATTTTCATGAAATTAGTAAAATAATGTTAAAATTAGTGCAATTTCATTTTTGCCCCCTAAGCGCCCACACATATATACATTATTTGTGCACACCACAAGCGGGGCGTAGGGAACTCATTATATGCTTTATTTATATTTATAGAGGGCGGAGGATGAAACAGCTCGTTTGTATGCTGAGTTTCTGGAGTCATTTCAAGGAGATACTGCTGGGTTAAAAACTTTTGTTCGAGGAGGAACGGTTAACGATGAAAAAGTGAAACCTGATACAGGTTAGCTCCTGTTATAAGACCTTGCATGCATTTTTCGTCTTTGCTCTTTCATTACTATGTTGCACTTATAGGGATAAATGAATGATTTATTTTCAATGGACACATTAATAAACAAACGGGCCTTTTATGCGTTCACGAATCGCAGGTGGAAATTCCAAAGAAGTATCCGGTTCAAAGAAGGGGAGTAGGTAAACAAGTGCTTTTGATTAACTATGTTATATTGCAGTTATTATTAGGTACTTTTACTATAGAAGCTATGAGGTGATGATGTCATTAAACTCTACTTATCTTGTTTAGGCTGGTAACTTTAATGAGCTAGGGAGCTTGTTACATGTAACTCATGGCTTGAATTTGATTTAACGCTTCTTTATGTAATAAATCTTCAACAGAAAAGTCCAAGTATTAAGCAACTAACTTAAGAAATATATACAAATACACACACACCCCTAGTGACTTGTATAGGCTTGTGCTTGATTGTACTGGGCAGTCTCGTATCTTCATTGTCTTTCATCTAACAATCATACATTAAGATTTAGTAACCAGTACAAGAGTATGAAGGCTGCATGCTTTTACTGTTATAGAAGTAGCTGAGTGTTGAGCTTTCTAGTTAGCTAAAAACAACCCGTTGGCAAATGTGTTGTTTTGGAATAATTTGGTTATAATGCTTTAGTTGCAATAGCAGATAATACTTAGTGAAGAGCAAGTTCTCTAAGTACCGTTAAAGCCTTGCGTAAGATCTTTTTGTATAGTCCACTTAAAAAATCCATTAGTTTTGGGATCTATTTCTTTCTACCTTGTTATGGACTTATACCATTGTAAGGTATGGGACTTGTCCTACATCGGTTGTATGGGCAACCAATGTGGGGTTTATATACCAAATGGGCTCTCTCACCCACCAGACTAGTCTTTTGGGTTGAGTTATCTCATTTGGTATGTAACATTGGTATCAGAGCCAGAACTTGGAGTGGTGGCCCACGGAGTGGTGGCCTGGAGAGAGCCAGCCGTGACCAACGAGGACGTTGGCCCTTAAGGAGGGTCGATTGTTATGGACTAATACCATTGCAAGGTATGGGACTTGTCCCACATCGGTTGTATGGGCAACCAATGTGGGGTTTATATACCAAATGGGCTCTCTAACCCACCAGACTAGCCTTTTGGGTTGAGTTCTCTCATTTGGTATGTAACATACCTTTACGTGGCTTCTGAAACTTCTTGATTGCTTTTGGGATTCGTTTTGTTTTGGTCAAACCCTAGAATGTATATGCTCTTGTGGTTTTGGATTAATGTTACAATGTTATAGTTTTGACTTTTGGTTAAAGCATGCTACATAAATATTTTATAATGAGAGGTTGTGTTAATTGCTGTCGATAGACGTTGGTGATAACGAGTCAGTTTATGATTAAACACCTAACCAAGTGACCCATTTTGTGGTACCTGTTTGTTCATAAGTTAGGACGAGCTTAATGTGTATGCCGTTTCAGGCTGCAAGATGCTAGTGTATCCAAGTACGAGCATTATTATAGTCGAGCTGTCTATATATCTAATCAACAATTTATCTTTACTGGTGGAAACATAATAGATAAAAAGTTTAATGTTCTAAAGCAATATTGATGTATGGAAACTTAAATAAAGGTCAGACTTGCTGATTAGTAAGGGTTATGTACTTATGTGATAGAAATTGCATGCTTAATAGTATAATTGTAATTGTGATAGGGGGGTTAGTGTAATTGCTACTTCTATAAGTAAGGCATTAGTCATTATAGAAAGATAGGAGAGAATTTAGTAAGTTGTTAGGCTCATGCTTATGCATTGAGAAGGGCATAGCCCTGGGACCACTAGGTGGTTATTTCCTTTTCTTGTAGATCCTTTGGATCATTTCCAGGATCAATTCCATTTTACTATTCAGTTTCCACCATTGTTATAGATTTAAGCTTCGATTCCTTATCATTCTCTATCATTGGTCCGACCTGCCACTTCTGCTCTACAATTCTCTACTTCAATTTTGCTCGATCACATATTCACCCAGATCTCTCTTCAATTTTCGGATCTGTGTCACAGTTGGCTCTCAGATCCAATTCGTTTCAGATCTGCTTGTTCCAATTTCACCTTCTGCTTCAATTTCCGCTTCAACATCTTTCGATTTCTGAATCCATTTACAGATTCCTTCTCGGATTTAATTTCCAATTTCATTTCAATCGCTGGTTTCACATATCTGTTCCTGTTCGAGTTCCGATTCTCAGATCTCTCCAGTTCGTTTCAATTTCCGATTCAATTTCTTTCCGATTCAATTTCTGATCTATTTTCCGATCCCAATATCACTTCACTTTCCGATTCAATTATGGTGAATCCTAATGCTCGTCTGGATGCTCATGATCAACATATTTAGCAGTTACAAGCTGACGTAACCGCAATTAAGGCCTCCTTGCAGGTTTTGGAAGAGTATCGTTTGGAAACTACTGGATTTCGTAAGGTTGTGTTAGCATGGATGCAGTCGCAGGAGAAGAAACATGTGGAAGATTCCTCTGGACCTGGACCTTCAGATCTGGTGTTCTCGTCGCTCGGTCCCAAATCTGGCTCTTCTGACCCTCCGTCTGGCTTACCATGGGCTATGAAGAAGGTGCACTTGCCTGAATTCTCTGGTTTTGATCCACAAGGCTAGATCCAGAAGGCGAACCTGTTCTTCGATCTCAATCAGACTCCTAATGCTTCTCGCTTACAGCTTGCTCAACTGAGTATGATTGATGCTGCTCAACATTGGTTCACAATCATCAATCAGGTTCATCCGTCCTTGACTTGGCTCCAATTTCAGTCCGAATTGTTGCAATGTTTCACTGGTCTCTCAATTCAGAATCCGTATGAACAGTTAGCTACTATTTGGCAATCGGATTCCATCTTTGATTATATTGATGATTTTGAGTATGTGTTATCCTTGGTCCCTCATTTACCGGAGTCTCAAACTCTTGGCTATTTCATTGCGGGTTTGAAAGAGGATGTCAAACAACAAGTCCGTTTACATCGCCCACTACTTGTATGGATGCTATGTACTTGGCTAAAGATGTGGAGTTGATGCTTCGGCCATCAAAATCCGGTTCGTTGATATCTCGTTTTCGGTATTTGTCACATACCGTGCTGCCTTCTATGGATTCGGGGATCAACCATCGCGTATGGGGCATTGTTTAAAAAGGCGTTTTGAGGCGCGCCTCGAGGCGTACGCCTCAGGTGAGGCGGTGAAAAAACGCAATTAAGGCTTAGCCTCACAGGGGAGAACTGAAACCTAAGCCTCAGTCATACGAGGCGGTTCGAGGCGGTTTGAGGCGGTGAGGCGAGGCGGTGAGGCTTAAGCCTCACCAGACTTGTGCAAATTGATCAATTCCGGCGAAAATAAACAACTCCGGTGATGTTTTCTGCCGGAAACCAGGAAGAAGATGAAGAAGAAGATAGCGGCTGAAGTTATTCAGCGTGTTTAGGCTTTAGGGTTGCCGGAAACCAGGAAGAAGATGAAGAAGAAGACAGCGGTTGAAGTTATTCAGCGTGTTTAGGCTTTAGGGTTGCTGGAAACCAGGAAGAAGACATCAGCTGAAGTTATTTAGGGTTTTAAATAACTTTATATCTTTTAACATTTAACCCCTCTATCTTTCATAAGTTTCCATTTAGTCTCTAAACCTTGTAAAATTACTAAAAAAGTGTAAAATCAGTTTGAATATTTGTACATTTAACCCCCTTTATTTTCACTACTTTAAATTTGGTCCTTAAGTTTATAAATTTATACCTAAAAAGGTATAAAATTAACATTATTTATATGAAAAAAATTATAGATAGTTATTTTTTATTTCTTAAAATATCATGGAACAAGTTCTATGATATTTAGATGTCATAACATTACTAGTTTAAATTGTTTGAACTATTTTATGATGTTTGTTTTATGTTTAAACCTTGTTTGTTGAAATATTTTCTATTTATAATGTTTGTTTTATGCTAATTTGTGATTTTTATGAGACATCTATATATTTTTTTAATTTTTTTTAATAATGTTTTGAGGCTTACGCCTCGACCTGCCTCGAGGCTTACGCCTCGTGAGGCTAAGGGAAAACGCCTCGATACCCGTTTTAGCCTTTTTAAACCTTGGTATGGGGTACCACGGGCTCTAAAATTGATGGTAATGATGGGGCTGTAACTATGCAAGTGGGTGTCCATGATCGAGGCATTCGCTCCTTATCTCGTGTAGAGTGGGAGGATCGGAAGAAGAAGGGATTGTGTTTTAAGTGTGGACAAGTTTACAGTCCTAGCCACTAGTGTCCGGCGGGTAGTCTTCGTGTCTTATTACTTGGGGATGATGAATGAGATGAAATGGACGAGCTGACTACGCATTCGGATGAGGGTGTTCAAAAAGTTGTGGGATCTATTCACAAGCCTTGAGGACAAGTCTTGCCTTATGGAGGGAGTATTGATAGAAATTGCATACTTAATAGTATAATTGTAATTGTGAAAGGGGGGTTAGTGTAATTGCTACTTCTATAAATAAGGCATTAGTCATTATAGAAAGATAAGAGAGAATTTAGTAAGTTGTTAGGCTCATGCTTATGCATTGAGAAGGGCATAGCCCTGGGACCACTAGGTGGTTATTTCCTTTTCCTTTGGATCATTTCCAGCATCAATTCCATTTTACTATTCAGTTTCCACCATTGTTATAGATTGAAGCTTCGATTCCTTATCATTCTCTATCACTATGTCTATGCTGTCAAGGCTCACCCAGGCACGACGCGCCTAGGCCCACTTTTCAGGCCCAGCCCAGCCTTCTCACTTCGCTTCAAAAACCCCACTTCTCAGGCGCATTTCAGGCCAAATTCCAACAAAATTCCGGTCAAAAATCGTTTGAACATGTTTGAAACAATTTCAAGAACCCTAAACAAGGCTGGAAAGTGGAAACAACCTAAAACTAGCCCTAAAGAAGCCTAAAACATGTCTAAAATCCCTAAAAATGTATTTTTATACTAAACAACTTGCCTAAAAAACCCTCGCTTTTTAAGCGCCTTGCATTAAGGCCCAAGGCTCACCTTTTGCGCCTTGAGTGCGCCTTGCGCCTTTGACAGCTATGGGTTATGTGTGTTTGAAGCATAGAACACACACACACACATATATATTTTAATTTTTTTAATAAGTTACATTTTTCATCCTTGACACTATATTTTTTTTTGTTAAATTAACTCTGAATGTCATTGCTTCTAATTTGTATGTTCTTTATACTTTTTATCGCATGAAATTTGATCTAAACTTGATAGATACCCTACACATGTTAATGTTTTAGTTAATTACTTTTAATTAATGTATATGGCGTGTTTTGTATATGAACTGTGGTGTTTATAAACAATTTAAAGTCTTTTACAAAAGAAGTGTGCCTTCGCATTAGCTCCAGGAACACTATTGCTTCACGCTTTTTGAATCTAAGCATGAGTCTAGAACATGCAAATAATGTATTGAAGATTATGCATCAATATATATTCTCTGTGCAGGTATGTTCCTTCTTTCATACCCCCTCCTATGGCAACCAAGGGTAAAGAACATGAGAGGCAGGTTAGTGAACTGTTGAGATATTTCTATGCTGTTACCTTGGTGGTCATTTTTTAATTGTGGGTTTGCCTCTTTTATATCCATTTTTAATAAAATTCTGCTACTGACAGAAAGATGAAGAGAGGCCAAAGGAGAAAGCCAAAGGGAAGGCTAGGAATATAGACTTTTTTATGGAGGAATTAAAACACGAACAGGAAATGAGAGAAAAGCGAATGCAGGAACGTGAACAATGGCAAGACGGGCGTAGTGCTACTGCAAATGTAAGATATGATCTTATTAATGCATATTTTAGGTCTTTGATAGTCATGGAGTTTTTATTAAAGTACATGGCAAGTCAAACTTTCCAATGTGCCCGATATAAATGTTTGTCCCAAAAAGTTACAAATGTCCCGGTCATAGTCACAGGATTCGCCGCACCCCCGTGTTTCGCAAATCAGATCGCACGTACCGGAATCGGGTAGAAAAACGGCCTGAACGCCATGGGTTTTTAATCCAGATCTGGGAAATCAGGGCATATCTGATTTTCAACAAATTCGACCCTAATCACTAAAAATCACGTACCCGATTGATTAATTCATTGTTTCAGAACAATCCGATACGCGTACCGGAAATAAACACCCTGAAATTGGACTTTGACGCAATGAATTGAAACATCGTTTATGGTTGTCGTTGTCAGAAGTTACGAAGAATTAGCCTTTTTAGGTTAAGGACTTTTGAGAGAGAGAGAGAGAGGGGATTTTTTTGGGGGGGGGGGGGGGGGGGTTCCTAATTTGATTGATTTGTAGGGGCTTTGAGTTCCTATTTGCATGTGATTATCTTTCTGCAGCTATGGCTATTTGTGGTCTTATGACTTCTCTGTGTGTTTCTACCTTACTATTTTGCCCTTCCACAACCTTAGGTCTGTTATTTGGTCGTGTCTATGTTTTGTTACTAGTGCCCGGGGTCTATCTAGAAGCGGCCTCTCTGTCCCTAGGGATGGAGGCATAGTTATCAATAGCGACCATTGCGGACGCTATAGCGAATAGCGTGGCGTGGCGGCCAACCTCCGCTACAAGGTGCATATCGACCATATAGCGAGCAAATAGCGACTCCGGCGGCGATTTCCGGCGAAAAATTCCGATTCCGGTGATGCTTTCTGCGGGAAAGCAGGAAAAAGAAGAAGATGAAGAAGAGAGCGGCTGGGTTTCTAGCGTGTTTGAGGCTTTAAGATTTCTGCTTCTGATTCCGGTGATGCTTTCTGCTGGGAATCAGGATGAAGAAGACGATGAAGAATAGCAGAATAGCGGCTGCGTTTTTATTAGGTTGTAGCCTTTTTTAGGGTTAAATAAGATTATATATTTTAACTTTTAACCCTTCTATCTTTCATTAAGTTATATTTACCCCCTAAAACTTGTAAAATTTACACAAAAAGTGTAAAATTGGTTTGTGTATCTTAACATTTAACCCCCCCTATTTTCACTCGCTTACATTTGGTCCTTAAACTTATATTTTTATACATAAAAAGGAATAAAATAAACATTATATATATAAAAATTTTTTATAGATAGCTATTTTTATTTCTTAAATTTTTAACTACCTTATCGCTAAACACGAAATAGCGGGCGCTATTTCATCGCTATCGCGACGTAGCATATAGGTACGTTGTCGTTATTTGTCGCTATTCGCTATCAATAACTATGGATGGAGGTAAGGTTTGCCTACATCCCACCCTCCCCAGACCCTACCATTAGCTTGATATTTGGGGGATTTACTGGGTATGGTGGTTGTTGTTGTTGTTGTTGTTTTGTAGGTTTAAATTAGTTTATGTAATTTTACTATTTAACTACTCTATCTTTCACTAGTTTACATTTATTCCCTAAACTTGTAAATTTTTACATAAAAAATTGTAACATTAGTTGTATATGATACGGTGTACCAGACTATATGGTACACCGTACCATGTATCGAATTGGCGTTCTGAATGAACCTACCCCCCTAGTACTGGATTTTAGAAATGCACGAACCGCGTACCAGTTTTTGTTCCGCGCACCGGAACATACCGCGATCCATGTGACTATGGTCTCAAGATAAACATTTTTTTAATTACACAGGCAATTCTTGATAACTTCTAAATCACGTATTTGTTGTATCTACCGTTTCAGCTATCTAGTCGGTTTGACGAGTTGCCAGATGAATTTGATCCAACTGGGAAACTTGGTTTCTTTGATGATGGAGATCCTCAGACAACCAATCTTTATGTTGGGAATCTTGCGCCTCAGGTCAGACTGTGATGCTAATACAGTGCTTCAATTGGACCGAATGCAAGCTGACTTTCTGTTTCTATGTTCAACATATTCCAGGTAGATGAAAATTTTCTCCTGCGAACGTTTGGAAGATTTGGACCCATTGCTAGTGTGAAGATAATGTGGCCAAGGACCGAAGAGGAGCGCAAGCGCCAAAAGAACTGCGGTTTTGTGGCTTTTATGAACCGTGCTGATGGACAAGCTGCAAAAGATGAAATGCAAGGTTAAGTCCTTTTAACCAACAGTTTCTGAACTACAATTCATTTATCATCATCATCATACTCAGTAAATCCCACCAATAGCAAAGCTAAGGTACTAAGATAAAATTGAGAAAACTTGTGGAAGCAAGGACAACTGACTAGGGGTGCTAAACGGGTCTTGTTCGCGGGTTCAACCCGAACCGGACCCGAAAATTTAAGTGGAACCTGAACACGACCCTAACAATCGTGTCATACATATGAACCCGAATATTCGTGGGTTGACCCGAACACGACCCGTTCAACCTGAAATTTTTTTTTTTTAATTTTTTTTCCACAAAGTAATATATATATTAAAATTAAATTTTACCACAAAAAACACAAATGTATATAATACAATTACATTTAAATTATAAAATCTTATCTCAATTTTTCTTTTTAAGTTATAACTTATAATTATGGCATAAATTACACACCCAATTTAATTTATGACATAAAACATATTGTAAACAAATATAATGTAATATAAATTGGTTAAACGGGTCAACCCGCCAACCCGGTTCGTTTAGCTAAACGGGTTCATGGGTTCAACCTGAAACTAACCCGGACCCATTTAGACTAAACCCAAACCCTTGAATTTCGCGTTAGGTTCGTGTCGTGTCAGAAATGCTCACCTCTGCTTTTAAGAAACAGTTTCTGAACTACAATTCATTACTAAGATAAAATTGAGAAAACTTGTGGAAGCAAGGACAACTGTCGCGTCTCATATTACGTACGCAGAAGCTACAGAAAGATTAATATAAAACACAGTCGTAGAAACATAGTTGAATCATTTATGCAGCATTTAAATTTTAAATCACACGTGTTTTAGCGTAAGTATGATTAAAAGTTACTTAACTTTGCAGGGGTTGTTGTTTATGATTACGAATTGAATATTGGGTGGGGTAAATCCGTTTCCCTTCCTTCTCAATCGCTCCCCGCTCCTCCTCCAGGACAAATGGCTATCAGGAGTAAGGAGGTAAGTTACATGTTTATATTTGTAAAAGCCTTGTTTTAGCATAACTACTGGTATACTTGATTCAATGAGATAATGATCAAAAACTGTAATGACTAGCATGGGTGTTATACTGTTATGAGTTTTTTTCTTGTCCTTGCAGGGTGCCACTGTGATCCTATCTGGTCCATCAGGTCCTCCAGTTACTTCTGTTCCAAGCCAGAACTCTGAGCTGGTAGGTTAACCTTCTATGTTACCTTGTGTTTGTAGGGCTGCAAACGGACCAAACGAACGCAAACAAGGCCTTGTTCGTGTTCGTTTGTTAAGAAAATACATGTGTTCTTGAACAGTTCATGAACACTTATGGAACAAGATTTTCTGTTTGTGTTCGTTCATTAAGGAATTGAATGTGTTCATGTTCATGTTCGTTTGTGTTCATTCGTCAATTTTAGGTACCAAACACAAAAGAACGCAAACAAACGTTCATGAACACACACAAACACAAATGAACGTCCACAAACACAAACGAACACAAACAAGCGTTCATGAATGGATACGAACACAAACGAATGTTCATGAACACAAGCGAACACAAACAAGCGTTCATGAATGGATACGAACACAAACGAATGTTCATGAACACAAGCGAACACAAACAAGTGTTCATGAACCGAAAAGAACACAAACTAACATATATTAAATTTAGAAATTAGAATAAATTGGCGTCTTCCATCATAGACATTAAGTAGATCCACCCAAATATACTAATGGACATGGGAGTACTGAAATAGGGTTTATTTGTCGCAGTTACCTCAAATAAAAATTATTGTTAATTTGTTTGGGTGAATATAACAAAATAAATAAAAAATAAAAGAATATCAAAAGTTGAATATGAAAATTAAAAACCTTAATAAACTATCGAACATAAATGAACATGTTAGCACGTTACCGAATGTTCACGAACATAAATGAACGAACTTCCCGCCGAACGGTTCATGAACTGTTCGCTGAAAGTTCAGTTTGTTTGCAGCTCTATGTGTTTGTTAAAAACAAGTATTTTGTAATATATTAACCTTGGGTGCTTAGGTTCTTACTCCCAATGTGCCGGATATAACTGTTGTTCTGCTTGATGATGTCCGTCTTCGCAAAGTGATTGATACAATGGCTCTTTATGTTCTTGACGGTGGCTGTGCTTTTGAGCAAGCTATAATGGAAAGGGTTCGTGGAAACCCTCTTTTTAGTTTCTTGTTTGAACTCGGATCTAAGGAGCATACCTACTATGTTTGGAGGCTGTATTCTTTTGCTCAGGTACATAAATTTGTGGATCCTTTCAGGTATTTGAATTTTGAAGCATCTTTTCTTTTTCATGACAAGAATATCGCACATCAAACTAACTTATATACCATGAACCATGATAACGTAAATCATGTCTGAATATCGTCTTTCTCCCAAATGTAATCGTTTTATATAAAAGTAACCACTCTTGGTAAAGAATACATATATGGAATTAACTTGTATTATATATATAACAACAAACAACACTCATTTTGGGCTAAGCAGTTAATGCGGTAAAAAATCGGATATCGGTCAAGGACCGATATTTGGATATCGGTTATCGCGGTGGGATATCGGTAATTTAATATCATGCAAAATTTATATATATCTAGCAATTTAACACTATCAATTCAGTATACTCTCCTCCATTAACAAATTAACCTTTTGCAACTTGCAAAACACTAACAATTGTAGCAAGTAGGAACTAATTAAAACTTAAAACATTAACATTTATCAATTAAGACTTAAAACACTAATAGCAGCAATAAGAAGATAGACAAATGGTAGAACTAAGAAGAAAGGTACTGATATCGGGAACGTCGGTGATATATCCGTCAAATATTGGTCAATGACGCCGATAATGTTGGTACCCATATTCTGACTGATATAGGACACCAATATTTTACATGGGGACCGATAACTGATATATCGGCGATATATCACCGATATTAACTGCACAAATTTTGGGGAAGTGTAAAAAAGGGACATGACACGTACGAGAGGTTTGAGCATTTATTTTCATTAGTTTCTGGAGTTTGAGATATTATGTTGAATGAAAGAATTCTTTGGTCTCTCAAATGCAGGGTGATACTTTGCAGAGGTGGCGAACTGAACCTTTTATCATGATAACCGGTAGTGGACGGTAATGAATGCATGAAACATATCTTGATACTTAAATTGCAAATCATGCCACCTATGTATAGTCTTTGTTTTTGCATTTTTTGCATAGATTTATAATTTAATTATAGCCACTAATACCTTTTAATTGTCTAGATGGGTCCCACCTGCTTTGCCAATGGCTAAGAGCCCAGAGAATGAGGAGACTGGGGCCACCTTTGCTGCTGGAAGAAGCAGGGTACATTTTTGTTTCTGTTTTTCTAGAGGTGGCTATTATAATTATAATATATACTAAAACATAAGTTATAGTGTTTTTTTTTTGTTTTTGTCTTTTATTAGAATTTTCAACCCTTGCACTTTATTATAATTACTATTTGACCTTCAACTTTAGTTTTCCCCTTTTATACTTTATTGCAGTTACTATTTAGAAACTTTTTGTTTTTTTTCCTTTTACTTATTATTGTCGTTTTCTTTTAGTTTTTTCTCAATGTAATGTTTTTGTTTTAAATTTTGTATGTACCGTCGTAAGTTGGTTATTTTATTCACAATTTCACGTTCTGAACCCGTCGCAGGTATTCGTTTTTATGGTTTATAACGAGTGTTGATACCGTAAAAGACTGGATTGATAACTTTTGTGACTTTCGAATATACCGTTGTGACGTGGGTTTTTTATTGTTACGTAAAATGTTCCGTCGCGATTTGCTTTTCTTTATCTGTTTTTTGAACCCGCCGCGAAGCGCGGGTGGTAACCCGCTAGTTTCAACCAATTTACCTATAAATGGGTCAATTTAGGTTGAATTTTATCATTAATATGTGAAACTGGTAAAAAAGTCTATTAAAAAACAGATCACACGTAGGGATGAGCACGGTACCCGTTCGGTACCGAAAGTACCGGTACCAAAAAAGGGGAAAAATCGGTACTGGTACCGGTACCGAATATACCGGTTCGGTACTGGTACCGGTATTTACCGGTGTTTTACCCGTGACAGGTGTATTTTAATTGAAGAAACCTCGTAAATCATTTTTATTCTAATCATTAAATTATTGTTGGAATATTAAATCCATATATTGGTAACAAATATATAAACTGACTTCAAATTTTGAACGAAAATCTTCGGGTCAACCTGACCAAATTCATAGAAAAATTACATGTATTTACCCAAACTATTTTGACCCATTGCCCAACTTCCCATTTTGTCACCTCAACGTATACCTTTCATTTGAAATCCAGCTAGATGCGGTGAAGTTATTCACTAACCTTTTCTTGCTACGCTTCTTGTGCAGCGTGTGGAGGCTGAGCGCACGCTAACTGATGCACAAAGAGATGAGTTTGAAGACATGCTTCGTGCCCTGACATTAGAAAGAATCCAAATCAAGGAAGCAATGGGTTTCGCATTAGATAATTCTGATGCTGCTGGAGAGGTATCATTGCATTATAAGTTTATAACTTAAAAACTTATGATATGTTTTAGTGTTCATTTGTTGCTGAAGCAGCTCTATCACTTACAGATAGTTGAAGTTTTGACTGAGTCTTTGACTCTTAAAGAAACACCAATACCTACTAAAGTTGCAAGGCTCATGCTTGTCTCAGACATTCTTCACAATAGTAGTGCTCCTGTAAAGAATGCGTCTGCTTACCGCACCAAATTCGAAGCAAATCTGCCTGATATACTTGAAAGCTTTAATGATTTGTATCGGAGTATCACAGGCAGAATCACCGCTGAGGCCCTAAAGGTAAAGTATATATGGTACATGTAGCAGTTTTTTATCCACTTATTAGTGGGTCGATTTGGGTTATGTTAATTTCAAATGAGTCAAAAGTCAAAACAAAATAGTCAAGTTAAATGGGTTGAATATGATGAAAGTCCCGAGTAAAATGCCATTTTCGTCCTTGAGGTTTGGTTGGTTTTGCGACTTTCGTCCAAAGGTTTGTTTTTCTGCATTTGGATCCAAAAGGTTTAAAATCTTGCCATCTTCATTCGGCTTCTTAACTCCATCCATTTTTCCCATTAAAATCAGGGGTATTTCCGTCTTTTTCGCTAACTTAAAGGGCAGTTCGGTCTTTTTCAATTTATGTAAAAAGACAGAATACCCCTGAAAAAGAACCAATTGCTTTCTAAGTTAACAAAAAAGACGAAAATAACCCTAACTTAACCGAGAAAAATGGATGGAGTTATTGAGCCGGATGAAAATGGCAAAGATTTAAAACCTTTTGGATCCAGATGCGAAAAAACAAACATGTGAACGAAAGTCGCAAAACTGGCCAAACCTCAGGGACGAAAATGACATTTTACTCTGAAAGTCTCCATAATTCTATTTTAACGCTTACAACCTTCGGAATCATTAAATTTAAGGTTTTAGATATATATTTTTAATCATGATTAACACCTTAATTATATATAATTATGGGCCGAAAGTGTATGTAGATTCATACAACCCGGCCTAGATCGTACACCCCCTACTAAAAATGACCGGACTGAACAGGCTTTGACCATTTTTCAAGTCTAACGTTCTCTTTTCCACCAGGAACGGGTTCTGAAAGTTCTTCAAGTATGGGCTGACTGGTTCTTATTTTCGGATGCATACGTAAATGGGTTACGCTCAACATTTCTCAGGTCTGGTAACTCTGGAGTTGTATCCTTCCACTCCATTTCATCAGAAACCGAAGACAAGTCTAACTATGACAACACTGAAGATGTCGGAAAGACCAATCCCGATGCAGCATTGGCAATCGGCAAGAGCGCAGCCACGAAAGAGTTGATGGGTCTCCCTCTCGCTGAGCTGGAAAGGCGGTGCCGCCATAACGGATTATCTTTAGTTGGCGGCAGAGAAACGATGGTCGCACGGTTGCTCCATCTCGAAGAGTCGGAAAAACAGAGGGGTTATGAGCTCAATGACAGTTTGAAATACAATAATCCGAGAGAGAGTAATGTCGATACCGGGCCTGTGGGATTTTCTGGAAGGCATCACCACGTGGAGAGAGTAGAGTCTGCATCTTTACCGTCAAAGATTCCGATCCCGCAACCTGAGTTAAAAGTTATTTCTAATAAAGTCAAATCGGATTCGGTATTGCCTGCCTCTAAGTGGGCCCGAGAAGATGATGAAAGTGATGATGAACAAAAAAGTACTAAAGATCTTGCGTTGGGTTATTCGTCTTCTGGAAGCGAGAATGCTGGTGGTGGTGAAGGTAACGCTGAGGTGACGGATCATTCGAGCATTCTCACAAGTTCTGATAGCGGGCTCAATGAAGAGAAGAGGTATACTATTATTGAACATATTTGTTATTTGAGTAAAATGCCATTTTCGTCCCTGAGGTTTAGCTAGTTTTGCGACTTTCGTCCAAAAGTTTGTTTTTCCGCATCTGGATCCAAAAGGTTTAAAATCTTGCAATTTTCATCCACCTCGTTAACTCTATCTGTTTTTCTCCGTTAAGTCAGGGGTATTTCTGTCTTTTTCTGTCAACTAAGGGCAATTCGGTCTTTTTCACTCTATGTAAAAAGACCGAATACCCCTGAAAAAGACTGAATTGCCTTTTAAGTTAACAAAAAAGACCGAAATACCCCGATTTAATGGAGAAAAATGGATGAAGTTAACAAGGCGGATGAAAAGTGCAAGACTTTAAACCTTTTGAATCCGATGTGGCCAAACCTCACAGACGAAAATGGCATTTTACTCTTGTTATTTTTAGAAAAGAAAAGGATATCCCACTAGTTTGAAATTATTTAAGTTTTTACTAGATGTATACTCTTTTGTGTTTTTTTCCTTTTTTTTTCAAATTAACACCCGTAATTAAAAATGATGGTTTAATTGTTGTACATGTAGACACAAGTTGAGGCAGATTGAGGTGGCTTTGATCGAATATCGTGAATCCCTTGAAGAGCGAGGAATAAAGAAAGAAGAAATTGAAAAGAAAGTGGTGGCACATCAGAAGCAGTTGCAGTATAAATATGGCTTAATGGATGGTGGTGAAGACGCATCACACAAAAGTGAGTTATTAAACTTTTCTCCTGTTTTGTGATTCGGAAATTTGTCGTCTTTGTATATATTTATTGTAATTTATATATGAACACAGGGACATCGTCCACAGAGAGAAGGGAGAAAAGAGAGGATTCACGTGAATCTTCTAGAAAGCGCCCAAGAAGTCATCGTGACAGTGAAAGCCCACAGAGGAAATCATCAAGTAGAGAGCGGGAGAAGGGTAGAGCTTATGAGCCACAAACTGAAAGAGACCATGATAGAGATAAACGTAGAGACAGAGACCGGGACAGTAGAAGAAGATAAAATCGTAGGTTGTTCATGCTTTAGCTTGTGCAATCTGGCTTTTTTTGTTTCAAAATCTGACACGATTGCCTATAGTATTGGGGTGTATGTAATCTTGATCATATGGTAGGTCAACAGGACATATTTGCTGTAAACGACATGATAACCTTTTTGCATACTGTTGTGAATCTGATTGGTTTGTTGTGCGAAGGAGACGATTGTTTGAATCGCGTAAACGAGCATAGGAGGTTTCTTTCTCAGTTATACTGACTGATTGATTAAAAGCCTGACATAGGAATAGTTATGAAAGATTTTAATATGAATATTGTTAGCAAATGTGTTGAATAGATGTGACAGATTTCGACCCAAGTGTATGGAAACAAGTTGACATATGTTATGTTTAGGTTGAAAAGGAGTCAAATGAGTTGAAAGTTATTTTGAACTGATTACAGTATCCTAAATTGTTTAATCCCGATTGATGTATGCTATTATTTGATTGATGTGATGATTTCAACCCAAGTGTATGGAAACAAGTTGGTATATGTTATATTTAGGTCGAAAAGGAGTCGAATGAGTTGATAGTTGTTTTGTAGTGATTGCAGTATTCTATTGTTTGATTGATGTTGTATCTAAAGCTATATTTCTAAATGCTATATACACTTTAGATTTTATCATTAACACGTTGCATTATTACCTTTACGGTCGAAAAGGAGTCAAATGTGTTGAAAGTTATTTTGAAGTGATTACAGAATTTACGGTATCCTAAATTCTTTAATTCCAAATGATGTAGATTGATATTCTATCTAAAATTATATTTGTTGTACACGTTAGATTTTATCATAAAAACGTTGCATTATTACGTTTACCAAACTCCTTATCCCTGTAAAACATGTTCAAATGTACTTGGTCACAAAAATAAAATAAAATGATACTTGTAGAGAGAAATGAGTTAGTGATACTAATTACACCGTAAGTAAAAGAAACTAACCCAAATTATATACAACACAATTACAATCTTTTTTCCCTTTTTAAATAATACTACTGTCTTCCAGGAGTTAAAGAGAATGACATACAATCGGTGTAATGTGATATTTTTTGGACCAGTTACGACTTTATTTTTTAGTTACATGGACACGAATTTTGTGTAATTAAATCTAATATTGTTGTAAATTCTTTTTTTAGAGTAAATTAAAAGTTTTGTCCTTTATCGATCTACCTCTTTCAGGTGGTGTCATTTGGTGCAAAAGTTGACGAGTTCTATACTTAACGTTTCAAAATCTTGCACGCTTTGTCCTTTGAGCCTAACCTGATTATTTTTTCTTATTAAATTTAGTCATGTGCTTTGCACATGAGGGCATTCTTGTCACTTAACCTATCCAATGATTATTCAGTAAATAAATTATATCAAAGGACTAATTGTATATAAAAATAAAATATAAAATATAAATAAAAAACCTTCTGCACTCTCTCTCCCTCTCTATTTAATTATCTATCATAAGTGGGGACTGATACCCCAAATCTCCATTCTTTATGTTCATGGCTTTATAGCTTAGTGGCATCTTAACGGTGAGACAAAGCTTTGAGACCAAAAGGTCCTGGGTTCGATTCCCAAAAAAGAGGATTTTTCCCATATTTATTGGGTTTTCCCCTGAATTGGTGCATATGCATTATGCCTAGTGGATATGGATATGATCGGGGGGTTCTGCTGGTGGCATGATGATACTCCAGTACGTCAGTGATCCAAATTTGTTGTTCAAAAGAAAAATATATATCTATCATAAGCCCTCCATCATCAGGCAAGTAACCTTCCAGAACGTTCCGACTCAAATTCACTATGTTTAAACCGGAATTTCTCAACAAACTTGCCGGAGATTCGATTACTGTCTAGGCTTAACGTAGATAACACCAGCATCGAATCGACTTGTTCCGGAATTGTTCAGGAAATCATGTTTGTTGACATAGATCCGCGAGCCGGTAGATTTCACCGATTGACGTTAGAATTGCTCTGTTGAGTTGATTCCGGTTGAGTAACGCTCTGCTCTTTATTGTTTTTTTTGAAAATTGACTTTCATTAACAAACAACCGAACCCGAAAACCGGGCCAGCAAAAACAACAAACAAAAAGTTACGTAATTACAAATTTACACCAATCAATCCACCCTACCGATCGAAACCGAGATCTATGTCTAAACCAAAAGAAACCCAAAGCTCTAACTTCGCTGAAAACACCTTCCACGCTCGGCTGAGTATTCGAAAAAACCGCTTTGTTCCTAGCCAACCAAATGCACCAACAAGTAGTAATAACGATACCTTGGAAGACCATTTTCTCCGTCGACCCCATCCTGCTGTTCTTATGCAACTCCAGGAGATCATAAATAGAAAACGCAAAAATCGTCGGAACGTGACACCATCTACTGATTTTATGCCATATCAACTCCGCGAAACGACATGAGATAAAGAGATGAGTCACCGATTCATCCTCACAACCGCAAAGGGGACAGGCCCTGGTTTGGCTAACCATACCTCTAGAAGCAAGGATGTCATACGTCGGGATTCGATTCAACTCAAGCCTCCAAGCGAATATGTTACACTTAACTGGAACCCAATTACACCAATCGATCACACGAGCATTCGGATCGCATCTACCTCGGACCAATAAATCCTTGGCGGATTTGACCGAAAACGAACCGGTAGAGTCTCCCAACCATTTCCACCTATCTCTACCACTGCCAAGAGTAAAAGAAGACAACATACCCGAAAGGGAACACATCTCCTGAATCTCCAACTGCGAGTCCGGGTCGCACCTCCACAGCCACGTACCACCATCAGCCATTCGGTCCCTGACTGAACAATTCTTGACGATTTCCAGGCGAAAAAACTGCTCTTTATTGTTGATTCCGGTAGATTAACACCCTGCACACCTAATTACCGCTCAAATCTAGATGCATTAAGCTTTGAGATTCACAATTGTTGCCGAAATCTAACACGGTGTTGGCCCAAATTGTTTCCGAAATCGAGAATGCGGAGGTGAGTTAGGACAGTAAGACACGCCGGAATGTGGTGGTTGCCGAGTGGAGGTGTACGGTGGGTGCGATGGTGATGGTGGGCTGTGGTTGTGATTTGGGTTGATGGGGTTGGGGTGGTCGGTAGGATGGTGATGGTCGGTAGGATGGCGATGGTGGGTTTAGCGTGGTGGAGGTGTATGGTGGTAATGGCCTCGGTTAAGAAAAAAAATATTTTTTAGAGTAAATTACACTTGTCCTTTATTGTATGTAGCAATGAATAGTCTTTAACTTAAATAATTAAAGTTACAATCATTTATTTGTAAAACCCATTACACTTTAGGTCCTTTAGCACTAACCCAATTAAAATTTTCAGTAAAGTCATATCACCTAAGGGTAGTTTAGTCTTTTAACCGATTAAATTAAATTAAAGATAGTTTAATAAAAAAACAATATACTAAAATATATATAACACATAGATCTGAGATCTCTCTTTATGTCTCTGTCTCTCTCTCTCTCAACCCTTTCTTCCCCAACCAAACCCACCACCACCTACCACCAGCATAGCTCTAACTGTACTCTCTCTAGCAGAAGAAAACTCTTGCCTGTCCCAAAGTGTTAGAATTGCAATAATTGATGCTGAAGTCCACTCAGGCTTGACACCAGGAACGTTAGCTAAATACGGCGGAATTCGACCATCGACGACACCTTCCACCGGAAGAATCAATGACCTCGCCATCAACGCATTCCGCCTCTTCCAAACAAGCTCCACCATCGACGACCACCACAAGACCGCAATCCCGTCGCTCCGATTTGAAGTTAAAGGGTATCCATTGCAATTTGATACAAACATAAAGGACGAAAAGTGTAATTTACCCTATTTTTTAAAAAGTATTTTGTTTTTTTTAAATATTAAATAAATGGGTAAAAAGACTAAAATACCCTTCGGTAACCTGATTTAACAATAAAAATTAACTAGGTTAGGCTCAAATGACATACCGTGCAAGATTTTGACACATTAAATACAGAAATCGTCAATTTTTACGGTAAAGGACACCTCCTGAAAAATGGTATATAGATAAAGTACAAAACTTATAATTTACTTATTATTTTATCTTGTAATATATTGGTTTCCCAATACTTATTACCCTAAAGTCTTAAAATACAAAGTCGGTGGCTATGCCACCGACCAAACGAAACGCAGCCACCGACCAAACAACCAAATCGCCCCTCATTTGTCTTTATTTACCTTTCTTTCAACCTATCAAATTTCTTCCTGATCTAACAACGCAAGTAGCAACAACTTCATCTTCATCCACTCAAATCAAACAAGCGTTGATTCTACGCACCGCCCCCGATTCATCAACTACAACACAAGACGGTGCTCCGGTGGCCGTGAGCGACGGTGACGGGGCCGGTGACAGGGGTTCTCGATGGCGACGGTGGTGCCTCAGAGTTCCGGCAGCCGTGATTCCGTCGGTAAGAACATCTGTTCTTTCTTTTCTGATTTTAGTTTTGGTTCAAAGCTTCGGCTTTCGGTTCGGTCAACAACAATCAACTGCTGGTTTGGTTCAGATTACGGTTCGGATCAGTTTCGGGTGATTCGGGTTCGCGACACGGTCAAAGTCAGTCAACGAAAGCCAACTGGTCAACCCCAGTAAACTTTTGGGTCAAACTTAGTCGACGAAAGACCCGGTAAAGATTTAATTGATGCGAAATTCTGAAATTATTCTTATAGATTGTAGATTCTTACACTACGCGAACCGAGCTCGAACCTTTAGCGATTATATACGTTTTATTGTTGACCTTAGTTTTAACCTAGGTTACCATTAATATGTTTATGCATTGAACTGGTTACTCATATGATGAATGTCTGGTCATCAATATGTATTTGTTGAAAGAACTCAAATCAGCAAGTAGAATTTGGACTTGAATTATCAATAATCTATTAATCATGCTAGCTACACAACAAAAAGTTCTTAATACAAATGTAAGAAAATAGGAGCCACATCCCCTCATCTCCACATTTAATGGCTTCTATGTACAATTAGGGTTATAGTCTTACAAGTTTACATGTGACTATGCTGTAGGAGTTTTGTCTATAATATCTCTTAAAGGAGTAACATAGGTCTCATTTCTATGCGATGATCTCAAGTAGCTCTCCTTAAAGGTTTGGTCTTCGTAGAGACTGAACCACATTGGATTACTTGGGAAAATAACACATTGCACAAACGTCTTAATGTCGCATACCATGCAATCGCAAAGTGAACTTTGCTTGCCAAGCTAGGTAAATTGATGATTTAAGCAAACAAATAAAGCACGGACGGAAAAGTAAACTAAAAAGTATTATCCAGTACTATAAATTACTTATAAAAACGAAAAAAAAAAAACTCCAGGTCTGCCCTTGCTTTAAGATGCACAATTTTGAGTCTATAGTGGTAAGTTTTAGCATGAGAATTCGGCATTTGTTCCTAAAATTAACCATTTTTACATTCTTCTTTTATTTGCAAAATCGACAATATTAATCTTATATTTTAGATTGCAAACATCCCTGAAACATGTATAGGATTGTTGCAATTTAAGTTGTATTACCATACTAATTTTTTAACTGAACGATAAATATGATGCTCACTTCTGTTTTTAACTACTTATGGTATGTAATTAAATCTCTTATGTTGTTATATGGTCGAAATGATGACTGAGACAGTGAATTTCGTCAAGAGACGTAAGAATCTTCTCTATCAACGGCACTTCTGACGAACAACTCAAACCTTACACATTGAGGTACGTTTTCTACAATTATTTAGTTGAATTAACTGTAGATATTTTGATAGAAGAAAATTCACTTGGTATAAATTCCAATTACTCTATTTCGACGTAAATTTAGTTCGGAAAGAGTCAAGTACGCCGCCTTTGAATTTTGTATTTGAATTTTGTTTATCGAGTTACCTTGAGAGGGTGGCAGTCTTTGTTGACCTTCTTCAACAGCAGCACCAGTATTACCTGAAGAAGCCCACTTTTTTGACCCGAAACCGTCCCGACCCAAACCCATTCTCAACCCGAACCAACCCGGACCCGTTTTAACCCGATAAAATTGCCTTTTGATGTACAATCTCTTTAAAAAAACATTTTTTTAAATAACCCGACCCGACCCGAAACCCGTTCTGACCCGAAACCCGTTCCGACCCGAACCCGTTTTGACCCGAACCAAAACAACCCTTTTTTTAATTGACCCGATTTGACCCGAACCCATTTTGACCCTCGGTGGCATAGGCCACCGACATGTATATGCCTTTTCTTTTTTTCACACAATACTTTGAGTAAAATACATTTAGGCCCCTTGCTTTTAGTTTTGTTAAATTGCGTTTTGAGTCCATTTCGACATTTCCTCTTTTCACCCATACTTTGAGTAAAATACATTTTTACCCCTTGCTTTTAGTTTTGTTAAATTGCGTTTTGAGTCTTTTTCCTTTTCAAGTTAAACTTCAATTTTTCACCCATACTTTGAGTAAAATACATTTTGGCCCTTTCTTTTAGTTTTGTTAAATTGTTTTTTTAGTCCATTTCCTTTCCAAGTTAAACTTCAATTACATTGCAATATTAGACCATTGAGGTTTAATCTCAGAAGTTTATAATGTTTCAACTTTATCGTTGTACCGTATATCTATACATTTTTAGCTTATTGTTTTCTTTAATTATTTTCGTTGGGAACAAGTCAGGTCAAATATATTTGGTTTTTGATTGTTTTATGTACGTTTTCCAATTCTACGTTTCAACCCTACCGCAACACGCTAATGGTATAATTTTTTCCATTGATATGAATATCACTTTTCATTACATGTGTTAGTTTTCCCTTGATACACATTTTATGCTTTTTGTACGTTTCCTATGTATGAGTCGGGTCACATATAAATACGATATATTTTACATTTTTATCCAGCTACAATGCTATTGAATTAAATTTGATACGTCAAAATGTGCGTTTTCATATGTTTAACGCATTACATAACGCTTCGACTAATCTATTCGATGTTTCCAATGTACTTGCGCCGCAACGCGCGCAGGCTTCCCACTGGCTTTGCCTCCCTGCCCCCATACGTTCACGATGTTGCAATTGTAGCCCTTTGACTTTGGTATCTTCAAAGTTTCATAAAATAACAAATTTAGTCCCTAAACCTTCTACTTTGAATTTCCAAAACCACAAATTCATCTTTCAAACTTTGCTAGCACCAACCGTCTACTTTGATTTTCCACCATCAACCTCTTAGCTCTTACACAGTTACGCCACCAACCCTCTTCTTTTTTAAACTTTGCGTTTTTACCCCTTGCACTATTACTCTATTTTTACACCCGCCAAACTTTAAAAAATTTCCAATTGTAACCCCTAGACTACAACTCCTACTTTTGCAAATGATAGTGCATTGTGTTTTTCTAAATGTCTTTGGCATTGTTTTGTACACTTTGTATCTACCTTTGTGATTTACACTTTTTTTTGTAATTGTGTTTTACGCACTAGGTTTTACGAATCGTGTTTTGTCTTACTACATGTTTCCACCCGCCGCGCGCCGCCGCAACGCGCGGCGGGCAAAAAAACTAGTTTGTTTATAAAAATGAGTACATCAATTTGTTTACGAAAAAGAAAACGTGCTACTATATGTATACCACCCCAGATTCTAATATCAATTGTATAAAACTGTGAAAAAGACCATATGGCCGTATTTGGGTATGTTTGGCAAAAGTAGCTGGTGGCTGATAGCTGATGGTTGGAAGCTAGTAGCTAGAAGCTGTAGCTTTTTAGATATATTGGTGTCTGGAAGAGTAGCTGTAGCTTTTAATAAAATGTATAAAATGTCCAAAATGGACATAACTAAAAATTTAAAAAGTTTGTGCAATAAAAAGTTTATTATCTTTAGAGGTTAAAATAGTTATTTTTCCCTAAACACTTGTAACTCCTTCTAAACGCTACTAGGGGTATGTTTGGCAAAAGTAGCTGGTGGCTGGAAGTTGGTAGCTAGTTTCTGTAGCATTTTAGATATATTTGGTGTTTGGCAGAGTAGCTGGAGCTTTTAATAAAATGTATAAAATGACCAAAATGGAAATATTTAAAAAGTTTGTGCATTAAAAAGTTGATTATCTTTATAGGTTAAAATAGTCATTTTTCCTTAAACGCTTGTAGCTCCTTCTAAACGCTACTAGTAGGAGCGTTCAACCAAAAGCTTCAAGCTCCTAACCTAAAAGCTTAAAGCTCCTTCAACCAAACAAGGTTTTTTTATTGAGTAGTAGTTTTTTCTTAAAAGTTTAAAGCTAGAAGCTCCTAAAAGCTCCATGCCAAACATAAGCGTTCAACCAAAAGCTTCAAGCTCCTAACCTAAAAGCTTCAAGCTCCTTCAATCAAACAAGGCTTTTTATTGAGTAAAAGCTTTTTCTTAAAAACTTAAAGCTAGAAGCTCCTAAAAACTCCATGCCAAACATACCCTTTTGTTAGTGGTATGCGTTTATCACTATGAAATTAATAAATGCAAAATTGCACAAAACAATTATAACTTACGCTTAAAAATTTGTCAGAAAACAATGCTATACATTATACCTTACGTGGTTTAAAAATTCGCCAGAAACAACATTTAACTTCATAATATGATACAGAGGTAAACCTTCGACACAAATATATTTTATTTTTTTGGTTAACACCCCTCACATGCTAGGTTTTCAGTCATTTTAAAAGCTTATGTATTTTTTAATTTTTGTTTCATCAGTTACTCAAAAAGTCAAAATCCTCAATAACACTTCACCCTTTTCTCCACCTTCTACTAACACACTCACACAAAACTTTAATTGCATCATCGTCGTAGTTGCCCGTACGAATCTCTTCTAAGCGTTCGATCTCCATAACTCCAACGAACAACCGTTCACTGGCGAAGAAGCAATTATAGGCTCCGAAACAGATGTGTATGTATGTTCATTAAGACGCAACTTTTATAAAAATGTTAGTAATGTTCACAATACGGTGTCATATCCTTAGAATAATCGGCTTAACGCTCGGCGGTCGGCGATGACGAACTCGCTTATGAGATTCGCCAGAATGTTGCTCAAGTATAAATAGCAATCCATTTTTCAAGTTTTAGTTTCACCCACTATAGGAGGTTACAATACAAGATGATTTTGGCGTACGGAGTGTATGTGAAATCAACATCTATTGATTCCCTAAGATCACTGACTCAAAATAATACTGTGGCAATTACGTAATTTAAATAGTGCTACAGTTGAAGAAACAAATATAAAAGGGGTATTATAGTCTTTTCTTTTGCAAACTACTGGCCCCTTGTTTTACAAACGGCTATAATTTTTTCATACGATAATATTTAAACAAAATTACACCGTATTAACGAACATTTCACCCTCTTTAATTCGAGTATACTGTTGCTATAGGTTTCTTAATTTTTTTTTTTAAAATTTACAAGCTATAAAGTTACGTGATTGTTTAACGCCACGTACGTACTAGAACATAATCAATGAATACCTAAATCATGTACCAAATACTCAAATATATACCTAAATCTTGAATCATGTACCACGTGTGCAAAAGCAGTAACCAATACTCAATGTAATATCACGTACCATGTGTGCAAAGCAATAACAAATGCTCAATGTAATAATAATGTATCATGTCTGCAAGTAGTAACAAATTCTCAATTAACACTACATCTATAATTACGTAACGACTATATATTACAGATCTAATCACGTAATTGCATAAAACATAATTAAGTTCTCATTATATTGAATGCATAATCACGTAATAAGCATAACTTTAGTAAAGAAAAATACATTATACAATAAAAAAAACTATGATATCGTATTACATATTGATACATAATCACGTGACATTACACTTGTTATACATGATACGTGATTATAGATGTTGGGTCACATTGAACATTTGTTACTGCTTGCACATATGGAACGTAATTATGCACTGGAATATAATCATGTAATGTTACACACATCACGAACAGTGGCGGAGTTTGACTAAAAGTTCCGGGGGGCGGAAAGTTATGGGACCCAATTTATATATTATATAACTATTTAGGCAAAATAATTGGGGGGCGATCCTTTATAATTTTAAAATTTTCGGACGAAAAATCGGAAATTTTACACTTCTAACCGAGACATTCGAGGGGGCGGGTGCACCCCCGGGTTTCCACTAAGCTCCGTCAATGATCACGAAACTTTGTAGCTTGTAAAATAAAATTTTTAAAAATTAAGAAAACTATAACAATAGTCTCCTCAAATTAAAGAGAGTGAAATACTCATTAATACGGTGTATATATATTTTTTTAAGAATAACATCGTATGAAAAAGTTATAGCCGTTAAAAAATCACGAGTGAAACTGGTTCATGCGAGAAAAGACATTAATACCCTTCCCATCTTAAATTAAATTAAAAAAGACACTTGTCAAGCCCTTATTATTTACTACACTTCTCATGAAATATATCGCTCTTCTACATGATCTCTTACCATATTATTTATAATAACTTATGTTGTTAATGCTAATGAGGTAGTGGTGTAGTGGTCGGGGGAAAACTTGGTATTCTTTGTGATCCAGGTTTGATTCTCACCTTCTTCATTATTTTTGAGAGGCGAGGTTTTACCAATGGCGCCGGTTCGTCTTGGATGGGAGACGAGGTTTTACCAATTATTCCACTGTCGTGCCTTCGGGTGGGTGGGTGGAGGTCGGGTTTCTGCGCATCCACGTCGTTCCTTGCCGTTCAATAAAAAAACTTGTGTTTTTTTCTTGAAATTTGAGTGTTAATTTTGTTATGACTGAACGAGAATGAAGCCAAACAATATTGGTACCAGTATGTGTCTTGTGAGATCTGGTCACTGGATTGGTGTTGAACAGAAATAAAGATAACCCACTCCATCTTTATCTTCTGTCCCATATCTCTACACCGGAATCGACATTCAATTATTCAATTCCGGTGATTATTGCAGGAAGTAACTGCAGAATTAAGTTGTGTCTGTATGAGAGAGACAGAGGGAACAAGAAAATCTGTTAATAAGGTTAAGCACCCCATGTGTTTGATGAAATGCCCCAAAGAATATTCTTTTTACATTGCCCCACAAAAGCCTTGTTATCCTTCACAGCAAGTCCTGATTAACTACTTAGTTGTATTTGGTATTGACTATTGACCCTGCATAACAATGGGCTTCAGAATAATCCAATCATTGTTGAGGTATAAAGAAAAAGACAAAGGGGATGTCAATAATCCACCAATATTGACTACTGACCAGACCCCAAAGTTATCATTTCTATGTGGGTGGGTTTCAGTGTCACACACACACTATTTCGTCCAATAAAGTCAGTCACTTTATGAACTAAAACATGAAGGTTGTTGAACCATCATTCATGAGTATGCCAGTTGTAACAATGAATGATAACTTTCTGTTGGTGCATGGGTTTTCTGCTTTGATACACCTTGGTTTCTTGCTTCTTGTATTCATCAGTTGTCTCTGCAAAAGAATCAGTTTCAAAGGTCCTAAACAGATACCCAACAATGGGGTCTTGTTTTACAGACAGACCCTTTTATCTTGTGTGGTCCTTGTGGTTCTTAACCTTGTTATGTGTTTCTTGAACCTTATTTATTGGTATAGAAATGGTTGGAGTTTAGAAAACTTTGTTGGCTTTTCGGATACCGTTTTTAGAATTCTTGTTTGGTTGTTCGTTTCGGTTTACTTGCACAATCATGTCTCTAAATCCGCAGAATCTAAGTATCCGTTTGCATTAAGGATTTGGTGGTTTTCTTCTTTCTTAATCTTTTGTTTTTGCCTAGTGTTAGACTGTGTCTTCTATAAACAGGTCCATAGTTTATCAGCTCAATTCTTGGTGTTGGATGTTTCGTCTACTATTGTCGGTTTATTCCTGTGTTATGTCGGGTTCTCGGTTAAGAATGAAGGTGGTGTCGTTAGCCGTTTTGTTTATGAATCATTGCTGGATGGCAGTTCTAGTGTCACGAGCGATCACAGAGATTCCAAACATGGGGGCAAAACTATTACCCCTTCAGCAACCAGCAATATCTTTAGTCTTCTTACTTTTTCTTGGATTAATCCGCTAATTTCTGTAGGATATAAGAAACGATTAGATCTTGAGGATGTTCCACAACTTGACAGTTTAAATAGTGCTCAACGATCGTTTTCGGTCTTACGAAATGAAATAGAAACGGATAAGCATAAAAGCAGCGAAATGAATACTTTAAGTCTTGTCAAGGCTGTGGTATTGACAACATGGAAAGACATTGTAATTACTGGTGTCCTTTCTTTTGTGTCCGCATTAGCTTCATATGTGGGGCCGTTTCTCATAGATACACTTGTTAAATATCTAAACGGACATCGAAACTTAAAAGAAGGCTTTCTTCTAGTTTCGGCATTCAGTGCTGCTAAGATTGTGGAGTGTTTGGCACAACGACACTGTGATTTTAAGCTGCAACAGGCTGGAATCAATGTCAGAGCTGCACTTGTTGCAATGATCTACCACAAAGGTTTGACCCTTTCATCTCAGTCAAAGCAGGGGCACTCCAATGGCGAGATTATTAACTTCATGGCCGTTGATGCTGAAAGAATCGGTGATTTTAGTAAGTACATGCACAACGCTTGGCTGGTCATCGTGCAAGTTGGTCTGGCACTAGCAATATTGTATAAGTATCTCGGGATTTCTTCACTAGCTACCTTTGTTGCAACGATTGTCGTCATGCTATCGAATCTACCGTTAGGGCGATTACAGGAAAAGTTTCAAGAGAAATTGATGAAATGTAAAGATAAAAGGATGAAAACAACTTCCGAAATTTTGAAGAATATGAGGATTCTCAAGTTTTACGGATGGGAGATGAAATTCTTGTCTAGAATTAACGATATCCGTAATGAGGAGGCACATTGGTTGTATAAATTTACATTTACTATGGCCATGACATGTGTCGCATTCTGGGTTGCGCCCACGTTTGTAGCTATCGCCACGTTTGGTATGTGTATGCTTCTTGGCATCCCACTTGACTCCGGGAAGGTGTTGTCTTCACTTGCAACGTTTAAGAATCTGCAAGAATCAGTGTATAATCTTCCAGATACAATATCGATGATAGTACAGACAAAAGTTTCACTCGATCGTATTGCATCGTTCCTCAGTCTATCCGAATTAGATTCTGGTCTGGTAGAAATAGTCCCACGAGGTAGTTCTGACATGTCAGTCGAGATTGTTGATGGAAAATTTTCATGGGATGTGACATCTTGTAATCCAACATTGAGTGATGTAAATTTAAAAGTTTTTCATCGCATGAAGGTTGCTGTATGCGGCCCGGTTGGCTCAGGAAAGTCGAGCTTACTGTCGTGTATACTAGGAGAAGTGCCTAAATTATCAGGAAATGTCAAACTTAGTGGCACAAAGGCTTATGTTGGTCAATCACCATGGATACAGAGCGGAACGATAGAACAGAATATCTTGTTTGGTAAGGAGATGGACAGAGAACGTTACGAGAAGGTTCTAGAAGCGTGTGATTTGAAGAAAGACCTTGAAGTTCTCTCTTTTGGTGATCAAACGGTTATAGGTGAGAGGGGAATTAATTTGAGTGGTGGTCAGAAACAGAGGACACAGATAGCGCGTGCTCTGTATCAAGATGCTGATATATATCTATTTGATGATCCGTTCAGCGCTGTTGATGCTATAACCGGAAACCATCTTTTCAAGGTAAGTTGATCACTTATAAATCCTCAATATCTTATAATATATAATCTCTAACTAGATTAAGTAATTTATCGATAGGGCTGTAATCGAGCCGAGCCAGGTTGAGCTCGAGCTCGGGATCGAACTTAAACGAGCCAGCTCGGCTCGGCTTGTTTTTTTACTCGAGCTGAAAAGTAGAGCTCGAGCTCGGCTCGTAAAATGTTCTAGCTGGCTCATTAATTTTTTGAAATTCTTATAAATATTGACTAACATAAAAAATAATAAAAGTTACACATATATCTATATGTATTATTTTTGTTTTTTCTAATATTGTAAAGACCGAAAGATGTATTAAAAGTTTTATGTGTACAATTTTTGTTGATTTCTCATATTTTTATATGTTATTAATTTAATTAAACATAAATGTTAACACGTCTACCACCTCCCACATAATTTTTCATTTTAATACATTTAAAATTAGAATTAATTTATAAAAAATAAACTATTTCGAGCCGGCTCACGAGCCGAGCTAGGCCTAGCTCAAGCTAGGCTTGTTTACAAATTGGGCCGGGCCGAGCTAGCTCGTTTACAACCCAGCTTTTTTCGTGCTTTTTCCGAGCGAGTTTTGAGCGAGCTACACCCAATTTATCTACAGGAATGTATGATGGGTTTCTTGGAATCAAAAACAGTGATTTACGTCACACATCAGGTGGAGTTTTTACCGGCTGCAGATCTCATCCTGGTAAGCATTTGAAGCATTCTTTCTCGATGTATACGAACACAAAATGTCTGAATATACCCACCAGGTCTTGAAGGATGGAAGAATTACACAAGCTGGAGAATATGGTGATATTATGAAGCTAGGAAGTGACTTTTTAGAACTTGTTGGCGCACACAAAGAAGCTTTATTAGAAATCGATTCCGTAGGGCATAATTTAATAACTGTTAATGAGATTATCGAAGACGAGACTATAACGGGTCAAAACGGTAATTTAGTTCACACGGAGGAGAAGAAACGGCAGCTTGTGGAAGAAGAAGAAAGAGAAAGAGGTAAAGTTGGCTCATCGGCGTATTGGAAATACCTTACAACTGCTTATGGAGGGGCCCTAACGCCATTGGTATTATTAGCACAAATTATGTTTGAATCATCTCAAATCGGCAGCAATTACTGGTTGGCTTGGGCATCCTCTACATCTGAAAGCGATGAAGCACGTGTCGGTGGCTTTGAATTCATTATCGTTTATGTGGCTTTTGGTATTGGATGCTCTTTTTGTATTCTGGCAAGATCGTTTTTACTTATGAAAGCTGGCTATGAAACAGCCAACAGGCTTTTCTACAAAATGAATCTTTGTATTTTCCGTGCACCCATGTCATTCTTTGATGCCAACCCATCTGGCCGAATTTTAAACAGAGTAAGTGAATAGCCGAATACATCTTTTTCTTGCATTTCGCTTGATGATTTTAAGAATATTTTTTTGCAGGTATCTACTGATCAAACTGCGTTGGACTTGACAATACCGTATATCATTGGCCCTTTTGCCTTTGTGTCGATACAGCTTTTAGGCATTATTTTAGTTATGTCACTAGGTGCTTGGCCCGTGTTCCTTGTTTTCTTTCCTGTAGTTGGAATTTGCATTTGGTTACAGGTAATAATACTTACTTTGATAATGTTATTAGTATTCTTTTATTCTGATTTCTGTTTTACATGTATTTGAAGCACTATTACATACCTTCAGCACGAGAACTGGCACGATTGGTTGGAGTATGCAAAGCTCCAGTCATTCAGCATTTTTCCGAGACAATATCCGGATCAACAACTATTAGAAGCTTTGATCAGAAACACAGATTCCAAGATACATGCTTGAAACTGATTGACGATTATTCGAGACCGAAGTTTCATGTTGCTGGAGCATTGGATTGGCTCGGGTTACGCTTGGATATGTTGTCTTCTTTTATTTTTGTGTTCCTTCTGATCTTTCTAGTCTCTGTTCCTGAAGGAATAATTGATCCCAGTAAGTAACTTTTACCACTCAAAACCAGAATTACAGTTTCAACCATTGATAACTAGGGGTGTAAACAAGCCAAGCTCGAGCTTGGCTCGTTTCAAGCTCTATATCTAAAGGTTGGGCTTGGCTCATGAGAATCTTTTCAAGCTCATGCTCTCCTGACTTCTAATTTATTAGCTAACTGTTTTATATATATACATATATATAGGGAGAGCATCATGAGAGAAAACTCTATCAAACGATTGATATTTGCATTGAATTTTTCATGAGGTTTAGTTTTTAGGGTTTAATTTTTAAAGTTTAGGGATTAGCTTTTAGGGTTTAGCTTTTAACTTTTAGGCGTTAACCTTTAGGGTTTAGCTTTTAGGGTATAGTTTTTTTAAGGGTTTATTTCTTAGGGTTTAGTAATGGTTAGATTGAGTTTTTTTGAGTATTCTCACAAAGAGGAGTTTTCTCATGATCCCTCCCCATTAATTATGTATTTAAGATTATAATTTTTTGTATATAACACAATATACATTTTTAATTGTTTTTTATCATAATAATAATAATTATTATTATTATTATTATTATTATTATTATTATGTTGTTGTTGTTGTTATATTCAATAAAAAAAATTAATATATTATATTAGTAATAGGCTCTGGGTCGTCCATAAAATAAGCTTATTTTTAGGCGTGAGCTCATTTAAGCTTGGCTTGATTCGAGGTTTTATTGAGCTGGTCTCGAGTAGCACACGTGCGGCTCGGGCTCATTTACGCCCCAAAATAGCTCATCCACCTCCAACCTGTTGTAGGTACCGCGGGCTTAGCAGTAACATATGGGCTAAACTTGAACATGTTACAAGCTTGGGCTATACAAAAACTTTGCAAATTGGAAATACAATTTATCTCCGTTGAAAGAATTTTTCAGTACAGTTCTATCCCTAGTGAGCCTCCACTTGTTATAGGCTCGAATCGACCTGATCGCTTCTGGCCTTCACAAGGAAAAGTCGATATTCACCATCTGCAGGTTATTAATATATTACTAGTTTTTTTTTTTTTTTTTTTTTTTTTTTTTTTTTTTTTTTTTTTTAAATGTGCAAGTGAAATTAGACGCTTAAAAATTTATAATGTATGAATAGGTTCGATATGCCGTACACATGCCTCTTGTGTTGAGAGGTATAACATGCACTTTCCATGGAGGTACAAAGACCGGAATTGTAGGGAGAACCGGAAGTGGTAAATCTACTCTTATACAAACACTCTTCCGTATCGTCGAACCTACCAGTGGGGAAATTTTGATAGATGGGATCAACATTTCATCGATTGGACTTCATGATTTACGATCTAGATTGAGCATAATTCCCCAAGATCCCACTATGTTCAACGGAACCGTTAGAAGCAACATGGACCCACTTGAGGACTATACAGATGATCAGATTTGGGAGGTACATTGGTATCATATATTCGTGTTCATATATATGCGATTAGTAACATTCAGTTTGTCATTTCAGGCTCTTGATAAATGCCAGATCGGAGATGAGGTTCGAAATAAGGAAGGCAAGCTTGATGCATCAGGTTCTTGATTGCTCTACGATTTTAACACAGGTTATAATTTCAGTTTTGCATAAAAATACTAACTTTTGACAACCCATGTTTGTAAAATTGCTATAGTTGCTGAAAACGGAGAGAACTGGAGCATGGGTCAATGACAACTGATCTGTCTTGGGCGTGTGCTACTGAAGAAAAGCAAGATTCTGGTTCTTGATGAGGCCACTGCATCAGTTGATACAGCAACCGATAACATGATTCAGAAAACACTTAGAGAACACTTTTCAGACTCTACTGTCATAGCAATAGCACACCGAATCACCTCTGTGGTCAAAAGTGACATGGTTTTAGTTTTAAACAATGGTTCGTGTGAGCTCAACCGATCATTCTGCGTTAATGGATCAGTATCTTTTGTGCACATAAGCTTTGTTTATGATTCCTTTGTTTTATGGGTGATATGCAGGTCTTGTTGAAGAGTATGATTCTCCTACAGCACTGCTTAAAGATACTTCATCTTCTTTTTCTCAGCTGGTTGTGGAGTACAGCATGAGGTCGAATTCTAGTCATGTAACAAGCTACATTTGACAATGGCCCAATCAATGATTCCAGCACAGTTTTGGAAATCAAATCACCAATTTTTTAACCAAATCTCCGAAGTATCAGGAAATTCAATTTTTTTTTTTTTTTGATTTTGTTCGATGATTTCCTTCAACCAAACTTTCCGAAAATCCTGCAAACACAATTAGTCTTGCACAAAAACAGATCAAATCCCCAGTTTTAATCAAAGATCTTTATGAATTTTTTGATAATCTTTGAAGAACAAATCCAGAATTTTAATTTTTTAAGAACAGTTTGCACGAAAATTCCAAATTTTTAGTAATTTTTCAACCTGCTGATTTCACAAATCCGATATTTATCTCAAAAACCTTGTATCAAAACACTTTATATCAATGGTTCTGAATTTTGTTTTTCAAGAAAATTTGTGTAAAATAAACTGGGTTTGATATAGCAGAATGGCCAGTTTTAAAGGACAAATAGACAGTTTTTCGAGGAGAAAAACCTGCAACTCGTACACTTAAAATAAAAGGAGATTAGTCGAATAAAGTAGAGTATACAAATATATTTGGCCAAAACAAAAACATACATTTTCTTGCTATCTTCGAGCAGCGAACAGCAGCAAACACAAGTCCAATCTTCAAGATATCCGATCCAATCGAGCCTTCGTGAGACTACTTAGGCTCTGATACCAATTGTAAGTCCAGAATACTTAACAATCGGATATCATGACACCAAACAAGTAGCGGAAATACAAAAATGATGTAGAAGATTGAAACAAGATTGTATTGATTCGTAAACACAAGCACACGATCTCAAAGGATCGTCTGGTACTTGATCGCACAAAGCACAAAAGTTATAATAAGAATCAACAACCTAAACTTGTTAAGGAACATCCATAGATACATAGGATGCCCTAATACATTGGGCCAAGCCCATAGCCGCTCGACCGTTAAACCACCAAACAAGCCCACTATACTAATTGAACCCAAACAAAACAAGTAACCCAAGATAAAAGTAAACCTAAACCAGTTTATGCCCTTACAGTGGAGGTGGATACGGTGGTGTATAAATAAAAGTAAATTGATTAAAATATTGGTCCCATTCAATGGGACCCTGATATGGAGATCCTGCATAGGATGCAGTGTTGCTTGACAGCTCGATTGGATGCATGTGGGATCCTGATGGCGACATTTCCAGGTGAGAATCATCATCCTGTTGGTTTTGTTGGTTTTGGCTTGGGGGCGGTGAGTTAATAAACTGGTTAGGGTCAAAAGAGTCGTGATGAGAGTGAGAGTGTGAGTGGGAATGGTGGGAATTGTGTGAATGGTGAGAGTGGTGAGAGTGGGAGGAATGATGTGAGACAGAATGTCTCAATGGCTCTGACGAGTGAGACTCTTTTGAATATTGCCGGTGGTCCGGTGATGGTATCTGTCTAGATGGTCCTCCCCGCATTGGACCTTATCCCCGTCCTCTCAATCTTGGCGGCATATTTATAACCTGTTAAAAAAAACAAATATATAACTTAATAAGATATGAGTGATCCTAGGTCAATGCCTAGACTCAAAAAGTCTAAGGATTATGTTAATGTGATATTTGAGTTTAGACCTAAAAGGCTAGTGTCTAATTCACTCAAACGTTGGCTCTGATACCAACCTGTCACACCCTGATTTCCCGGTGTGCCCGGACTTGGGGTATATGACAAATTGATATGGATATTCACAATAACACAACGGAAGTCTTGGGAGTATAAAATAATTACTACAAATTACAAGTGTCCAAAGTTCAAAAATATTATACAGACCAAAGTGTATAAAAGATCCACAGGCGGATCGGATAAACAAATGATTACATAAATAGACTACTATGCATCTTGCATGGAGTTGCAAATTCCACTTAAGCAATTACTGGGTAGCTTCCAGCCTATTTACGTTCTTTGAAACCTGCGCTTAGTCTTTTGAAGATACGCCAGTTTTCACTGGTAAATACAAATAACCGACACATTTTGAAAATATTTCAAAAATGTTTTATATACCATAGGTATATCAGTTTTCATAAATAACTTGGGGATTAAATATATCTCTTGTTATCAGTTTTACATGTTTATCAATACATATGGGGCCCGGAACTAAACTCCGATAACATGATTAACCGACACGTTACTTTAAACCCATAAAAAGGGTATCCCCATAAAGGGTAAGAAAAGATTTTATTATAGCATTAGCATCTGTCGGGTGTATGCCTAAACCCCGTGCTTAAGTCGTGGCCATTTGCAATTAAATGAGTCGAGGATATCTAGCCCCCAATGTTTAAGTTATCAAGCAAAACGAATTAAAACAGGTTGTTTGGATTTTAGACACAATCCGTCATTGATTCCATACCCGACCAAGCGATAATAATTTACCGTATCCCAAGCCCATATAGGGCAAATAGGTTAAAAGTATTTACCTGGCTTAAGTCCTTACAATCCAAAGACAATATATAAGCAGAACCGTTAAAACAAAATAACAAGTAAGGTTGCAATTTACTAGACGCCCTTAGTCTGGAATGAATGGTATAATAACCCATTAGAATGTTAACTGGTCCTATTCAAGTCATGGACTTGGACCGGTTAACTAATATAAAGAAAACAGTACGGTTCGTTAGATTAAGCGGTGACCAGATAGAATGTGGTTTAAACCCCCTTACAAGTACTATAACTTGTATAATATAGGGCAAACAATAATACATTTTGATTATGAATGAAATTGAAGGAGTTTAACCCAATTCGGCTAACTTATATAAACTAAGTTATATAAGTCAATCGTACGCACATAGGCGGTATCGGGTGTTCGGATGAGTCAATGTCAAGTTCATTATGCCAAAACATCTTTATTATGTTACCACATCAGTAGGTATTACACTTTATATGTTCATTATGTTTTAAAACCAATTCATGCACAAAAGGGCAAAATTGGCATTTTTCTGGCATATTTTAAGAACTTGCATAAAACCCGACAACTGATTATGATCAAATAGTATAACCTCAGAGGTTTATTCCATACATAAATATGATCATAATCCAACTACAAATCAGTAGGTAACTAAGCTAAATTGGGTCAGAATCGAAAGTCAAAGTAGAAGTCAAACTGCTTGACTTTCGGTTGAAAACCGAACTATAAACTGGAAATGACGGGCTGAACCTGTTGTGACATGTTCTAATATGTTTTACCAACTGACATAATGTCCAAAATATGTGTTTAGATGTTTATAAGTTCATTTTATACATTTTCCGTAAAACTGCGTTTTGACTTTTATTTTAACATAACTTTGACCCGTCATTTGACCAATTTAACGTGATCTTCAGGAGGTGCCCTCTTAGGGGATTATCACCTACCAAATTATGATCACGTAGCCATGTTCAATTCGAACATTGCCTGGACCATAATGGTCATAACCGAAAGTCAAAGCAAAAGTCAATTTGCTTGACTTTCGGCTAATTACTTAGCCTAGAAAAGAAATGAACTATGAAAGAACACATACAAGTGTTCTAGGAGGAACTTGAACTTAGTAGGAGGCCTCTAGGAAGAAGCAAGCTCTAGATGAGAGATTTAGAGAGAAGAAAGTATGAGGTGCAAGGAAAAATGGAAGAAATGGGTTGCTATTTATACTTGAAACTTGATCATAGGATCAAGCCAAGTGTCCCTAAGCTTCTCCTGATGATAACAAGTATCTGTGTACGTGTTTGAAGCAGAATAATGGTGGCAATTCGCGTATACTTGGCTTAACATGCAGACTGCCATGGCAGTCTGCCATAAACTGCCACCTGCTACCTCTTACGGACCGTAAGGGGTGGCAGCTTACGGTCCGTAAGCCTTCTATGCGCCCACAGGTTTAAACTTCTTACGGTCCGTAAGACTCAAGGTCTTACGGTCCGTAACCGCTTGCAAGTAACAATAAAATACTTGCCTTATGGTCCGTAAGGCTTTAAGCTTTGCGGTCCGTAAGGGTCACTCAGAGGCCAAATAAATTGGCATGTTGACATAAATGGTCCCTCCACAATCAATCTTCCACAAATTTACACAATTAGTCCCTCTCGTCCAAATATCTTGGCATATTTGAGAGTTAACTGGACACGTGTTGCCATATTATTCGATACAAATTTCCGAGGTGCTACAGGATGGAATGGATGAAACAGTGGTTAGAGATGATGGAACAATGGTTTGAGCAACCTTAGCCTTTTTAGCTGGATTTGCAGGTGGAAGCTTTCTTAGGTTTTCGCTTTTCTCCCCCTTTTTGCATCATCTGCAGGATACCTGGTTTGTGGAATAGCACCTGTTGCATGAAGAAGATAATCTTTTATGGCTTGGATCTCTGCTTGTGTATCAGAAAATCTTGCATCAACTATATTTCTATTTAACTCCATGTGAATGTTGTGAGTGGCATCTGCAGACTACTTTTGTAGTTGGAGATATGATTGGGCATGAATCCAAACTTTCTCAACAAGTTCTGCATTTGTAGGAGGAGCTGATTTTTGTACCAATATCTTCAACATGTCTTTTATCTCAGCCACTAAAATTCTAAATTGGATACTCTAGCCGTCAATTCTTCATGCTTGTGTGATGGATTTGGGATACTCACCTACCTTTGGTTGATTTCTCATACGATAATAGTTACCACACCAGTATTCAAGCCGCACCGTTTAAAGCTCTTTACGGACGAAAATGCCGATCGCCGCTATGTTAGGCGCAGGTTGGTGACAAGCAATTAATTGGCCCAAAATTAATCAAAGAGACTACCGACAAAATCTTTCAAATCGACATAATGTCAAAAATATGTGTTTAGATGTTTCTAAGTTCATTTTATACATTTTCCGTAAAACTGGGTTTTGACTTTTATTTTAACATAACTTTGACCCGTCATTTGACCAATTTAACATGATCTTCAGGAGGTGCTCTCTTAGGGGATTATTACCTACCATATTATGATCACGTAGCCATGTTCAATTCGAACATTGGCTAGACCATAATGGTCATAACCTAAAGTCAAAGCAAAAGTCAGTTTGCTTGATTTTTGGCTAATTACTTAGCCTAGAAAAGAAATGAACTACGAAAGAACACTTACAAGTGTTCTAGGAGGAATTTGAACTTAGTAGGAGGCCTCTAGGAAGAAGCAAGCTCTAGATGAGAGATTTAGAGAGAAGAAAGTATGAGGTGCAAGGAGAAATGGAAGAAATGGGTTGTTATTTATACTTGAAACTTGATCATAGGATCAAGCCAAGTGTCCCTAAGCTTCTCCTGATGATAACAAGTATCTGTGAACGTGTTTGAAGCAGAATAATGGTGGCAATTCGCGTATACTTGGCTTAACATGTAGACTGCCATGGCAGTCTGCCATAAACTGCCAGCGGCTACCTCTTACGGACCGTAAGGGGTGGCATCTTACGGTCCGTAAGCCTTCTGTGTGCCCACAGGTTTAAACTTCTTATGGTCCGTAAGACTCAAGGTCTTACGATCCGTAACCGCATGCAAGTAACAATAAAATACTTGCCTTACGGTCCGTAAGGCTTTAAGCCTTGCGGTCCATAAGGGTCACTCAGAGGCCAAATAAATTGGCATGTTGACATAAATGGTCCCTCCATAATCAATCTTCCATAAATTTACACAATTAGTCCCTCTCGTCCAAATATCTTGGCATATTTGAGAGTTAATTGGACACGTGTTGCCATATTATTCGATACAAATTTCCGAGGTGCTACAGGATGGAATGGATGAAACAGTGGTTAGAGATAATGGAATAATGGCTTGAGCAACCTTAGCCTTTTTGGCTGTATTTGCAGGTGGAAGCTGTTAGGATCGGAGGCTCTCATGATAGTGTTTGTTTGTTTAAAATGAATAATCAATGAATATGAAGACATGTTAGGTGCAGCGGAAATGAAAACAAACTTTGTAAACACAATCAAAGGAGAAAATAGTTTGATAAACAATTGCTTCACATAGAGTCAAAAGATTACAAATCAAAGCAAAAGATTACAGATATGCTTACAAACTATACTCCCCCTCAGCCTGATACCCCAAGGATGGTTGCACACAAGATGAAAGGATTAGACATGAGGAGAAGAACCCGCTCAGTCAATCAAATGTAACAGTACAGGGTACAGTTACCTTTATAGGCAAACCAAACCACTGAGGTATCTCAGCTGACGTCACCATGAAAGTGACATCTAACAACCTAACAACCTGTAGACACTGTCCTTATACTAACTACTGATGTCCTAACAACTGATAGTAAATAAAATACAAAACATGAGAAAACAACTGCTTCACGTTCCACTGTTGTAGCCTAAGCACTGATGCTTAACAACAACATCAGTGCTTTCTTCAAAGGTGATCAGTCCTTGAATGAGCAGTGTTTGTTTCTTCAGCAGCACTTAAAAGACAGCAGTAGATAGAGCGACAGAGTTTGTCTTCAGCATTCTTTAGGATCATGTCAGCAGTTGAAAGGGCAGCAGCAGTTGATTATGAGCAGCAGATAGAGACCATCAGATGTTATAACTCACTTTCAAGGGGAGAGCAAAGTGTAAACTGCTGCTTATTGTGAATCCTCTGTTGTGACCTGGTTTTGGCTTTACATTATCTGTTCCTCTGGTAGGGTTCAATCCCAACAATCTCCCGCTGGAACAGATAATGCCAAAACTCTTCATTATTTGTGGATTTCTTTATTGCCTCATCAACAGCTCCCTTATCTGACCTTTAAATTGTAATTCAAAGTCTAGGGCATCTGTATCTTCATCATCCCTGCTGAGTGGAAGATCAAGGAGATCCTGCAAATCTTCAAGACTCAGGCCAAGAGCTTGTTCCCTTGATATTTTCTCCACTCCTCCACCAGACCTGAGCAAAGTCAATACGCAGGTCTGTTTGTCAGTTTCCCACTTTTGTATTTTTGAGCCTGGTGGGTTTCTTGGGAGATGTTTATTTGCAGAAGTATTTGGAGAGGCTGGACTATTCATGGCTGGCTGAGCAGCACTTGCAGATTGATCCAAACCAAGAGTTTCCATGATCATTTTCTTTATACCCTCTTTTCCAAGGTCTTCACCTTCCATTAACTCTTTGATGGTTTCAGCAATCAGCTGTTTGTGTGGCCTTCTTTTGTAGATGGCAGCACCAACTGGAGCTGTGGATCTCCTGATTTGCAGCTTTGATGGTCTTTTTGAAACCGCTGCTTCAGGATAGTCAGGCTTTTGAGGAACTGTGGGATCTTTCTTTCTTAATTGTTCCAACTTTTTGTAAGTAGCCCTGACCACATCTTCTTTCCATCTAGCAACTTGTCTTTTGTTACCATAATCAGCTGCTACCAGTTCCTCTTTCATTCTCTTCAGCTCTTCCTGTTTGTCAGGTATATTCTTTCTAAACTTTGCCCAGTTAGGAGGAGTGTGAGTGACCTTCCTTTTTATCATGTCTTGAATTCTTGCAGCTTCATTTTCAAGCTCAGGAACAGTCCACTCTTTGTACATATATCTCTCTCCTTTGTACTTTTTGTGAGCCATGATGCTTTCAATGTAGTCTTTCTTCAGAGCTTCAGCTGCTCTTTCAGAAATTTGTTGACTAACATTTTTTGCAAATTGCTCTAGGGATCTGACTTGTGTGAGCAGATATTGATAATTTCTTGAAATTTCTTTGTCAGACTTCCCTTGTGTGTTTCTTTTTGAGATATCCTCTGCTTGCTTGGCTTTGATTTCCAAGTATTCATCAACATTTTTAGGCCAAGGATATCCCTTTATTGATGGCAAACTCCTTTTGGCAGGGTCATCCTCATAGTAGAAGGATTTTATTTCATCTCTAACAGCTGCTAGTTCAAGAGGAAATTGAACACCTGCAGGAGGTAAGGGCTTGTATATTGGAACTGAAGAAAGAGGAACAGGTTTTGGTATTGTGACAAGAGCTAAAGATTTTGAAGATGTTTGTGGTGGTGATGTGTTATCATCTTTTAAAATTAGCCTTCTTCTTTTTGGTTTAGGAGAGACTGATGATGTTTTGGATGGAACAGTGGTGGTAGATGTTGTGGCAGTGGATTGTGATTGACTAACAGCTGTTGAAACAACTGGTGTTTCAACCACTGTTGTCATTACAACAGATGTTATAACATCTGCTGTCTTCTGCTGTATGTCAGCAGGTGTTGTTTTTGGTGGTGATGATGGTAAAGCAGTGGATGTTGTGTGTGTTGATGGAACAACTGTTTGGCAAGCAGTAGTTTTTGTAACTCCTGTTGCATCAGCTGTTTTGTATGGTGGTTTTTGAGCAGACTTTGAACGTCTGATAGGAATGGATTTGGGTTGCCTTACTTTTCTAGTAGGCCTCTTCTTTTCCTCAACAGGATTTTCATGATCCCTTGACCCAGAAGTACCCTGTTCTGGATGATCCATTCTGTCCACCCTGGCTTTCCTTTTGGCCTCTCTATCTCTTTTCACACTTGCAACTGCTTCTGCTAGTGCATTTGTTGTCACATCAATCTTCTTGCTGCCATCTGGCAAAGGGATCTTTTTGGTCATGTTTGAATTCTCTGGTTCAAGATAAAGACCATCTTCTATACCCTTCTTTTTCCACTCCTTAATTTTCTCCCCCTTTTTGGCATTATCTTCTGGGAGGTCATAAATGAAGCGTACTTTTGGAGGAGCAGTGCCAGTGGTGTGCAAGATCTGAGTTTTGAGAGCCTTTAAGTCAGCCTGAGTGTTCTTGAATCTTGACTCCATTGTATTTCTCAGCTGTTGTACATGTTTTTCATGTTGCTGATATGCTAATTGAGCTTGTTGTTGGAGAAAAGATTGAAATAGATTCCAGAGCTCATTTATAGCAGGTGCCCTTTGTGGAGCAAGTGCTTGAGGTGGAACAACAGTTGATTGTACCTTCTGAACTTGTAACACTTGTTGTAGCATATTTTTGAGTTCTGCAACAGAGTTATCAAGCTTTGCAATGCGATCCATCAATTTCTGGTACTTTAAACCATCACCCAAGTTAATGGGATCATCTGATTTCCCACTAGCAGTGGTTTTATCAGTGGTAGATGTAGGGAATATACTCCAAACATTAACCACTGATGCCCCTTTTTCTTGGTACTGGGGTCTTCTTCCTTCAACACTTGACAACCTTTTGATGTTGCCAGTAGGATAAATAAATCCACTGGTGGTTGGCAGAGGTGCTATAAAAGGAATTGCCTCCAAGGAAGTCTTATGAATGTAACCACTGTCCAAATGTAACCCAGTGGGTGTAACAGTTGTAGTGGCTGCTTCACTTGGATTACCACCAAGAGTTACTTGTAACTCATGGGGTGTAACCTCCTCAGGTTGTGTTGGTGGGTTAGCAAAGATTGATACATCAGACCCAGTCAGTTGTTGAGGTATATTCTCATTAATAGGTGATTGAGAAGGACTGGATAATGCCTGGTTCAAATCAATTGCATCCAACAGTGGTTTTATTGGGGAAGGAATTTTGGATGTGATGAGTGGTGTAGAAATAGGATGTGTCCCGGGCATTGGACTGTGGATGATAGAAACGAGTGTTTCCAGAGCATCATGATGTGGAGACCCTATTTGTACAACCTGTTCTTTTTGTGAAGAATCAGGAGGAGTTTTGGTTATGGGTTGAGATATTTGTACCAACTGCTGTGAGGAAGTAGCAGCAGTGGTTTCTTGTGACTTTTGTGTTGTCACTGGCAGGAGCTCTGGTATCTCATCCTCCAGAGATGCCTTTGTTTTGGGATTGGTGGGTTTTCTGGATGTTTTCTTTTTGGTCTTTTTAGTGGTGGCAGGTGTGGGTTTCAAAGCAGTGGGAGTGCTGCTATGATCACCTGGAGCAGTGGGCTCAGCAGCTGATACCTGAGGAGCAGTTGTAACCGCTAAAGTCTGCTCAGGTACCCCTGCTTTTGTTTTTATTGGTGCCATCATCCTTGAAAATGTTTCTTTTGTTATGCTTTTTATTTGACAATGAACACCTTGTTTGAGCAAATTTACATTTTTCTTTTCAAATTTTTGTTCAAAATAATAACTCAAAAATCTTGGAAAAAGTAAAAATGCTTTACTTTCAACGTTTTTCACCATGTCATTGAAAATCTCCTGGGAGTAGTTATAGTCTTTATTATTCAAAATAGCGTAACCCAGGCTTTGAATTTTCAATGGTATTTCGTTGAAAGATGTTGTTTTATTTGAAGCACACATCAAGAGTGTGTGAAATAAAAACCTGGGTGCAGATGGAAAATAACCCTTTTGTAGGGTATCTACCTTTGGTTCTTCTGCATAACCCCTTTTCACGAAATCAGTTTTCATCTCGACTTTTTCAAAAGAGAGTTTACCTTCCTGATCGTTGAGATTAAAGACTTCGGAGATCGACTGTGGGGTTATTTGAACTGCTTTACCCTGTATTGAGGAGTTAATGGCTATGACTTTTCCGTCTTGTTTTTCAAGCGACGCCTTTTTCCAAAACTCTCTCTGGGTTTGCAGATAGATGGGAGCATTTACCATCAACAAAGTTTTGTACTTTGATCCAGTTATTGCATCAATGATGGAGTCAAAGGTGTGGTTGTCTTTGGGTTTTGTGAGTAAACCCAAATAATTGTGAGATTGTTTGAATGGTATTTCGATGGGTTCTTCGGCCGTTTGAGCGACCTCTTTGGAAGGTGATGGTGAATTAGGTTTTGATTTTGATTTTGTCATTTTTGCGGAGAAGAACGAAGGTGGATTTTGGAGATTTTTGAGAAGAAGGGTTAGAAACTGCTATGAGAAGAGAATTTTTGGAATTCAATTCGACAGTGTAAAACCCTGTTTGGGGTTTAGGGCAGGGTTTTATTTAAAAATGATCGCTGATGTGGCAGCGGTTATTAAGATCTGAGGGCTAAAAACTGACCACGTGTCAAACACTGATGAAACGGATGAAGTATGGAGAACAGTTGTTTTTAGAACCACTGACGTATCAAGCATCAGTGTTTACAACGGTAAAAATTATGGGCAGTGGATGATTTTAACTATCAGTAGATAGCATATCAGTGGATAAGACACTGATTTTGAGCATCAGTGCTTTTCAAGAAAATGAAGGGTCAGTGGTTAACTTTTCAGCAGTGGACAGTGTTTAGAGATCAGACGTTAGAACAAAACAGTGGTTAGGGTAAATGGTACAATTCTGAAGGACAGGTGTTTCAGCAACAGTTTAGAAGATTTTCATTCAAGGTTTTGCCACATGTCAATTTTGAAAGACAGTGGTTAAGTACCCCAGATGATGAAAACTTTTTACTATGGCAACTCATTTTCGTTTAATATTCAATTAAAACATGAGTACCCTAGTTATTCAAGCACAGTTTGCAATCACTTTTTGATGGAAATTTGGGAGCAAACCTGAGTATGACATGATCATGACATATGTACCATTTCCTTTTGACCCATTTATGAGGATACTAATACCACCAAAAATAAGGTATTACATCCTGCCAGGAGATGAAACTATTGCCAACAAAAACAAGCGAGAGTTCCAAATATATTATTTAAAAAAAATGAATAATATATCCTGGTTATTTAAGAAAATCCTTTGAAATAAAAATGGTTAAAGGATCTTCTGAGAACAGTATCAAAAAGGATCTGGTGTATTTTCAATAGAAAACATAATCATATCATTCACAAGTTTTATGAAAATGGTCAGTGGTTTGACAGCAGAGGTAGAATATTTTGACAACATTTTGACCACTGTTTGGTACCATTCTCTGTGTCAGTTGATTGCAAACATGAGGACACATGAGTTTTGAAGATCCTGTTGTAGATCTAATTTCTATGTGATGATTTTGAAAATTTGTCTAGTCCTATTGGTAAGTTCAATCACTGGGAATACTAATGTCACTTGAACTTTCTTGAACCAATGAGCACAAACAGTTGCTTAATTGACCATTATTACCCCAAGCTTTGACTCTTAAGTGTTTTAAGTTTATTCCCTTTTCTTCTGAGTCCAAAAGTTTTGAGATAAACACATTTCAGAGTTTTTGTGACTATTAGTCCAAAATCACTTTGCAGTAATGTTTTGAGAGACTTGGTCATGTTTTCACAAGTTTTTCACCCAATCTCACATTACATATGATACGGACTATGTTGACCCTTGTTTTCTTAATGTATTTGAACATAGTTGATTTTGTCCTTTTTAGGAACTCAACCTGTTCTCAACACATAAGATCTAAATAACTAAAGTTTTAATTTCCCTCTTTTTGTGTTAATCAAAACAGCAATGCTTTTATGAACATAGGTTTTGTTAATCTGAGGTTTGTACTTTAGTATTTAATGAAAACATCACAGATTACACATCAACAGTTTAAATCAATTTAGAAAATAAGAATAATCTCATGGTTTAACAGATATTGCTTTCAGATCTAGAAACCATGAGGATCTTATGCATGAATTTTCTTGTTGTGTGAAATTTGTGTGTCATATGACATCTTGGTTGATTTACAGAGTTTTTGAATAACCATTTTGAACATGATTTAATCGATACTCTGTTTTTTTTTTCAACAAAATACAACCAACCTTAGTATCAATGAATTTTGAGCCGAACTGTTATGTCAAATTGATTGTTAGATCGACTTTGACTGTCCGAGCTCTGATACCAATTGTTAGGTTCGGAGGCTCTCATGATAGTGTTTGTTTGTTTAAAATGAATAATCAATGAATATGAAGACATGTTAGGTGCAGCGGAAATGAAAACAAACTTTGTAAACACAATCAAAGGAGAAAATAGTTTGATAAACAATTGCTTCACATAGAGTCAAAAGATTACAAATCAAAGCAAAAGATTACAGATATGCTTACAAACTATACTCCCCCTCAGCCTGATACCCCAAGGATGGTTGCACACAAGATGAAAGGATTAGACATGAGGAGAAGAACCCGCTCAGTCAATCAAATGTAACAGTACAGGGTACAGTTACATTTATAGGCAAACCAAACCACTGAGGTATCTCAGCTGACGTCACCATGAAAGTGACATCTAACAACCTAACAACCTGTAGACACTGTCCTTATACTAACTACTGATGTCCTAACAACTGATAGTAAATAAAATACAAAACATGAGAAAACAACTGCTTCACGTTCCACTGTTGTAGCCTAAGCACTGATGCTTAACAACAACATCAGTGCTTTCTTCAAAGGTGATCAGTCCTTGAATGAGCAGTGTTTGTTTCTTCAGCAGCACTTAAGAGACAGCAGTAGATAGAGCGACAGAGTTTGTCTTCAGCAGTCTTTAGGATCATGTCAGCAGTTGAAAGGGCAGCAGCAGTTGATTATGAGCAGCAGATAGAGACCATCAGATGTTATAACTCACTTTCAAGGGGAGAGCAAAGTGTAAACTGCTGCTTATTGTGAATCCTCTGTTGTGACCTGGTTTTGGCTTTACATTATCTGTTCCTCTGGTAGGGTTCAATCCCAACAGAAGCTTTCTTAGGTTTTTTGCTTTTATCCCCCTTTTTTGGCATCATCTGCAGGATGCATGGTTTGTGGAACAGCACCTGTTGCTTGAAGAAGATAATCTTTTATGGCTTGGATCTCTGCTTGTGTATCAGAAAATCTTGCATCAACTATATTTCTGATTAACTCCATGTGAATGTTGTGAGTGGCATCTGCAGACTGCTTTTGTAGTTGGAGATATGATTGGGCAGGAATCCAAACTTTTTCAGCAAGTTCTGCGTTTGTAGGAGGAGCAGATTTTTGTACCAATATCTTCAACATGTGGTTTATCTCAGCCTCTGAAGATTCTAAATTGGATACTCAAGCCGTCAATTCTTCATGCTTGTGTGATGGATTTAGGTGGCAATTGGGATACTCACCTACCTTTGGTTGATTTCTCATACGATAATAGTTACCACACCAGTATTCAAGCCGCACCGTTCAAGGCTCTTTACGGACGAAAATGCTGATCGCCGCTATGTTGGGCGCTTGTTGGTGATAAGCAATTAGTTGGCCCAGAATTAGTCAAAGAGACTATCAACAAAATCTTTCAAATCCAACTGATATAATGTCAAAAATATGTGTTTAGATGTTTATAAGTTCAGTTTATACATTTTCAGTAAAACTGCATTTTGACTTTTATTTTAACATAACTTTGACCCGTCATTTTACCAATTTAACGTGATCTTCAGGAGGTGCCCTCTTAGGGGGGATTATCACCTACCATATTATGATCACCTAGCCATGTTCAATTCAAACATTGGCTGGACCATAATGGTCATAACCGAAAGTCAAAGCAAAAGTCAATTTGCTTGACTTTCGGCTAATTACTTAGCCTAGAAAAGAAATGAACTATGAAAGAACACTTACAAGTGTTCCAGGAGGAACTTGAACTTAGTAGGAGGCCTCTAGGAAGAAGCAAACTCTAGATGAGAGATTTAGAGAGAAGAAAGTATGAGGTGCAAGGAAAAATGGAAGAAATGGGTTGCTATTTATACTTGAAACTTGATTATAGGATCAAGCCAAGTGTCCCTAAGCTTCTCCTGATGATAACAAGTATTTGTGAACGTGTTTGAAGCAGAATAATGGTGGCAATTCGCGTATACTTGGCTTAACATACAGACTGCCATGGCAGTCGGCCATAAACTGCCAGCGGCTACCTCTTACGGACCGTAAGGGGTGGCATCTTACGGTCCGTAAGCCTTCTGTGTGCCCACAGGTTTAAACTTCTTATGGTCCGTAAGACTCAAGGTCTTACGATCCGTAACCGCATGCAAGTAACAATAAAATACTTGCCTTACGGTCCATAAGGCTTTAAGCCTTGCGGTCCATAAGGGTCACTCAGAGGCCAAATAAATTGGCATGTTGACATAAATGGTCCCTCCATAATCAATCTTCCATAAATTTACACAATTAGTCCCTCTCGTCCAAATATCTTGGCATATTTGAGAGTTAATTGGACACGTGTTGCCATATTATTCGATACAAATTTCCGAGGTGCTACAGGATGGAATGGATGAAACAGTGGTTAGAGATGATGGAATAATGGCTTGAGCAACCTTAGCCTTTTTGGCTGTATTTTCAGGTGGAAGCTTTCTTAGGTTTTTGCTTTATCCCCCTTTTTGGCATCATCTGCAGGATGCATGGTTTGTGGAACAACACCTGTTGCTTGAAGAAGATAATCTTTTATGGCTTGGATCTCTGCTTGTGTATCAGAAAATCTTGCATCAACTATATTTCTGATTAACTCCATGTGAATGTTGTGAGTGGCATCTGCAGACTGCTTTTGTAGTTGGAGATATGATTGGGCAGGAATCCAAACTTTCTCAGCAAGTTCTGCGTTTGTAGGAGGAGCAGATTTTTGTACCAATATCTTCAACATGTGGTTTATCTCAGCCTCTGAAGATTCTAAATTGGATACTCAAGCCGTCAATTCTTCATGCTTGTGTGATGGATTTAGGTGGCAATTGGGATACTCACCTACCTTTGGTTGATTTCTCATACGATAATAGTTACCACACCAGTATTCAAGCCGCACCGTTCAAGGCTCTTTACGGACGAAAATGCTGATCGCCGCTATGTTGGGCGCTTGTTGGTGATAAGCAATTAGTTGGCCCAGAATTAGTCAAAAAGACTATCAACAAAATCTTTCAAATCCAACTGACATAATGTCAAAAATATGTGTTTAGATGTTTATAAGTTCAGTTTATACATTTTCAGTAAAACTGCGTTTTGACTTTTATTTTAACATAACTTTGACCCGTCATTTTACCAATTTAACGTGATCTTCAGGAGGTGCCCTCTTAGGGGGGATTATCACCTACCATATTATGATCACCTAGCCATGTTCAATTCAAACATTGGCTGGACCATAATGGTCATAACCGAAAGTCAAAGCAAAAGTCAATTTGCTTGACTTTCGGCTAATTACTTAGCCCAGAAAAGAAATGAACTATGAAAGAACACTTACAAGTGTTCCAGGAGGAACTTGAACTTAGTAGGATGCCTCTAGGAAGAAGCAAACTCTAGATGAGAGATTTAGAGAGAAGAAAGTATGAGGTGCAAGGAAAAATGGAAGAAATAGGTTGTTATTTATACTTGAAACTTGATTATAGGATCAAGCCAAGTGTCCCTAAGCTTCTCCTGATGATAACAAGTATTTGTGAACGTGTTTGTAGCAGAATAATGGTGGCAATTCACGTATACTTTGCTTAAGATGCGGACTGCCATGGCAGTCTGCCATAAACTGTCAGCTGCTACCTCTTACGGACTGTAAGGGGTGGCAGCTTACGGTCCGTAAGCCTTCTGTGTGCGCACATGTTTAAACTTCTTACGGTCCGTAACCGCTTGCAAGTAACAATAAAATACTTGCCTTACGGCCCGTAAGGCTTTAAGCCTTGCGGTCCATAAGGGTCACTAAGAGGCCAAATAAATTGGCATGTTGATATAAATGGTCCCTCCACAATCAATCTTCCACAAATTTACACAATTAGTCCCTCTCATCCAAATATCTTGGCATTTTTGAGAGTTAATGGGACACGTGTTGCCATATTATTCGATACAAATTTTCGAGGTGCTACAGGATGGAATGGATGAAACAGTGGTTAGAGATGATGGAATAATGCTTTGAGCAACCTTAGCCTTTTTGGCTGGATTTGCAGGTGGAAGCTTTCTTAGGTTTTCGCTTTTCTCCCCCTTTTTGGCATCATCTGCAGGATGCCTGGTTTGTGGAACAACACCTGTTGCTTGAATAAGATAATATTTTATGGCTTGGATCTCTGCTTGTGTATCAGAAAATCTTGCATCAACTATATTTCTGATTAACTCCGTGTGAATGTTGTGAGTGGCATTTTCAGACTGCTTTTGTAGTTGGAGATATGATTGGGCATGAATCCAAACTTTCTCAGCAAGTTCTGCATTTGTAGGAGGAGCAGATTTTTGTACCCATATCTTCAACATGTCTTTAATCTCAGCCATTGGAGATTCTAAATTGGATACTCTAGCCGTCAATTCTTCATGCTTGTGTGATGGATTTAGGTGGCAATTGGGATACTCACCAACCTTTGGTTGATTTCTCATACGATAATAGTTACCACACCAGTATTCAAGCCGCACCGTTCAAAGCTCTTTACGGACAAAAATGCCGATCGCCGCTATGTTGGGCGCATGTTGGTGACAAGCAATTAATTGGCCCAGAATTAGTCAAAGAAACTATAGACAAAATCTTTCAAATCTAAATGACATAATGTCAAAAATATGTGTTTAGATGTTTATAAATTCATTTTATACATTTTCCGTAAAACTGCGTATTGACTTTTATTTTAACATAACTTTGACACGTGATTTGACCAATTTAACGTGATCTTCAGGAGGTGCCCTCTTAAGGGATTATCACCTACCATATTATGATCACGTAGCCATGTTCAATTCGAACATTGGCTGGACCATAATGGTCATAACCGAAAGTCAAAGAAAAAGTTAATTTTCTTGACTTTTGGCTAATTACTTAGCCTAGAAAAGAAATGAACTATGAAAGAACACTTACAAGTTTTCTAGGAGGAACTTGAACTTCGTTGGAGGCCTCTAGGAAGAAGCAAGCTCTAGATGAGAGATTTAGAGAGAAGAAAGTATGAGGTGCAAGGAAAAATGGAAGAAATGGGTTGCTATTTATACTTGAAACTTGATCATAGGATCAAGCCAAGTGTCCCTAAGCTTCTCCTGATGATAACAAGTATATGTGGACGTGTTTGAAGCAGAATAATGGTGGCAATACACGTATACTTGGCTTAACATGCAGACTGCCATGGCAGTCTGCCATAAACGGCCAGCTGCTACCTCTTACGGACCGTAAGGGGTGGCAGCTTATGGTCTGTAAGCCTTCTGTGCGCCCACAGGTTTAAACTTCTTACGGTCCGTAAGACTCAAGGTCTTACGGTCCGTAACCACTTGCAAGTAACAATAAAATACTTGCCTTGCGGTCCGTAAGGGTCACTCAGAGGCCAAATAAATTGGCATGTTAACATAAATGGTCCCTCCACAATCAATCTTCCACAAATTTACACAATTAATCCCTCTCGTCCAAATATCTTGGCATATTTGAGAGTTAATTAGACACGTGTTGCCTTATTATTTGATACAAATTTCTGAGGTGCTACAGGATGGAATAGATGAAACAGTGGTTAGAGGTGATGGAACAATGGTTTGAGCAACCTTAGCCTTTTTGGCTTGATTTGCAGGTGGAAGCTTTCTTAGGTTTTCGTTTCTCCCACTTTTTGGCTTCATCTGAAGGATGCCTGGCTTGTGGAACAACACCTGTTGCTTGAAGAAGATAATCTTTTATGGCTTGGATCTCTGCTTGTGTATCAGAAAATCTTACATAAACTATATTTCTGATTAACTCCATGTGAATGTTGTGCGTGGCATTTGCAGACTGCTTTTGTTGTTGGAGATATGATTGGGCATGAATCCAAACTTTCTCAGCAAGTTCTGCATTTGTAGGAGGAGCAGATTTTTGTACCAATATCTTCAACATGTCTTTTATCTCAGCCATTGAAGATTCTAAATTGGATAATCTAGCCGTCAATTCTTCATGCTTGTGTGATGGATTTAGGTGGCAATTGGGATACACACCTACCTTTGGTTGATTTCTCATACGATAATAGTTACCACACCAGTATTCAAGCTGCACCGTTCAAAGCTCTTTACGGACGAAAATGCCGATCGCCGCTATGTTGGGCGCAGGTTGGTAACAAGCAATTAATTGGCCCAGAATTAGTCAAAGAGACTACCGATAAAATCCTTCAAATCCAACTGACATAATGTCAAAAATATGTGTTTAGATGTTTATAAGTTCATTTTATACATTTTCCGTAAAACTGCGTTTTGACTTTTATTTTAACATAACTTTGACTCGTCATTTGACCAATTTAACGTGATCTTCAGGAGGTTCCCTCTTAGGGGATTATCACCTGCCATATTATGATAACGTAGCCATGTTCAATTCGAACATTGGCTGGACCATAATGGTCATAACCGAAAATCAAAGCAAAAGTCAATTTGCTTGACTTTCGGCTAATTACTTGAAGTTGGTAGGAGGCCTCTAGGAAGAAGTAAGCTCTAGATGAGAGATTTAGAGAGAAGAAAGTATGAGGTGCAAGGAAAAATGGAAGAAATGGGTTGCTATTTATACTTGAAACTTGATCATAGGATCAAGCCAAGTGTCCCTAAGCTTCTCCTGATAATAAACAAGTATCTGTGGACGTGTTTGAAGCAGAATAATTGTGGCAATTCACGTATACTTGGCTTAACATGCAGATTGCCATGGCATTTTGCCATAAACTGCGAGCTGCTACCTCTTACGGATCGTAAGGGGTGGCAGCTTGCGGTCCGTAAGCCTTCTATGAGCCCACAGGTTTAAACTTCTTACGGTCCATAAGACTCAAGGTCTTACGGTCCATAACTGCTTGCAAGTAACAATAAAATACTTGCCTTACGGTCTGTAAGGCTTTGAGCCTTGCGTTCCGTAAGGGTCACTCAGAGGCCAAATAAATTGGCATGTTGACATAAATAGTCCCTCCACAATCAATCTTCCACAAATTTACACAATTAGTCCCTCTTGTCCAAATATCTTGGCATATTAGAGAGTTAGTTGGACACATGTTGCCATATTATTCGATACAAATTTTCCGAGGTGCTACAGGATGGAATGGATGAAACTATGGTTAGAGATGATGGAACAATGGTTTGAGCATCCTTAGCCTTTTTGGCTGGATTTGCAGGTGGAAGCTTTCTTAGGTTTTCACTTTTCTCCCCCTTTTTTGCTTCATCTGCAGGATGCCTGGTTTGTGGAACAGCACCTGTTGCTTAAAGAAGATAATGTTTTGTGGCTTGCATCTCTGCTTGTGTATCACAAAATCTTGCATCAACTATATTTCTGATTAACTCCATGTGAATGCTGTGAGTGGCATCTGCAGACTGCTTTTGTAGTTGGAGATATGATTGGGCATGAATCCAAACTTTCTCAGCAAGTTCTACATTTGTAGGAGGAGCAGATTTTTGTACCAATATCTTCAATATGTCCTTTATCTCAGCCACTGAAGATTCTAAATTGGATACTCTAGCCGTCAATTCTTCATGCTTATGTGATGGATTTAGGTGGCAATTGGGATACTCACCTAACTTTGGTTGATTTCTCATACGATAATAGTTACCACACCAGTATTCAAGTCGCACCGTTCAAAGCTCTTTAAGGACGAAAATGTCGATCGCCGCTATGTTGGGCGCAGGTTGGTGACAAGCAATTAATTGGCCCAGAATTAGTCAAAGAGAGTACCGACAAAATCTTTCAAATCCGAGACCGTATCAAAGCGGCTCGAGACAGATAAAAGAGCTACGCGAATAAAAGACGAAAACCATTATCCTTCGAGGTCGGAGACACAGTCTTGTTGAAAGTCTTGCCTTGGAAGGGTGTAGCAAGGTTCGGAAAGCGCGGAAATCTAAACCCGCGATACATAGGACCTTTCAAAATTCTAGCAAAGGTTGGTACCGTTGTTTACAAGTTGAAACTACTAGAAGAGCTCATTAGCGTTCACGACACATTTCATGAGTCATATCTCAAGAAGAGTCCAACACAAGAAACGGTTATCATCCTTGCAGATGAAATACACATCGATGAAAAACTCCAATTCATAGAATGTAACACCTCGTAAAAATCACGCCCAACGATGTGTTGACACGTGTACTAAACCCTAATGAAGTCAAACGTTGACTATTAAGGACTAATTTTGCGAAAAATCAAAAACTTTGAATGTGGAAGGACTAAAAGTGTTAACATGCTTAAACTAAGCCTCTGAATAACAACACACGGTATTCATAATTATATTTGAGCCACTTGTTGATCGAAAGGAACCGTTTACGTAATTAATTAAAAGTTTACGCGACGAAGGGTTAAAAGCGTCAACATGTTTAATTATACCTCTGAGTGACCTTTTAACAAGCCCAGAGTGTTATAATATCTGATTGTATTCTGGGGAATACATAATGTTGGCCATATATGGCTTTAATGCCGATAAATGATAATACGCACTTGTTTGTGCGTTAAAAGGGTTAAAACTGTCATCGTGTAAATCTACATCTTTGAGAGACCTTTTAAACGAACCGGGAACTCCGTAATGCTCGGTCATACTCCCGGGTGTGCCTAATATTGGTCACAATGGGCATATATTATTATTATTATTATTATTATTATTATTATTATTATTATTATTATTATTATTATTATTCATTACTTAAAGCCCACACATAACTAAAACCATTTGATGAATCTATGGACTTGTTAATGGTTTTAAAAACCTACTATAACACTTGTAATCATCTCATGATTTCCCTAAACACATGGCATGATCTTATCATTTCTCAAAAACTATATAAAGGCCTTGAAATTTCATTTTCAAAGTGCACCATTCATTCTTTCTTCCTATCTTCTCATCTTGGAGGATCCTAAGCAATTGGGAACCACCTTTGAGTTTTCTTCAATCCATAGGACCACTTGTAAGTGTTCCTTTCATGACTAGTTCTTTTATTTGGCTTAAAAAGCCGAAAAGTCGAGCGTTTACGATAAACGCTTTGACTTCTAGTTAGACCGTAAATGGTCAAGCCATTGTTCACAACGAACATGGCTACGTGATTGTAATTAAGTAGGTGTTAAACCCTCAAAAGGGCACCTTCTAAGAATCACGTTTGCTTGGTCAATTGACGAGTCAACATAATATTGTTTTAAAAAGTCAACGGGTCAGTTTTTGAAATAATTGTGATATGAGTTTAGAAATGTTCTAAAATATGTTTTATCACTTAAACAACTTAGTAATAATTATTAGAACATGTGTAAACAAGTTCGGCTCGTCAATTCCACTTTTAGGGTCGGTTCGCAACCGAAAGTCGCGAAGTTTGGCTTCTACATTAACTTTCGATTATGAACCGAATTAGATTAGTTTGCTAATGATTATAGGTTCCGTTATGATCGTAATATAATGTGTCATAACCCTATAAGGTTATATTACACGAACATATTAGAAATCTGAGTTTTTGCACATGTTCCGTTAATATGCCGTACTTTGACTATTATGCCCTTTTTAGCAAAAATAAGGTTTTAGACATCAATAACCTTTCAAACAACTTAGGTACTGATATGTTAACATGTTTAACATATTTTGATGTTACAAATCTGACCATAAACTGAGTTTGCATATAATATCGTAAATTATGCTTTAAATTGACCAAAAGGCCCTTTATGCGCATAGATCGGTTTAAGCATAATTTTTCATACCAAACTCATTGTCTACTGATGTATTATCATAATTAGGATAATTTGGGATGTTCGTTCAGTTTACAAGCTGAGTTTACGCATACGTTCTTGAATTACGTCCTTAAATGACGATAATGCCCTTTTTGCACCTAAAATGATTTAAAAGCACAATTTTCATACAAAACCTTTTTTATTACTGATATGTTATATTAATTAACATATTTTGGTCATATAAACCTAATCATAACATTAGTTTTCCTAAAAGATCGAAAATATCATCATTTAACGACTTTAACGTCGTTTCAGCGCATAGTAAGATTTTAAACCATAACTACCAATCAAGACTTTTTACCTACTGATTTTATAAATCATTTTAAATATTTTTACAGTAGGAATATAATATAAACTCAGATTCCCAAATTAGCCTTCAAAACTATGTGTGAAATTACCAAAATGCCCCTACAGAGCATAGTTTGGTTTTAAACTATAAAACACACATATGTTTGGTATCATACTGATATTATATCATAAATAATGTGTTTTCAAATATTGTTTATGATCACAACATCAGTTTGTGCTCAACTTTCTTTTATACGTCGTAAAATGACCAAAACGCCCTTATGAGGCATAGTTTGATTTTAAAACCTTAACGGGCATACGAGTTGATATCCTACTGATATTATGACTTGTCTAAAGTATATCGGCATATGGAACTTGTTCATGACTTATCCGGTTACTCCTTATCGTATATACACGTACGGTTAGACTTATGTAACTAGTTTGCGTAAGTTTACCGAAGCGGGTTAAACCTTATCATTTTTACTTTAAAATCCAGAATGTATTTAGTTTACCCATATTATACAAGTCTTCATACTTGTTGGGTCTAAATTACATTCCATTCCGGTCATCGCTTAATCTAGCGTATCGTACCGTTTCTAATACTTTAAGTTAACCGGTCTGGGTCTATGACCTAAACAAGACTCGTTAGCATTCTAAATTGGTTATATATTACCATCATTCCATACTAGAGCCTCCCGGTAAAAGCTATCTGCATTTAATTAGATTGGATACGGCTAAGTCATATAAATCTTGCTGTAAATCGAGTAGTAGCTCAGGTAGATACTTTTAACTTATTTTCCCTTATACGGGCTTGGGATACGGTAAATTATTACCGCTTGGTCGGGTATAGAATATTTAATCGATTAGTGGTTAAATCATTGACATAACCCGTTTTAATCTGTCTTGTTTGATACAAAGCATTTGGGGGTTAATGACCGTGTCCTGGATATCCTTGGCATTATTTAAATGAAAATGGCCACGACCTAAGCACGGGGTGTAGGCATACACCTGACAGTTGCGATATGGTTTCTTTTCCCCAAAAAGGGAATTAAGATATAAGGTATAACCACACGCGAGGATAACTCCTTGTGGGACTATATTAGTGATGTGTCTATTAATCATGACTCGGCTTCTATCCCTGGCCCTGAACGTACGACAAACATGTAAATCTGTATACAAGATTTTTTATATAATTGTCCCAAGTTATAAAAGAATATTTGTGCCTTGTGCATTTAAATCAATTTTCATAAATGCTTTCAAAGGAATCGGTTAATTGTATTTACCAGTGTAAAAGACGTATTTTCAAAAGACTAAGTGACAGGCACTACTCGTAATTGGCTGGGAGCTGCTTGGTGTTAATAAAGGATCTTGCAAATCCTTAGGATTGCCTTAAAGTCTGCTAAACTTCATTTTGTACATTTTATAATGATCCGCCTGTGGATTCGATATTACAAGCTCATTTATAATTAATACTTTTGTAATTTCAGACATTTGGGTTTGTAATAATGTTTTATATATTCCAAGACTTCCGCTGTGCTATAATCTGTGTTTGTTTGACTATGATGATATCAACTACGTCACGATCTGTAAATATCGGGGTGTGACAGGTTGGTATCAGTGCCAACGTTTGAGTGAATTAAACACTTGCCTTTTGTGTTTAATCTCAAATGACACAATAGCATATTCCTTAGACCTTCTGAGTCTAGACTTAACATAGGAATGCTCTCATCCCTATTAAGTAAACTTTGTTTTCGATTTTATGTGTTTTAAATATGTCGCTAAGCAAAGAAGCCGTTGATGGAGATTCTCCCCGTCCGAAGCCAAGAAATGCAAAGCTTCATACCACGGCTAGGATAAGCGTGTGACCGGCTGAAGAAAAGACCTTTATGGACCTATTCCCAAAACTAAACCTATTTAAACTCTTAACCAGACTTCGAAATCCATACCAGAGGTCCCTGAGGCTCAAATCTTGAAGCTGTACCAGTGGAGTCTATACCAGGAGATCCATGAGGCTCCCATATTGAAGATAATACATGTAGATGCTATTAATCCCTATTTTCTATTTCCAAGTTTTGAAATTTCGGACTTGGACTATTCCAGTCAAAACCCAATCCGTGATCCATGTCATTTCTTTAACTATTAAGTCTTTGGATTCTACTTCTGCAACGGATCCTGATTTTAAATGTTTACTTTATTCACTAAAGATCTTCAGTGTCGCTACAACGTACGTTAAATAAAGAAGAAAAACAATCGAAATAAAGCAAGGAAGACATTAGAAAACCCTTCTTCTATTATATTTCATTTTCCTTTAAGTCCCTGTATGGGCATTCGATTATTGTGGTCCTTTGTGGACATATTATTTCATCATAGACCTTGTAGACTCACCTCTTCTAATGAGACTTTGTATATACATTTGATTATCATAGTCCTTTCGAGGACATTATATTTCAATATAGTCCCTTCGAGGACATTATATTTCAAAATAGTCCTTTCGTGGGCATTATATTAAAATATAGTCCCTTCGTGGACGTTATATTTCCAAATAGTCTTTTCGTGGGCATCATACTTCAAAATAGTCCTTTCATGGGCATATTATTTCATTAAAATCTTTTGTAGACATATTATTTTATTAAAGTTCCTTGGCGAATATAATAATTCATCATGGTCCTTTCGAGGACATGTCGTTTCACTATAGTCCCAAGGTTGACATACCTTATAGTCCCTATATGGACTTATATTTTCCTTTCCGTTCCCGCGTGGACTAGTATTACTTTAAAGCCCCTATAAGGACCTATCTCTTCTGTATAGTCCTTGTATGGACATTTGTTTATCATAATCCTTAATGGACATATTTTTTGACTTAAGTCCCTGAGAGGACATCTGTTCAGCAAGGTCCCATTGTGGACATGGCATTTTAATACAGTCCTTTCATGGACGCGTTATTTCATTAAAATCCCTTTATGGATAAGCTATTTCGAAATAGTCCCTTCATGGACACAAGATTTCATTATAGTCCCTTAGCGGACATAACATTTCATTATAGTACCTTCATGGGCAAGCTGCTTTAATATAGTCCCCATACGGACTTATGATATTTTATAGTCCCTATACGGAATTATAATATTTTATAGTCCCCATACGGACTTATAATTTCCTTTTAAGTCCTCTGTGGACAAATATGATACTAAAAGTCCTGATTAAGGCACTATTGTAAATTTCCTAATAATTTATGGGGAGCTTTGAAAATTTTATATAGGTATTCATTTCGTCCTTTATCAAACAATAGTATCAATTTTATTCGAACTTTATCGATCTGATAAATAATTTCAAAAGATCTTCTTAATGGTATAACCTAACCAATATGTCAATACAGACATGCTATGATGGTAAAACCCTCTTAAGACATTTAATCCTTGTTAACATTTAAGAACATGTTAACACTCCTGGCAGTGTGACTTGAGAAACCACACCAGCCGTCAAGGTATTTGGACTATGTCTGAAGAAACACTGGATAAAAGGATCGGAATCGGATTATCCAGGGGTTATGTTCTGCATAAAAGGGTGGTTCTCTCTCGTCTGATTTGATGGGACAATTCTTCTTCTCCGGTGAACACTGTAAAACAGAACACCGTTAGCCTCGTCACGGGAAAAATGGAGGTTTTCTCCGTGACCCGGCTCCGGCTCCGGCGTGAGAATGAGTATGTGTTTATAAAGAAGAAGTATTGACGAAGTGTGTGTAACTTGAAGTTCATACCTGAATTACTCTTATATTTATAGCCGGGAGTTTGGGCGGGAAAACTCGTTGATGAAATATTAACGGAAGATGCTAACCCCATAAGCGGTTACTTTTCCTTTCGTTAATTATCTTAATCTGACGTGAGTGCACACGGATCACTATTTAGATCCACGGCTGGGGGATTGCCACGTGGAAAGTGGGTAAGTGGAGATTTTCCTCCAATTCCATGCCATCATCGTGATTTCAGGGAGGCCTGAGATGATGACACGTGTCCAGACGGTTATAACCGTCTGGTGGTGCACGATTGAGCCTTCTAGAAGGTTATTGCCATAATCTGGTGTGACTCCTTATCGTGTGGCACCAGTTGAGTAAATAATATCCAAGTCTGGGTATTATTAAGCGGAAGTGTTTAACTTAGGATTTTCATCCTTTGTTTGTTTATGGAGGAAGGCGCAAGGATTCATGATTTTCCTTTCAGCGCGCAAGTGTTGCCTGATATCTTTCTCCTAAGCTCCTTCTGTGGGACCAGTTGCGTGGTCGCGCAAGGCCAAAAGAGGGCTAAGAGATGAGGTTGTGGTATGGTCCCAAGTACTTGATATGAGGTTTTTGGGACCTTACCCCTTCAAGTCCCCCCAGTCTAGTGTTGCTCTTTATGTAAATAAGTGGAGCACTGGACTATATGAGAGAAATGCTTTTGGCGCGAAAGTAGGGAATCTTCTATGAGAAGATTCACTTTGCTTTTTATGGTGATTTTGAAAATCTTTGACTTTGGGTCAGAAAGGTACAGTAAGGACTGTGTGACAGGCTGTTACTGTCAGGTGCACATTACTAACCGTTCTTTACACGCGCGTGTGAACTCGCGTTTGTGTTGTTTCCCACTCGCCCCTGTCGCTTGGGTAACCGTGCTATCCCGAAAAAGGTGTTGTACAGTTACCGAGGCTATATATGGCGGTGAGTATATAAGTGTTTTGGATTTCCCATTTCCAGTAATCATTACTTTGTTGAAAAATCCTCCTCTTTTCGTCTTCTTTATCTGTTCTTTAGAAAGAATTTGCAATTTCTCCTTCCTATGTCAACCGGCGATCATCACGAAGACTCAGAAGAAATGTCTGTCAAACTTCCACCATTAAAGTGGCCTAGGGCAACCTTTGATGGTTTGATTCGGAATCTTAGGTTCCCAGAAAACTGGGGTGCCCTTTACCCTGAAGAAGGTCAGACGGCGGCGGATGCTCCGGCCGGGTATGTGACCTTGTTTTGGGATTTCTTTAATTCTTCCTTGAAATTCTTGAGTACTACAAATTCCATATCTCCCAGATGCATCCAATTGGTATGGTTAGGGTTCGGCATTTTGAATTCGTGTGTCGTACGATGCATATTGAGCCGACAGTTCCTCGTTTTCGAGTTTTTCATCAAATGCACCGTACCCAAGGGTTCTATTCATTTGTTCAAAGGGCATCGGCGAAGAAGATTTTGCTTCATCCCCCCAAATCATTCCACGACTGGAAACAAAAATTCTTTTTCATTAAAGCAGGGGTTTTTCCGATGAAGATGATTTTTAGGGGAAAAGAGGATGTCCCCACCGAAACTATTCAGACCCCTGTTGAGGAAAACTGGTACCAGGATCCGAAAGACGTTCCATCCATTGCTTTACCAGAGAAAGCCCTTGTTGGAGCCGGTATGAGTCTGAACTGGAGAATGGAACGAGAAGAGAAGCCGGTGTACATGGAGGATGGCAAGAGTAAGAATTTTCTTTCTTTCCCCTTTTTTCTCTCCTTTTTTGTTTTTGAAATTTACCTTCACTTCTCTTTTTTTTGCAGTTGTCTCGCTATATGTTGTTGCGTTTGAAAGAGAAGGTGGAAAGATGTCTACTATTGCAAAGAAACCAGATGAGGAACTGTGGTATCACCGTATTGTGAAGAATTTTGTTCTTCCTCGGGATGCTGATCTGTTTGCACAACCTGCTGCTGGTGCTGGTAATCTATCCTTATATTGTTTTTTGTTTACTTCTTTTGCGCGTCTGAACAAGTTTTATTCTGCGCGTTAGTAGGTGACTTGTCTAATTTGGGCATAGGCCCTGAGAAGAAAAGACGCGCGACAACCACTACTTCTGCGCCGAAGAAGAATGATGCTGAGAAAGCTCAATCTTCTAAGGTCAAAAATGTTGGGGGAGAGAAGAAAGGTATGCGCCTTTCCTCTGACTCCTGGTGTGATTATGTGGTGGTTTCTGATTCTTTGGAGGGTCTTGCGCCTGCAGTTATTATTAGAAGGCCGAAACCGGAACCGAAGGATACTGTTAATATCCCTCCGTCCAACCCAGACGATCCCATTGATTTGGAATCAAGCCCTGAGCACTTGGTGCGAAATAAAGCAGGGAAAAGGAAACAGACTGGCGCTGAGGCCGAAGGTCAGCCCGCAAAGAAGATTCAGAGAAAGAAGATTACCAGGAAAGGCAACTTGGACGCCTTTATTTCGGAGTCTGCTCCTAGTAAGTGTTATCTTTGCTTTCTTTTTCTTATGCGCATTGAATATTTATAGACTTTGTTTTTTCAGAAATCCCAACTTCTCCTGTTCCCACAGAGCCGCTGCCTGTGGTTAACGAAGAACTCCCACCCTCTCCTCCGCACGCTTTTTTTGCTGATCAGTTAAAGAATACTGAGGTTCCCGAGGGTGGGGTGGAGAAAACTGCTGGGGTTGAGGCTGACAGGCCTGTTGATGTTGCTGCGGAAGCAGAAAAGGTTGTGAGCCCAGAGATTGTGGATGGTGCTGGTAACCCACAAGTTCCTGAACTTGCTGCTCACGATTTGGAAAAAGAGAAAACTGCTGAAGAAATTCCTGTTACAGCGTCTCCTTCTAAAGCTTCTGGTTTTATGCCTGAAAATATCGAGAAGGTTTCTGCTGAAAACCAAGGCTCATTCTCCGATGCTGGCAAGAATTCCCCAATCCGCCCAGATGAGACACTGGGGGATTATTACTATAGAACTTATTCGGAAAAGGATGCTTCCGATATTCATGTCCCTGTTTGGAATCTGAAGAAGGGTGATACTTTTTCAGATTGGCGCGTGTCCCGGGACTGGTTGCAGGGGATATTTCCGCCAGGGGAGATTAAGTTTCAAGAAAGTCGGCTTCATGAGCAAACTTATCATGCCTACCTTGAGGAAGCTGCTTCTCATGCATCGACCACTCATCGCATAGTGCGTGAGTGGCATAGTATGCACAAGGAGTGGGATGCTTTCAAGGTGTCCAAGAAGAAAATTGCTGATGATAAAAACCGAATTACCCAGTTGAAGGCTAAGCTGGAAGCTGATCAGGCCAAGTTTGAAGCTGATGGAAAACTGAAGAATGGTCCGTTGCGGGCTGGAAGAGAAAGGCGGAAGCCGAAGCTGCTCTTCTTTCTGAGGAGCGCAAGAACTGGAAGAAAATATGTGAAAAAGATAACTCCGAAAAGATGAATCTCCGCAATGTTATCAATAATCTCAAAGCTGAGGTTGGGCAATTGAAAAAACAGGACGCGGAGATTGAGAAGTTAAAGAAAGAGAAAGCTGATGCTGAAGCTGCGCGGGATGAGGCGTGCTCGCACAGGGAGCAAAGTGAACAACGAGAGGTACAAGCTTGCGCCACCCTTGCTCTTAGAGATAAAGACTTAGAGATAAAGACTTAGAAGAACTTACTGCTTTGCTTTCTGATCAGGAACAACTCAAGAAGGACCTGGAACTTGCGCGTTCCAAGAAAACCGAAACCTCTCACCGTCTGACTGATACTGAAGAAAAACTAGAGGCTTCTGAAACGGCGCGGGCAACAATAGAGAGCTAGTTAGAACCTTTGAAAAGCAATATGTTGTGGTTGAAAGACCGTGGGATTGCCTGTGTAAGTTACTTTTTCCTTTTGCGGGAATGCTTTGCGCCTTTCTTTTATTTATCTTCTCTTGTTCTTGTAGGTTGCTGAATCAGTGTTAAATTCTGAAGAGCTGGATAAAACTATTGCGCATTTGGTGGTTGCTGCGCGAAATGATGGATATTCCCAAGGCTATGCTGAGTGTTCTCACCATGTGAATAACGCTCTGAAGGTTGATTGGGATATTACCAAATCCGCTACTTATGGTGTTAATACAGGCGCTGCGCTTGCAGCTTTAAAAACAGAATTCAACAATTTGCAGCTTCCCGTTATGGACCTTATAAATGTTGCGTTGCAATCTGAATATCACGTGGCGCAACTGAAGGAAATCTTTCCCGATGAAGGCGAAGATCTAGCGTAGAATTTCTTTTGTAATTGTTTTGAACAAATTTCTGTAATATTTGGGATGTGTATCCCTTCTTTTGTTGATGCGCTGCTACGCAAGTACGTACACTAAAACACTTCCGTGTTTGATAGTTTTTTAAGGCGTATTTGTGCGCCAGGAATAGTATGACGTGTTTTTTAGTTTACAATGTTTTGCATGGGTACAATTACTTTGATCGGGTAAGGCGAATGAAGTTGGTATAAAGCTCATGTGTGAACGTATGGTCTTGTGTGATGCAATCACCGACCGTTCATGAGACTTGTATTGTATTTACCATAATGTTTTTGCGCTTACCAAAAGGAATTGCATGCACTTTGTAAAAAAAACACAAGGGATAATAGAAACTTTGTTGTTTTTTTCGGGATAAGGCGCAGAGGCCGTTACAAAGTCTATTAAAATAAATATACGAGACTTAACTTACACTCTATTTCCCGCTTTAACTTGATAAACTGTAAATATGTATCATTCCGCGAGGAGATCATAGAGTTACTTCTTAATTTTTCGCTTTCTTGCTCGGGCCTTCTTCGCCTCGAGTTATCTGTTTTATGTCCTTGCGCACGTTTTGTAGTAGGTGAGTGAGCTCACCACTTTTAAGGGCCTTTTCTATCTCGGTGCGCAAGGATATGAAATTGTTGGTGGTATGACCACTGTCCTTGTGGTAATCACAATACTGAGCTGGGTCTTGTCCACGTTTGTTCTTCATGGGTAGTGGAGGCTTAAACTGATAATCCTTGGTGCTTAATACTTCCGCAGGAGTTTTGGTTAAGGGAGTCCATTGTCTCTCCCTGTTCTCTTGTTTGGCTTCTCTCTGCGCGGCAAGTTTATTGATTGTGGCTCGAGCATCCTCGGATGAATAGTTCCCTGAGCTAGAATCGCGCCACCCTTTCTTAAATCTCTTCCCACCACTTGAGCCTAAATCTGAGGGTCGGTTGTGTGGTGGTGGGGGCCTGTTGGTAGTGAGATTTTTTTTCTGTTTGGGCGTAAACCTTAGCCGCTACCATCACTTTCTCCCAGCTCTTCGGGAGTCCTTCTGTCCCAGACAGGACTTTTATCATATCGTCGCACCTGACTGCATATTTGAATTGGGCGCGAATCAGCTGCTCATGGACGTCCCCGATCTCAAGTACCTCTTTGTTATAACGGGTGATAAAGTCTTCCAGACTTTCGTCATCGTGACGTCAAATGTTCATCACATCCGCTGTGTCGCGGATGGATCGCCTTTGCTGGCTGAAATGAACCAGAAACTTCTCGCGCAAATCTTTCCATGACGTGATTTTCCCAATGGGCAAGTTATCGAACCAGATTCTTGCAGCGCCGGTAAGGGTTTGTACGAAAAAGTGGCACCGTAATGGTAGGGTCCAGCCTCCAACCAACCCTGCGCTTGTGAAAACTCTCAAATGATCGTCAGGGTCTGTCAATCCATTGAACTTGCCCACGTTAGACGGTAGCTTTGCTTTCTCTAGCGGAGCCAGAGCTATTTCGGTAATAAATTTTGAATTCTCCGCCGCTTCCGCAGGACGGTAAAGCAGATCATAATTGTGCTCAGCTTCGGGATTGTAAACCGCACGGGGTTTACACTTGTTGTAGTTCGGTTGTAACCGACTGAACATGCTGGCACTTTCACTTATACGGTAAGTTGGATCATATTCACTGGTGTGGGTGTTTCGTTGAAAACCCAACCTGGTGTGAACTGATGCTCTCCGGTGAGGGTGTGACTCATCTCGATGCTCTCTTTGACGACTTCCTGATTGGGTATACTCGTATCTCGATGGAGATCTGGAGTATACCTCTGTATCTTCGATCTGGACTTGGGATGGGCCATCACGCTGAGAAGCATGAGCACGGGATCCTGGCCTTCGTGATTGAGTTTGGGGAGCAGTTTGTGCACACAGCTGTGTGTATACTGCATTCAGTGCCCCCTGAGATCTGACGTACCAGGAGATTGGGGTCTCTCCTGGGGGTAGGATTGAGTGTACAGGGATTGCTGGCTGTACCCCTGGAGTGATAGGTTCGTTTAGACGATTGGATTGTACCTCGTTGTCATCCGAGGCTTCTTCTGCAACACCTTCAACCTGGATGTTGTTAACAAAATTCGGCCGAGGGCTGGTTTGCCGATGAGATGAAGTTTCTTCCATGTACAAATGGAATTAACAGAGTGAATCAAAAAAAAGAAAGAAAACGGATGAAACAGAGAAAAACGGTGGGCGCCAATGAAGAAACACTGGATAAAAGGATCAGAATCGGATTATCCAGGGGTTATGTTCTGCATAAAAGGGTGGTTCTCTCTCGTCTGATTTGATGGGACAATTCTTCTTCTCCGGTGAACACTGCAAAACAGAACACCGTTAGCCTCGTCACGGGGAAAATGGAGGTTTTCTCCGTGACCCAACTCCGGCGTGAGAATAAGTATGTGTTTATGAAGAAGAAGAAGTATTGACGAAGTGTGTGTAACTTGAAGTTCATACCTGAATTACTCTTATATTTATAGCCGGGAGTTTGGGCGGGAAAAATTGTTGATGAAATATTAACGGAAGATGCTAACCCCGTAAGTGGTTACTTTTCCTTCCGTTAATTATCTTAATCTGACGTGAGTGCACACGGATCGCTATTTAGATCCACGGCTGGGGGATTGCCACGTGGAAAGTGGGTAAGTGGAGATTTTCCTCCAATTCCATGCCATCATCGTGATTTCAGGGAGGCCTGAGATGATGACACGTGTCCAGATGGTTATAACCGTCTGGTGGTGCATGATTGAGCCTTCTAGAAGGTTATTGCCATAATCTGGTGTGACTCCTTATCGTGTGGCACCAGTTGAGTAAATAATATCCAAGTCAGGGTATTATTAAGCGGAAGTGTTTAACTTAGGATTTTCATCCTTTGTTTGTTTATGGAGGAAGGCGCAAGGATTCATGATTTTCCTTTCAGCGCGCAAGTGTTGCCTGATATCTTTCTCCTAAGCTCCTTCTGTGGGACCAGTTGCGTGGCCGCGCAAGGCCAAAAGAGGGCTAAGAGATGAGGTTGTGGTATGGTCCCAAGTACTTGATATGAGGTTTTTGGGACCTTACCCCTTCAATGTCCAAGCCTTAAAGCTTATATGATCGAATTAGATCATGACAAGTATCATCAATGTGGTGATTAAAATATAAACATCCGTTAGTGATGAAGTGCGTACGGGCTAAACTTGTTGTCCAATAAGACAACGACAGTTGTGGTCTACGACCCCCTGTCTAAAAATGTTGGACTATGTCCAAGCCTCATAGTCTAAAAGATCAATATGATCATGACTTATATCATCTAATACGATGATCACACTATTTAACATCCGTTTGTGATGAAGTGCCTACGGGCTAAACTTGTTGTCCAATAAGACAACGGCAGTTGTGGTCTACGACCCCCTATCTAAAAATGTTGGACTATGTCCAAGCCTCATAGTCTAAAAGATCAATATGATCATGACTTATATCATCTAATACGATGATCACACTATTTAACATCCGTTTGTGATGAAGTGCCTACGGGCTAAACTTGTTGTCCAATAAGACAACGACAGTTGTGGTCTATGACCCCCTGTCTAAAAATGCTGGACTATATCCAAGCCTTATAGTCTATAAGATCAATAAGATCATGACTAATATCCTCAATTACGATAATTATATATATATATGTATAAACATCCATTAGTGATGTCCATTGATTTGCCTATGTGGCAAAATAAATCGACTTTCAAAGCAATGACAGAAGTAGTCTATGACTCTTTGCCCAAAGGTGAAGAACTATGTTCAAACCTTAAAATCCCTGATCAAATTAGATTGCGGCCTATATATTAATGTCCTCGGTGACAGGACTTTTGTGCTATATCCTATATGTCCTTTGCGACAAGGCCTTCGTGCCTTATGGCTATTAATGTCCTTTGTGACAAGCCTATGTACTACATTTATATGTCCTTCATGACGAAATTATGTTTCATATTTAAAAAAAAGTCCTTGTGACGAGCCGCCGAGCTATACAAAATTGTCAAAATGACAAGTACAACTTTAACATTGATCCTTGTCTAAAAGGTAATGGACTAGGTCCAAACCCTAAATGCCATTGATGGTCCTTTTGTGGCCAAGGCTAAATGTAATTGATATATATATTCAAATAAACATTCATTAGGAATGTTCATAACCTATTTAGCCTATATGGTTTAATGATACCATGGCTAATGTATGTTAGGTCATCAGGATGATGACTAGCTATTGTATGCAACTAAGCAGTTGTTTAATTTGATGTTTAGTACCAAGCTTCGAGTATGGAAAACTCGGATTAGACAAACAACAGTCGCGATACTAATGATGCGACAAATGCTAATGATGCAACAAATGTGAACCTCAATGTTAATGGAGTTAATCTCCAAGCGGTGATTGACGCAGCTGTTAAAAAGGCTATGAGAAAGGTCATGAAAAGGTTCAAAGAGCCGAATGCTACTTGCTCTAAAACACATTCCTCTGCTCATGAGAAGAGCTTTATTCATTCTTTGAATGCGAAGAATAAACCAAATAAGATGATATATAGTAAGGAGCCCCGTTCCTCTAAAGGATGTACTTAAAAGTACTTTATCTCTTGCAAGTCAAGAGACTTCAATGGCGAAAAAGGGGCCATTGATTGCATGAAATTGTTGGATGAAATAGAGACCATTATGTGTATCAGCGGTTATGCTGGGAAGAACATTGTGAGGTATGTATCACAGTCATTCAATGGCGATGCCCTTAGTTGGTGAGGACATTAATAAAGTCCACAGGAAAGATACCCTCATACAATATGGGATGGTCCAAGTATATAGACCTTATCAGAAAAACCTGTTGTCTGTGACACGAAATGGAAGAGGTGGAACAAGAATTTTCTGACTCTCACCATAAAGGTTCTAGATTGTCGACAGTATGTTACAGACTTCAATTCATTGTCTAGAATAGCGCCCTATTCGGTTAACCCAGGATCTAAGCGTAATGCACAATATATTGATGGTTTAGCATCGAAGATAAAAAGGCATGTTAAGGCTTCAAGCCTGCTTCTGATAAATCCACTGTGGATATATCTCAGTCACTCACGCTAGATGGGTTAAGAAGTAAGTCAGTCAAAACTGAGACTAACGGAAAAGGAAAAGAAAGGAAGATGACTCCCAAAAATCTAAGAAAAAGGGTAAGTTTGAGCTTAATAAGAACCAACAAAAATCCAATAAGAAGCCTGTATACAAGACCTGCAGCAAAAGGCACTAGGGACAGTGTCGAATGTACCAAAGGCCAAAGCAATATGGCATCTGTAAAAAGGCTGGTCATCGGTCCCATGAATGTAGAAACATAAAGAATGCAGTCTGTTTCGACTATGGCGTTAAGGGCCACATCAGAACTAACGACCCTAAAATTTGTCAAGGGAGGCATAGCTAAGTATAGAAAATCTAAGAATGGAAGCGCCTAAACTCTCCTGATGAATAACAAAGGCAGTTCATATCAATAATGACACCAAGTACATCCCTTATCGTGAATCAATGGTATTGTTGTTAAGAATTCTGTTTGATTCAGATACTACTAAGTCTTTCATAGATCATAAGCTTAGCAAACTTTTAGAATTTTCCCATAAGAACTCCAGATATTAAGTATAAGGCAAAACTTACCGACAAAAATCATAGGAACCATTTCTTCTATTTTTGTCGGAAAATCTTCATTCATAAAATCTAAAGTACTCTTTCTCCAGATAGAGTACGACAATATGTTATTTTATTTTGTTATCTCATTGATTTTTATCAACTGCGAATGCCAGACTATGCTTGATAAAAGCGCCATATGAGGATTGGCGTATCCTAGTGTGTTCCATAGATAACTTCCATGCCTGATCAGTATGGAGGTTTAATGCATGGGACCACTGAGATATCCCAATGGTCATATTGTACTACAATCAGCTAATGGTATTCAAAGAAGATATCTAGTATAGAAATGTCTAAGTAAGTGTCTTTACTCAAGGCATCCATGCATTCGTAAGGAAAATGTGTCATTATATGGAACGAGTGATGATAGATGAACTAAAGCCTGAGATTTAGAATATCTCTATCATCTTTGTGTATCTTGATTGTCTTCTCCGAAGAACTACCTCGTTTACCTCCTAAAAGGCGAGTAGAGTTAAGATTAACATCCGACCTAGGGCTGAAATTATTATAAGAGCTCCATGTCGGTTAGTACCGACAATAAGGAAAGGATTGAAACCCCAATCAAATGAGTTTTAAGAGAAAGGTTCATAAAGCCTAGCTCATCATTCTGAGAGTTCCGGTAATTATTATTTAAGAAAGACGGTTCATTATGCTTATGCATTTATTACCGCGACTTTAACTAAGTAACGATTGGGAATTTGCTATCAGCTGCCCAGGATCGTCTATTTGTTCGACTAACCATGAGGTTAGCTATTCCTTAAGATTGATTAAATTAGTAGTTGGAATGACTATCTCACCTTAAATAAGCTCTTCTATAACTAATAGTTAGTATATAAGCATTAAGGCTGCTCCTTTGGAGACCTTGTATAAAACGGTATGTCAAACGTCCGTTTGTTGAACAGAAAATTGGTAAGTTCAACTATCAGGACCTGAAATTACCCTGGAGACAACGGATAGGATCATACGAATCCGTGATCGTCTGAAAGTTTCTAGTAATCGGCAAAAAAATCAATATTTGATGAGAATCGCAAACCTCTTAAGTTCTCAATAAGGAACGAAGTTCAACGGAAAGTATCACCCTAGAAAGGTGTGCTGTATTTTAAAGTAGCGGGCAAGTTAAGCTCTAGATATATTGGACCATTCAAGAAAATCAAATATGTCAATATCAATAGCCTATAAGGTAAAAACTTAACTAAGGAACTTGGTGGAGTTCACAATGTGTTCCACACTTGTGAATTAAGGATATGTCTAGCCGATAAATCGATAGCATTATCACATAATGATGTACAGATTAATGAAAACTTATGGTTTGTTGAGAAACCAGTATCGATTAAGGATCGACAGGTTAAGAAGCTCCGAAAGAAAGCATGTACCTATTGTATAGGTCAACTGGGAAGCCGTAGAGGCCCTAATATGCTATAGAGGTTAAGCCCATTATACGTCAGAAAGTACTTCCATCTTTTAAGCAAATCTCGAGGTTGAGATTTCTTTTAAGAGGGTGAGTATGTAACACCTCGTAAAAATCATGCCCAACGATGTGTTGACACGTGTACTAAACCCTAATGAAGTCAAACATTGACTATTAGGGACTAATTTTGTGAAAAATCAAAAAAATTGAATGTGGAAGGACTGAAAGTGTTAACATGCTTAAACTAAGCCTCTGAATAATAACACACGGTATTCATAATTATATTTGAGCCACTTGTTGATCGAAAGGAACCGTTTATGTAATTAATTAAAAGTTTGCACGACGAAGGGTTAAAAGCGTCAACATGTTTAATTATACCTCTGAGTGACCTTCTAACAAACCCGGAGTGTTATAATATCTGATTGTATTATGGGGAATACATAATATTGGACATATATGGCTTTAATGCCGATAAATGATAATACGCACTAGTTTGTGCGTTAAAAGGGTTAAAAGTGTCAACGTGTAAATCTACATCTTTGAGAGACCTTTTAAACGAACCGGGAACTCCGTAATGCTCGGTCATACTCCCGGGTGTGCCTAATATTGGTCACAATGGGCATATATTATTATTATTATTATTATTATTATTATTATTATTATTATTATTATTATTATTATTATTATTATTATTATTCATTACTTAAAGCCCAAACATAACTAAAACCATCTGATGAATCTATGGACTTGTTAATGGTTTTAAAAACCTAGTATAACACTTGTAATCATCTCATGATTTTCCTAAACACATGGCATGATCTTATCCTTTCTCAAAAACTATATAAAGGCCTTGAAATTTCATTTTCAAAGTGCACCATTCATTCTTTCTTCCTATCTTCTCATCTTGGAGGATACTAAGCAATTGGGAACCACCTTTGAGTTTTCTTCAATCCGTAGGACCACTTGTAAGTGTTCCTTTCATGACTAGTTCTTTTATTTGGCTTAAAAAGCCGAAAAGTCAAGCGTTTACGATAAACACTTTGACTTCTAGTTAGACCGTAAACGGTCAAGCCATTGTTCGCAACGAACATGGCTACATGATTGTAATTAAGTAGGTGTTAAACCCTCAAAAGGGAACCTTCTAAGAATCACGTTTGCTGGGTCAATTGACGAGTCAACATAATATTGTTTTAAAAAGTCAACGGGTCAGTTTTTGAAATAATTGTGATATGAGTTTAGAAATGTTCTAAAATACATTTTATCACTTAAAAAACTTGGTAATAATTATTAGAACATGTGTAAACATGTTCGGCTCGTCAATTCCAGTTTTAGGGTCGGTTCGCAACCTAAAGTCGCGAAGTTTGACTTCTGCATTAACTTTCGATTATGAACCGAATTAGGTTAGTTTGCTACTGATTATAGGTTCCGTTATGATCGTAATATAATGTATCATAACCCTATAAGGTTATATTACACGATCATATTAGAAATCTGAGTTTTTGCACATGTTCCGTTAATATGCCGTACTTTGACTATTATGCCCTTTTTAGCAAAAATAAGGTTTTAGACATCAATAAGCTTTCAAACAACTTAGGTACTGATATGTTAACATGTTTAACATATTTTGATGTTACAAATCTGACCATAAACTGAGTTTGCATATAATATCGTAAATTATGCTTTAAATTGACCAAAAGGCCCTTTATGCGCATAGATCGGTTTAAGCATAATTTTTCATACCAAACTCATTGTCTACTGATGTATTATCATAATTAGGATAATTTGGGATGTTCGTTCAGTTTACAAGCTGAGTTTACGCATACGTTCTTGAATTACGTCCTTAAATGACGATAATGCCCTTTTTGCACCTAAAATGATTTAAAAGCACAATTTTCATACAAAACCTTTTTATTTCTGATATGTTATATTAATTAACATATTTTGGTTATATAAACCTGATCATAACATTAGTTTTCCTAAAAGATCGCAAATATCGTCATTTAACGACTTTAACGTCGTTTCGGCGCATAGTAAGATTTTAAACCATAACTACCAATCAAGACTTGTTACCTACTGATTTTATAAATCATTTTAAATATTTTTACAGTAGGAATATATTATAAACTCAGATTCCCAAATTAGTCTTCAAAACTATGTGTGAAATTACCAAAATACCCCTACGGAGCATAGTTTGGTTTTAAACTATAAAACACACATATGTTTGGTATCATACTGATATTATATCATAAATAAAGTGTTTTCAAATATTGTTTATGATCGCAACATCAGTTTGTGCTCAACTTTCTTTTATACGTCGTAAAATTACCAAAACGCCCTTATGAGGCATAGTTTGATTTTAAAACCTTAACGGGCATATGCGTTGATATCCTACTAATATTATGACTTGTCTAAAGTATATCGGCATATGGAACTTGTTCATGACTTATCCGGTTACTCGTTATCGCATATACGCGTACGGTTAGACTTATGTAACTAGTTTGCGTAAGTTTACTGAAGCGGGTTAAACCTTATCATTTTTACTTTAATATCCAGAATGTATTTAGTTTACCCATATTATACAAGTCTTCATACTTGTTGGGTCTAAATTACATTCCATTCCGGTCATCGCTTAATCTAGCGTATCGTACCGTTTCTAATACTTTAAGTTAACCGGTCTGGGTCTATGACCTAAACAAGACTCGTTAGCATTCTAAATTGGTTATATATTACCATCATTCCATACTAGAGCCTCCCGGTAAAAGCTATCTGCATTTAATTAGATTGGATACGGCTAAGTCATAGTGATCATAGTCTAGACTCAAGAAAGAATCCTAGTTCGCTATGATCAGGGCTCTGATACCAAGCTGTCACACCCTGGCTTTGCGGAAGCGTGGTTAATTTTGGTGTGACTTCTTAATACCATAGCTTAATCATAACAAAGCTATATGAATTTAAAAACCATGCAAGTCATCCATTAAGTTTAGAAAACAACATACAATACCATTGTTTGACGAGAACGTACTTCAACAACCATAAACTTGTTCAAAAGACATTACACTTATAACAAACATAAACGTGATTTAGGGATTGTGTCTTGTCCAGGTAAGAGACACAACCCTAAACCCTGATGACTTCATGAAGGGTGCAGCGGAAAACGTTCCATACCGTGCCAGATCCGTTTAATTTCCTGAAATACATGTGAGTTGAAAAATCAACAATAATGTTGAGCGAGTTCATGTGCAAGTGAGTAAGTAAAACACTTGTAAGTATAAAAGTTTCCTGGTATGTAGCAGTGTAAGAGGACTTGTGATCACCAATGGTTTGCAAGGCCATTAGCATGTTGTGAAATGCAAGTAGTAAGACACGACCTAGCCGATTTTTGCGTCGGGCACAAAGTCACTCAAGGTCCGTTCTGTTGGTCCTCATAGAGGTCCGTTCTGTTGGGCCTAGAGTTGGGCTCGCTACACCCAGATAGATCTACCGCTACTGTCCCTCGGTCCATCTGCCTACCCATTCACATGATCTAAACCTCCTTACGTTAATCATACCGTGTATAAAGTACTTGTAAACAAAGTAACATGTATTTCACCCCCGTAGTTAAGTAAACTGAAAACAGTTAGAGAAAAGGGGGACATGAACTCACAGTGAATGCGCGTCTCTACCAAGTGTCTCCAATACAGTAAGCTGTGCAACGACCTACAAGTGCTAATTCTATTAGACGGACGGCCGTGCTTTAGCTTTATAGTTTAAGTCTTTGGGAAATAGTTAGACAACTATTTCGTGTTTATGTTCCGTATACACTTGGTAGTTATTCTTCTTCCCAAGGATGGGGGATACAATACATGTGCGTAAGTTACGTTTTATCAATCTTGTGGTAATGTAATTACCGGTGTAACTTATATGTTTGTGGAAGCGTTCGTAAAGTTTTGGAATCATTAACGCTTGTAAATATTATTTTCACTCTAAGATAATATTTATGTATTTCACAAAATAATCATAAACAGTGTTGTGACAAATATATTTATCACGTTAATCTTTGTGAAAATCCCACCTCCGAATATTTAGTAAAATATAGTGCTGGCGAAATTTATGTTTCGAAAGTATGTCCAAAAATAGTTCTAACACTTGTTGTGTAAAAATTCTAAGTGTTAGGTTTTTAGGAAAATTTCGCCAGAGTTTCCTCTGTAACTGGAGGTGGCCACGCTTTCAGGCGTATCATTTTCTTTTAACAAATCAATCAACAACTTCTTTATTCAATCAAACAATTTCCGACACATCAAACTAGTCGACAAGTATGTAAATTTGCATAATCGCATGAACTTGTAGTTTTTCCCGCATCTATAGTGTAAATCCCCTTTATATATGTAGATCTTTATATAAGGTAACTCCAATCTTGTAAAAACCCCGTGTTTAGAGAAATCCGTCTTTACAACTTCTAGTAACAAGTGACAAATTTACTTCTTTGTCGGATCTCTTTGTTTCACAAGTGTTTACACACTTGTGGTTTATAAAACCATATTTATTAGTGTAAGATCCTTTCTTAAAATACATGGTTTCTTAAATGTGTGGTTCTTTGCAGATACCACTTGCGGATACGTAGATCCGCTAGTTTTAAACACCATTTTACCGGTTAAATCACTTTTACACAAGTAAAATATTTTCACACAAGTTCACGTATCTTGTGTGGTAGAGTTTCGCCTTTAACCCTTGTATTTAGTCAAAAACGAGCTTATGTGAAGATACATGATCTTACAAAGTCGGGTTAAACGGAGATCCGAGCTACCACATCATAGATCGGGTCTCAATAATCACATATTTCAAGTCCTACGACTTTTACACAAGTTGTATGCTATTAACCATCACTTTTATAGTTTTTACTAGACTTTTAGTCATCATCTTTCATTTTAACGAGATTCAACCGACATAATTTCTTTTAACCACTTTAGATGAGTGTAAAAACAAGTTTTAAACATTATACCTCTAGCTCAAGGCTAGGGAAGATCTTTGGCGAAAATGAGGTGGATAAAAGCTAACGGTAGAGGTCCTTCGTGTTCCGAGTGCACCAAAGCTCCTTATACGCAACCTCTAACACTTGTATGATGATGAAATTGCAAGAACCAAAGTCGAAAATGTGGTGGTGTGGTGGAGGGGGTTCGGCCGAGAGGTAGAGAAGAGAAGAGAGTGTGAGTGAGTTGGTGATGTTTAGTGATAATTATCTCATGTGTTAGTGTGTTATTTATAGGCAATTTAGAGGTGTATTACCCAATGGGTAATATGTCTAGGTGATATTAGACAAAGCAAGATTCAACAAGATCACAAGTACAAGGGGGGGTGTCCCCTAGGTAACCGATTCGGTTATGGGGGGGGGGGGGTTCCCTAACCGATTTTAACAAGTTTAGTTGGTGTTTAGTTTGGTTAAGCAAGTTAACTAAGTATTCAACTTAGTTAGTTGTATGTTACACGTTATGGCGGGTGTTAGGGTAATCAGAGACCCTAACTGGCTCAGAAAAATATAAATAGTGAAAATAGTAGTATTTTCATGTTCCGGGTAAAGTCCGGGTGTCCAGTTGGATAGTAATCCGTTAAAGCCTTTTGTAACGCTTTAAAGTGTCGTTATTACATTTTTAGTGACACAATTTGTTTTCCCGACACTTTAGAAAGTGTCTAGTGTTATTTTCTCATGTTCTGGCACTTTACTAGTCAGCTAGAAGCTGGTTTATTTATTAAAGTGTTGTGTTTGGTACTTAAAGTACGTTTTTGGCACATCCGAATCAGTGTATCTTATTCCTAGAGACGCGGTACCACAACCCTTATATCCCTACACTCACTACCAGTGTAGCCAAAATATTTGAGGCTCTTAACAGGCCTTAGAGGCAGTGTCTGCCTGATGATGGTTATATCAGCATGTTCACTGTGTATCCGTTTAGTGCTACTGTGCTTTTTGTGCATCATGTTTGCCACTAAGGTTCAGTATGTAATCAATGTAGTGACAACAAATAAAGTATGATGCAAGTAAGTGCATGTATCAGTATGCAGGTAGCAGTTTATCAGCTAGTTCAAACAAGCACAGTAATCAAGTAGTAATTAATCATTAATTAAGTTGTACGGATACCTGGTTTAGTGCGGGTTGTCACATTCTCCCCCCGTTAAATAAATTTCGTCCCGAAATTTTAAGTTCTGCTTGTAGATGCAGGGTTCTTGGGAAATAAGTGGGGGTACTTTTCTTTCATCCGGTCCTCACGCTCCCAGGTGTATTCAGGACCATGTTTAGCATTCCAGCGAACTTTGACGAGCTTGACACTGCTCCGGCGGGTCTTGTTAAATTTCCAATCCGTGACCTCAACAGGTTCTTCAACGAAGTGGAGCGTGTCGTCACTATGAATCTCGTCGATAGGAATGGCAACGTCAATTTGAGTTGGACTTTTCTTTAAATTGGATATATGAAATGTATCGTGAACACCATTTAGTTCAGCGGGTAGGTCCAACTTGTATGCTACCGTCCCAATTCTTTCTAGAATTCTAAAGGGACCAATGTAGCGTGGATTTAACTTTCCACGCTTTCCAAAGCGCGCCACCCCTTTCCAGGGTGATACCTTCAGTAAAACCATTTCTCCAACTTGAAAATCCACATGTTTTCGGTTTGGATCCGCATAGGCCTTTTGTCTGTGGCGAGCTGCTTCGATGCGTTTAAGAATTTGCGCGATCTTGTATGTCGTCTCTTGGACGATCTCGGGACCAGCAAGCTGCCTATCACCCGCGTCAGACCAACATAGTGGTGATCGGCACTTGCGTCCGTATAGGGCCTCAAAAGGCGCGACACCAATACTGGTGTGGTAGCTGTTGTTGTATGAAAATTCGACCAAAGGTAAGTGTTTATCCCAGCTACCGCCTAAATCCATAACACATGCTCTCAGCATGTCTTCCAAAGTCTGTATCGTTCGCTCGCTCTGGCCGTCAGTTTGCAGATGGAAAGCTGTGCTCAGATTCAATTGTGAGCCAGAGGCTTCTTGGAAGGATTGCCATATCCTTGACACAAACCTTCCGTCTCTATCAGAGATGATCGAGAGAGGCACTCCGTGACGTGCGACGATCTCCCTCATGTAAATTTCCGCAAGTTTGCTCGTGCTATCTTTCTCTTTGATTGGCAGAAAGTGTGCGGACTTTGTTAGGCGGTCAACAATCACCCAAATCATATCATGGCCTCTTGGCGTTCTTGGCAGTTTTGTAACAAAATCCATTGAGATTTGTTCCCATTTCCACTTGGGAATCTCAGGTTGTTGCAGCAGCCCCGAGGGCTTCTGGTATTCCGCCTTGACCTTAGCGCACGTTAAACATTTGCTCACGTAAACAGCAACGTCGCCTTTCATCCTAGGCCACCAATAGTAATCCTTGAGATCTTGATACATCTTATCCGATCCAGGGTGGATAGAGTACCGTGACTTGTGCGCTTCGTCGAAAATAACTTCCCTTAATCCACCAAACAGAGGAACCCAAATCCTTTTCTCAAAACATAACGTCCCTTCCTCGTTTGGTACCAAAAGCTTCTCCATTCCACGGAGATATTCTTCCTCAAGGTTTCCCTCCTTGAGAGCTTCCTTTTGTGCCGCACGAATGCGCAAGGAAAGATCGGTTCGTATAATCATTTCCAAAGCTCTAACCCTTATGGGCTTGATTCTTTCTTTACGACTTAGGGCATCGGCAACTACATTCGCCTTCCCTGGGTGATACTTTATCTCGCAGTCGTAGCCGTTTAACAATTCAACCCATCGTCTTTGCCTCATATTCAACTCCTTCTGGTTGAATATGTGCTGTAGGCTTTTGTGATCCGTGAAGATTGTGCACTTCGTACCATACAGGTAGTGTCTCCAGATCTTTAAAGCAAAAACCACTGCGCCAAGCTCTAAATCGTGTGTGGTATAATTCTTTTCGTGCACTTTCAGTTGGCGTGATACGTAAGCAATGACCTTTTGGCGTTGCATTAACACACAACCCAATCCTTGACGCGATGCGTTGCAGTATACCACAAAGTCATCAGTACCTTCTGGTAGAGCTAAGATTGGCGCGTTACAAAGCTTACCCTTTAATATCTGAAACGCTTCATCCTGTTTGATTCCCCAATCAAACGTCTTGTCCTTTTGCGTGAGGAGCGTCAAAGGTTGAGCGATTTTCGAGAAATCCTCGATGAACCTTCGATAGTAGCCAGCCAAACCCAAGAATTGCCGAATCTCGGTTGGCGTCCTTGGCGTTTCCCAATCCTTGATTGCCTCGATCTTTGTGGGATCAACATGAATTCCATCCCCATTAACCACATGTCCAAGAAACTGGACTTCGCGTAGCCAAAACTCGCACTTGGAGAACTTGGCGTACAGCTGTTCCTTCTTTAGCAGCTCCAATATGGTTCTAAGATGCTGCTCGTGTTCAACCTTCGTCTTTGAGTAAATCAAGATGTCGTCGATGAATACAATCACGAACTTGTCTAAGTATGGCTTGCAAACCCTATTCATCAAGTCCATAAAGACTGCAGGTGCGTTTGTCAAACCAAATGGCATAACGAGGAACTCGTAGTGTCCATAACGAGTTCGGAAGGCTGTTTTCGGGATACTTTCCTCCTGTATCCTTAGTTGATGGTATCCAGATCGAAGATCGATCTTAGAGTAACAGCTTGAACCTTGAAGTTGATCGAATAGATCGTCGATTCTAGGCAGAGGATACCTGTTCTTGATCGTCAGCTTGTTCAATTCTCTGTAGTCAATACACATGCGGAAACTTCCGTCCTTCTTCTTGACAAACAAGACCGGAGCTCCCCAAGGCGAGAAGCTTGGTCGGATAAAACCCTTGTCTAACAACTCTTGAAGTTGTGTCGACAATTCCTGCATCTCAGACGGAGCAAGTCTGTACGGTGCCTTAGCCACAGGCGCGGCGCCTGGAACTAAGTCAATGTGAAACTCCACTTGCCTCTGAGGTGGCAGTCCAGGTAAGTCTTCTGGGAAGACTTCGGGATACTCCCTTACGACAGGGATGTCCTCGATTGTTGGCTCAGCAGCCTTCTTGTCTACGATGTGTGCCAGAAAAGCAACACATCCTTTCTGTAAACACTTCCTTGCTTTCAAGCAGCTGATAAATCTTAGCGGTGTGTCACGCTTCTCTCCGTGAACAACAATGGTCTCACCATCCTCGGTTGGAATACGAACAACCTTTTCGTGGCAAACTATCTCAGCTTTATTGCCAGATAACCAATCCATTCCTACTACCACGTCGAAACTTCCCAATTGGACTGGCAGTAGATCCAATGAAAACTCATGTTCTCCTAACTCAATCACGCAACCTCTGATAACTTCATTTGCTTCTACTAATTTCCCATTTGCCAATTCGATCGAGTACGGAATATCTAACTTATTTGTGGCTAACCCAAGCATATCCTTAAATTCTAACGATACGAAGCTATAGTCGGCACCAGTATCAAATAAAACAGATGCATAGCGTTGATTTACAGGGAACGTACCAGTGACAACGTTGGGATCCTGGCGCGCTTCCTGTGCACCGATCTGGAACACCCTTCCACGGGCTTGGTTCAATCCCGGGCAATCCCTTTTGAAGTGCCCAATGTCACCGCAATGAAAACATCCTAATCTTTGACCATTTCCCGCTCCATCCATAACTGGCGGGTTGTTCTGGTTAGCATTTCCGGCTTGGTTGGCATTGTTGCCTCGGTTATTTCCCTGTTGGCGACCTCCGAAACAACCACGGTTGTTATTCCTGTTCTCAAATCCTCCCTGGCCGCCCCGGCCAGTACCAACCCAACAGGTGAACTTCGAGTGGCCGCGTTTCCCACATGCCTCACATACTTTTACTCCACAATGACCCGAATGGTGGCGTTGACAGACGTTGCATTTGGGCTGGGTGCCCTGGTACCCTTTTCCTTTCTTGGTACTGTCAGCTGATTTTCCTTTCTTTACGGCCATACTGACACCTTGCTTGAAGTTTGAAAACTTCCTTTTGTTATCTCCTGAGGACTCAACGTGAGTCTCTGTCTTCTTCGCCTTGACTTCATCAAACTTGTTTAAACGAATCCCCTCCTCGGTGAGAGCCACGCTCAAATCGATGGCTTCAGTGATAGTCGCTGGTTTGGAGGAGGTTACCATGCTTATTATTTGGGGAGCCAAACCCCAAATGAAGCGCTCGATTCGCTTGTATTCTGGCGTGACCATATAAGGAACCACTTGAGATAGGTCATGAAACCTCTGAACGTACTCTGCTACCTTCGGACCGTCCATTTTTAGGTGCCAGAACTCAGTCTCCAATCGCTGAATTTCTGCGCGTGAACAGTACTTTTTGCGCATTAGTTCTTTCAATTCGGCCCAAGTCAGGGCGTAGGCGGCAGCTTCGCCTAGTGTTTGGACTTGTAGGTTCCACCAAGATAGGGCTCCGTCTAGAAACAGCCCTGAGATGTAAGTGGCCTGCTGGTCCAGTGCGCATTTGCTCATGCGGAGGATAGAATCAGTCTTCTCGGCCCAACGAGTAAAAGCGACAGCGCCACCGGTGCCATCAAAGTTGGTGGGCTTGCAGTCCAAGAACTGTTTGTATGTGCACCCTGCACGTTCATTGTAACATATGATAGGTATTAGCTTTCTTGCTAAGAAAATCCGTTTAGGTCATGGTGTGTCTTAATGACTATATATTACCATGTGGTGGATTATTGTTGCCCTGGTTAATGCTTCCGCTCGTTCCGGGCTGAGATGCTGCATACTGTGCTATGGCAGTGGCAATGATTTGTTGTAGTTCTGCCTCATTAGTAGGCATGCGCGTTTCTCGTCTTGGCGGCATCTTCTAAAAGATGGTTTAAGTTTGTCAGGCCACAGTAAGGCTCCGATGTTATAATACGTAAATCAGGTCGTAATGTAGTGTACGTATATAACGGTAGTAATAGTATAATCACATAACATCTCATGTTATCAACACATCACAAACATCAATCACACAACATCCCATGTCATAAAATATAAACAAGTAATCAAGCGAATCAAAATATGGTGAGAAAACTGCGATTGCCATATAAATGAGACCACATCGTAAGTGTATACATACAATCAGCAATCACTAGGGGCTACATCACCCCTGTCAAAAGCTACATTAGTATCAATACAACATCAAGTACATAACAAAAGTCAAGTCATAACGTAGTCTCCCCAAAAAGCTGTGCAGTCAAAAAGCAATCGCCGCCTTCTCACCTCGCCTACCCAAGTGGCACCGATGAGCTCTAAGCAGATGGTGGTGGAGGAGGGGGAAAATGGGTATAAAACAAATGGCGTAACTGTAACCAGTCCGCCTCCATCGCCTGCTGTGTGCGAATAATGGAAGCAATCTGCTGCTCCAAAGTAGTAAGACGAGCAGCATAGTCAGGGGGTAAAGGTCGTGATGGCTGCAACGGAGAGGGTACCCGGCCATGGCACTGACATGGCTGCAGATGGGCTCTCTCCAACTCCTGTAGTCGCTGCTCATGCGACTCATGCTGGTATACAAACGACATCAATACATCCTCGATGGTGTGTCCTACGTAGGACCTGTGGTATGGATCAGTGGGTGGCATGGGGGAAAACTGTGCCCAAAGCAGTGGCTCCCGTGTGGGGTCAAAGGGTGCCACACGAAAAGGAGCAGTAGTGGGTGGGACAAATGGAATCTGAGGCATGAAAGGCATGGGCATCGGTACATGCCCTGATGGGTGGGCTGAAGAGCCCTCTCCAGGCCCCGCTGGAGGTATGTACGTAGGAACCTGAAACGAAAAGTCAACGTGTCGAGTGTCTGGGATCTGTGGGGGTAACGGTGGGACGTCCTCATCAGCCGGTATCCAACCGTGCTGTGCGGACTCATCCGGTGGATCCATATGTGCCGCGAACAGTGCATGTCCGGGCTCTAGGGGAACGGGATCAAATAAGGGAGCAACAACAGGGTGAACGGGTGCCAAGTGCTCGAAAGGGGGGTCAACTGGTACAGCAACAATGGGTAAAGGACCAATGGGATCAACAGGAACATCTATGTGGTGATCATCAGCAATGGGCTCAAAAGGTACATCAGCATGCACAGGGTCATGCTCTGGTAAAGGGTCAAGGGCAGCTGCCTGCTCAGGAGCAATGGCAGGCTCCAAGTCATCAAACGCCATGTCAAAATCAAAATCGGGATCAATCGGATCAAAAGGGTCAATAGGATCTGCTGGATCCTCCATCAACTCGTCCATCGGGACAAACTCTAAATCACGGTCAGGATCAAATCCTGGTGGAAACACGGGATCTGAATCCCCCTCGTCGTCATGGTCAAAAACAAGTCCAGGTATGGAAGCAACAGAAAAAGCCTGGTCAGAATCGGACCCATGGGAGAAGTGCTGCGCACTATGAGCATGTGTGGGTACAGAAGCCACAGACTCAAAGGAGTCCGCGACTGGGGAAGGTGCAGGTGACTCCGCAGCCGGAGCATCTGCGATCAGTAAGGGAGCAACAGCAGGTAGGGCCTCGCCCTGAGCATCCTCCAAAGGCTCCTCCTCAAACATATCGACGTCGTCCTCCTCGTCGTCGATGGGTAGAACAGGGTATGATGCAAGGGGTACAGGAGCAGGGATCACAACGAGTGGTAGATCCCCGGCTGGAAGATCAACTGGGAGCTCATCAACGCCGTCGGGTAAGGCGAATGGCTGAAAGTCATCATCATCCGTGCTGGTGAAGTCTGACGTATAAACCTCGTGCTCCGATGACTCAATGTCGTCTGAAACGATAGGCCTAGGGCCTGTGGTGCCTGAACCACCAGTGCCTGTAGAATCCATGTGTCTGTAACATATACACAAACATGTACAAATTGTCAATCATATAATCAAATAGTCACATAAGTCATCAAGCAAGCATTCAAACCAACACTTCCTAGTCCCACTAGCCGACACTCCTAGTCCCACTAGCCAACACTCCTAGTCCCACTAGCCAACACTCCTAGTCCCACTAGCCAACACTCCTAGTCCCACTAGCCAACACTCCTAGTCCCACTAGTCAACATTCCTAGTCCCACTAGACCGAACCTCAGCCTCCCAGACTGAGCCTAGAATAATGGATAAAATGTGCTCAACATTTGTTTGTAAAAAGTTGTGGATCTGGACTTAAGTGGTATGCAGAAAAATGTTTTCGTGAGAGCCCTAGTGATCATAGTCTAGACTCAAGAAAGAATCCTAGTTCGCTATGATCAGGGCTCTGATACCAAGCTGTCACACCCTGGCTTTGCGGAAGCGTGGTTAATTTTGGTGTGACTTCTTAATACCATAGCTTAATCATAACAAAGCTATATGAATTTAAAAACCATGCAAGTCATCCATTAAGTTTAGAAAACAACATACAATACCATTGTTTGACGAGAACGTACTTCAACAACCATAAACTTGTTCAAAAGACATTACACTTATAACAAACATAAACGTGATTTAGGGATTGTGTCTTGTCCAGGTAAGAGACACAACCCTAAACCCTGATGACTTCATGAAGGGTGCAGCGGAAAACGTTCCATACCATGCCAGATCCGTTTAATTTCCTGAAATACATGTGAGTTGAAAAATCAACAATAATGTTGAGCGAGTTCATGTGCAAGTGAGTAAGTAAAACACTTGTAAGTATAAAAGTTTCCTGGTATGTAGCAGTGTAAGAGGACTTGTGATCACCAATGGTTTGCAAGGCCATTAGCATGTTGTGAAATGCAAGTAGTAAGACACGACCTAGCCGATTTTTGCGTCGGGCACAAAGTCACTCAAGGTCCGTTCTGTTGGTCCTCATAGAGGTCCGTTCTGTTGGGCCTAGAGTTGGGCTCGCTACACCCAGATAGATCTACCGCTACTGTCCCTCGGTCCATCTGCCTACCCATTCACATGATCTAAACCTCCTTACGTTAATCATACCGTGTATAAAGTACTTGTAAACAAAGTAACATGTATTTCACCCCCGTAGTTAAGTAAACTGAAAACAGTTAGAGAAAAGGGGGACATGAACTCACAGTGAATGCGCGTCTCTACCAAGTGTCTCCAATACAGTAAGCTGTGCAACGACCTACAAGTGCTAATTCTATTAGACGGACGGCCGTGCTTTAGCTTTATAGTTTAAGTCTTTGGGAAATAGTTAGACAACTATTTCGTGTTTATGTTCCGTATACACTTGGTAGTTATTCTTCTTCCCAAGGATGGGGGATACAATACATGTGCGTAAGTTACGTTTTATCAATCTTGTGGTAATGTAATTACCGGTGTAACTTATATGTTTGTGGAAGCGTTCGTAAAGTTTTGGAATCATTAACGCTTGTAAATATTATTTTCACTCTAAGATAATATTTATGTATTTCACAAAATAATCATAAACAGTGTTGTGACAAATATATTTATCACGTTAATCTTTGTGAAAATCCCACCTCCGAATATTTAGTAAAATATAGTGCTGGCGAAATTTATGTTTCGAAAGTATGTCCAAAAATAGTTCTAACACTTGTTGTGTAAAAATTCTAAGTGTTAGGTTTTTAGGAAAATTTCGCCAGAGTTTCCTCTGTAACTGGAGGTGGCCACGCTTTCAGGCGTATCATTTTCTTTTAACAAATCAATCAACAACTTCTTTATTCAATCAAACAATTTCCGACACATCAAACTAGTCGACAAGTATGTAAATTTGCATAATCGCATGAACTTGTAGTTTTTCCCGCATCTATAGTGTAAATCCCCTTTATATATGTAGATCTTTATATAAGGTAACTCCAATCTTGTAAAAACCCCGTGTTTAGAGAAATCCGTCTTTACAACTTCTAGTAACAAGTGACAAATTTACTTCTTTGTCGGATCTCTTTGTTTCACAAGTGTTTACACACTTGTGGTTTATAAAACCATATTTATTAGTGTAAGATCCTTTCTTAAAATACATGGTTTCTTAAATGTGTGGTTCTTTGCAGATACCACTTGCGGATACGTAGATCCGCTAGTTTTAAACACCATTTTACCGGTTAAATCACTTTTACACAAGTAAAATATTTTCACACAAGTTCACGTATCTTGTGTGGTAGAGTTTCGCCTTTAACCCTTGTATTTAGTCAAAAACGAGCTTATGTGAAGATACATGATCTTACAAAGTCGGGTTAAACGGAGATCCGAGCTACCACATCATAGATCGGGTCTCAATAATCACATATTTCAAGTCCTACGACTTTTACACAAGTTGTATGCTATTAACCATCACTTTTATAGTTTTTACTAGACTTTTAGTCATCATCTTTCATTTTAACGAGATTCAACCGACATAATTTCTTTTAACCACTTTAGATGAGTGTAAAAACAAGTTTTAAACATTATACCTCTAGCTCAAGGCTAGGGAAGATCTTTGGCGAAAATGAGGTGGATAAAAGCTAACGGTAGAGGTCCTTCGTGTTCCGAGTGCACCAAAGCTCCTTATACGCAACCTCTAACACTTGTATGATGATGAAATTGCAAGAACCAAAGTCGAAAATGTGGTGGTGTGGTGGAGGGGGTTCGGCCGAGAGGTAGAGAAGAGAAGAGAGTGTGAGTGAGTTGGTGATGTTTAGTGATAATTATCTCATGTGTTAGTGTGTTATTTATAGGCAATTTAGAGGTGTATTACCCAATGGGTAATATGTCTAGGTGATATGAGACAAAGCAAGATTCAACAAGATCACAAGTACAAGGGGGGGTGTCCCCTAGGTAACCGATTCGGTTATGGGGGGGGGGGGGGGGTTCCCTAACCGATTTTAACAAGTTTAGTTGGTGTTTAGTTTGGTTAAGCAAGTTAACTAAGTATTCAACTTAGTTAGTTGTATGTTACACGTTATGGCGGGTGTTAGGGTAATCAGAGACCCTAACTGGCTCAGAAAAATATAAATAGTGAAAATAGTAGTATTTTCATGTTCCGGGTAAAGTCCGGGTGTCCAGTTGGATAGTAATCCGTTAAAGCCTTTTGTAACGCTTTAAAGTGTCGTTATTACATTTTTAGTGACACAATTTGTTTTCCCGACACTTTAGAAAGTGTCTAGTGTTATTTTCTCATGTTCTGGCACTTTACTAGTCAGCTAGAAGCTGGTTTATTTATTAAAGTGTTGTGTTTGGTACTTAAAGTACGTTTTTGGCACATCTGAATCAGTGTATCTTATTCCTAGAGACGCGGTACCACAACCCTTATATCCCTACACTCACTACCAGTGTAGCCAAAATATTTGAGGCTCTTAACAGGCCTTAGAGGCAGTGTCTGCCTGATGCTGGTTATATCAGCATGTTCACTGTGTATCCGTTTAGTGCTACTGTGCTTTTTGTGCATCATGTTTGCCACTAAGGTTCAGTATGTAATCAATGTAGTGACAGCAAATAAAGTATGATGCAAGTAAGTGCATGTATCAGTATGCAGGTAGCAGTTTATCAGCTAGTTCAAACAAGCACAGTAATCAAGTAGTAATTAATCATTAATTAAGTTGTACGGATACCTGGTTTAGTGCGGGTTGTCACAACCCGGAACACTAAATTTTTGTCAATGACATTGTTTTACTATTTGTGGCTTGTCATGATCCCCGTATGCCATAACACCCGCTAAAAAGTTACTAACTAACACATATCATTCTAATACTTACAATCTAACTATCCTTTGCAAGTTTTTACATCAAAGCCCCCCCCCCCCCCCAACGATTTTAGTCCCCAAGGGACCCCACATATCATTCTCACCATACTTCAAATATCTTGCAAGATTATATTTGATTTATTTATTAGATTTTGCTTGTTGAACTTGCTAAACATCTTATAAGAGTAAGGTCCTTAAGATTGTCATCATAACTCACAAGATCACACACTCCATCCTCACCACTCTCTCTCTCTCCCATTGTCGGTTCTCACATAACCGAACCCACCACCACCTTCCAACATTCTTCATCTTCTTCATTTACTAGTGCCATACAAAGCTTCAAAGAATCCATGGAGGTTGCAACTTGAAGGGATTTCAAAGGAGCTTGTTTCAAGTCTTTTCACCATCTTTTTCTTACCAACTTTGCACTAGATTCATCCCTAGCTACAAGCTAGTAGTAAGTCCCTTGTTACACTGTTGTTAATCTTGTTTCATCTCGTTTCTATGATCAAAGGGTGTAGTATGTTTAGTATGTTTAAATCACTAAAGTGTCAAGAACAAGTAGATGAACATAAAAGTTTATATGAAATTTACATATAAAAGTTTACTTATGATTGAGACATAAAGATGAAAACTTGTTGGTTTAGGGTTGGTTAATACATATATGATGTTTGATCATCGAACTTTTGATAAACCCGTTGTTCGGACACTTGTTAATACGATTTAGTAACATTTAAACCACAAAATAACATGCTGATGTACTTATTCAGCCGACTTCAACAGGCTGTAAATAGACTTTAATAAATCTAAAAACGGAAATTCTGAAGCCTAAATTGTGTATTTTCGAAAAACGAAGAAAATGGCGCTGGAATCGTATTTTTTTGGGGTCGTTTACTATTTTAAAAGTCTGTTTTCATGACAGCAGCTAAGGCTGAGTTTTACTGCAGTAAAATGGGCTATACGTTTTCAGTCACAACTTGAAACCTGAATAGAACCAGCCCCTGAAATTTATACCGTAGATGATCGCCGATGTATTTGTGAACCTCCAACTAGAATTTCGTCAAACGGACTTACAAGGAATTTTAAACAAATTATTCCATAGATTGCAATCAGAATATAACAAATCTGATTGCAGTCCGGTAAATGATTTTCTATAAATTACTGATAATGAACTGGACCCCGATATTTTTACACAATAATTTTTGGTTCGATTAAGACGTTCTGTAAAAAATTGGGAATTTCTGGAATAAGTTAACTATTTTATTTAAATGTCCGAAAACAGTCCAGTTTTCATATATTGAAACTGAAACAACAAAGGTAGTATTTTGCGTGTCATGATATAAGGTTGATTGTTGAAAATTGTTGATTGATTTCAAAAAGAAAACGATATACTAATGAGCATGGACACTCCCGTTTTAGGGGAAACTCTGGCGAAATTTTCTAAAAATCATAAGACTTAGAATTTATTTTCTAACAAGTATATATTTTATGACTTGTGTTCCGACTATAAACTTCGCCATATTTTTATTACAAAACTCCAAAGTATTATTTTGGGAAATGGTATGAAGTAAAATATAATATTTTTGGGAAAAATACGTATATTTTGGAGTTAGAGTATTTTGGATAAGTGATCAAAATATATTTTTCAAGTGAGACTTAAAAATATATTTTCAGAAATTATAACGTATACATGTATTAAAAGAAAATCCCCATCCTTGGGAAGGAATATATTTATACAATAATTAAGAAGTAAACATGAAATAGTTGTCTAACTATTTCCCAAGAACATTAAACCTTAAGCCAAGGCACGGCCGTCCGTCTAATAGAAGTTAGTACGTGTAGGTCGTCACGCAGCAGGTTGATTGGGATTGACTATTTCGAGACGCACTTCAGTGAGTTCATGTCCCCCTTTTCTCTTAACTGTTTTCAGTTTTTATACTTCGGGGGTGAAATACATGTTACTATGATTACGAATACTTTTACATGGTATGGTTAGCGTAAGGAGGGTTACTACTTAGATCATGTGAGTGAGTAGGCGGGAACTGGAGGCCATTAATCCTCATTGTAGGACCTAGGGTCATTAGCGGTAGATCTATCTGGGTGTAGCGAGCCCAACTCCAGGCCCAACAGAACGGACCTCGGGGTGACTTTGAGCCCGACGCAAAAATCTGCTAGGTTTGAGTCTTCCTACTGCACTTCACACATATCAATGGCCTTGCAAACCATTGGTGATCTCTTTATTTCCTTATTTGCTACATACCAGGGATTTTATACTTACAAAGGTTTTACATACTCACTTTCACATGAACTCGCTCAACATTTTTGTTGATTTTTCCAACTTACATGTATTTCAGGAAATTAGGGATCTGGCGAGGTATGTTATGTTTTCAAGCTGCGTAAGAAGTGCGATGTCATCCAAGTTTGGGAGTTGTGGCTTTTACCTGGACGAGTCACAAGTCTTGAGTTGTGTTTGTTCATGTCTGTGGTTGTGTCTTTCGAACAATGTTTTTAGTTTGTTATGTTGCATTCTCGTTGCATGTGTCAACTCTAAAACAATGTTGTCGTATTTTACTTTTAAAACTTGAAGTAATGGATGATCATCATGGTTTTACTTTCATATAGCTTTGTTGTGATTAAGCTATGGTATTAAGAAGTCACACCAAAATAAACCCACGCTTCCGCATAGCCAGGGTGTGACAAAATCATTGACATAACCCGTTTTAATCTGTTTTGTTTAATATAAAGCATTTGGGGGTTAATGACCGTGTCCTGGATATCCTTGGCATCATTTAAATGCAAATGGCCATGACCTAAGCACGGGGTGTAGGCATACACCTGACAGTTGCGATATGGTTTCTTTCCCCAAAAAGGGAATTAAGATATAACGTATAACCACACGTGAGGATAACTCCTTGTGGGACTATATTAGTGGTGTGTCTATTAATCATGACTCGGCTTCTATCCCGGGCCCTGAACGTACGATAAACATGTAAATCTGTATACCAGATTACTTTATATAATTTTCCCAAGTTATAAAAGAATATTTGTGCCTTGTTCATTTAAATCAATTTTCATAAATGCTTTCAAAGGAGTCGGTTAATTGTATTTACCAGTGTAAACTGACGTATTTTCAAAAGACTAAGTGACAGGTACTACTCGTAATTGGTTGGGAGCTGCTTGGTGTCAATAAAGGATCTTGCAAATCCTTAGGATTGCCCTAAAGTCTACTAAACTTCATTTTGTACATTTTATAATGATCCGCCTGTGGATTCGATATTACAAGCTCATTTATAATTAATAATTTTTTTGTAATTTCAGACATTTGGGTTTGTAATAATATTATATTCCAAGACTTCAGCTGTGCTATAATCTGTGTTTGTTTGACTATGATGATATCAACTACGTCACGATCTGTAAATATCGGGGTGTGACATAGAAGAACCTATTGAGGTTATGGACTGGAAAGTCCAAAAGACAAGGAGAAGTTGTATTAAACTAGTCAAAGTTCTGTGGAACTCTAGACACGGTGTAACGCTTCGCATATTTGTACTTTCCCGATTTAGCAAGTACCGATTGTATTTCTACTTTTAGAAACTTGTACTCATGTTGTACTCTACTTCATTCCAATTTGTAATCCGAGACTATTGATCATAATGAAAATTCAAGTATTTTATTCAAATTCATGTTGTTCATGTTAGACTTGTTTGCATGTATATACTCGCAATCAACACCATTATACAATTCTCATATTTGCATGATATTCATTTATGTTCGTTACACGTAAAACCGGTTAAAACGCATAACATAATCGAGTCTAAACCTCGAGAGGAAGGGAAAGACCCCTCTCGTGCGAAATGTAACCACCTTGGTTTTTATACATGTGTATGTTCGTTTTACAATATAACAGTTATCATATATGAATGTGCAATTTGTTTGATACATGCTTGTTTTATGCTTTTACATGATTTACCGGCTCAAACACGTGAATATTTGCAAATTTATTTAGTTTCATACTTATAAACAAGGCTACATTAATTACAAGGGCCTAATGTGCCATTATTAAAAATATAAGTTAAGGGACTTAATTGTCATTCTTTAAAACTTGTCCAAAAACTTTGATTTTAAGTCCGAGGACTAAAACCGTCATTTTTAGAAAGTACAAAAGTCCGGGGACTAAATTGTCATTTTTGAAACCTTATAAGTTTCGGGTTAAAAATGTAATTTTTGAAAATTATAAGTTCAGGGTCCTTTATGACATTTTTGAAACTTGTTTTATAAATAAAATAAACTTTTAATCTTTGAATTTAAAGTCTAGGGTCCTGTCGGTCATTTTATGAAACTTGTACTTCAGGGACTGAAATGGTCATTTTGAAACTGTTTTTAACTGAAAAGACTAACCGGGTTAACATTGTTATAAAGGTTTCTTATTTAAAAACTAACCTAGTTAGTTATTTAACTGAACTATTCCAGGGACCGTTAGTGTCTTTTTCAGAACCTCAGGGACTAAAGTGTAAATTTTAAAAATAAACACAAAAAATGTTATAAACCGGTCACAGGGGGGAATCGAACTTGGGACGTCTCAGTTAACAAGCAACGTTGTGACCGGTCGGGCAAAGCCCTCATCCGGTAATATCTTGGATTTAAATTATATATATGCACACTTTAACAATTTAATATTATATTTTCAAAAACCTACAACCACCGCCCTTTCCACCATCGCCGGTTTTTGGCCATTTCCGTTTTAGTGGACTTCTCTGTCCAATGCTCCCTGTATGCGGAATCCTTTCATCGAAACCAATTCATTGTCGTTTTTATCCGACATACCTTCGTGCCTTACCACCATAAACTGAAATTTTTATATAAAATACATAGTGGATCGATTCCACTGATTTTTGACGTTATGTGTCGAATCTATCGGCTATATAAGTCCCTCAGGCCTCTACGCATCTCCTGCACCCTTCACAGTTCACAAACACATCGAAATAGCCCGTCTGTTGATCTCTGCAACTCGCCGGAATCGGAGCTCGCCGGAACTTAGTCGAACCGCTACTTCCGATCGATACCGGCTCACTTTTATTACTTCAATCGGTTAGTTCATGTTTTTGCGATGTTCCTGGAAATTTAATTAGAGTGTAAACATGTTTTGATCGAGTAATCGGGCGGGTTGACTTCTGTTGACCGGAATTTGGGGAAGACGATGAACAGTAAACTTATTTATTTATTTTCTTTTATTAAAAACAGTTTTGTTCTTTAATTCATATTAAATCGGTTTTAATTATTTAAAATCTAAAACTTTTAACATAACTATTTTAAACACTGATACTTATGTTAAAAATATAATGTTAGTCAAAATATTTATAAAACTAATTTTTATATATTAAAACATTTTTATTCTTTCAAAATTCATAATAAATTTGATTTTCAGAAATAATTACTGAAATTTTTATGGTAATTATTTTAAGTAATAATCTTTACAAAAATAATTTTGTTACTAATATTTGATATAATTTTGATATTTATGTTAATAAAACAGTGTTTACACTTTAAAAGTGTAGTTTAATTTAATATATTTAGATTAAATAACTATATAAATTATGTCCGAAATTATTTTTATGATATTACATGCATTATTCTGAGATTGTATAAATTTGGTTACTGTTTAATTATTTACACATTATTGTACATAAATAAATCAGTTAAATCAATTAAATTACATGATTTAATTTAATATAGTTAAATTATATAACTATATAATTTTTGGCAGAAAATATTTTTATGACATTAGGGGTATTTTTCTGAGTTTATAAAAAAATTCAGAAACTGATTTGTTATTTACATGTTATTTTAATTAAAACTCTATAAACTGTTTATTATTACTTTAACCTTTTTAATCCCATTTATTTATATAAAATTATTCAAAGGTCCTAAAAATTACTGTAAATCAGTAATATTGCATGTTAATAATATAAAATGTTATTTTTAATTATCTTGTCTTAAATTAATTATTTAGATAGTTAATTATATAATTGCAGATTTTGAATTAAATATATACTTATTTGTTTGTTTTAATTATACAAATATTATTTCTATATCCATTATTTGTATAACTTAATTATTTGTATAAACTATATTTTTCTTAAATGATCCCTTAGATTATAACCTTGTTTCCAAGTTTTCCCCAAACAGGATTATTTAAACCCGTAGTTACCGTCCTAGTCAAACAGTACAAACACGATAGACATAGTTTCCCGTTTATACAGTTGCACATGTTACCCATTTGTTGATGCCATGTTCCATATTGTTTTGTGCATGTTCAATTAGAGTGACGTGGAAATCTTGTTCCCGCAAAACTCTTACCATTACTTGTTTGGAAATTATTCGCAAACAAGGTGAGTTCATAGTCCCCTTTTTACATTTTTTTTGGGATGAAACATATGATATGATGTGATACAAACTCATTTACAATTTGTGGCTATGTTGATCCGTCTTTGCAACTGTTTGATAACACATTTGGAAGTATGGATGTTCCCCATTCATAACTTCTAGTTTTTGCATTGTTACATTTGTTGCTTAACATCCTAACTTCCAGATCACCATTTGTTGTTGTTGTTGTTGTTATTCACATTTTGCAATTTGGAAGTTTGGATGATAGATCTGTGTTTACGTCTACAAGGTTTGAATGTTCCACCAAGCAACTACCTGTATCACTCATTTGCTTAAGTCTTATCAAATGCCGCAGTGTTAAACTATTTTCATATCACATTATAAATTTTTGCCTAACGAAACCTATGAATTCACTCAACCGTTTGTTGACCCAATATTTTTCTAACATATGTTTCAGGTGAAAATGTTTGAAGTTAGCTTTTGCAAGGACCACATAGGATTGCTCAAGACAAGTGCCTTAGCTTAAAATAAAAACAAAGACTTTTGTGAACAATATGTTGTATTTGTTTTGTACTAGTTTGGATGTGAATGCAATCCTATTAACCAAACTTAATTATATTTCAACTTTAATTTAATCACCATGTTCTTATATGCATTCTACCAAGTTTCGTGATGCCCTCGACGTTTCCGCCTCCGGTCAGGGTGTCACACGAAAGGTCCCTCTCGAGCGAATGGGCCTGTTGCTCGTACTCCCCTCTCGTCCCAACTTGCCCTAAAGCCTATAAATAGGCGCACTACTCCATTCATTTCTCTTGCTCAGTTTCATAAACACTCTCTAAACACTCTGAAAACCTTCTCTACGATCAGAAGCATTTCTGTATGATTTTCCTTCATCTCTTTCATTTCTTTAACATATTTCTTGCATTGTTGATGTTAATTCTTAAACTTTTCTTGCAAACTTCTTGATTTAACACATCTCAGGGATGGTTTCCTTTAGTTTGCTTGGGCAAACTAATGTTGGAGCATCACCACATGAGATTCAAATCAAGATTTAAAAACATTACCATTTTTACCACTCGTTCATACATTTCGTTCTAATTTTCTGTACGATCTTGGTGGAATCTGGAACCCATCAGACCCTCAACTCATTTCATAGTTAAGGGTTTGCATTAGGGTTAATTTCCACCAAGAAATGATCTGTTTTGGATGGATCTAACAAACTATTTTCGACAAAACAGTCGCCAGTCACCCGAAAGGAGATCCCTTTCGCGCGACAGGGTGTCCCCTTTCGCACAAAAGGGACTGTTTTCATAAGTTTTGTTTTCGATTTCGATTCTGTTTTATATCAATTCACCAGGAATGAACCCCAAACAGTTTGCCAGTCACAAAGTGAGTTAACCCCACCCAGCCTCCGACACTTAGTTCACTCTTTCCATGTCGTGTTGGCACACCTGGGTTTTCCTTACTTGATTGTTTGGTCATTTTCTTACTTTCTGTTTTCGGCTTGTTTAGCACCTACTGTTACTGTAAAGTCTAAAATCAGTTTACAATTAATTTTTACGCATGATTTTATGTAAAACAGACCAATCGCACGAAAGGGAAACCCCTTTCGCACGAAAGGCCCTTTCGCAGGAAAGGTTCCGTTACTTGTTTCTATACCATACTTTTCTTGTATCTTACAATCTGATCTGAACCTTTGCACATCAGAAGACTCACACCTCTGTTTACCCATTTCAGGGTGACTTCGGTGTACCAGCTCCCGCCTAATCAACTCTCGGTTTTCGTGGAACTCTACGCAAAACTGTGAGTATACTCGATCCCTTTTTCATTTTTAAACACTTTGGGTGCAACATGTACATATATACAAAAACACGCAGTCACAATTAAACATGTTTATCAATCACACTCTATCCACCATTAAACATGAAACTTGTTATACTTGTTAAACTCGTATGCTATGTTTACATTGTGTCTATATGCTCATTAACTTTGCAAGCCTACCTTAACAACTATAGCGCTATAGGATTAACGCCATGCCCATATTCTTGTGGTATTGTTAAGTAAACACTATTACACCCTCTTCGTTTCGACGATTTTGGGTAATCCCGATTGCGTTAAACTCTGGTTTGACATATAGTAAATTTACACTAGTACAACATGTTAGTAACTTGTATACATTTATCATGTTGGATATGAGGACAGTTAAAACATTTTTCATATTATGCTATGTATTCAAAGTTTTATACTTGCCAATATATTTGTTGATTATTATTTTAATACATGTTGCAGGTTGATAGACAATGAGTTGAAGAAACACAATTAGGGTGGACTTAGATACACGCCTTATGATAGACAATTATTTATGATTCATGTATTTGATGCAACAATTTGATTATGTTTTGTTTTGTTGAACAATGTATTCATGTTAGCAATTTATGAAATTTTGATTGAATAGTTATTGTCATAATTTAGTGTTATGATGCTATGAACAATCATGTTTTCGTCTCACTCCGATGTTTCGGCCATCAGTTGGGGTGTGACACACGGACCCGAGTATACATGGGAACGTGAAGATCAAATCAAAACAAAATACCCCCACCTGTTCGAGAAGACTCCTGCAACGGATGACTCAACTTGAATTTAGGACATAATTCTTTTTAACAAGGGGAGTATGTGACAAACCACAAATTTTCCAATAATTTCGTACACTTAACAACTATTTGAATTATACAATTTCAATGTGTTTAAGTCTCATAAGTCTAGAAATCTCAAGGAATATATTTTATTTGCATATCACATGTTTTTATTCGTGGCATCACGAAACATATAAACTATGCACAAAACTATTGGTAGATTGACTGGCTAGACTAGTTATGTCAGCACAGATACATGTTAACACTTTCCAACATCAAGGTTATACCAAACCCCAAGTGGGAAAACAAGGATACATGTTAACACTTTCCGGAAAATATACAAACACTAAAATTGTCTGATCCGAACCAAGAAATAACAATTTTTAGCAAATGATCAACAAAATTCAATATTTTATGATTAATACAAGATCTATAAATGATGCTAAACATCATAAACAACATGAAAGACATTGACAATATAATAAGGATATATAAACACATTTTACCTTACAAGTTACATAAGTTAACTTTTAGCGACCCATTAACAAAACTAGGTTTATCCCTGCCCACGCGTTGCGGCGGGAAAACCATATGTAAAAAATGCAGTCGATAAACCTCACCCGACATCGCTTGGTATTGCTGCACAAAAAAACATGCAGCTATGGTCGAATCATTCGCATTGTTTAAAGTTCATTGGGTGTCTTATTCATTATTAATTTTAAAAAATCTGGCTCATGCTTTGGTCCTATAGGCTTACACAATAGAAAATAAAGCAATGTCCCAAACACACTTCCAAAGACAGTACAAAATTTACTCTTAACACCATTTTTATTATTATTTGAACCAACATAAGAATTGGACCAGTTTTTAGTAAAAAGAAATCAGTTATTGACTGGAATATTAAATTCTCCAACTTACGAACCCCTCAAAACTCCCTTTCTTTCTTACAAAACATCCTTAAACACAATCAATTTACAAAGGACATGATCTACGATAAAGAATGCCTCCTGCTCCTGAATGTCGGCGTGAAAAACTTTGTTTCTTCAACATTCGTCGAATGACTCTCTGATGCATCTGAACTCTCGTTATCACTATCTTTGTCCTTGGTAGAAAACATATTCATTAATATTCGTTTTGATATCACTGCCCCCTTCGCTTTATTCATCTTTTCGCCATCTTTCTCCGCCTCTCCTTTAAGTTCCTTGAGATCCTCACTTGTAGGAACCGTCCCCCCATTCTTCTTTGGTGTTAGTTCTCGAGGCAAATTAATCGGTTCAGGTAGCCTTGGATCGGGTTTCGGTTAAAGGCTATACATGATTACAAGTCACCCATCCATCTCTCCAATTTGTTTAGAATGTACTTGAGAAAACATCTGTTACCAACTTCACTCGTATTAAACTTCTCTAAGGGCAATACATGTAGTATGGAAACATTGAACTGTGCTTTTCAGGTCGGATTTGGTTGGGTTTGAATCGGTGAAAGCACCCAAGTATATTTCTGACGCATACGTCCTAATTATTTTATTTACAAAAGGAAAAGATGATTACTCTGGTAATAGAGTTTGTTCAATCTAATTTGAACACACTAATTATTTCTAGAAATGGGCAAAGCGTTTATGGGTCAATGCAAACTGATGTTAAACTAAAAGTTGATCCAAAACCATCGGTTCTATAATGCACGTCGGTTTGCAGCTCACGCTTGAGACTTAAATACAATAAGACTCCATAAATAAATAGGCAGCAACGAATAGGAATAAAAATCAGTTGCGACTTGCGCTATCGAGATTGTAGCAGAACCCTTTCCAGCCGTTGCCTCCACTACCTCCGTGCCAACATCTTGAGTTCTTTTTGTTGCAACTATCGCTTCATCTAATAAGTTATTTGATTGTGGTGTAGCCTTCATGTGAAAGCATCGATGAGTACCACAAAGCAATAATTTAATTCGCACATGTATAGAAATAACCAATAACATGCCTGAAAAAACAAAGGTAGAAGCCAGCATGGCCACCACCAACAGGCACACTAACACCTAGAAAACATAAATAAATGGGTAAGTCGTGGAAACTTATGTACGACCTGAACACGTTTAGTTTAGGCCAAAACCCATTTATCCCAGGGTAATGCAAGGAACCTGTCTTTCCACCATATGTTTGAGTGGAGTAACTGTCTTTCCACCAGCACAGGAACCTGGATTGCATAATTTCCAGCAGCAACAATAGAGGTTGTTATCATCTCTGGCACTATTTTACAGAAGTCCGATCTCATAATCTTCATTAATTTCTCTCTTAATGAAGCATCTACAAAGACAAAGTGGTAGTAAGTATCAAGTCATTTACAACACCAGAATAAATTATTATAGTTGAAATTCGATGGCCTTAATTTGAAAAAAGTTTGAAAGCAAATAATGTGACATTGTGTGATTAAAATCAGATGTCAGTTGCAATAAACTTGGTGAAAACAGAGCAAGCCTAATAACACTGACCAATTCTACACGTTTAAAAAAAACATACCCATTTGACCCGGTTAATAAAGCTAAACCATTTTGCTCGTTTAATAGAAAAAATCCCCGTTTGATCCGCTTAGTACAAGACATTTGTTTAGAGACACTTGATTAGGTTGGTTTCATATTAACCTATATGTCAATACTTCTAGCCTTACCATTAACTTTATCTCACATGAGGTGCCTACCAAATTGCAAAATGATAACCATTAACCAACATTTACTTAATCAAGCCAAACACACATTCGTCATACATCATGGAACTATAATATGGTAAACAATGTTCTAAATTTCAATTCGGGGATAAAAAACCATATTTGCAACATTTTTACACTTCATTCTTGAAGAAGCACTAGATAAATGGTCAGAATCAAATTATCTAGGGGGTTTGGATCTGCATAAAAGGGTTGTTTCTATCGTTTGATTCGATGTGACTGATCTCCTTCTCCGGTGAACTCTGCAAAACAAAACACCGTTAGCCTCGTCAAGGGGAGAAGGGGGGTTCTCTCCTTGACCCGACTCCGGCGTGAGAATAAGTATGTGTTCTCGGAAGAAGAAGAAGAGTTAACGAAGTGTGTGTAACTTGAAGTTCATACCTGAATTATCCTCATATTTATAACCGAGAGTTTGGGCGGGAAAACTTGTTGATGAAATATTAACGGAAGATGCTAACCCCGTAGGCGGTTATTTTTTCCTTCCGTTAATCTTCACGATCTGGTGTGATAGCACACGGATTACTGTTTTGATCAATGGCTGGGGAGTCGCCACGTGGACAGTGGGCAAGTGGAGGTTTTCCTCCAATTCCATGCCATCATCGTGATTTTTAGGGAATTCTGTGATGATGACACGTGTACTAGACGGTTATAACCGTCTTGGTGGTGCACGATTGATCTTTCTAGAAGATTATTGCTATGATCTGGTGTGACTCCTTTATCGTGTGGAGTCAGCTTAAGTAATATCCAAGTTTGGGTACTTACAAAGCGGAAATGTCTATCTGGGATTTTCATCCTTTATTTGTAAGGAGGCACAAGGGTTTGTTAACTCCCTTTCGGCGCGCAGGTGTTGCCTGTTATTTTTCTCCTAAGCCTTCCCTATAGGGCCAGTACGCGGCCGCACAAGGTCAAGAAAGGCTTATAAGATAGGGTTATGGTATGGTCCCGAGTACTTGATATGAAGTTTTTGGGACCTTACCCCTTCAAGTCCCCCCAGTCCAGTGTTGCTCTTATGCAAATAAGTGGAGTACTGGACTATATGAGAGAAATGCTTTTGGCGCGAAAGTAGGGAATCTTTTATGAGAAGATTTACTTTGCTTATTATGGTGATCTGAAAATCTTTGACTTTGGGTAAGATGAACAGTTTGTGAGGAGAGATTTTTATACCTCCTTTTCCTTTTTTATTCTGAACTGTTGTAATCTTGGGCGAAGGGTTTGTGTAATTATGAGCTGACGATAGCTGACATCATTTCTTATACTTTGTGCTGACTCTTCGTCTTCTGGCTTAACTGTAGTTCCTGGGAATGCGTGTGTGCCCTGTCAGAGGGTTTTAAATGGAATGTGACACTTGCAGTGGCAGCGCCGTTGAGACGGCAGTTGATTTGACACTCAATCATCACAATTCTTGTCTCGATTCTACCGCTTCTCTTCTTTGGTCTATATATTCACTTTTGGGTGGCATTCTTTCCCTAATTTTAGAAAAATGGAGAACGGGAGACTGATTCGATGGACAAGACTTTCTAAGGTATTGAGAGTGCTTGACGCTGCTGATGGTTTGCTGCTGCTTTCCAAATCGTTGCCTGATCCTGCTGTCAGGGATGAAGATGCAAACCGTCGGGACGTTTCAGAAGACCGGATCCGACTTCGTCTTGCTGATGACAATAATGGTGGGGTTACCCGATTGTCAGCACATCTTGTGACCCAGTCCTTTCCGGTTGGCCGGAGAGGGAGTTCGTCGATTGTTTACCAACGACGTCGTCGTGTTGTTATTCCGGCTGAAGTTCCGGTAGGTGGTGCTGAAGATGGTGGGGAGGGTGTTAAACCTTGGATTGTTGATCCCCGTCCTTTGTTTGAGTATGGTGAAGTTCTCCATACTCTATATGGGGTTCTGGATCAGCTTTCCTAGTTTGTTTATTTTGTAACTAGTACTCTTTTTTTCTTTTTCTTTTGAAGAAACACTGATGTGTTCTTTTATAAATGGTTTGTTTAGAGTGCTTTGCTGCACTGATGATATATATTTTTTGATGCACTGTTGTGCATAAATGCTTAGTTTATGTTTGGATTACAATATGTTGCATATGTTTAATTGCTTTGTGTAGGTAAAGCAAATGAGAATGGTATTGAACTTATGAGTGAACGTAAGTCTAAAATGTGCGCAAAGCTGGCTTATTTAGACTGTTCATGAGGCGTTCAATGTTTACCATGTTGTTTTCGTGTAAACCAAAAGAATTATATGCAATTTGTAACAAACAGTAACATGTTTAAGAATGATGCTTGCATTAATAGGGCGTAAAGCCGATAATACAAAGTGTAATAGAAAAATACATTGCCTGTATAGTTTCATCTTCTTGGAATGTTTCGGCTTATATATAACACCTGCGCAGCTGTTGCGCGTTCCAGGTGCGGGGAACTAGTGTCCCATCAATTCTCTTTAGAGTGTAAGCGCCTTTGCCCAGGACCTCATTAATGATGTATGGTCCTTCCCATTTTGGCGCTAATTTGCCTGGTTTTTCCACGTTAGAAGCTTCATTGTCGCGCAGAACGAAGTCTCCCGGAACGAAGGTGCACACACGTACGCGCGCGTTATAGTATTTTTCAAGTTTGGATTTGTACCTTGCCTCTGCGATGGCAACGTTTTCGCGCCTTTCCTCTAGAAGGTCTAAATCCATTCTTCGTTCTTGCTTGTTGTTTTGTCTTTCCATGGCGAGTATGCACGGTGATGGAAGACCAATTTCAGCTGGGATTACCGCCTCTGATCCATAGACAAGACTGAACGGTGTTTCCCCCGTGCTAGTCTTTGGCATGGTACGATGAGCCCATAAGATGCTTGGGAGCTCATCAACCCATCCTCTGCGCGCTGTCCCAAGTCGCGCTTTTATACCATCGAAAATCTGTTTGTTGATACTCTTCAACTTGGATGTTTGCTTGTGGATGCGCCACAGAGGCAAAGTTGTGCTCGATCTTCATTTCTTTGAACCATTTTTGAAGATCTTCTGAGGCGAAGTTAGTGCCGTTATCAGAGATGATGCGCAATGGTAATCCGAATCTGCAAATAATACGTTCCCATATAAATTTGCGAATTACCATTGCCATTGTTGAGGCTAGTGCCTTGGCTTCGACCCATTTTGTGAAATAGTCGACTGCTACAATAATGAATTTTACTGCGCCTGGCGCGTCAGGGAATGGGCCAACAAGATCGATGCCCCATTGTTGGAAGGGCCAGGCGGACGTGACCGGTATGAGCGGATTTTTTGGTCGGAGTGTTTTTGGTGCGTGGCGCTGACAGGCTGAACATTTCCGTAGTAATTCTACCGCGTCTACGTGCATTCCCGGCCAATAATAGCCTGCATTCATTATTTTTGCCACTACCATGCGCGGTTCAGCGTGTATCCCGCATAAACCTTCACGAATTTCCCTGACTAAATATTGTGCGTCTGTTTTGTCAACACAGCGCAGTAACGGTCCCATGAATGACTTTTGGTACAGAATCCCCTCTGCCATTTCATAGTTAATTGCTTTGTTTTGGATCTTTCGAGCTTCTGCTTTTCCTTCCGGAAGTTTCCCGTGTTGTAAGTATAAGATGATCGGAGACATCCAGGATGGATTGCCGATCTCTATAACATGTTTGAGAGGGACAGAAGGATTAGACAACACTTCGATGCGTACCTCTTTTGCTAGGTGCCTGAAGCTGGTGGCGGCTAACTTGCTTAGTGCATCTGCGTGCTTGTTTTCGCTTATGTTTATGTGATTGACTTTAAACGTTTGGAATTGGCTGATTAACATCCGCGCTTGTTCTAGATATAACGCCATAGCTTCACCCTTTGCATCGTAATGCCCATTGACTTGTTCAGCCACTAATTTTGAATCTACGTTAGCTTCGAGGTTTCGTGCTCCCATTTTGAGCGCTAAACGAAGGCCTGCTAGAAACGCTTCATATTCTGCTTCGTTGTTTGTGCTTCGGAAATCCAGGCGTATCGCATATGTAAGTTCGTGATCATCGGGGTTGACCAATCGGAGGCCCGCGCCGGCTCCATCATCATTAGAAGCTCCATCTGTGTGCAGAGCCATACTTGGTCGTCGAAGATAGGAACAGGGTTCTGGATTGCCTCGCATTCTTGGACTTTGTCGATGGGAACCTCTGTGGCAAATTCTGCGAGAACTTGCCCCTTGGTTGCTGGTCGTGGTCTGTACAGGATATTGTATCCTCCTAGCTCAATAGCCCACTTAGCCAATCTTCCCGCCACGTCGGGCTTGGATAGGATTTGGCCTAAGTGGTAATTGGTGAGAACTGTGATGACGTGACCAGAGAAATATCGACGTAAGCGCCGTAACGCATGTACCAGTGCTAAGACCAGCTTTTCTATCATTGAGTAACGTGTTTCTGGGCCAGTGAGCATCTTGCTTATATAGTAAATTGGAGTCTGAATGTTCTCTCGCTCCACCATTAATACTGCGCCTACCGCTACTTCCGCAGCAGATAAATATAAGATCAGTGGTTCTTTTTCGCGCGGTGCCGTTGTTAGGAAACTTTATTTGTAAGTATTGAAGAAAATCACAATCAACTGGATCTATGAAGAGATCACAGTCCTGAAGATCACGAACTAGAAAAAGAAGATCAGATGGAACAACTGGAATGCATAGCATCTACTTCAAAGAAATACAAGTTGATCAAGAGCAGAATTGGATTATCAGAAAAGGTCACTTCTGATGGATCTGATGATATTTCTGATGAAATATCATCAGTTTCTGACGATTCTGATCATCAGGATTTTTCTGATGATTTGTTCATCAGAATTTCTGATGAAGTGGTTTATCAGAATTCTGATGAAATACCCCACTTGTCTGAAATTGGCTCTATCCTGCCACACTTACCGAAGCAAGTTGACATTAATTGATATCATGATGAAAAAGGCAACTTGAACGTTGGAATCAATGAATATGTCAATTGGGCACTTTTTGCAGGAATTATTGCATGAATAAACTATTGTTTATTCATGCACCCAGCCTTCTATAAATAGAAGGCTCAACCAGGAGAAGCAAAGTGAGTTTGAAGCTTAGCATTCACACATACATCAAAACTCCATTGCCCTCTCACCCACAGAATTCAAGATTCGTTTGTACTAGATAATAATCTTACAATCACCTTGTAAACCATTTTGTTTTCAAAGTGATATAAACTTGATAATTCTGTAGGTCTTGTTTCTTGAAAGTCTGATTTCCATTTCCGCACATCTTTTTCACATCTACTGAAATCACTTGCCATATTACGTGAAAAGAAGTTGTTTTAAGGACGAACTGGGTCCAACAATTGGTATCAGAGCAGATTGAATAAATTATTTTCAAATGATCAATCGCTCATCTTCTTTTCTCTAAATATGGCCAGCTTTCAATCCTGGAATAATGCTTTTAACATTGGTTCTATGTCCAAACCTCCGACTCTGGTCAGAGAGGAATACCCCCGATGGAAAATCAGGATGGTCAATTTCCTTAATGGTCATGACCGAGCTCTGTTTCAATCCATTGAAAGGGGTCCACATATACCAATGACAGACATACCTGCTATTCCAGCAACTGACCAATCACCTGCTATCCCTGCCTCCCGCGCTCCCAAAAGTGAAATTAACTGGAGTGCGGAAGACAATGAACGGGTGGCTGGGGATGAAAGGGCAAAGTCACTTTTAATAATGGCCATCCCTAATGACATATTTTCACAAGTTGATGCATGTGCATCAGCTAAGGAAATATGGGATCAGTTGGAAAATCTTTGTGAAGGAGGAGAAAGGATGAGAAGAAACAAGAGAACAAACAATGTCTCATCTTATGAAAGGTTTAAAAGTTTGCCAAATGAAAGGTTAAATGATACTTATCAAAGATTTACAAAACTTTTAAACGAGCTAAAGAAATTTGGTATAACAAAGTCAAATGATGAAAGAAACATAAAATTTCTTGATGCCCTTCCTAGAGAATGGAGAAGTCTAACCATGACTTTATCATCAACCTTAGAACTAGGAAACATGAGTCTTCATGACTTATACAACATCTTGATCCCCAGAGAGGAAGAAATATTTGAAGAAACCATTCAAAGATGGGGATCTTTAGCTCTTATCTCAAACTCACAAAGATCAACAACAACCAATGATCCACAACCATCAAACAGCCAAAATCTTGAAACTTCTGATGCATCATCAGACTTTTCAGCTTTTGCTGAAGCAATAGCACTGCTCACCAAAACATTTGAGCAGAGGTTGAGGGGAGGTAGCTAGAGATACCAGAGGAGTGACAGAGGAAGGATGGATGGTAGATCTAAAGAAGAGGTTAGATCTAAGGATAAAGGGAAGGCTGAAGTTGTGTGTTACAAGTGCAAGCAGAGAGGTCATTATGCATCAGAATGCAAGACCAAAAAGCTGAAGGATGTTGCCTATTATGAGAAGAAGCTTGAAGAAGCAAAGAAGCAGCAACAAGTAAGCTTAATTGCTGGAACAGATACATGGTTATCTGATGATTCTTCTGATGATGAAGAAGAAGAATTGGCAAATTTCTGCCTCATGGCACTCTCTGAAGGACTACCTGAAACTTCAGAACAAAAGGTAAATTTAGACAATCTTGATCTTGAACACTAATTAAACAAGCTCATGTCAGATTTTCTAAATCTGCAAGAAAAACATCAATCAGATATAAGAAAATCTGATGAGTTGCAAAGGACTTTGAATAAAATCATTCTTGAAAACCAACTTCTTATAGAGGATAGTTTAGATCAAAGAGCTAAAATTGAGTTTTATGAAAATGAAAGAAAAAATCTTTACAAGAAAATCAATGATAAAGAAATCAATGTAAGAGGTTTTCAACAGGCCAAAGAGTTCATAAATTTTATTGAGTCCACACCAAAGAACAAAGGAGAAGGTTTAGGTTATATAAGTTCTACAAGATCAAATAGAAATAAACCTACTATCTTTGTAAAAGCAACTCATCAGAATTCTGATAAATTTACATCAGAATCTGAATCTGAATCTTGCAAAACAACATGTTCTGAATATTCTTTTGAAAAAACAAACTTCAAAACAAACAATAGTGAATGCAGTCAAGAATCTGTAAAGACTCCCGAAGCAGTTCACTCATCTTTTCAAAATTATCCACTCATTCCATCACAAGAGGAAATATCAGAAAATTCTGATAACTCTTGTATGTGTGTTGACATACTGAAGCTTGTGCAACACCATCTTCAAAAGAAAACTGTAAAATCTGTTAATGGCTCAGCATATAACAGAGTTTCTGATGTAAAAAGAAGAAGAAGAAAAAATAAAGTGATTAATATTCCATCAGAAATAGTACCCAAGCATGCCTGGGTACCAAAAACCCTCTAATCATTTCATTTCAGGACCATCATGTGCAGCAGATCTGGTACTACGACTCAGGAAGCTCCAAGCACATGACTGGGGACAGAAGCTTACTCAGCAACTTTGTTTCAAGGCTGGGTAGATTGGTAAACTTTGGAAATGGAGTGAAAGGAAGGATCATGGGATATGGATGCATAAAGTATGGATGTCTGACCATAGAGAAAGTAGCCTATGTTGAAGGCTTAAAGTATAACTTGCTGAGCTGTGGTCAATTCTGTGACAAAGGTTTTCAGGTAACTTTTTTACCAGAAAAATGCTTGTTAATAGGTATAAATGACAATAAAATCTATTTAAGTGGGAAAAGAATAAGAAAATCAATTTACTATTTTGACTTCAAAGAAGAAAGTGAACATCCAAAACTGTGTTTATTTTCAAAACTCAACAAAGGTAGTAGTTGGTTATGGCACAAAAGGCTTGCCCACTTAAATTTCAAAAACCTAAGCAAACTAGCAAGCAAAGGTCTGGTAAAAGGATTACCTTTGATATCCTCAAAGAAGGATAAAATTTGTGAAGCATGTGAAATAGGAAAATCCAAGAGAAGCTCACATAAATCAATTTCTGAGTCTTCTATTTCACAAAATTTGGAACTTTTACACATGGATTTGTGTGGACCCATAAGTACAGAAAGTTTTTCAGGAAAGAAATACATACTAGTTATAGTAGATGACTTTTCCAAGTACACATGGGTAGAATTTTTGAGAAAGAAAAGTGAAACTCCTGATCTGATCATAAATTTTATCAAGAAAATTGAAAATCTGTTAAAACTAACTGTCAGAAGGATCAGATCAGACAATGGGACAGAGTTTAAGAATTCAAAAATTGAGAATTTCCTTGTGAGCAAAGGAATTTCTCATGATTTTTCTGCTCCCAGAACACCCCAACAGAATGGGGTGGTTGAAAGAAGGAATAGGACCTTGGTAGAAGCTGCCAGAACCATGCTTGCTTATGCTAAATTGCCCACTCATTTTTGGGCAGAAGCTATAGCAAATGCATGTTTTACACAAAACAGATCCATAATCAACAAAAGGCACAACAAAACACCTTACAACATTATAAATGGAAGAATTCCAAGTATAAATTTTTTGCATACATTTGGTTGTAGATGCTTTGTTTTCAATGATTTTGAAAGCCTTGAAAAATTTGACAGAAAAGCAGAAAAAGGTATTTTTCTTGGTTACTCTTTGTCATCAAAATCATATAAAATTTTTATTCTCAATACAAGAACAATCAGAGAAAGTCTGTATGTCTCATTTGATGACTCATCAGAAACAGAGGTTTCTGATGAATACATGAAAGAAATAAATTTTTCTGACAAGCAAGAAAAGTATGAACATCTCTTTGAAATGATAAATGAAGATTTCCTAGAACATGATAATTCTTTCAAAAACAAATCAAAAGATCCATCATGTACTAACTCTGCAGAACAAAGGTGTAGTACATCAGAACCTCAGAATTCTGATATCTTACACACAATTGAAGCACCTGTTCAGGGGGAAACTTCAAATCCATCAGAACCAACAACTTTTCACAACAAGTTAAGATGGATCAAAGGACATGTTCATTCTGACATCATAGGCAATCCTGCAGATGGTGTCAGAACAAGATCTGCCACTACACATGAGTGTGCATTTTCTGGGTTCTTAAGCAAGATAGAACCCAAATCTGTCAAAGAAGCTCTAAGTGATCCAGACTGGATTCAGGCTATGCAAGAAGAGCTTGATCAATTTGAAAGGAGCAAGGTATGGGATCTGGTACCCAAGCCAAAAGACAAATCTGTCATTGGTTCAAAATGGGTATTCAGGAATAAATCTGATGAGAATGGCATAATCACATGGAACAAAGCAAGGTTAGTGGTCAAGGGTTACTGTCAACAAGAAGGTATTGATTATGACGAAACTTTTGCACCAGTAGCTAGATTAGAAGCTGTAAGAATTTTTCTTGCTTATGCTGCATCCAAGGATTTAAAAGTTTATCAAATGGATGTTAAATCAGCTTTTCTGAATGGTAAAATTGAGGAAGAAGTTTATGTGCATCAACCAGAAGGCTTTGTTGATCCAAAATTTCAAAATCATGTTTATAGATTAAACAAAGCCTTGTATGGGTTGAAGCAAGCTCCTAGAGCCTGGTATGAAACTTTATCAAACTTCTTACTCAATTCTGGGTTTACCAAAGGAACTATTGACACCACTCTTTTTCTGAAAACACACAAAGGTCATACTTTGCTGGTCCAAATATATGTTGATGACATTATATTTGGATCAACAAATGAAAAATTTTGTGACAAATTTCAAAAATTAATGACCAGCCACTTTGAAATGAGTATGATGGGTGAGTTAACCTTTTTCTTAGGGCTACAAGTAAAACAAAGAATTGATGGAATATTTTTGAGTCAATCAAAATATGTGAAAACAATTCTACAAAAATACTCACTTGAAAACCACTCTGTTTCAAAAACTCCCATGGCAACAGGGAACAAGTTAGATTCTGATAAGGATGGTATAAGTGTTGATATTAAAACCTATAGAGGGATGATAGGATCACTGCTTTATTTAACTGCAAGCAGACCAGATATCATGTTTGCAACATGCTTTCTGGCCAGATATCAATGTGATCCCAAAGAATCCCATCTAAAAGCTGTAAAAAGGGTTTTTAAATATCTCAAAGGCACATCAGAAATTGGTCTCTGGTATCCTAAGGATACAAACCTTGAATTAATTGCATACACAGATGCAGATTATGCAGGGTGCAAAATTGACAGGAAAAGCACATCTGGTGCCTGTCAACTATTGGGAGAAAAATTGGTATGTTGGGCAAGCAAGAAACAAAACTGTGTTGCCACATCAACAGCAGAATCAGAATATGTAGCAGCAGCAAGTTGCTGTTCACAAGTATTGTGGATGCAAACTCAACTGAAAGATTATGGAGTAACTCTGACAAGAATTCCAATTCTATGTGACTCAAAGAGTGCTATTGCAATAACAGAAAATCCAGTTCATCACTCAAGAACCAAACACATAGATGTCAGATACCACTTCATAAAAGATCATGTAGAGAAAGGTAACATTGAAATGTATTTTGTTCCAACTGAAAATCAAATTGCTGATATCTTTACAAAGCCTCTTGATGAAAAGAGACACAATTTTTTGATCAGCAAACTAGGCATGGTTAATCTAAATGATGGAGATTTTTCAGAAAACACAAAGACACAAATTGAAAACCAACTTGTTGAACATCAAAATTCTGATATTCATAGAACAAATCAACTAGCTTCTGATGAAACAATCCATCAATCTGATGGAACACCAGAAAATCTGATGAATAATCAATAAATGATAGTTTATCAGATAATCTGAGGAAATATCAGAATATCTGGGGAAAGCACCAGAAGTTCTGATATAAAATCAGAAACTATGTTGAAACATCAGAATTTTTGTAATAACTTTTCATACTCATGCACATTCCAAATATTGTAATTACTTATTTTCGTGTATATTTTGTTTTTGTATTTTTTTTTGTTTTATTATTAAGTAAAAAAAAACAAAAAGGGGGAAAAGTAACATGCATACTGATGAAGTTCCATACAGCTGTGATAATCAACCGTCTCAAAAAAAATTTCAGTTTATTGAATTTCATTTTTTCTACAAATGCATGCAACGTCATTTTTTTCATAAGAAACTTAAGTGACACGTAGGCACTAGAATAATTAGGAGCTATGAAAGTAGCCGCCTAGTCATTAAATGCTTACTCACACATGGGGCTTAGTAGACTGTCACATTCACTGTTTCATTCACTGTTACATTCACTGCAACAGATATCGTCTTAGTTGAAGAGAAAAAGGTTGGCTGTTTATATCACTTTCATCTATAAATATTAACAACCTGAAAAGAAATTTCTTCACAAAAATCATCTCTTCAAAAGCCCTTCGACAGAATTTTTCTTATAAAAAATGGGTCGCCCAAAATTGATGAAAGCCACTCAATTCCCTCTTCCATTTCATAGACTTCATAATCTTAGATTAAGATCCAACTTGGAAGGACCTGCATGGGAGGACTGCAGGTTTGTGTACAATATGATCATGCGAAGTCCTTTGGGCTTTGCTGTATCATCACATGTCACCATTTATCCAAAACTTCTTCAAGAGTTCTGGTGGAACTCTTTAATCATTTTTAGTGGTACTTCCATGTGGATTGAGAGTGAGGTTATGGGGGTAAAAATTACCCTAAATGAGGAAACAATCAGAAATGTCCTCAAACTGGGTAATGATCATGAAACCCAATTCCTGGATAAGGCAGATGTACAACAAACCCTTACTGAAATGGGCTATCATACACTCAACTCGTCAAGGGCTGTTAGCAAATCCGGTTTTATACCACCTTTCCAGTTTTTGGTAACACAGCTAAGTGTCTGCTTCTCCAAGAAGATTGGACACTTCAACGAGCTGTCTCATAAGATGATGGAAGTGGTTCATGCTGTTGTACAGGAAAAACCTTACAACTATGCTAAGTTTCTCATGAGAGACCTAGAAGCAAACATCCATGACCGTCAACCCTTTCTGATCTACCCTCGATTCGTAACCAAGGTGATCACAAGTCAGCTGGACTTCGGAGGAGTGAGAAACTGCTATCCAAGGGCCATGCTGGTACTTCAAGAAAACATTAGTGAAGCCACCCTGACGCCATCAATGAATCACACCGGTCGGATAACCAGTCTTTGGTAATATGTGAAGTGCATGTACAACGTATTAGAGGAGGAAGAGGAGTAGTTGTTTGTTTTTGTTATGTATTTTATGTTTCCTTTATTTATATCATATCTGCTTTTATTTTTTTTAATTTTTTTTGTCAATAGATCTAGGGGGAACTAACACAACATGTCTGATAAAAAGAAAAGAAAATCTGGTGGATCACACATGAGAACTGACGGGAGCTAGTAGAAATCAGAAAATCTGATCACTCACCAGAAAACTGTGAAAATTCTGATAACAAATCAGAAAAACAAATTTTGTTTTGAAAAACCAGGAAGTTTAACATATCATCAGAAAAACAATTCTTTTAACCAGATTTAAAGAAACTTATGAAAATCTAAAATTTTAAGAATAAGTTTCTTTCTAATATTTTTTTCTGAGGACTGGAACAAGCTATATGAAAAAAATATACCTTCGGTATATCAGAACAAAGGTGTGGAGTTCAGAACGACAAGACTACAATGTAAGTAAAATCTCAGAACTCTACTTATTCCCTCTCATCTTAAAAAAAAAATCTGATGATTTATCCACTAAAAATTGAATCAGATGAATTCTGATGATATATGCAGAAAATACAACTCTTAAAAGTTTTGTTCTAAATTTTCTGATATATATATATATATATATATATCATGAGAAATACCTGGGGAGACACACAAAAGGTTTCTATTGGACCTTTTAGAAACAAAAGGGGTCCCACATAGAGAAAAGGTGCAAGTTGGAAACTAGTGTTTATCTACAAAATCATTGGAGTCTCTAAGTCTCTTTAAAAAGATTTACATTAAATTAGAGATAAACCAAAGGTTTTTCAAAAACGGTTGTTTCCTTAAAGGATTAAAACATCATAAAGGTGTCATTAATCACCTTGAACTCAAACAACCCACGACAAACACTCAAAAATCTCTGTCTGTACACCCTATAAATACCTCATTCAAAACAGAGTCTTCCATCTTCAACCCTCAAATTCAAAACCCTAAAACCCTTTTCCAAAAACAAAACCCAAATTCTCAAATGGCTGCTATCAATATCAACATACCACCAATTGAACACTCGGTTCCCTTCATCACTGAAGCTGAATTTCTTCCATTAAAGAGCAACAATGAAGCAATGAATGATAACATCGAAGAATATGATATGAAGTGTCAAATTCTCATTGAATTTCTAACCAGATGCCCGATAGCTCAAGCTCTTACAAAGACCAGAGAGGTACCACAAGAACTCATACAACAAGTTGTAAAAACTCTCAAAATCTCAAGTCAAACTGAGCTAACAGCACATGTATGGGGAAATATCTTTATCAAAATTTCACCAGAAAAGATAAGGGAATGTTTGGAACTACCCTTACATCAGAGATTTGAAAAAGCACCAGAAAGAGAAGATATGTTCTCACAACTTAATGCTGTAATGGGTTACAAAACTAAGATTTCAAGAATCAATGAATTCAAGAGGAACAAGCTACCTGCCTTCTGGCAAGTTTTAATGGAAATTCTGAACAAATGTCTATCGTCAAAGATTGGAGGCACAGATCAGATAAATATGAACATTCTAACAATCATGTTCAGTCTCATTAATGGATTGAACATTGATTTTGGAGCAGAAATATTTATTCTGATCAGAAGATCAATTCTGACTAAAGTTGGAAGAATAGATTCACATCTACCCTTTCCAAGATTTCTATCAATCATAATTTCTGATGCTTTTTTGAAAAGAAACATAGAACTTCCAGCATCAGAAAATATGTGGAAGACAGAAATTATGAGACCTTGGACTGCTGTAGGGTCTTGGAAGTCAGATAATGATGTACCTGTTCTGTCAGAAAAAATGATGAATCTGATACCAGAAGAATCACCATACAGAGCAGAATACTTGAAAATGTTGAACAAAAAGTCAGAGAACAAAGGAGTTTTTGAACATGTGTCTCCTATGGAGCATGATGCACAGGAGTCAAGCACACCAAGAATGGAACAGCAGGATGAATCTAAACCTGATTTAGCTGATGAAGATATAAAAATGAGTCCTGTGGCTGAAGAACATCATGCTGAAGACTCACACATTGGAGAAACAGGTGCACAACAGTCTAAAATAAACATATTTTATGATTCTGAGAATGATTCTGATGAATCAATTCAAGGAAAACATGAAATCTTACTTAGAGATACTATTTCTTCAAAACAAGATGTGAGTAAAACCAAAGACCCATTTTCTGAACCAGATTCTGAGGAGGAAAATGTGGTGGCAACAGGTGGAGATCAGCTTGCTGATCAAGGAAACCTGGATGAGAAAACTAAGAGTTTCTCAACAACTCATGGAGAACCTGAAAAGGTTCAAGGATATGAGGAAATCCAGAACTTGAATATGTTTCAATTTTCTGGTAAGGACATAGGGAATTTGGAATTTTCAAATCCTCTTAACCTTAGAACAGCAGAAAATGTGTTTTCTGCTGGTGTTAGAAGGGAAACATCAGTTGTTTCTCCTATCTCCCAAGGACATCAATCTATGTCCCCTAAACAACTTCACAAAGAACTTGAAGACACAACTACTACTGTGAAAACAGCAACAGAAGAAAAACTTGATCTGATACTAGAAGAAATCAGAAATCAAAAATCAGATATCAAGGTTTTGTCAGAAACTGTCAAAGCTGTGCAGAAGCAAACAGAAGATAATGCTGCAGCCCTCAACAAATTGCAAAAGTCATCAGAAAACAAAGAGAGCTCATCAGAAATCGAGAAAGCTCTCAAGGAACTGCGTGATATCAAGAAAAAGATGGCTGAAGTTGCAACTACAGGAGAAAACTCAAGTTTAGGAAAGATTCTTGAAGAAATACAGTTCCTCAGAGCCAACAACAGCATCATGGCTGAGGCTTTTGAGAAATTGTTGATGGAATTGACTGCACAAAGAAATCAAGAAAACCAAGAGTTTCAGAAAATGAAGAAACAAGAAGAAACAAATACTCAAGCTCTTACTAATGTTCATATGTTAGTAAATAGATTGCAGTATAATGTTGCCAGACTAGCAAATATTGATCTTCATGAACTGAAAGCCCCAATTCCACAAGAAAGACAAGCAAGAAGATCAGAAACTTCTCAACAACAACAAGAAACCATTCAACAAGGTCAAACCAAACAAACAGAAACTTCAACTACTCATAAACAGAAGCAACCCATGGGTCCACCGCCAGATAAACAAAAGATACTCATGGGTCCTCCACCAAATGTCTCAAAGCCAGACACATCAAGGGTACAACAGAAAGACCATGTTCCAGTACAACCATCTTCTACAACCATCACAGGAGAAACAGAGTTAAGCATAATGATGGATACAAAAGAAAAGAGAAGAATGGAACATGAAGTGACTTCCTCAAAAAGGCCAAGAAAAGAAATGATAGAAGATTCAGAAGGGAACATCAGAGAAATGGATGTGCTGATAGGTGATTTACACACTATTATGTACCCTGAAGAACATCTAAAGAATTACTATTGGAAAGGTCCAGAAGACAACCCAAAGAGACCACTCTCTCCAATGAGAAAAGGTATTGTTGAAAACAGAAACAATGGAGGTTGGGTAATTTTACACAAGCACATGACCAATCCAATAGTATCAATTGAAAGAATTGATACTTTGACCACTGGAGGAGCCATCTTAGGCAAAGAAGCACAAAACAAGTATACCTTGATCAGAAAAGATAATAGTGAACAAAAGGTTACTGATGCAAATCTGGCTGATGATATTCACCCATTGGGAATAGTCAAAATGAAGAATATCATTGATGAAATGAAAGGTAATTCAGTTATAATCAGAAGAGCCCTTGAAAGTCTCAAAAGTGCAGGAGCAAAGTTATACAAAAGAGCTGCACTGGCAGACTTTGATCTATGTATCAATTTTGAGTACAGCAACAAAGTGCTAATACCACCTCCGAACACTTCAATTCCAGCTGAAATTCCTTCTAAACTAATAAGAACCGGAGCAATCTTTGATCAACCAGAAATGAGTGTAGTCTTCAAAGATGCTAATGAAGAGAAAGCTCTGTTCGAAATCAGTGATATATGCAGGTATTCAAATCAAACTCTGAAATATATAAGAAACTGCATGAATGAAAAACAAGAGCAGCTCAAAAAGAAGGGAAAGAACAATGAAAAACTGAGAAAAACAATTGAAGAGTGCATTGAAAATTGGATGGAAGCAAGATGATGGTATAAAGAAATGTACAAAGAAACTCAAAAGGCCATTGACCACAAGAAAAGGCTGAAACCTGGAGACAAATACAGAGGTGGAGTGAAGATTAATTAATGATTTAATGAGATTAAAATTCCTGTTTTTGAACAATATTTTATCAATGTCTGATTTATGGTTGGTTTGACTATGTTCTATGTACTGAACTTAGTTGTTTTTAAATTTCTCTTTCAAAGAAAGTTGTTTATGTTAGATATAGAGGTAGTTCATTTTCTTACAATACTTAGGGGGAAACTGTTAGGAAACTTTATTTGTACGTATTGAAGAAAATCACAATCAACTGGATCTATGAAGAGATCACAGTCCTGAAGATCACGAACTAGAAAAAGAAGATCAGATGGGACAACTGGAATACATAGCATCTACTTCAAAGAAATACAAGTTGATCAAGAGCAGAATTGGATTATCAGAAAAGGTCACTTCTGATGGATCTGATGAAATATCATCAGTTTCTGACGATTCTGATCATCAGGATTTTTCTGATGATTTGTTCATCAGAATTTCTGATGAAGTGGTTTATCAGAATTCTGATGAAATACCCCACTTGTCTGAAATTGGCTCTGTCCTGCCACACTTACCGAAGCAAGTTGACATTAATTGATATCATGATGAAAAAGGCAACTTGAACGTTGGAATCAATGAATATGTCAATTGGGCACTTTTTGCAGGAATTATTGCATGAATAAACTATTGTTTATTCATGCACCCAGCCTTCTATAAATAGAAGGCTCAACCAGGAGAAGCAAAGTGAGTTTGAAGCTTAGCATTCACACATACATCAAAACTCCATTGCCCTCTCACCCACAGAATTCAAGATTTGTTTGTACTAGATAATAATATTACAATCACCTTGTAAACCATTTTGTTTTCAAAGTGATATAAACTTGATAATTCTGTAGGTCTTGTTTCTTGAAAGTCTGATTTCCATTTCCGCACATCTTTTTCACATCTACTGAAATCACTTGCCATATTATGTGAAAAGAAGTTGTTTTAAGGACGAACTGGGTCCAACAGCCGTTAGTGTTGGCAACTGAATTATACATTCCTTCATTTGCTTGAAGGCTGCCTCCGCTTCAGGCGTCCACTGGAAGTGGGTTTTCTTGGCGTAGTTTCGTAGTGTACTAATGAATGGATAAGACTTTGCCGCATGATTCGCCAAGAATCTGTTCAAGGCTGCTAGACGTCCGGTGAGTCTTTGCATTTCTTTTATTGCTGCAGGTGATGGAATTAGTTGGATAGCTTGCACTTTCTCTGGGTTTACTTTAAACCCATCTCTTGTTACGATGAAACCCAGAAATTTCCCCTCTTCCATCCCGAAGGAACATTTTGTTGGGTTGAGTTTTAAGTTTACGCTGCGCAAAGAATCGAATGTGCGTTGAATATTTGCCAGCATTGTTTCTTCCTCATGGCTCATGATGAAGAGGTCATCCATGTATACCTCGACTGTTTTACCAATGTCTCCTCTGAAGACTGTGTCTATTAGGCGCTGGTAAGTTGCGCCTGCATTGCGTAAACCAAAGGGCATTTTTGTATAGCAGAAGATGCCCTTGTCTGTGCGGAATGCAGTCTTGTCCTCGTCTTCTTCTTTCATCTAGACTTAATGATAACCCTTATAACAGTCAAGAAAGCACTTCCATCAAAATGATGCTAGAGAGTCAACTTTTTTGTCTATCTCAGGAAGCGCATAGCAATCTTTTGGGCATGCTTTATTTAGGTCTTTGAAGTCGACGCACATTCTCCATCCGCCACTGTGTTTTTGAACCATTACTGGGTTGGTGACCCTAGTATGGTATTGAACTTCGCGCAAAATTCCGGCGTTAAGTAGCTCTGTTACTTGCTTATCCATGGCTTCCGCTTTCTCAGCGCTGAGACTGTGCCTCCCTTGAGCAACGGGCTCTGCTGAGGGTCGGATATTCAGACAATGTTGTGCTATATCGCGTGGAACCCCAGTCATGTCTACTGGACACCAAGCGAATATGTCTTTGTTGTTGGTTAGCAACTCCTTCAATTGTACTCGTGTTGTTGGTGAAATGGCGTGTCCTAACAGGATGGTCTGTTCTGGATATTCGTCATTTAGGACCCATTTCTCTGGCTCGTTTGACGCTGAAGGTTTGGCCACTTTTGCTGGTGGCTCGTCGTCTACATACATGACCTCCTTGCTTGAGTATAGGATCGCGACTCCAGTTTCTGTTGGGAAACCGCATGCAGCATGTGGAATAGAAGTGATCATGCTGAATTCTCTTTGTGACCTTTTTCCGAGCAAGACATCATGGCGTGATGTTGCCGGCATGACCATGAAATTTACTGTGACTGTGCGCGAATGCTCGCCATCAGATAGAGTCACAGGGAATGCTATTTTCCCTAACAGGAATACAGTTTCATTACAAAATCCGGTGAGAGGGAAATCAACAGGTTCTAGACGTGCTTTGTCTTCTGGATCAAGCTGTTTGAAACATTGCTCATATATGATATCCATCGAGCTCCCTGGATCTATAAACATATAGTCCGTTCGGTAATGGCCGAAGATGCCAGTGATAATTACTGGTCGTTCTTCCTGAGGGCCTCCAGGGACGACAGGAAACACAACTTGCTGTTCCCTCCAGTGCTGATCATGGTTTTGTTTATTTGGCCTTCGTGAAGGACCTCCTTGTACCATATGTATTTGTTTTGGTTTGGCTATTTTACTGTTGGTATCTCCTAAGTTTTTTATTATCTCAGCATGGCTGTTAGATTGGATGTCCCACTGACCGGGTGTCTGTGGGTCCAATACTACAGTAACACCAAATCTGATGTTGAATGACTCAGATCTGTTAATTTGTGTGGAAATTTGTTTTATAGCAACCTGGAATCTGTCGAACTAGTATTCCGGAGTTCTCTCTAGGAGTTGATCTGAAGAGTCATTTTCTTCCAAATGGCTGTTGTTTTTGTTAATTTTCATGATTCTGTCGATCTGGGTATTTTGGGTTGTAGAACCCTTGAACTCAGATCGAGGACCTGATGGGTGAGATGATGAATTCTCTGCCATGTGAAAACAGAGAATGAGGGAAACTGAATCGAAACGAGATAAAACTGATAAAACAGAGAAAATGGTGGGCGCCAATGAAGAAACACTAGATAAATGGTCGGAATCAAATTATCTAGGGGGTTTGGATCTGCATAAAAGGGTTGTTTCTCTCGTTTGATTTGATGTGACTGATCTCCTTCTCCGGTGAACTCTGTAAAACAAAACACCGTTAGCCTCGTCAAGGGGAGAAGGGGGGTTCTCTCCTTGACCCGAATCCGGCGTGAGAATAAGTATGTGTTCTCGGAAGAAGAAGAAGAGTTACGAAGTGTGTGTAACTTGAAGTTCATACCTGAATTATCCTCTTATTTATAACCGAGAGTTTGGGCGGGAAAACTTGTTGATGAAATATTAACGGAAGATGCTAACCCCGTAGGCGGTTATTTTTTCCTTTCGTTAATCTTCACGATCTGGTGTGATAGCACACGGATTACTATTTTGATCAATGGCTGGGGAGTCGCCACGTGGACAGTGGGCAAGTGGAGGTTTTCCTCCAATTCCATGCCATCATCGTGATTTTTAGGGAATTCTGTGATGATGACACGTGTACCAGACGATTATAACCGTCTTGGTGGTGCACGATTGATCTTTCTAGAAGATTATTGTTATGATCTGGTGTGACTCCTTTATCGTGTGGAGTCAGCTTAAGTAATATCCAAGTCTGGGTACTTACTAAGCGGAAATGTCTGTCTGGGACTTTCATCCTTTATTTGTAAGGAAGCGCAAGGGTTTGTTAACTCCCTTTCGGCGCGCAGGTGTTGCTTGTTATTTTTCTCCTAAGCCTTCCCTATAGGGCCAGTACGCGGCCGCGCAAGGTCAAGAAAGTTTTATAAGATAGGGTTATGGTATGGTCCCGAGTACTTGATATGAAGTTTTTGGGATCTTACCCCTTCAATTCTTCATACCAAGAATGAAATAAACAGTGAATACTCAAAAACATATACCTAGCTTCGCAATTATGAGACCTCCAAAAAGGGCAAATCTCCTTCACCGCAAATGCTAAAAAACAAATAGCAACAAACACAACAAATTAGCCAATGAGAAAACACCCAAAAAGTAAAATCGGTCCAAAAAAACGGTTAGCAAAGTTGCTCTATAACAACCTTCCTAAAATAAACCGACACCCTAAAAATAATTAGAATGTCCCAATATGACCTAAAACACACCTCGTATACGAGAACGGGCCTCGAATACCTTTATGTTTATTAAAGTTAAATAAAAACAAATTTTTATGGGCTGTCGTGGGGCGCGAAACCCCTTAAGGGTTCTTACGCGGGCAGCGACAGATTGGAGATCAGGCGGAAACCCTAGCGTGCCACGTGTCATGTACGTGTTGGGTCTAGGGTTCGAGTCAGCCAAGCTAGGGCCTACCCTAGTTGGCCTCGCAGGCCACGTAGCTCCTTGCTACATCCTTCGCGGGTCGCGAAAGGGTGGTCGATCAGACCTATAAATAGATGCATTCGGCCTTCAGTTCCGATCGTTCAATCTCTTTCTCTCTCGTGAATTTATATATAGTCAAAGTGCTTTTCGGGCATAATACCCCCTAAATAACGAAGTTCTGCCCCGTTGTAAGTATCATAACCCCGGTTACGTATTAGATACACTGCCCGATTGATTCAGGGTTCCGTAATGGCTGTCGTGGTTCTGCCCGACGTAATCGTTGGAATGCCGTCTCGGGGAGGGTATTACTAATGTAAATATTGGGTTATTATACTAACAAGTGTGCATTTGTGTATTTAATAGATTATCACCAGGAAACCCTAAAGAAAAACCTAAAACAGCAATGTGAGTAATCTCCTTTTTGTAAACTGTTTTTACAAAACCTTTATCTATTTTAAATTATAATTAGCAGTGATTGAGTCTTTGTAATTCTTCAACTACTGCCGGTATGTTGGGGTTTTGTATACAAAATGTGGAAAACGTTACCATTGGACAAAGAGTTAGCCAATGGGTAATATGACCCACCAGTCAGGATTGACAGTACTGAATGAGTAATTGTGTAGATATAAACATTATAATCGCTCTCAATACTGTGAAAATTGATAAAACTCTTCTTGATTAAACTGGGATTCACTCACCAGTATTTCCCACTGACAAAATGTTTTTAAACGCGTTTCAGGTAACAAAATGTGAAAGCCAACTAGAAGCCAGCTGGACAGCACTGAAGGCTTGAAAAAGTGGCTATAAAAGTTACCTAAATAAACAAGATGTTTTATCTCAATAAAATGGGGTTTATCCCTATAAATCAGTTTGTAATGAAAACTTGGGTTTTATCCCAACTATATTTATTTATATAAAATGTGGTGTTTTACTCTGATAAAATATTTCCTAACTATGGTCCTGATGTAATTTCCACTGCCAAGATGATAAACACCGATACCACCGAAACTGATTCTCGCGGCCGCCCGTTCCCGGGACAGATAGGGGGCGGGGGTTGCGACAGAAGGTGGTATTAGAGCTAAGCCACTGATTCAGCCACAGAAGTGTTCTGCTGAAACCCAAAATATTATATGTTAGGAAATAAATTACGGAACTACGTGCATTTTATTGTTGTGTTATTTGACTATTTGTTAGTTTACAGTATGAGCGACCAAGGACCTTCCGACGCCTACCGTCAGTTGTCCAGCTCACCTAGAAGCGAAGGCACCTCTTCACAGCCTGCCCTCTCAGGGTATTCAGCTGACAATGAAGATGGGATATTCGTATTTAAGGCTCAGTCTGAAGAGCCATTCCCTCCTAAAAAGAGAGGATGGTTCAGTAGGGGAGCGCATGAACGTTGGAAAAGAATGAAAAAGTTACAACAGCAACGAGCCTTAGCAGCCGCTAAAAGAGAAACAGATGCCCACTCCCAAGATATACTCAATAGGAGTCTAGCAAACTTTCATATCCTAGCAACCACAGCTGCCGACCCTAACCTGGAGCAACTGATAGCACCCCAACCATTACCACTATTCCCCGCTCAGCCAATGGAAATCGAGAACAACCCAGAAAATCAAATCCAAATGCATGATTTTAACCCAGAAGAGATACCTAGGGTACCAGCACCCAATCCCTTAGACCCATATTATGACCCGTGGATAGATGACAATAGGGATTATGTGCAATGCTACCCAATACCAGAAGACGAACCCATGCCTAATCTAGCAGCCTACCCAGGTTTGGACCCTCTAGATCCCTTCTACGATAGTGATCAATACATTAGAGAAATTCTAGAGAATCTATACCCGTACCAGGAACCCACGGCCCAGTTCTCAAACCCAGTACCAGCACCTGCACCCCCAATGAGTGCAGAAAATGTGCAAGAGCTCCGAACCTTACGAGAAGAGATTTTAGAAAGTAGCGAGAGAATGAGGCAGGTAGGAGAGCGACTCGTCTGAAAGTATGACGAGCGCAATATGGAGTTCTGGATGAACCCATATCAGTGAAGGTGATGGTGAAGGTAGTAATAATAATAATATAATATATATAATATGTGTGTATGTTTGAAAAAAAAATCTAGATAATAGCTATAGATGCCTACTAGTATTGTAATTTTAATTCCCGTTTCAGTTTGTATTAGATGCATACTATATAAGAAAGAGTAAGTTGCAATGTTCGACGCTTTTGATCAATATGCATGTCATATGATTGGTTATATTAAATATTATCTTGTGATATTAATACGTGATAAATGTTTAAAATTCAGATGGACAATGAAGTGAACCAGGAAAACCCGAATGACAATAACGATAACCCGAATAATGATAATCCGAACAACGATAACAATGGAAACCAAGTAGATAACAGTGTCATTCAACACATAGTGGCACAAGGGATAATAGATGCAATGCCATATATTATCAAAACAGTTAGGGAATCTGAAAATAAAAGTAATCATAGCAGTAAACGACCAACTGAACCTGAACACGGCGTAAACAATGGACCCATACTTCAAGTGCCCATTCCCAAAAGAAGAAGAACCATATCTTATGGTTGTTCTTATAAAGAATTCTGGTCCTGTAAACCAATGGAATTCTCAGGCAATGAAGGGGCCGTTGCAGCTCTACGCTGGATAGAAAAGACTGAGGCTGTCTTAAAAATAAGCAAGTGTGCGGAAGAGGATAAGATAATGTTTGCTTCCAATCCGTTTAAGAATTCAGCCTTAGAATGGTGGAACACTATCCTCCAGTCTAGAGGAAGTGACAGGGTTTATAATATGGAATGGGAGGAATTTAAGAATATGGTGGAAAGGAAATTCTGCCCTCCCAATGAAAAAGAACAGATAGCAAATAAATTCTTAAATCTTAGGATGACTGGAGTGGATAGTAAGGGATACACTACGTTATTCTTTGAATATGCTAGAATAGTGCCAACCCTTGCATCACCAGAACCAATATTAATCTCCCGTTATATTTTGGGATTAATCAGTGAAATTAGGCATGTAGTCAAGGCAGCTAGACCTCAAACTATAGAAGAAGCTGTATAACTAGCAAACACGTTGACTGATGAATTAGTGCATACACGAGAAGAAGACCAGAGGAGAAACCTAGCTCAGAAACTTACCCAGGAATTTCGTTACGGTAATTCCAACCGTGGGAGAAATGTAGGTTCTACCTCTGCACGTTATTGCAAGTATTGCAAAAGGAATCATTCTGGAAGATGCTCCATCTATTGCAACTTCTGTAAAATATATGGACATAAGGAAGAAGACTGCAGGAAGAAACCTAATAACAGGATATGCTACAACTGTGGAGAACAAGGCCACATCAAGCCAAACTGTCCGAAAATAGCTCCAGCTACGAACACCAAGAATACCAAAAATGCTAGAACATTTGTTCTGACTGCAGATGAAGCCAAGATGATTCCGGATGTGATCGCTTGTACGTTTTTAGTTAATGATGTTTTTGCTAAAGTATTATTTAACTCTGGTGCGAACCAAAGTTTTATTAATACTTCATTTTGCAAACTTCTCAATCAACCATTAACTAAACTCCCACAAGAATGTCTAGTAGAGACATCAAATGGGGAAACTGTTAGGATTTCTGAAATCTTGCAGGGAGCAAGAATAGAATTTTTAAATCAAAAATTTATTGCAAACCTTTATCCAATGAATCTGGCAGGATTTGATGTTGTATTAGGAATGGATTGGTTAATAGCCAATAAAGCTAGTATTTTATGTGATCAAAAATCAATCCAAGTAAATTCACCAAGGGGTGAAAAGATCACAATTAAAGGAGATAAGCCCTCTAGATCCATGAAATTCATCTCTGTAATGAAAACAACAAGTTATGTAAGAAAAAGGATCATTAGTGTATTTGATTTCTATAATCACTAACACTAAAGGAAAAGAACTAAAAGATATTCCAGTAGTATCTCAGTTTCCAGATGTGTTTCCAGAAGAATTGTCAGGACTACCTACAGACAGAGAAGTTGAATTCAGAATTCACCTGCTACCAGGGACAGCACCAATTGCCAAAGCACCCTAGCATTTGGCACCAGCAGAAATGCAAGAACTGAAGAAACAGTTAGATGAATTGTTGTAAAAAGGATTCGTACAGCCAAGTTCATCGCCATGGGGAGCACCGATTTTATTCGTTAAGAAGAAAGACGGATCGATGCGTATGTGCATTGATTACTGTGAATTGAACAAGGTCACGATCAAAAATCGGTATCCATTACCAAGAATCGATGATCTGTTCGATCAGTTGCAAGGAGCTCGATTTTTCTCGAAAATCGATTTACGATCAGGATATCATCAACTAAAGGTACAGGAAGAGGACATTCCTAAGACCGCGTTTAGAACAAGGTATGGCCATTATGAATTTACTGTCATGCCATTTGGTTTAACCAATGCCCCAGCTACATTTATGGACATGATGAACCGAATATGTAAGCCATATTTGGATAAATTCATAATTGTCTTTATAGATGATATTCTCATTTACTCTAAAAGTAAAGAGGAACATGCAAGGCATTTGCACGCACTTCTAAGTTTATTGAGAAAAGAAAAGCTTTATGCTAAGTTTTCAAAGTGTGAGTTTTGGTTAGAACAAGTACAATTTCTTAGACATTTAGTCGATCATGAAGGAATTCATGTGGATCCTACCAAGATCGAGGCGATTACTAAATGGAAAACCCCTGAGTCACCAACCGAGGTTAGAAGTTTCTTAGGATTGGCCGGTTATTATAGAAGGTTTATTCGAGATAGAATAGCCATTCCCTTAACTAAGTAAACCTGTAAATCCATTAAGTTTGAATGGGGACCAAAACAGGAAGAAGCCTTTAGAATTCTTAAGCAAAGACTAACCAACGCACCCATACTAGCGTTACCAGAAGGAACTGAAGACTTTGTAGTCTATTGTGACGCTTCTAAGTTAGGTTATGGATGCGTGTTGATGCATGATATTCACCAATTTATACATATTTTAGTCCCCCATTTTTTATGCGTTTTCGGTCGTAAAACCGTCATTCGGATACTTAATCATGTATACTTTTGTTTACAGGCCTAAAACAGCATGCCAGACAAGATGATAGTGAAAACGAGGACTTTCCGGACGAAACGACAAAGCTGCGAACATTCTGTGAAGATTCTGACCTGGGCAGTTGGCACGGTCGTGCGACTCATGGAACGACCGTGCATATCCGACAACATAGCCCAGACCGGCGATGAACGACTGTGCAACCCGGAGTGCAAGCCTTTCTCGGCAATGCACAACCCTGCAACTCAAGGAACGACAGTGCCACCCCGATGACCAAGCCAACCCGGAACTGCACCACCAGTGCAGCTGCACGTGCAACCCTTAACCGGAGATGCACGATCGTGCGACAAATGGAATGGTCGTGCGAGATCGAAGACTGGTCAAGATCTGTGATGTCATGCGGTATGGTGAACAGTAACTCCAATAATGCAAAAAGTGAACGGTCGTGCCAATAAAGTGCACGACCATGCGAGATCGAAAAGATATAAAAAACATGCAGAAACATTCTGCTCGTAACTCTGGAATTTTGGAGAGCAATTCAGGCGATTTTCAGGCTCCGGAGGCGTTAGCTTTCACCCGGATTCAAGCCACATTGTCTCGTTTAGCTCGATTACTATCCGGATTCTTAATCTAGTACTTGTTTATGGTTTGGTTTTCTAATCTTTCCATAATTTTGTTAATCTTTCAAGCATTTAGATTAATGTTTATGTATTATTGTAGCCTTTGGGCAAAAATACAACAATCCCTTGCTTGATTATAACCATTAGTATGTTAATCTATGTTTGTAATGACACTTGGAAGTATTTTCTATGTTAATCTTTGATGATTAGTTTGCAACCTTGTTATTGATATTGATTTCTTGATTATAAGTAATTTTGTTGGATGATTGGTATTTGGTTAGTTAAGATAGTTGAAAAATGAAGCTTAATTAATCTTGTATTAGTAAACTTTAAACTTGGTTAACTAGTTTAGCTTGGTTAAAATGTGTGCACCATGATACTAGAAATGGTTAGTGGTTTAATAAAATGTAATTATTGTTAATCAAGAAAGCTTGCCGTCATGTAAGGACCTTAATGGGTTAAATGGTGTCGTTATAAATTCTTGCCATGATTTGTTAGCTTAGTTAGTAGTTTAGGCCAAAATTGCTATCTTGGTGAATTTATGTGCAAGATTTGTAAAATGAACTCGGTTGTGATTTAATCTATTTTATGCTTGTCTCGGTGGTTGCATTGTGTTTATCGGTGTTGCTTTCCTTGTTTAAGTGAGGTTAGAAAACTCCTAACGGATGACTAACTTATTTTTAAGAGATTTTCATAGACATTTATCAATTGCACGTTAAAGAACAATTTTAGGTGGTTAAAGTGTGTTTATCGTTTTAACTTTCCGAATGATTGTCATGTTAGGATTCCCGAAAGGGATACTAATTGTCTCAAAATTGGAGAATTGATCAAATGCTTCTAGTGCCAAAACCGACTTAGTTGACATGCTTTGGTTGTGTATTAAGCAAGGCTATTTATCTATTTTCATATTTGAAATCTATTATGTTTTTATAAGTAGTTGTTTATGCTTACTTTAGTTTATTAAATATCAAACAACTTATGTTTTTACCGGTAATTTAGTGACAAAGGTCTAGTATTATTCCTCCGCCCATTTCATTGGATCGATACTTGGTTCTTGCCGATACTTTACTACATATATGACGGGGTACACTTGCCTCTTTCGTGTGTGTTTTGATGTTAAAGTAATAATCACTTTTATAAATTTAAAACCGAATCGTGTGTAATTTCATTGCAAAATTATGTATATATACGAACACGTCAAGTTTTTGGCGCCGTTGCCGGGGAATTTGGCGAGCTTTAGGTACGACCCGAGTCATTGTTTTATCGGTGTATATACTTGTTAATATTTGTGAATATTTTCTTGATTATTTATTTGTTTATTTATTTGTTAATATTTCTTGATTTTAATTCATTTTATTCATTTTCGAGATTATTTTGTACACTTGTAAATTTTTGTTCCGTTTATTTGTTCGATCCGGATTTATTTATTCATTTATTCTGTGAGTTTTCGGCTCCGAAAAATCATTTTTACACTAGCCGATTCGATTATATTTATTGCTTTAATTTTTATAAAATTTCGGGCCCATTTTTGGATTTTTATAAATTTTTCAGCCCATTTAAAATAATATTCTGTTTCTTTTCAGCCAAAAAAAAAACAGCATTATTATATTAATAAAATATTCATTGTGTCAAATTTTCGTTTGCAGGTTGATGTCCTCAACCCCCGCTCCAGAAGTTGTTGAACCGTCAGACGAGCCTGAACGTGATCTGAGGAGACGTCTTCGCGCGAGATCTCGTGCGGTTGGGCTACTGATCGTAGCTGGTGAGCAGGAGCAGGTGGTACCCGCTGAAGCCGGGGGCTCAGGGGAAGCAGGAAACATAATCATGGCGGACGATGAGCGACCTTTGAAAAGACGAATCAGCCCGGAAGGGCAGGCCTGGAGCCGAGTATCCTTCAGCCTACTATAGATGCACCTACTTTTGAAATTAGATCTAGTATTATTAATATGGTGCAGAATTCAGTACAGTTTGATGGGCGTGAGCATGAGGATCCCGGGAGGCATATTGCTGCTTTTCTTGCTATTTGTTCGACATTTAGGATTACAGGTGTTTCGGAGGATGCAATTCGGTTGAGGTTGTTTCCTTTCTCGTTGCGTGACAAAGCTAGAGCTTGGCTTATGTCACTTCCAGCCGGGTCCATCAGGACCTGGAATCAGTTGGCGGAGCAGTTTATGCAAAAATATTTTCCACCTGAGAAAACAACCAAGTTACGGAACCGGATTGTGACCTTTCGCCAGGACGAGGGAGAATCGTTGCACGCATCCTGGGAGAGATTCAAAGATTTGTTGATTGATGTTCCACATCATGGCTTCTCCAAGAGACAGCTAGTCTTGACATTTTATCAAGGGCTCAGTTACAACACGCAGGAGCGATTAGACGTGAATGCAGGAGGCGATTTAGGAACGAAAACGCCGAATGAAGCGTATGATATCATAGAGAAAGCTGCATTGAAGTCTAGCGCGCGCCGCGAAGGAGATAGAGGCCGGGCAGCAACATCATCATCTTCTCGCGCAGGAGTACACGCGGTGGACGACTACACGGCTATTACTGCACAAATCTCAGCTCTTGCAGCAAAATTTGATAAGTCCCAGATGATCGCACAAGCTGGTTCGGGATGTGACCAGTGTGGAGTGTCACACGAGCCTGGTGCATGCTTTCAGGGAGTCGTGTACGAGGGCCACGAAGAAGTGGATTTTGTGAGTATTCAGGTGAGGCCGCAGAACAACCCGTACAGCAATACCTATAATCCCGGATGGAGAAATCACCCAAATTTTGGGTGGCGTGCGAATACAGGTAATCAAAACCCATTGGGGTTCACTCAGCGCGCTCCAGCGCCACAGCAGGGTCAGGGTCAGCAGTTCCAGCAATACAACCAACCTTACGAGCAGCGTCCATATTCGTATCAGAATCAGGGCACTGGGAGTAGCTCCCAGCAGCAGGCCCCTCAGTCTAGTTCCAAGCTGGAGGATATGATGGCTCAGCTTCTTACTAGCTCCTCGAGTGCGAATCAGTTGGCTGAAAAACGATACCAACAAAGCGAGGATCGGTTTCTTTCCCACGAGGGGGAAATGCGGAGTCACAAAGCCTCAATTCAGAATATCGAGAACCAGGTTGGTCAGCTGGCACAGATGATGTCTAAACGACCCCCAGGTGGTCTTCCGGGTAATACAGAGCCAAACCCAGGCGGGCATGTGAATGCGATCATGACCAAGAGTGGAAAGACTACCGGACCCGTCATATCGGACTCATCACCGATCACTGCAGTGGTCCCGACTGACACACCGGACGAGGTGCAAGCCAGGCTACGCCCAGCAAGTACAGCACAAGTCCAGGAGCCGGTCAAAGATTACACTCCACCAGTACCTTATCCAGGCAGGCTGAAGAAGCAGAAAAATGACGAACAATACGGTAAGTTCCTTGAGTTGTTTAAGCAACTACACATTAATATACCGTTTGTTGAAGCCTTGGCCCAGATGCCAAAATATGCGAAATTCCTGAAGGACATCCTCTTGAATAAACAGAAGCTCGAGGATATATCATGTGTGGTGATGAATGAAACTTGTTCTGCCGTTCTACAAAACCGTCTGCCCACGAAAATGGGAGATCCGGGTAGTTTTACGCTCTCGTGTTTGATTGGAAACATGTCTGTTAGCCATGCATTGGCTGACTTGGGAGAGAGTATCAACCTTATGCCATATAAGGTTTTTACTAAACTGGATCTGGGTAAGCCGTCACCCACTAGAATGAGCATTCGGTTGGCAGACCGTTCAATCAAGTATCCGCGTGGATTTGTGGAAAACATGCTTGTAAAAATCGATAAATTTGTTTTCCCCATGGATTTTGTTATTCTTGACATGGACGAAGATTCAAGAGTGCCTTTGATACTCGGACGCCCGTTCCTCAATACTGCGAGGACGATTGTTGATGTGGCAGCTGGCTAAATCACGCTCCGAGTGAATGACGAGCACGTGACATTTGATATTAAAAGATCAATGCAGCATCCGCAAAGTCACGATGACATGCTTTACTATGTCGACATTGTCGATGCATAAGTGTGCTCTCATTTTCAAGGCACTATTGACGAGATTGATTAGGACACACGTCTGTCGTGTGGGGACCTGATTGGCATTACGCAGGAGGGCCACGATTTCGAGCAGCCAGTCTATCAGATTGGTAACGACGGTTCCCAGAGTCCGGAGAGGTTTCTAGAAATTGGCCATATAGAAGAAGAGAAAGCAAAACCTTCGGTTGAAGATCCGCCGTCTTTGGAGTTGAAAGAACTCCCACCACATCTCGAGTATGCATTTCTGGATGAGGAGCGTCGCTTACCTGTCATAATTTCGGCATCATTGGAAAAAGATGAGAAAAATCAGCTTCTCGAGGTTCTGAGACTTCATAAGAGAGCTATTGCGTGGAAAATCATGGATATCAAGGGCATCAATCCTTATTTTTGTACTCACAAGATTCTGATGGAAGACGAGTACAAACCGTGTGCACAGCATCAGAGGCGTTTAAATCCAAATATGCAAGACGTGGTGAAGAAAGAAGTGATTAAGTTGTTGGATGTCGGGATGATTTATCCTATATCTGACTCTGTGTGGGTGAGTCCAGTGCAGGTTGTACCTAAGAAAGGTGGTATGACTTTAGTTTCAAATGATAGGAATGAGCTAATTCCTACCTGTACCGTCACTGGGTGGCGAGTTTGCATTGATTACCGCAAACTCAACGATGCTACTCGTAAGGATCACTTCCCGCTTCCATTCATCGACCAGATGTTGGAACGTCTGTCGGGGAAGTTGTATTACTGTTTCTTGGACGGGTTCTCTGGGTACTTCCAAATTCCTATTGCTCCTGAGGATCAGGAGAAGACTACCTTTACCTGCCCCTTCGGCACATTCGCCTACCGGCGGATGCCTTTTGGGTTGTGTAATGCACCAGCGACCTTCCAGAGATGCATGGTTGCAATTTTTCATGATATGATCGAGGATTCTATGGAGGTTTTCATGGAAGACTTTTCGATATTTGGGGATTCCTTCGATCATTGTTTGTAAAATTTGAAAAAGATGTTGAAAAGGTGCGAGGAGACGAATCTGGTCCTAAACTGGGAGAAGTGCCACTTCATGGTGAAGGAGGGCATAGTTCTGGGACATAAGATTTCTCGTGCGGGTATGGAAGTCGATCCAGCTAAAGTTGACATTATTTCACGACTTCCGCCTTCCACCTCTGTAAGAGCAATACGGAGCTTTCTTGGTCATGCGGGGTTCTATAGGCGATTCATCAAGGATTTCTCAAAAATCTCTAGGCCCATGACCCGTTTGTTGGAGAAAGATGCTCCGTTTATCTTTAGAGATGATTTCTTGAGGGTTTTTGACCTTCTCAAGCAAAAGTTGATTGAGGCCCCTATTTTAGTTGCACCTGACTGGAGTCTGCCATTCGAAATCATGTGCGACGCGAGTGATTACGCTATAGGGGCCGTTTTGGGACAGAAGAAGGAAAAGCACTTTCACCCGATCTATTATGCGAGCAAGACTCTCCACGACGCTCAGGAGCACTACACCACGACTGAAAAAGAGCTCTTGGCGGTTGTTTTCGCATTTGACAAATTTAGATCGTATTTGGTGCTTTCGAAAACCATTGTGTATACTGATCACGCAGCCATCAGATATCTCTTCAGCAAACAAGACGCTAAACCACATCTAATCAGATGGATCTTGTTGCTGCAAGAGTTTGATATCGAAATCCAAGATAAAAAGGGTGCGTTGAATGTAGCGGCTGACCATCTATCTCGGTTGGAGCATGGAGACATCGAGGACGCGCGTTGGGATTCAATCAATGACAATTTCCCACACGAGTCTTTGATGGGTGTTGAGATATGCGATGAGTCGCCATAGTTCGCCGACTTTGCGAACTATCTTGCTTGCGGGATTCTGATTAAAGGGTTGACTCACCAGCAAAAGAGGAAATTCTTTTCGGATGTCAAGCACTACATTTGGGACGATCCTTTCTTATTTAAGGTGGGTGCTGATCAGGTGATCAGAAGATGTGTTTCAGGGAAAGAGGCGACTGATATTCTGCGCCATTGTCACGAGGGACCTACCGGAGGCCACCATGGAGCCAATTTCACCGCCAAGAAGGTGTTGGATTCCGGGTTTTATTGGCCTACTATTTTTCGTGACGCGCAGAGTTGGGTAAAAGCGTGCGATGCCTGCCAGAGGGCGGCTAATATATCGGCACGTGATGAAATACCTCAGAACTGGATACAAGTTTGTGAAGTCTTCGACATTTGGGGGATAGACTTCATGGGACCATTTCCCCCCTCACGAGGTAATAAGTACATCCTGGTCGCAGTTGACTATGTATCAAAGTGGGCGGAGGCACAGGCCTTACCCACAAACGACGCCAGGGTGGTCGTGAGATTCTTGAAAAGTTTGTTCGCCCGGTTTGGCGCTCCGAAAGCGCTTATCAGTGACAGAGGGACTCATTTCTGCAATACTCAGCTTGAAAAAGCTTTGTCCCGTTACGGTGTGCATCACCGTTTGTCCACGCCCTATCATCCGCAGACGAGCGGGCAGGTGAAAGTCACTAACCAGGGTCTAAAACGAATCCTTGAGCGGTCTGTAGGTGCAAACCGCAAGGATTGGTCGGACAAACTCGATGAGGCATTGTGGGCGTTCCGTACAGCTTACAAGACCCCTATTGGGACTACTCCCTTTAGGTTGGTCTACGGAAAAACGTGCCATTTACCGGTAGAGTTGGAGAATAAAGCTATGTGGGCTTTAAAAACCGCGAATCTGGACTTGAAAACCGGAGGTGAAGCCCGGTTTCTCCACATTCTTGAATTGGAGGAACTGCGACAACAAGCTTATGAGAGCTCCGTCCTCTACAAATAGCGCACAAAGAGATTACACGATAAACGCTTGAAGGACCACAAAGAATTCCAAGCGGGTGATCTTGTTCTTCTTTACAACTCACGATTGCGCTTATTTCCAGGGAAGCTTCATTCACGTTGGACAGGACCATACACAGTTAAAGAGGTATTTCCGTATGGTACTGTTGCAATAGAGAACGTAGATGGCGTTATATTCAAAGTAAATGGACATCGTTTGAAGCTGTACGTTGCCGGGCCGATAGAGTCGGCGGTGGAGGACATCGAGCTCCAAACCCCGCACACATCATAAGTGTGGGGAGGAGAGAGTCTACGCTACTGACTCGCGGATTAAAAATGTAGCAAGAGAGTCTTTGACGCTTTAGGGGTAATATCGTCTTTTTATGTGTTTTTCTAGTTTTAGCGTAATTTAGGTATGTTTGGTAGTTTACGTTAGTTTGTATAATTTTTATACGTACCGAGCGAAGGTTCTATGTTGCGATATGGTTAAAACAGTTTGCGTGTGAAAAAAATGGCGAAAAACGGCAAAAAACAGTTGCTGGAAATGGCTTTTGCAGAAAAAAACTGATCTGCAGCTGTTGCACGACCGTGCCATGCGACGCACGACCGTGCGTTTGCGGGCTGGCCTGCACTAGGAGTCGCACCCCCGGTGCATCTCCGAGAACAGCGTGCATGGTTTGAACAATGTCGGTCATGCACGACCGTTCGAGCTGTCGCACGACCGTGCGAAAGGCAGGGGCAGTTTTGTCATTTGTACATTATAAAAACCCCCATCTGCTGCCATCTCCCTCATTCGCGAACCCTAACTGCAGACAGCCGTTCCAAAGCGATTTCGCCTCAACACGCACGGTTTCTTCGCACGGTTTCACACCTCTTCGCACGGTACGTTCTTTCTTGTCATTTTTTCTGTTTCTTCCGCTTTCTAGGTTAGAATCATTCAATTTCTTCAAGGTTTTTAGGGTTACCTTCATAAATACAAGTGAAACCCTAGCCCTTGCTAGAATCTCATGTCTCGTGAACAACTGGTTGATTTTCTGACCCCTGTTTGCCCAAAAATTTGTTGATTTTCGGAGAAATCTGACTGTTCAAAGTTCAGGGGTCAGATTCTGCAAAAACATGGTCGCACGGACGTTCCTTGGATGGAACGGTCATGCAACTCCGGCTGTTTACGATGAATTATTGTGGTCTCGATGACGCACGGTTGTGCCATTGGTTGCACGCCGTGCAGATCCGACATATTCCGACCACCATTGCCTGTTCTCGGTGACGCACGACCGTGCGTCTCGCCGCACGACCGTGCGTCTCGCCGCACGTCCGTGCGACAAGCCCAGATCAGAATAAAAGAATCTTCATAACTGTCTGCTCGGCTGTTTTTGATTGAAATTTTTCCTGCTCCTATTTTCCTAATGTCATTCCTCATTACAGATGGATCATCCTTTCTTGCAATTTAATGAAAACAACGAGAGAGAGACCCTTTGTATCCCAAGACGTAACGAATTATGGAATAGGCGGGGGCAGTTTGGCATCCCCCGGAGGCTAGATTGGGATGTGATGAGAGATCTGAATCAGCGTGAAAGACTAGAAAACATGCTTACTATTCCGCTTTCACGTCTAGTCTCTATCGACCGACCCATCTATCGTGAGCTAACGATAGAGTTCTTCTCCACATATTCATACGAAAAGCCGAAAGCATATCAAAATCCAAACTTTCGGTACAGAGAGAGGATCACTTTCAGATTGGGGGGGCGTTGGCACCATTGGTCGGTGGGTAGATTGGGTAGGAGGCTTGGGATATACACAAATGAAGACATGGATTCTGAATTCTTCACGGAGCAGTTTACCTTTCCAACGGATCAAGCACGGGCCGCGTTTTGGGCTGAAAATGCAGTTGGTGACCCTTACGACCCGAGAATGTCTAAAGCTTCACGATTGAGAGACCCTCTGCATCGAGTGATGCATCATATATTCAGCCACACCATCTGCGGCCGCATGGACAGTTTGGGGAACTGTCCAACACCGAATTTGATATTTCTATATGCGCTGGTTGAGGGAGTACACATCAACCTAACTGCGAGGCTGGCGGAATATTTTGTGAAGAGCTCAGGGAGAAAGCCCAACAGTCAGATTCACGGCGGTCAGTATATGACCAAAATTGCCTACAATGTAGGGCTGATGACTGATGAGGTACTGCAGGGTCTCACGTTGGTGAGCGAGGGTGTATCTGTTGATATTCGGTCGTTGAAGGCGATGGGGTTGATTGCTGAGACGGATCGGGGGGATAGATTGAAGGGTTTAAACAATGAGGTCTGGGACCCGTTGCCTCCGGCTGAGGAGGAAGATGAGGATGAGGAGATGCATGATGAGGAGCAGCAGCACAGCACAGACCACAGACACCACCACATTCACCGAAGCATCACGCATACCACCAGCACCAGGATTGGCCTGAGTTTTACCAGCAGTTCCAACAAATGCGAGTTAACCAGGAGCAGCATGGGATTTATATAGACCAGATCAGAGCTAGTCAAGACCAGATCAGGGCTAATCAAGACCAGATCAGGGCTAGTCAGGACCAGATCAGGGCGAACCAGGACAGCTTGTACCAGGGGGTGCAAGCTGGGTTCTCATACCTGTTTGGGGAGATGCATAATGTCTATCCCGACTACTTTCAGCATCCTCCACAGTTCCCATACGGGAACCCACCTGGTTATGGAGATGTGGGCCCATCCTACACGAGAGATGATGCTGGTGATGATGATTAGGAAACGGTGGAGTTGATCGTTGGTGGTTTTTATTATTTCAGTACTTTGTTATTCGGGTGTTCATTTTGGTTGTTATTTCAAACACCCCCGGATTGTACTTTATTTTCAGACACTTTACTTTATTTGTCTTGTCATGTTTGGATTTTAGTACTTATATTTATGTAAATTATTTGTCTTGTCATGTTTGGATTTTAGTACTTATATTTATGTAAATCAGAAAAATCATTCAAAAATATCTGTATTTTGTATATATTTTAGTAAATAAACCGGTTGGTTGTGTTTTAGAAAACTTCGGACTTGATAAAAACTCGACAAGCAAAATAAATTTTGAAAAAGAAAACCGGAAAACGTGACAATAAAGAAAGACTTGCATGATAGTTTTCACACTTTTACCCATTCCTTCCGTTACGTGAGCATATTTGAGCCTTGAAATTGTTATATATTTGTTCAATTCGGATTTAGGAGTGAGCCGGATGTCATGTGTAATTTAGAACTTGTCACTAGTATGCTTGTTAAGACCAGGAACTTGCGGAATTGTGTAGAAGTGATAGAGGCACTTAGATTACCCCTTTGTTGTTAGCCTTGTTCTTTGTGTTGTGTTTCTCGTGTACCTTACATTACCTTTAGGTTGAACCATGTCGAGCCTTCCTGTTTACCTTTGTTTACCCAACATAATCGCCCACTTAGCCAAATTTAGCCTTTTTATGTTTTAAACCTTTTAGTGTTGAAACTCGGTCAAAATAATTGTTTAACTAGCGCCTGTTATAGTTTATTATTCATTGTATAAATCCATTAGTTTTTATGCTATAAAAAAAACAGAAAATAAAACACCCTAAAATAGGGTGAAGTAGACAAAATTCGAGCAATTTTGAATGATAAAATGATGAAATCTTGTTTATGAGCTCGTTGTCGCATAAGTCGCCTTTTTAAGGCGTTTGTATGTATAGTTTTGTTGTATTGCGCTTGTTAAACGTAACTACCAAGTTTTAATCATTTCGCCACTTTAAATTTCCATTTCCATACCCTTCGCCCAAGCCTAACGTTAAAACCCGTAAAGACCTCTTGATTTACACTTTTTCGCATGTTAGTTGGTGGAGACGAGATCTTATGACAAGCTTATGATATTACACATTTCATTGACGAGGCATTGAGTGTTTTCACATACACATTTTATGTATGTTTCATAAATAAAACCGAGTGTGTGTGAACATTGTGAGTTGTGTGAAGATTAGCATGTTAAGTCAATTGAAAGTGAAGTCACGGCTTTTTGGTTATCGCCATATATTTGCATATGCTTGTTTGGTTTGATTCATTTGATGTTGTCCTTTGAAAAACCGTCTAATCGTTTGTAGTTGTTTCAATAAATACTTTGTAAATTATCGTTCTTGTTTGATTCTCTCTTTTATTGCATTTTAGTTTAGCTTGCTTGAGGACAAGCAAGGTTCAAGTGTGGGGAGATTTGATATTCACCAATTTATACATATTTTAGTCCCCCATTTTATCCCCATTTTATGCGTTTTCGGTCGTAAAACCGTCATTCGGATACTTAATCATGTATACTTTTGTTTACAGGCCTAAAACAGCATGCCAGACAAGATGATAGTGAAAACGAGGACTTTCCGGAAGAAACGACAAAGCTGCGAACATTCTGTGAAGATTCTGACCTAGGCAGTTGGCACGGTCGTGCGAATCATGGAATAACCATGCATATCCGACAACATAGCCCAGACCGGCGATGAACGACTGTGCAACTCGGAGTGCAAGCCTTTCTCGGCAATGCACGACACTGCAACTCAAGGAACGACCGTGCCACCCCGATGACCAAGCCAACCCGGAACTGCACCACCAGTGCAGCTGCACGTGCAACCCTTAACCGGAGATGCACGATCGTGCGACAAATGGAACGGTCGTGCGAGATCGAAGACTGGTCAAGATCTGTGATGTCATGCGGTATGGTGAACAGTAACTCCAATAATGCAAAAAGTGAACGGTCGTGCCAATAAAGTGCACGACCGTGCGAGATCGAAAAGATATAAAAAACATGCAGAAACATTCTGCTCGTAACTCTGGAATTTTGGAGAGCAATTCAAGCGATTTTCAGGCTCCGGAGGCGTTAGCTTTCACCCGGATTCAAGCCACATTGTCTCGTTTAGCTCGATTACTATCCGGATTCTTAATCTAGTGCTTGTTTATGGTTTGGTTTTCTAATCTTTCCATAATTTTGTTAATCTTTCAAGCATTTAGATTAATGTTTATGTATTATTGTAGCCTTTAGGCAAAAACACAACAATCCCTTGCTTGATTATAACCATTAGTATGTTAATCTTTGTTTGTAATGACACTTGGAAGTATTTTCTATGTTAATCTTTGATGATTAGTTTGCAACCTTGTTATTGATATTGATTTCTTGATTATAAGTAATTTTGTTGGATGATTGGTATTTGGTTAGTTAAGATAGTTGAAAAATGAAGCTTAATTAATCTTGTATTAGTAAACTTTAAACTTGGTTAACTAGTTTAGCTTGGTTAAAATGTGTGCACCATGATACTAGAAATGGTTAGTGGTTTAATAAAATGTAATTATTGTTAATCAAGAAAGCTTGCCGTCACGTAAGGACCTTAACGGGTTAAATGGTGTCGTTATAAATTCTTGCCATGATTTGTTAGCTTAGTTAGTAGTTTAGGCCAAAATTGCTATCTTGGTGAATTTATGTGCTAGATTTGTAAAATGAACTCGGTTGTGATTTAATCTAGTTTATGTTTGTCTCGGTGGTTGCATTGTGTTTATCGGTGTCGCTTTCCTTGTTTAAGTGAGGTTAGAAAACTCCTAACGGATGACTAACTTATTTTTAAGAGATTTTCATAGACATTTATCAATTGCACGTTAAAGAACAATTTTAGGTGGTTAAAGTGTGTTTATCGTTTTAACTTTCCGAATGATTGTCATGTTAGGATTCCCGAAAGGGATACTAATTGTCTCAAAATTGGAGAATTGATCAAATGCTTCTAGTGCCAAAACCGACTTAGTTGACATGCTTTGGTTGTGTATTAAGCAAGGCTATTTATCTATTTTCATAGTTGAAATCTATTATGTTTTTATAAGTAGTTGTTTATGCTTACTTTAGTTTATTAAAAATAAACAACTTATGTTTTTACCGGTAATTTAGTGACAAAGGTCTAGTATTATTCCTCCGCCCATTTCCTTGGATCGATACTTGGTTCTTACCGATACTTTACTACATATATGACGGGGTACACTTGCCTCTTTCGTGTGTGTTTTGATGTTAAAGTAATAATCACTTTTATAAATTTAAAACCGAATCGTGTGTAATTTCTTTGCAAAATTATGTATATATACGCACACGTCAATGCAACGCCAAAAGGTTATAGCCTATGCATCTAGACAACTTAAGAATCATGAAGAGAATTATTCAACCCATGACTTGGAATTAGGAGCCATAATTTTTGCTCTGAAAATTTGGAGACATTACCTTTATGGTAGTAAGTTTACCATTTTCACATATCATAAGAGTTTAAGGTATGTTTTCGGGCAAAAAGAGTTGAATATGAGGCAAAGACGCTGGATGGAGATACTTAGTGATTACGATTGCAATATCCAGTATCATGCAGGAAAGGCTAATGTAGTGGCTGATGCTTTAAGCCGAAAGTATCATGAAAAGCCAAAAAGGGTACGTTCTCTTAAATTAAATCTACAAGTAGATTTAAATGAACAGATTAGACAAGCCCAAGAATCAGTAATCAAGGATGATACTGAAAATCTGAAAGGAATGATTAAGGAATTAGAACAAGGAACAGATGGAATTTGGAGATTCCATAAGAAAAGGATGTGGATACCTAAATTAGGAAACCTACGTCATCGTATATTAAAAGAAGCCCATAAGTCTAAGTATACGATGCATCCCGGAGATGATAAGATGTATCAGGATTTAAGAAAGAATTTTTGGTGGATAGGAATGAAGAAAGATATAGCATCTTATGTTTCTAAGTGTTTAACCTGTTCACAAGTTAAAGCTGAACATCAGAAACCCTCAGGTTTATTGCAGCAGTTAGAGATACCAGTGTGGAAATGGGAATTGATAACAATGGATTTTATTACCAAATTACCTAAAACAAGGAAATGTAATGATACAATCTGGGTGATTGTAGACAGGCTAACTAAGTCAGCTCATTTCCTACCAATAAAGGAAACCTTCAGTATGGATGACGTGTGCGTATATATACATAATATTTTGCAATGAATTACACACGATTGGGTTTTAAATTTATAAAAGTGATTATTACTTTTACATCAAAACACACACGAAAGAGGCAAGTGTACCCCGTCATATATGTAATAAAGTATCGGTAAGAACCAAGTATCGATCCAAGGAAATGGGCGGAGAATTAGTACTAGACCTTTGTCACTAAACTACCGGTAAAAACATAGGTTTTCTGATTTTAAACTAAACTAAAGTAAACATAACCAAATACATAATAAAAACATAATAGAAAGTAGATAAAAAGCCTTGCTAAATACACAACCACAGCATGTCAACTAAGTCAGTTTTGGCACTAGAAGCATTCGGTCAATATTCCAATTCAAGACAATTAGTATCCCTTTCGGGAATCCTAACATGACAATCATTCGGAAAGCTAAAACGATAAACACACTTTAACCACCTAAAATTGTTCTTTAATGCACAATTGATAAATGTCTATGAAAATCTCTTAAAAATAAGTTAGGCAGCCGTTAGGATTATTCTAACCTCACTTAAACAAGGAAAGCGACACCGATAAACACAATGCAACCACCGAGATAAGCATAAACTAGATTAAATCACAACCGAGTTCATTTTACAAATCTTGCACAATAATTCACTAAGATAGCAATTTTGGCCTAAACTACTAACTAAGCTAACAAATCATGGCAAGAATTCATAACGACACCATCTAACCCGTTTAGGTCCTTCCGTGACGGCAAGCTCTCTTGATTAACAATAAATACATTTTATTAAATCACTAACCATTTCTAGTATCATGATGCATACATTTAAACCAAGTTAAACTAGTTAACCAAATTCAAAGTTTACTAATACAAGATTAATTAAGCTTCATTTTTCAACTATCTTAACTAACCAAGCACCAATCATCCAACATAATTACTTATAATCAAGAGTTCAATATCAATAACAAGGTTACAAACTAATCATCAAAGATTAACATAGAAAATACTTCAAATGTCATTACAAACAAAGTTTAACAAACTAATGGTTATAATCTAGCAAGGGATTGTTGTGTTTTTTCCCAAAGGCTACAATAATACATAAATCATAATCTAAGTACTTGAAAGATTAACAAAAACTTGGAAAGATTAGAAAATCAAACCATAAACAAGTACTAGACTAAGGATCCGGGTAGTAATCGAGCTAAACGAGACAATGTGGCTTGAATCCGGGTGAAAGCTAATGCCTCCGGAGCCTGAAAATCGCCTGAGAGCTCTCCAAAAATCCAGAATATCGAGCAGAATGTTACTGCTGTGTTTTTATACTTTTTGCTGTTGCACGGTCGTTCTCCCTGTGGAACGACCGTTCACTTTATTCAATTATTGGACATGGGTCACCATACCGCATACGTCATCGGATCGTTGACCAGATCTGAAATGGCACGACCGTTCTTTGTGTGGAACGGTCGTTCAGTTCCGGGCTTCATGTTGCACGCCAAGTCGCACCTACCGTTCAGTTCCGAGACTCTGTTGATTCACCGGAGACGCACGGTCGTTCCTCAGATGGAACGACCGTTCTTCACCAAGTCGCTTGTTTCCCTGGAACGCCCAGCCGCACCGATCGTTCATTGCCGAGATGATCAGCGTTGTCGGAGATGCACGACCGTGCATCAGGTGGAACGGTCGTTCCACAGGCCTAGTTCAGAATCCTTAACAGAAAGTCCGCAGCTTTGTCGTTTTGTCCGGAAAGTCCTCGTTTTTGCTATCATCTTGTCTGGAATGCAGTTTTAGGCCTGTAAACACAAATGTAGATAAATAAGTATCCGAACGACGGTTTTACGGCCAAAAACGCATAAAATAGGGGTAAAACGGGGAACTAAAATATGTGTAAATTAGAGTGTATCAAATCTCCCCACACTTAAACCTTGCTTGTCCTCAAGCAAGCTAAACTAAAAAGCAATAAAAGACATAAACAAACAAGAACGATAATTTACACACTATTTTATTGAAAACTAATATATAAACGGTTAGCCGGTTTATCGAAAGACAACATCAAAAGATTCAAACCCAACAAGCATATGCAATTTAAAAAGCGACAACCAAGAAGCCGAGACTAAACATTTAATTGACTCACATGTTAATCTTCACCCAACTCACAATGTTCACACACACTCGGTTTTATTTATGAATCATACATAAAATGTGTATGCGTAAACACTCAACGCCTAGTCAATGAAATGTGCAATATCATAAGCTTGTCATAAGATCTCGTCTCCACCAACTAACATGCAAATAAGTGTAAATCAAGAGGTCTTTACGGGTTGTAACGTTAGGCTTGGGCGAAGGGTATGGAAGTGGAAATTTAAAATGGCGAAAACGGTTAAAACTCGGTAGTAGCGTTTAACTAGCAATAAACAATACAACTTTACATACAAACGCCTTAAAAAGGCGACTAAAGCGCAATCGAGCTAATCAACAAGATTTTTAACATTTAAGCATTCAAAATTGCTCGATTTCTATCAACTTCACCCTATTTTAGGGTGTTTTATTTTCTGTTTTTTTTTTTTTTTTTTTTTTTTTTTGCAAACTATACAATGAAATATAAACATTAACAAGCTAGTTAAACTATTATTTTAACCGAGTTTCAACACTAAAAAGGTTTAAAAACATAAAAAGGCTAAATTTGGTTAAGTAGGCGATAATGTGGGTAAACAAAGGTGAACGGGAAGGCTCGACATGGTTAATCCTAAAGGGTAATATAAGGTGAACGGGAAGCACAACACAAAGAACAAGGTACACAACAAAGGGGTAATCTAAGTGCCTCTATCACGTTTACACAAATCCGCACGTTCATGGTCTTAACAAGCATACTAGTGACAAGTTCTAAATTGCACAAAACATCCGGCTCACTCCTATATCCGAAATGAACAAATATATAACAATCTAAGCTCAAATATGCTCACGTAACGGAAGGAATGGGTAAAAGTGTGAAAACTATCATGTAAGTCTTTCTTTGTTTGTCACGCTTTCCGGTTTCCTTTTTCAAAAATATTTTGTTTGTCGAGTTTTTATCAAGTCCGATGCTTTCTAAAACATAATCAACCGGTTTATTTACCAACATATACACAAAACACAAGTATTTTTAAATGATTTTTCTGATTTTCTGTTTTTTTTTTTTTTTAATATGAGGACAAACAAAGTTAAGTTAACAAAGTTAACCCCCTCCCCACACTTGAACTCCGCATTGTCCCCAATGCGAGACCCTAAATATAGAGAAAGGGATAAAAAATACTCCCCTCAAGATGATGTTGGTGCCACGAGACTTCCGAAGCTCTAACTGGTACGTGCTCCGGTCCAAGATCCGATAGATAAAATCTGCAAGTATGTCGTGTACACTCAAAATATAACAGAAAAAGAAAAACCAAACAACCATAATGTACATAAATGCTAACATCCAAACAAAACAGAAAGGAAATTGTTTGAAAATACAAATCCGGGGTGTTTTAAATACTAAGTCAAAATAAACACCCAAATAAAAGTAAAGTACTGAAACATAAAACACCACCAAATGCTACCACTACCGCAAACTACTCATCATCATCATCGTCATCATGCCTCGTGCCAGATGGGCCCTGATCGCCATAGCCAGGGGGTTCCACGGTGGGAACTCCGGCGGGTGCTGAAAATAGTTGGGGTATGCGTGATGCATCTCCCCGAACATATAAGAAAAACCCGCGGACACCCCCTGGTATAGAGTATCCTGGCGCTGCTCTAGTCGGTCATGTGTGGCTCGAAGCTCTGCCTGACTGGCTCTAATCTCGTCCTGGCTGGATCTGATCTGGACAAAGTATGTACCATGCTGCTCCTGTGTGACACGCATGTCCTGGAACTGCTGGTAGAAAGTAGGCCAATCCTCATGCTGATGAAATGCATGATGCTGCGGCGAGTGTGGTGGTGTCGGTGGCTGTGGCTCGTGCTGCTCTCCCATCTCTTCGTCTTCATCCTCATGTTCCTCCTCAGCTGGAGGTAACGGGTCCCATATCTCTCCATTCAAACCCCTCAACCTATCTCTCCCATCCAACTCAGCAATAACCCCCATAAACTTCAAAGACCGGATATCAACATGCACCCCCTCAGTGATCAAAGTGAGACCTCTAAGCACCCCCGGCGTCATATATCGCTCATTGTACGCGATCTCGGTCACGTACTGACCGCCGTGGATCTCACTATTGTGGGTCCGCCCTGAACACTTGACAAAGTACTCAGCCATTCGCGCGGCGAGGTTGATCGGTGCTTTGTCAACCTACGCATAAAGAAAGAGCAAATCAGGTGTTGGACAGTTACCTTGACTGTCCATGCGTCCGCAAATAGAATGGCTGAAAACATGGTGCATCACTCGCACCAGAGGGTCTCGGAGGCGTGAAGCCTTTGACATCCGTGGGTTGTAGGGGTCCCCAATAGCGTTTCGTGCCCAGAATGCGTCCCGCGCTGCATCATTAGGGAAGTTGAACTGATCGTTGAAGATGTCGGGATCATCCATGTCCTCCCGCGTATAAATTCCAAGCCTCCGTCCCAAACGACCCACCGACCATGTATGCCATCGCCCACACAACCTGAAGGTGACCCGATTCCTGTAGCGGAAATCAGGTTCTGTATGTGCAACCGGCTTTTCATACTGATACGAGGCGAAGAATTCAATAGTCAACTCTTGGTACACGGGTCGGTTGCAACCGACCAGGTTTGCTAGCGCGGGAGTCATCATTTCATCAAGTCGGTCATATTGATTTAATTCCCTCATGACCTCCCAGTCCAACCATCGGGGTTCGCCAAATTGTTCCCGTCTTGCCCACAATTCATCGCGCTTCGCGATGCATAACGCTTCTTTCTCGATGTTGGGGTCAAATTGCAGGAAAGGGTGATCCATCTGTAATGGGGAATGTTGTTAGGAAGACAGAAACAGGAGAAAAATGAGTTGAAAACAAGCGAGCAGCCAATTATGAAGCTACTGTCCAACTGTACCGGCAATATGGCACGGTCGTTCTCCGGGACGCACGGTCGTGCGTCACCGAGAACTAACAGGCCAAGCCAGTCGATATCGTGAATAGCCGGCGAGGCACGACCGTTCCACCCGAGGAACGACCGTGCACTTCCGAATCTGCAGACTTCGACCCCTGAACTTAGAACAATCAGATTTTGCAAAATTTCAACAAGTATTGGGTCAACAGGGGTCTGCAAATCAACCGGGTGTTCACGATACTTCGATTTAACAAGGGTTAGGGTTTCGATTTGTTTATGAAGAGAACCCTAAAAATTCCTTGAAAAACCGGAAGAAAACTACACTAGAAAGAAAGAAAACAAGAAATCTAACACTAGAGACGTACCGTGCGAAGTTGGGTGTTTGATCGTGCGAAAAAACGTGCGAAACGGTGAAAAATCTCCCTGGAACGGTCTGCAGCGGCTAGGGTTCGTGAATGATGGATTTTGCAGCAGATAATGGTATATATAGTGTGCAAAATGACCAAATTGCCCTCAGCCTGTGGCACGGTCGTTCTCCGGAATGGAACAGTCGTGCGTCACCGAGGTCGTTCAAAACCCACAGCCTGTTCTCGGAAATGCACCGAGGGTGCGATCTACCGTTCCGGCTTCCTCGGAATCGCACGGTCGTGCGACCCCGAAGAACGATCGTGCATCAGCTGCAGATGCAGATTTCTGCAGAAGCTATTTCCTGCACCCGTTTCGGCCGTTTTTCGCCGTTTTTTCGACACACCAACTGTTCTAACAATATTACAATACAGAACCTTCGCCCGGCACGTACGAAAACTAAACAAACAAACGAAAACTACCTAACTAACCTAAATTACGCTAAAACTACAAAAACAAATAAAAGGACAATTTTGCCCTTATAGCGCCAAAGACGCTCCTGCTGCATTTTTGTCGGCGAGTCAGCAGCGTAGACTCATGCTAAATTTTTGTCGGCGAGTCGATAGCAAGACTCATGCTAAATTTTTGTCGGCGAGTCGATAGCAAGACTCATGCTAAATTTTTGTCGGCGAGTCGATAGCAAGACTCATGTCCCCACACTTTACGTGTGCGGGCCATTACCACGCCCCTTCGGATTCTGCTCCGTGTTGCCCGGAAGACCACCCGGGGGTCTCTCCGACAACATTTTTGCTAATTGGCCCACTTGATTCTCAACATTCTGAATGGAAGCCTTTTGACTCCGTATTTCTCCTTCGTTGATCAAGAATCGCTCCTCATGCTGCTGATATCGCTTTTCAGCCATTTGATTAGCACTATTGGAGTTGTTCAGCAGTTGTGCCATCATTTCCTCTAGCTTTACATTGCTTTGAGAGGCGTGCGGCTGTGAACTGCTTCCTGAGCCTTGATTATGATATTGAGGCTGGAAGGATTGACCATGAGAATGTTGTGGCGCGGGAGCATGTTGAGCAAAACTGGGCGCGTTCTGGTTCCCAGAACCAGATTTCCACCCAAAGTTTGGGTGATTTCTCCACCCTGGATTGTACGTGTTGCTGTAGGGGTTATTTTGGGGCCTGTTTTGATTGCCCATGTAGTTCACCTCTTCGTGACCGGTAAACATAACACCCTGCTCACACGTACCTGGCACATGTGACACTCCACACTGGTCACATCCAGGGCCAACTTGCGCGGCTGTTTGGGATTTATCGAATTTCATCGCCAGAGCTGAGATTTGCGCAGTAATGGCTGTGTAATCGTCCACAGCGTGAGCTCCTGGGCGAGATGATGATGATGTGGCCCGACCTCTATCGCCTTCCCTACGCGAGCTGGATTTTAACGCGGCTTTCTCTATAATATCATATGCTTCCGCCGGCGTCTTCGTTCCCAGATCGCCTCCTGCGTTAACATCTAATCGCTCCTGCGTGTTGTAGCCGAGCCCCTGATAGAATGTCAAAACCAGCTGCCTCTTGGAATAACCGTGATGTGGCACATCAATCAACAAATCCTTGAACCTCTCCCAAGCTGCATGCAATGACTCACCCTCGTCCTGGCGAAATGAAGTAATCCGGTTCCGTAGCTTGTTCGTTTTCTCAGGTGGGAAATATTTATGCATAAATTGCTCCGCCAACTGATTCCAGGTCCTGATGGACCCGGATGGAAGTGACATAAGCCAAGCTCTGGCTTTGTCACGCAATGAAAACGGAAACAACCTCAACCGAATTGCATCCTCCGAAACATCCCTAATCTTGAATGTGGAGCAAACATGGAGAAAAGCCGCAATGTGTCTCCCGGGATCCTCGTGTTCACGCCCGTCAAACTGCACTGAATTCTGCACCATGTTAATAATACTAGATTTTATTTCAAACGAAGGTGCATCAATAGTGGGTCTAATAATACTGGGCTCCAAGCCTTCTCGTCCGGGCTGATTCGTCTCATTCAAAGGTTGATTATCGTCTGCCATGATTTCGTCCCCCGAGTTTTCGCTTTCAGAAAGTATCACCGGGTCGTCAATCGCGTTTGCAATCCGTTGTGCAATGACACGTGCCCTTTCTCGCAGCCTCCTACTTCTCCTAAGATTATGCGATGGTTCGTCAACCGGCTCAGCAATATTAGGCGCGGGAGTTGAGGACATTAACCTGCAAACGAAAATTTCACACAATGAATATTTTATTACTATATAATAATTCTGCTTTTTTTTTTTTTAGCTGAATAGAAGCAGAAAATTATTAGAAATGGGCTGAAAATTTTATAAAAATCCGAAAAATTGGCCCGAAATTTTATAAAAAATCAACAAAATAAATAAATGAATCGACTAATACAAAAATGGCTTTAGGGTGCCAAAAACCCAAAGAATAAGCGAATAAATAAATCCGAATCAAATAAATAAATGAAACAAAAATACCGCAAAAATGAATAAAACAAGAAATATTAACAAATAAATAATCAAGAAATTATACACAAATATTAACAAGTATTTACACCGATAACCAAATGACTCGGGTCGTTCCTAAAACTCGCCACTTCCCCGGCAACGGCGCCAAAAACTTGACGTGTGCGTATATATACATAATATTTTGCAATGAATTACACACGATTGGGTTTTAAATTTATAAAAGTGATTATTACTTTTACATCAAAACACACACGAAAGAGGCAAGTGTACCCCATCATATATGTAATAAAGTATCGGTAAGAACCAAGTATCGATCCAAGGAAATGGGCGGAGAATTAGTACTAGACCTTTGTCACTAAACTACCGGTAAAAACATAGGTTTTGTGATTTTAAACTAAACTAAAGTAAACATAACCAAATACATAATAAAAACATAATAGAAAGTAGATAAAAAGCCTTGCTAAATACACAACCACAGCATGTCAACTAAGTCAGTTTTGGCACTAGAAGCATTCGGTCAATATTCCAATTCAAGACAATTAGTATCCCTTTCGGGAATCCTAACATGACAATCATTCGGAAAGCTAAAACGATAAACACACTTTAACCACCTAAAATTGTTCTTTAATGCACAATTGATAAATGTCTATGAAAATCTCTTAAAAATAAGTTAGGCAGCCGTTAGGATTATTCTAACCTCACTTAAACAAGGAAAGCGACACCGATAAACACAATGCAACCACCGAGATAAGCATAAACTAGATTAAATCACAATCGAGTTCATTTTACAAATCTTGCACAATAATTCACTAAGATAGCAATTTTGGCCTAAACTACTAACTAAGCTAACAAATCATGGCAAGAATTCATAACGACACCATCTAACCCGTTTAGGTCCTTCCGTGACGGCAAGCTCTCTTGATTAACAATAAATACATTTTATTAAATCACTAACCATTTCTAGTATCATGATGCATACATTTAAACCAAGTTAAACTAGTTAACCAAATTCAAAGTTTACTAATACAAGATTAATTAAGCTTCATTTTTCAACTATCTTAACTAACCAAGCACCAATCATCCAACATAATTACTTATAATCAAGAGTTCAATATCAATAACAAGGTTGCAAACTAATCATCAAAGATTAACATAGAAAATACTTCAAATGTCATTACAAACAAAGTTTAACAAACTAATGGTTATAATCTAGCAAGGGATTGTTGTGTTTTTGCCCAAAGGCTACAATAATACATAAATCATAATCTAAGTACTTGAAAGATTAACAAAAACTTGGAAAGATTAGAAAATCAAACCATAAACAAGTACTAGACTAAGGATCCGGGTAGTAATCGAGCTAAACGAGACAATGTGGCTTGAATCCGGGTGAAAGCTAATGCCTCCGGAGCCTGAAAATCGCCTGAGAGCTCTCCAAAAATCCAGAATATCGAGCAGAATGTTACTGCTGTGTTTTTATACTTTTTGCTGTTGCACGGTCGTTCTCCCTGTGGAACGACCGTTCACTTTATTCAATTATTGGACATGGGTCACCATACCGCATACGTCATCGGATCGTTGACCAGATCTGAAATGGCACGACCGTTCTTTGTGTGGAACGGTCGTTCAGTTCCGGGCTTCATGTTGCACGCCAAGTCGCACCTACCGTTCAGTTCCGAGACTCTGTTGATTCACCGGAGACGCACGGTCGTTCCTCAGATGGAACGACCGTTCTTCACCAAGTCGCTTGTTTCCCTGGAACGCCCAGCCGCACCGATCGTTCATTGCCAAGATGATCAGCGTTGTCGGAGATGCACGACCGTGCATCAGGTGGAACGGTCGTTCCACAGGCCCAGTTCAGAATCCTTAACAAAAAGTCCGCAGCTTTGTCGTTTTGTCCGGAAAGTCCTCGTTTTTGCTATCATCTTGTCTGGAATGCAGTTTTAGGCCTGTAAACACAAATGTAGATAAATAAGTATCCGAACGACGGTTTTACGGCCAAAAACGCATAAAATAGGGGTAAAACGGGGAACTAAAATATGTGTAAATTAGAGTGTATCAATGGAATAGTTAGCTAAATTATATGTAAATGAAATAGTTTCATTACATGGAATTCCTTTATCAATTGTATCTGATAGGGATAGCCCTTTTACCTCTCATTTTTGGACAAGTTTCCAAAAAGCAATGGGAACCAAGTTGAATCTAAGCACAGCTTATCATCCTCAAACGGCAGGACAAAGCGAAAGGACAATTCAGACAATGGAGGATATGCTTAGAGCTTGTGTGATTGATTTCGGAGGTAATTGGGACGATCACTTACCATTAACCGAATTTTCTTACAATAACAGTTATCACACCAGTATCAATGCTGCACCATTCGAAGCACTTTATGGACGAAAATGCCGAACCCCAGTCTGTTGGGCAGAAATTGGGGAAAGGCAATTATCTGGACCAGAAATAGTACAAGAAACAACTGACAAGATCATTCAAGTCAAGGAACGACTGAAAGCAGCACGTGATCGACAAAAGAGTTATCCAGATAACAGACGCAAACCGTTAGAATTTCAGGTAGGAGACAAAGTGTTATTGAAAGTTTCTCCTTGGAAAGGAGTAGTAAGATTCATCAAAAGGGGAAAGCTAAGCCCCAGGTATGTTGGACCTTTTGAGATTATTAGAAAAATAGGACCTGTAGCCTATCAGCTACAACTGCCAGAGGAAATGGCAGGGATACATGATGTCTTTCATGTATCTAATCTCAAGAAATGCTTAGCCGATGAATCATTGGTAGTGCCTCTTAAGGATATAGAGGTAAATGAACAACTTAAATTTGTAGAGAAGCCTCTACAGATTGAAGACATGAAAGTTAAGAACCTCAAACACAAGAGATTAGTTCTGGTCAAAGTAAGATGGGATTCCAAGAGAGGACCAGAATACACATGGGAGCTTGAATCAGAAATGCAAAGGAAATACCCGCACTTATTCCAGTAGACCTCGAGGAAGAGTTCTAAAACAAGGTGGGGAGGATATAACAACCCTCCTAAAATAAACCGACACCCTAAAAATAATTAGAATGTCCCAATATGACCTAAAACACACCCAGTATACGAGAACGGGCCTCGAATACCTTTATTTTTATTAAAATTAAATAAAAACAAATTTTTATGGGATGTCACGGGGCGCGAAGACCCTTAAGGGTTCTTACGCGGGCCGTGACAGATGGGAGATCAGGCGGAAGCCCTAGCGTGCCACGTGTCGTGTACGTGTTGGGTCTAGGGTTCGAGTCAGCCAAGCTAGGGCCTACCCTAGTTGGCCTTGCGGGCCGCGTAGCTCCTTGCTACATCCTTCGCGGGCCGCGATAGGGTGGTCGATCAGACCTATAAATAGATGCATTCGGCCTTCAGTTCCGATCGTTCAATCTCTTTCTCTCGCACGAATTTCTATATAGTCAAAGTGCTTTTCGGGCATAATAGCCCCTAAATAACGAAGTTTTGCCACGTTGTAAGTATCATAACCCCGGTTACGTATTAGATACGCTGCCCGATTGATCCAGGGTTCCGTAATGGCTGTCGTGGTTCTGCCCGACGTAGTCGTTGGAATGTCGTCTCGGTGAGGGTATTACTAATGTAAATATTGGGTTATTATACTAACGCGTGTGCATTTGTGTATCTAATAGATAATCAGCAGGAAACCCTAAAGAAAAACCTAAAACAGCAATGTGAGTAATCTCCTTTTTGTAAACTGTTTTTACAAAACCTTTATCTATTTTAAATTACAATTAGCAGTGATTGAGTCTTTGTAATTCTTCAATTACTGCCGGTATGTTGGGGTTTTGTATACAAAATGTGGAAAATGTTACCATTGGACAAAGAGTTAGCCAATGGGTAATATGACCCACCAGTCAGGATTGACAGTACTGAATGAGTAATTGTGTTGATATAAACATTGTAATCACTCTCAATACTGTGAAAATTGATAAAACTCTTCTTGATTAAACTGGGATTCACTCACCAGTATTTCCCACCGACAAAATGTTTTTAAACGCGTTTCAGGTAACAAAATGTGAAAGCCAACTAGAAGCCAGCTGGACAGCACTGAAGGCTTGAAAAAGTGGCTATAAAAGTTACCTAAATAAAGAAGATTTTTTATCTCAATAAAATGGGGTTTATCCCTATAAATCAGTTTGTAATGAAAACTTGGGTTTTATCCCAACTATATTTATTTATATAAAATGTGGTGTTTTACTCTGATAAAATATTTCCTAACTACGGTCCTGATGTAATTTCCGCTGCCAAATTGATAAACACCGATACCACCGAAACTGATTCTCGCGGTCGTCCGTTCCCGGGACAGATAGGGGGCGGGGGTTGCAACATGCTCACTCACCTTCTTCAACATCATCATCTTCTTCTTCAGATGAACCGCCATACTAAAACGCAAGTCGCCAATTAGTTGCACGTATACATTACTAAAGGCTATCAATCAAACAAAAGACTTGAAATCTGCAACCCAAATCACATGTTGATATAATCAGGAAAGAAAAACCAAATTCATGCTGGTAAATGGTAATTGGTTCACAAACCTGGTGATAAACACATGCATTAGCACCAACAACACTCCCAAAAGGCGTAAATCTATGCAAAAAAATAAACAAAATAACCAATAAAAAGGCCTGGAACCACACCTAAACAACGAAATCGGAACCGTAGACGGGCGAAATCGGGAAATACAACTGACCTCGGAAATCGTTCTCACGTTGGTAAATCGATTGCTTCGTTTCGATGGAGGAATCGGTTTTCAGGTGTTTGAACCGGGTTTTTAGATGGTGGTGATCAAGCCGGTGGCGGAAGTCCTGTGGACGATCGGAAGAAGGCGGTGGACGGAGAAATGCTGGTGATGAGGGGAGAAAAGGTGATTTAAATAGGGAGGTGGATTGGGAAAGAAGATGGTGACGTGTGAAGAACCGCCTAAATTGCCCATTCACATCAAAACACACAACTAAAAACATTATCATTTCAGTTCTCTTATTAATAGATTTAGATTATACTAGCACCCGAAGAAGCATCCGAACACTAACTAGACATAACTTATAAACTAATTGACATTGTTTGGACAATATAAGGCTAGTATAACTCATCTTAGGCTATAGGGTGTGGTCATGATCCTCATGACCACCATGACCCTCCACATAGGCATCATATCATCCATCATTCAAAACCACTACCCTAAGGGTGTGGTCATGACCCAAACCACTATCTCCTTTATTTTTTTTATTTTTTTTTTGTCTTAAAATTATCAAATGGGAGGGTCGTGGTAATCGTGGTTTAATCCATGGGAACCACCATCAATCAAGGAGGGGGATGGTGTACCATTTAATTAATAATCCTATGTGGAAATAATGTTCCAATCCATAGCCCCACACCCCATAGCCTTACATCATAAGATAACATAAATTGATATGTATCATGATTAACTTGCAAGATGCAACACTTAAACCTTTTAAACACTTAAATTTGAAAAACAAAGCAAACCCCCCATTCCTAACCGTCCACGCCCTTATGTGGGCCCCATGGGGGCTAGTCTTGGTCAACAAATGTCAAAGATGCTCTTTTAATTTAACCATGTGCCTAATAAGGAGCTAGGATGTGATTAAAGGTGTTATAAGGACCATAAGACAACTAAACCTTATCACTTCATCCTAATCTCATTTTTGCAAGTAAGTCGTAACGTTTGTGAACTACTCGAGATTGAATCACTAAGAATTAAATTGAGTTAGTTCAAAGAAGCGTGATCATACATGTACGCTCATTTAAACACGCATGGGGCCAAGTTTCACATAACAAAGATATTATTTATATAATTATTATTTTTTACATTTAATATATAGTAACATAGTATTATCATTTACAACAAAATGATAAAGATAATTAAATAATATATATTGGGTTCCATATAAAAATTGAATCATAAACATATATAAAATTAATCATGATTATATATAAATAAAATAACTAATAACTAAATAATAATAAAGAACAAACATTTCAAGCCTAAGTTGAGGTCGAGCTTTAAAAATAGGCTCCAAATGAAATGAAATTATCTGAGGTCGAGCTTTTTTAATTTAACTGAGTTAATCTCAAGTTTGGGTGAACCAAAGTTCGACTCATTTACATCCGTAGGGTAGGGTTGAGTGTATATCTCATTTCCTTTTTTCCCCCTTTTGTCTAACTATATGTAGTAATGGTGAAACAAATATGAAAGAAAGGTAGAAGAAAATGAGTGGAAGAGGGTTGTTTTTTTTTCCTTTATCTTTTTCTACTTCCCTTTGGCCGCACTACAATAATGGTGATCCAAATGGGTTTGCCACGGACAAGCTCTCTGTCAGTTGTGTGTTTTTGGAAGAAGAGATGGAGCCATCCGCGTGGATGAACGACCATAGTTAGGGTGTGTAAGGTGTAAACAATTCAAGCTGCTCGTGAGATATTTGAGACTGACTCGCTAAAAGCTTAAACTAGATATAGATTAAATTAGCTCAAGTCTGGACTTTACATGTCTAAAAAGGTTCCAATAATGGTGAAAGGAATAATAAAGTGGGTGTACGGGTTCTTGTTTTTTTTCTTTTATCTTAGATGTGATCACGTGATTGATGTCTTATGGTAATGAAAGTTAGAAGAAAATTGTTTTTTCTTACTCATTTGTTTGTTCATTTTATATTATTATATCTTATATTTATTATTGTAGAGTTTTAGATTTTAGTTTTATTAAAATTCTTAATAATAAAAAAATTAATGTTTCGTTTGCGAAGAATCTGCTGTGACCGTAACTTTTTTGATTTCATGAGTTTCTATATAGTCTTCGGTCGTTTGATCTATGGTTGCCTACAACCACTTTGTCATTCCATGATTGAAAAGATGAACCCAACACAGACCAATGCAAGGTTAGCCCACCCCTAACCGACATGAATGCATGTCACGTTTACCTGCAGTGAATTAACATAGGGAAATACTAATAGGTGTTTGGATCATGTACAAGAGAGAATTCCCGTGTGAAGCAAAGATGAGAAGGAGGGAGTCACAAGTGTTATTGGTAGGAATGATATTTTAGTCTTTTCTCATGTGAACTAGTTTCCCCCTGATTTTCAAACAACTATAACTTTCTCATACGTTAATATTTAGAAAAAGAATTATACCATATTAACGAGCATCATTCTCTTTAACTCGAACAGCCTATTGCTATAGTTTTCTTAAAAAAAATTACAGGATTTTGAATACCCATTACGTGATTTTGAATACCAGTACATCACTACGTGATTTTTTAATACCCATTACATCATTACACATTTAGCATAAATCAATACGCATTCAATGTAAATTCATTACGTAATTACACATTCAATATGATTTGTTATAAACTAACGTTAATACAATTATTCTTATTACGTGATTACACATTCAATAATAAGAACTTGACTGTTTATGCATTATTACGTGATTAAACTCCAATATACAACATTATGTGGTTATTATAGGTTGATTTGGCTAATGTTTTGTATATAATTTATCCTTAATACGTGATTATACATGAAATATTAGGTATTCCATATGAAGTATTATGTATTACATATTTTGTTTTTACGTAATTACATAATCATCTGTGAGGTTTCACATGAATACTATGATGAAATCACGTAATCACGAAATGAGTATTCAAAATCACGTACTCACGTAATAAGACATTGTCATTGATTGTTATGTAATCTCTTAGTGGGGTTTCACATAAAATACCATAATGAAATCACGTAATGGGTATTCAAAATCACGTAGTCACGTACTATGTATTCAAAATCACGTAATTCAATATCCTGCATTTCTTTTAAGAAAGCTATAACAATAGGCTGCGGGAATTAAAGGGAATTAAATACTCGTTAATACGGTATACCTTTTATAAAAAATATTAACGTATGAAAAGGTTATAGTCATTTAAAAATCAAATAGGAAATGAGTTTATAAGTCAACAATAATGGATTTTCCCCCTTTCCCTACTTGTTTTTAGTTGTGTAAATTCTAAATTTAAGGAACATTTAATCTCAACCATTAATCTTACAAATAATTTTTCTGTTATACTTCATACACTTTTTCATTTTATATAATAACCTTTCTCGTATTAATAGTAAAACTAACTTTATTAAAAGTATATTGTCACAGTCCCCGACCCCACCCTGGGAGCAAGAGCCGTGAACCAGCCAGATGGTATTGGTGTTTATTAGATACGCAGCGGAAAATTTTTCATCAGGATCGTAGTTAGGAAAAAAAATTCAGAGTTTATAAAACACCAACTTTTAATATTAAATAAATGGGCTAAAACCCATATTCAATTCAATTGTTTTTATAGGGATAAACCCAATTAAATAAAACATAAATTTCTTCTTTTATTCAGGTGTTTATAGCCACTTTATTTAAGCCCTCAGTGCTCCATAGCTAGCTTATATTATCTTTACACCAAATTACCCGAAACATGTTTTGAAAAGATTTTATCAGTAATAAATACTGGCGAGTTCATTCCATTTTTTTATAAAATATATTGTTATACTTTACAGCATCAAGGTTTTTATATTTGTTTATATTTACCCAAAAACTCCAGTATTTGTCATATGGTGGCAGTCCCGATGTGACGGTGGTCATATCACTCATTGGCTAACTTTCGTCCAATAGTGAAGTTTATCAAGTAATAAATATAAAATATATCTTATTATGATTCAATGGTATCGGTCACTAGGCGATTCCCGTGACGGTGGTCAAATCACTGTTGATCATTCTTTCAACTAGTGACTCTGGTCATATCACTGTTGATCATTCTTTCAACTAGTGATTCTGGTCATAACACTGTTGATCGTTCTCTCAACTAGTGCCTTTGGTCATGTCACTGTTGATCATTCTCTCAACTAGTGCCTTTGGTCATGTCACTGTTGATCATTCTCTCAACTAGTGACTCTGGTCATATTTCTTGTCATATCACTGTTGATCATTCTCTCAACTAGTGACTCTGAACTTAGTAGTGTCCCATGACATTACTTTGTCAAATATATTTTCTTTGGCACAAAACCAATTAGCCTAGAAAACGAAATATATCATTTTCCGTCAAATTAATAACTCTAACTTTATCAAACATAATATATTAATTAAATAATTGTAATATTATTATTTATTATATTAACGTGACTAAGATTAAAAATATAATCTTAGTATAGTAGAATATATTATATTTGACATATTTTATTATGGTATACATTTATTGACTAAACATTATTTTATAATGTTAATAGTAATCCTTTCGTATTCTGATGTCGTCTCCTTTGGTTGCAGTAGGTTCCGTATGGTTCTCTCTCAAATCAGTAGGTCTCGTGATACATAAATACGTCGAGTAACAATTTGAGTCAAACATAAACTCTCCACGATTTGGGCTTGCACACTCAATCAGCCCAACTTAAGGAAAATAACAGCTTCCTTTTTATTTATTCTTCCAACAAGTAAACGCTCCTATTTTATTTATTTATTTTATTCTCTTCGATGCATATCTGCTACTTCCAATTCAATTGTTGTGTGCATGTAGGAAACTTTCAACTTGGCCCACCAATTATCTAGTGTGTAGTGTATATGAATATTTGCAAGAGGCCAAAGCTAATTCCATCTTATTTTAATAATATATATTTTAGTTATAAATATATTTTCTTTAATAATGATTAATAAAGCTCTATTTTATATAGAAACCATTTAGATTTATTCCAATCATACATTAAATTGATAAATTATTTAATGTAAAAATAATATTAGTTATAGGCTATGGTCACTGGGGCACAATTTCCCACGTGCTTGTGGTCATACTACTATTGGCTAACTTTTTTGTCAATAGTAATGAGGGTCAAGTAATGTATAAAAACCCCACATACAGGCAACTATTGCAGAATATAAAAACTTAATCACCGTAAGTATAACTGATAAACATTTAGGATTTTTGTAAAACATTTTTAAATATAATTGTATCCCAAAAAGGTTATAAAACTGTGAGAAAAGAGAATGGACTCACCTTGTAACTTTAGGATTCAACTAGAAAGCCTCCTGGTATAAATCTTGGGTATAACTCCTGAGCTATTTAATAAATATATAATGCACTCGTGTTAAGTATATTACCCCTAATTCAACCTTATCCCTATGTCACGAGACAGAACCCCAACGAACTTAGTCGGGCAGAGCCTTGACATGCGTTATGGGGCTCCAAATCAATCGGAAAGGGTATCAGTGATCGGGAGTTAAAACACTTAAAACGGGGCATAGCTTTATTATTATTATTATTGGTATAATATTAAAGAAAAGAAAAAAAATAATATAGAAAGAGAGGGGCGAGACAACGAAGAGAAGGAAAAGAGAATGTTGGCAGTTGAACGTTGGACAGTGTCTCTATTTATACTAAATCTGTGTGAAGGCTTGGAGGCTACTCCTCTTTTTCTTCTTATCCACATGCCTACGTATATTCTTCATATTTTAGTTTCAAATTTTATATTATTTTATATATTATAATTAATTCAGCTGCTTCACTTGGCGCTTATGACTTCTAAAATCTGACGTTTTATAAAACAATGAATATGTCATTAGGACGAGAATATCGGTGTCTACATTTTGGCCTAAGTTTCATTAAAAACGGAGTAAGTTAAAATATAATGTATTTTTATAATTAAATTATTAAACGGTTCCTAGGCCCGTCTAGGTACTCCATATTTCTAACAGTCAACTTACCCGTAATCTACCCGTTTAATAATATAAGTTTTATATACTTTATTTTAATATAGAAAATAGAAGTGTCACACATATATAAGCCAATTAATTAGTATAACATTCCAACCAAATATATATAAAGTAGTTTTTTAAACTATATGGGTCGAACAATTATATTAAAAATAAAACTAGTTACTAATGGTTAATAAATTTAAACAACCTATAATTCTTATATGATAAAAATGGAAACGTTACATCCTCCCCACCTTGTTTTAAATCTCGTCCTCGAGATTTGGGCTACGATGTCTTTTTAAAGTTATGTCATGTCTTAGTCAATAAGAACAGTATTAAGGTAAATGACACAGAATCAAGACATGTTCAAATGAATACGTGTTTTATAATAAACACGGCTCAATGGTTCAACTGAATTATTTCTAGGAATCAATGTCAAACGAACGATGTGAAATTATATATTTCCAAGGTGACTAGGTTCAAGCCAAAAGAGATTTACGATCAATAGATGTTGAAATTGACTGTAAATAACTTTTAGAAACAGTAGAATTCACTTGTCAAAAGAAAACTTACTTTGATTGTCAACTGAGGAAGACTTAGAATTAATAAGATCAAATGAAATAGAAGCACGAAAATAAGTTGTCAATTATCAAACCATGATATGAGAAAAATCAATCTGTTGACATTTATTGAATTGCAAGGATACACCGAAATACAACAGAGTTAGTGTATCATTGTCTTAATACATAATTGCATTAAGGCTATTTTCAATGATGAGTCAAACGAAAGACATACGTGGTTTTGAATGATTCGTATGATTATGATTAGCCCAAGCTACAAGTTTATATCGACGCCGCAAGGTGTCGAAATGATTGAAATAGCTCAATAATTACGGTGACCGAACAAATTCACCGTTTTCGTAATCAACTGAAAGTTTTAATGAAGAAAATTTCAAAAAAAATATTATAGGATTTTCAACTGATGATGAAAGACCAAATGAATATCATAGATTTTTTTATTAATGATGAAAGAAACGTTAGAGGTACACCAGAATATAATACGAATTTGTGTACTCTTATCTTAACACATAATTGCATTAAGCCTGTTTAAGATAATGAATCAACAGAAATTAAATAAATAAATCCATATATCAGGTGTGGAAATGAGATTAGCTCAAGCTTCAAATTAAAGAAAACGCCACCACAAGGTGTCGTAACCAAAAACATGATTTAATGGAAGTGAAGACCAAACAAGTCTGTTAAGGTTTTGAATAGATGAAGTATTTGACATAATGCATTTATTTATAAACTTTTATTTGTACTAGGGTCAAATAATAACTTAACTTAGATATTACATATCAGCGGTTACGTCTGGAATCATTTCTGCTTCTTTCGTAGTAAGTACGAATGCTCGCGCGTTCTTCTTAGCTTCGTCTGTTGTTTTTTTTTGTCTTGTTGTCGAGTACTTTGGTCAGTTTCGGGCAATATGGTTTGATGTGTCCTCTTTCTCCGCAATTGTAACAGATATTAGTTTTCCTTCTACATTCTTCCTTTATATGCCCGGTCATCTTGCAGAAGTTACAGTAGGGTGTTTTCCTAAAACGGCATCTTCCTGAATGCTTTTTGTTACAGCTTCTGCAGGTAGGTTGCTCCAATGACGGTTCGGTTCCATTCTTCTTGAATTCTTGGGAAATTTTCTGGGCTAACTCTTTCTTCTTGTTTTCTTCTCTTGTGTGGATTAGTCCATCTGTCAGGATGTTAGCTAGTTCCACTGTTTCTTCAATAGTCTGCGGTCTAGCAGCCTTGACCATGTCGAATAACGTTGTCGTATATTCACGACAATTCACATCTATCATTTTATGATTTAGGAACTCGTTTGCCATTTGTTCCTTTTCATAAGGAGGACAAAATTTCCTTTCTGTCATTTCCTTGAATTTTTCCCAGTTCATGTCATAAGCCTTGTCACTTCCTTTTGCCTGAAGAATTGTATTCCACCATTCTAAGGCTTCTTCTTTAAAGAGGTTGGACGCATACATCACCTTATCTTCTTCGGCACATTTGCTGATTTTAAGAACAACTTCCGTCTTTTCCAACCATCGCAAAGCAGTCGTGGCGCCTTCACTGCCTGCGAACTCAGTTGGTTTACAAGCTAGAAATTCTTTATAGGTACACCCGAGAGTCATCGCCTTCATTTTCATGGGAAATTGGGTTTTGATAATATCATCATTGTCTCCATTGACACTATGGCTAAAACTGTCGTCACGAGTATGCTTGCTACTCACAACTTTGGTGGGTTCTACGGGGTTTTTAACAGCTTTAATTATTAAAGGTATAACATTAGCTATTCATTGGGCTATCATATTTTCTATCGCATTTTTATCCAAATGATTTTCATTATTAGTATGAACTTCTGGATTATGTGATACTTCATTCGACATCTGAATTGTAAACATTTTCAATTATTAATATCACAGAATAATTAAAACAAAACAATACTTCAAGGAATCATATATATATATATTTAAATCTACAAAAATAACACATATGTTATTTTGTATTAATTTCCTAACTTTATTGTTTTTAAGTTTAGGTATTAAAAGAACACCTAAATAGCTTAAACAAGTGACTCTGATACCACCTTCTGTCACAGCCCTGACCCCACCCTGGGAGCGAGAGCCGTGAACCAGCCAGATGGTATCGGTGTTTATTAGATACGCAGCGGTTATAAAACACCGACTTTTAATATTAAATAAATGGGCTAAAACCCATATTCAATTCAATTGTTTTTATAGGGATAAACCCAAATAAATAAAACATAAATTTCTTCTATTATTCAGGTGTTTATAGCCATTTTATTTAAGCCTTCAGTGCTCCATAGCTGGCTTCTATTATCTTTACACCAAATTACCTGAAACATGTTTTGAAAAGATTTTATCAGTAATAAATACTGGCGAGTTCATTCCATTTTTTTTATAAAATATATTGTTATACTTTACAACATCAAGGTTTTTATATTTGTTTATAGGAAAAATTACAAGTTTTGTCCTTTATCTTTATACCACTTTTCAGGCGGTGTCCTTTTTAACGAATGTTGACAAGCGGTGTCCTTGCCTGTCAACAATTAACAGGGTTTTTTAACTGGGTTGGGTGTAAAGGACTAAACTTGCAACAAAATACCTAGTAAAGGACATCGCCTGTCAACATTCGTTAAAAAGGACACCGCCTGAAAAATGGTATAAAGATAAAGGACAAAACTTGGAATTTTTCCTTGTTTATATTTACCCAAAAACTCCAGTATTTGTCATATGGTGGCAGTCCCGATGTGACGGTGGTCATATCACTCATTGGCTAACTTTCGTCCAATAGTGAAGTTTGTCAAGTAATAAATATAAAATATATCTTATTATGATTCAATGGTATCGGTCACTAGGCGATTCCCGTGACGGTGGTCAAATCACTGTTGATCATTCTTTCAACTAGTGACTCTGGTCATATCACTGTTGATCATTCTTTCAACTAGTGATTCTGGTCATAACACTGTTGATCGTTCTCTCAACTAGTGCCTTTGGTTATGTAACTATTGATCATTCTCTCAACTAGTGCCTTTGGTCATGTCACTGTTGATAATTCTCTCAACTAGTGACTCTGGTCATATTTCTTGTCATATCACTGTTGATCATTCTCTCAACTAGTGACTCTGAACTTAGTAGTGTCCCATGACATTACTTTGTCAAATATATTTTCTATGGCACAAAACCAATTAGCCTATAAAATGAAATATATCATTTTCCGTCAAATTAATAACTCTAACTTTATCAAACATAATATATTAATTAAATAATTGTAATATTATTATTTATTATATTAATGTGACTAAGATTAAAAATATAATCTTAGTATAGTAGAATATATTATATTTGACATATTTTATTATGGTATACATTTATTGAATAAACATTATTTTATAATGTTAATAGTAATCCTTTCGTATTCTAATGTCGTCTCCTTTGGTTGCAGTAGGTTCCGTATGGTTCTCTCTCAAATCAGTAGGTCTCGTGATACGTAAATACGTCGAGTAACAATTTGAGTCAAACATAAACTCTCCACGATTTGGGCTTGCACACTCAATCAGCCCAACTTAAGGAAAATAACAGCTTCCTTTTTATTTAATCTTCCAACAAGTAAATGCTCCTACTTTTATATATTTACTAGGTTAGAACCCCGTGTATTACACGGGTTAAATAAATGTAATTTTATATATTAAATAATAAAAAGTTATATCTTTATGAAACTCACATATTGCACGGGTTAAATAAATGTAATTTTATATATCAAATAATAAAAAAAGTTATATCTTTAAAAACCATGTGTATTACACAGATTAAATAATTTGTAATTTTGTATTCTAAATACTAAAAACGTCGTATCTTTAAAAACCCCGTGTATAATCGGGTTGAATAAATCTACCAAATGATAAAAAATTACGTCCTTAAAACCCCCGTATATTACACGTGTTGAATAGATCTAAAAAAGAGTTATATCTTTAAAAATCATGTGTGTTACACAGATTAAATAAATGTAATTTTGTATATTAAATACTAAAAACGTTGTATCTTTAAAAAACCCGTGAATAGTCGGATTGAAAAATCTACTAAATAATAAAAAAAATTATACCCTTAAAAACCCTGTGTATTACACGTGTTGAATAAATCTAATTTTACATAGCAAATGATAAAAAAGTTATATCTTTAAAAAATTTGTGTATTACACGGGTTATATAAATATAACTTTGTATAGTAAATAATAAAAGTTAAATTTTAAAACCCCTGTGTTTTACACGAGCTAAATAAATATAATTTTGTATACCAAGTAATAAAAAAGTTATATTTTTAATAAATTAGGATAACATTTAATATTAATTTATTATTTATATATTTAATATAAGATAAGTAGGAAAGAGAGGTATTTGTTTTAAAAATATATTAAATTAATAATTTAGATTTGAGTATAATATTTTATTAAAGTATGATAAGATTTAATATTAATTTATTATTTATTTATTCAGTTAATATAAGATAAGTATATATTTGAGGATGTCTTCAATGAATGACACGTGTCCAAAACTTGGTTTCTTTTATTATAGTAGATAGACTAGGTTAGAACCACGTGTATTACACGGGTTAAATAAAATAAGTATAGTTAATAATGAAGATTAAAATATGATAAAATGGTTTTTGTGATAAGATATTATTGATTTTTTTAATAAAAATTTTAAAATTGAATAATAATAAAATCCGAAACAGAGTAAAATAAGAGGGCAAATAAATATTGGCTCACTAAATTATAACATATGACGCAAAATAATGATGATAACAACAATAATAATAAAAGTATTTTATGCAGTTTTGTAAATAATTTGTAGAAACAGTATTTTATGCAGCTCTGTAGATAATTTGTAGAAACACGTTTATTAGACGTCATGATCGCGCTAGGCTATAAGCCGGCTATCTTTTATGAACTTAGTTAGGAAATATATAATACAACACATATCCCCCAATGATTTACTTTATTATATGTATAGATAGGCTTTAATTATTATTTGTATAGATATAAATAATAATTATCTATAATTAGGTAGAAGTGATTAGACTAAATAATATTTCGTAGGAGATTATCTATAATTAATTAGAATATATTAAACTAAATGATAATTATCCATAGAGTACATAGACTAATATGATGACAAGTGTCCCAAACATGGTTTCTTTTATTATATAGTATAGATTTATTTATTTTATTCTCTTCGATGCATATCTGCTACTTCCAATTCAACTGTTGTGTGCATGTAGGATACTTTCAACTTGGCCCACCAATTATCTAGTGTGTAGAGTATATGAATGTTTGCAAGAGGCCAAAGCTAATTCCATCTTATTTTAATAATATATATTTTAGTTATAAATATATTTTCTTTAATATATATTTTAATAATGATTAATAAAGCTCTATTTTATATAGAAACCATTTAGATTTATTCCAATCATACATTAAATTGATTAATTATTTAATGTAAAAATAATATTAGTTATAGGATATGGTCACTGGGGCACAATTTCCCCCGTGCTTGTGGTCATACTATTATTGGCTAACTTTTTGGCCAATAGTAATGAGGGTCAAGTAATGTATAAAAACCCCACATACAGGGAACTATTGCAGAATATAAAAACTTAATCACCGTAAGTATAACTGATAAACATTTAGGATTTTTGTAAAACATTTTTAAATATAATTGTATCCCAAAAAGGTTATAAAACTGTGAGAAAAGAGAATGGACTCACCTTGTAACTTTAGGATTCAACTAGAAAGCCTCCTGGTATAAATCTTGGGTATAACTCCTGAGCTATTTAATAAATATATAATGCACTCGTGTTAAGTATAGTACCCCTAATTCAACATTATCCCTATGTCACGAGACAGAACCCCAACGAGCTTAATAGGGCAGAGCCTTGACATGCGTTATGGGGCTCCAGATCAATCGGAAAGGCTATTAGTGATCGGGAGTTAAAACACTTAAAACGGGGCAGAGCTTTATTATTATTATTGGTATAATATTAAAGAAAAGAAAAAAAAATATATAGAAAGAGAGGGGCGAGACCAGGAAGAGAAGGAAAAGAGAATGTTGGCAGTTGAACGTTGGACAGTGTCTCTATTTATACTAAATCTGTGTGAAGGCTTGGAGGCTACTCCTCTTTTTCTTCTTATCCACATGCCTACGTATATTCTTCATATTTTAGTTTCAAATTTTATATTATTTTATATATTATAATTAATTCAGCTGCTTCACTTATTTGGCGCTTATAACTTCTAAAATATGACGTTTTATAAAACAATGAATATGTCATTAGGACGAGAATATCGGTGTCTACATTTTGGCCTAAGTTTCATTAAAAACGGAGTAAGTTAAAATATAATGTATTTTTATAATTAAATTATTAAACGGTTCATAGGCCCGTCTAGGTACTTCATATTTCTAACAGTCAACTTACCCGTAATCTACCCGTTTAATAATATAAGTTTTATATACTTTATTTTAATATAGAAAATAGAAGTGTCACACATATATAAGCCAATTAATTAGTATAACATTCCAACCAAATATATATAAAGTAGTTTTTAAAACTATATGGGTCGAACAATTATACATATATTAAAAAACAAAGCTAATGAATAGTAGCTGTCACATCATAATCAATAGTAAATTTTCCTTATTGGTTGTCTTTGTTGACTTTTTTCCCATATACCCTTTTTAAGTGTGTATATATATCCATTTTCTTCAAAGTTAGCTAGATTATTCATCATGGTGGAGTGGTTTTGTGGTTGTATGTGTTTTAAAGAGACTCAAGTTCAAATCATGGGGTCTTTTTTTTTTTTCCATTTTATGCTTACATAACTTCACGTCATCTTCTTTTTTCTCCTCTTTCACACGTTTTTCTGATTGTATTTATACAATTCTTATTCCTTATTTGTTGGGTTAGTGGATGCTTAGACATCGCAATAGTCGTCATCGCCAGGAGGTACTAACTCGCTTGCTACCAACGGCTCTGTTGTATGAAAACTCCACTTGTCAACTTAAAAATAAGACACTAAATAGCACAGCTTTAATAACAACCAAGTATTTAGTCGCAATAAATAGTTTTACAATGACTTAGTTTTGTCGCGCCGCAACGCGGCACGCAACATTAAAACCTAGTTATATTAAAAATAAAACTAGTTACTAATGGTTAATAAATTTAAACAACCTATAATTCTTATATGATAAAGATGGAAACGTTACATATATCCTCTAAATTATTGCAACCTTTTAAACTTTAAAGTTCCCACTAGCAAAAATAATTATCTTTTTTTTAACGATAAATTTGGATCACTGACGGACCACTAAAGTATCATGGTGTCACCAGCGGAATCACCCAAACTTATTCATCTCCACTAGACACCAATTCAAAAGAAAACTTAATAAATATGAGAAAACCCCACTTGTGGGAAACAGACCTATAACCTATTGGTCTCAAAGCCTTATCACAACCCAAAATACCACTAAACTATAAAGCCATGGACAATAACTATCTATTCTACAGTAAAAAGTCTAGTAATTATCTTCTTCAACCCATCTTTTTCCATTTTTTTTCCTTTCTCATTACTTCTCGTAACTAGCTTTTCTGAAGTCTAGTTAACGATTCTTTTTTATCCTTTTTTAAATTTAGTCATTAACTTCTAGAACTTACTTTAATTACTCTTTTATATATATAAATCTTTAAAATTTATGTATTTCACATGAAATTAGAAAATTTAATGAGAGTTAGGCTAAATGTACCACCCTTTACTTATTCTCCCCTTATATGTTTTTAAAGATAAAAAATAGTTTAAGTAAAGGAAATTTAAAAAACAATTTTATATAAAATAAATAAAAACAATTTTCCAAAAGATAAGAAATATTTTTTTTAAGTAAAAATATACATTTATACAAAACTAAAAAAATAAAAACCTGTATAAATACATCAAAGAAGTTACCTTAAAAGGTGCAAATAATGGTGAAAGGGATAATAAAGTGGATGTACGGGTTCTTGTTTTTTTTTCTTTTATCTTAGACGTGATCACGGATGATGTCTTATGATAATGAAAGCCAGTAGAAAATTGTTTTTTCTTTCTCATTTGTATTTTCATTTTATATTATTATATCTTATATTTATTATTGTTGAGTTTTATATTTTAGTTTTATTAAAATTCTTAATAATAAAAAAATTAATGTTTCGTTTGCGAAGAATCTGCTGTGACTGTAACTTTTTTAATTTCATGAGTTTCTCTATGGTCTCCAGCCGTATGACCTAATTAACTCTTTTATGGTTGTCTACAACCACTTTGTCGTTCCATGATTGAAAAGATGATGAACCCAGACCAAGCCAAGGTTAGCCCACCCCCAACCGACATGAATGCATGTCTCTTTTACCAACACTGAATTAGAATAGGAAAATATTAATAGGTGTTTGGATCATGTACAAGAGAAAATTCCCGTGCGAAGCATAGATGAGAAGGAGGGATTGATAAGTGCATTGGCAGAAATGGTATCTTAGTCTTTTTTTCAAGTGAACTAGTTTCTCTTTGATATTCAAACGGCTATAACTTTCTCATACGTTTATATTTTAAAAAAAATTATACGGTATTAACGAGCATTTCATTCTCTTCGAACAACTTATTGCTATAGTTTTCTTAAAAAAATTACAGGATTTTGAATAGCCATTATGTGATTACGTGATTTTGAATACCAGTACATCACTACGTGATTTTTTAATACCTATTACGTGATTACACATTCAATATGATTTGTTATAAACTAATGTTAATACACTTATTCTTATTACGTGATTACACATCCAATAATAAGAACTTGATTGTTTATGTTTTATTACATGATTTAATCTCCAATATACGACATCATGTGGTTATTATAGGTTTATTTGGCTAATGTTTTGTATATAATATATCCATAATACGTGATTATACATGAAATATTAGGTATTCCATATGAAATATTATATATTACATGTTTTATTTTTACGTAATTACGTAATCACCAAGTAGGGTTTTACATAAATACTATAATAAAATCACGTAATCACAAAATGAGTATTCAAAATCACGTAGTCACCTAATAAGACATAGTTATCTATTGTTACGTAATTACGTAATCACTTAGTGAGGTTTCAAATAAAATACTAATGAAATCACATAATTACGTAACGTGTATTTAAAATCACGTAGTAAGTTACTATGTATTAAAAATCACGTAATGAGCATTCAAAATCCTGTAATTTTTTAAGAAAGCTATAGGAATATGCTGCTCGAATTAAAGAAAATGAAATACGGTGTAATTTTTATTAAAAAATACTAACGTATGAAAAAGTTATAGTCGTTTGAAAATCAAATAAGAAGTGAGTTTATGAGTCAACAATATTGGATTTTTCTTTTTTCCCAACTTGTTTTTAGTTATCTAAATTCTAAATTTACCAATGGGGTGGTGGTCCATTGAGAAAGGCAAAGCCTTTAAAACACCTAGGTTGTGAAGGGGAAGGTCTTGGGTTCAGGTCCCACAGACGACGGGGGATTAAAGAAATTAGCCATTCAAAAAAAAATCTAAATTCTAAATTTAAGAAACAATTAATTTCAACCATTAGTCTTACACTTTAAAGACTAACTTTAACAAAAGTATATCCTCTAAAGAGTAAACTGCCATTTTGGTCCCTGTGTTTTGGGCACTTTTACTATTTTAGTCTAAATCTCAAACTTTTTAAATCTGGGTCCCTGTGGTTTCACTTTTATTGTCATTTTAGTCAAAAACCCCCTATTTTGACTGTTGAAAGCTGATTGTTTTATCATTTTGTTCAGGGGCATTTTGGTCATTTTAATTTTATTATAACATATACAAAATCCCAAACACCCCTAAATCTCTGCACTTCCTCTCTCTCTAAACACCCCCTTTCTCACTCTCTCTGTTCCCACCAATCGGTTACAAATGTTCAGTACTAACTAACCTAAAGGAAGCATAATTAGGGCAAATCAAACAAATGAACATTATAATAACAAATTGAGAAGATAATCATATATAAGATCAACATATACAAAGCATATGAATAAAATAACCCTCACCTGACATCCACACCAATAAGTTTGGGTCCTAACACCTCATTAATATTCTTAACAGCATTAAGAACACCTTTTCCGCCATAAACACTCTTATCACCGTCTCTAAGCTCCAACGCCTCTTAGATTCCGGTAGACGCTCCACTCGGAACCGCAGATCGGTACAGATCATCAGTCACCAGATCAACATCCACCGTCGGAGTTCATCTGCTGTCAATAATCTGCCTCGCCTTCACCGACTTCACCGTCGATGATTTCGCCGCCGATACGGACGGCGACTGCGCAACCGAAACCGAGTTCCGAACAGTAAAATTTGTCGGAGATCTATGTGAAACAGTCGGTAGGTTAACGAACGGTGATGATAAGGACGGTTTGGAGGAGTGAAAGGGGTTTGAGAGTGAGGTGGTGGTGGTAGGAGGTGCTAAGGCCATTGTAGGAAGCAGAGAAGTGTAGTGAGTAGTGGCGGTGAGAGTGTTGAAAAGAGTGAAAGGGGGTGTTTAGAGAGAGAGAAAGTGCATAGATTTAGGGGTGTTTGGGATTTTGTATATGTTATAATAAAATTAAAATGGCCAAAATGCCTCAGAACAAAAGGACAAAACAATGAGCTTTCAACAGTCAAAATAGGGGGTTTTGGATTTTGGACTAAAATGACAATAAAAATGAAACAACAGGGACCCAGATTTAAAAAGTTTGAGATTTAGATTAAAACGGGAAAAGTGCCCAAACCACAGGGACCAAAATGGCAGTTTACTCTCCTCTAAATTATTGCAACCTTTTAAACTTTAAAGTTACCACTAGCAATAATAGTTATCTATTCTACAGTGAAAATTGTAGTAATTATCTTCATAACTTTAAAGTTCCCACTAGCATCTTTTTCGTTTTTTTTCTTTTTTTGTTAGAGTATTCACATCCAAACCATTAAATTATACATACATTGCACTAAAAAACAACTCTTACATTAATATATTTTCACTAAAAACAAATACTTTTTCTCTCTCCTTTTCAATTAAATAATATTATCATCACATTTTTCTCTCTCCTTCATTCACAACCACTTTCAATATATATTAAAAAAATTATACTGGGTGAACAGTGTCCCCCCAAATATATAGATAAACAGTAACATTTTCTCTATCCTCCACTCACAACCACTTTTTATACCCTTTATAATATAAAAACTCTCCCTCACATGTTTTGATGGATAGAATGTGAATGCTCTTACTTCTCATAACTAGCTTTTCTAAAGTCTAGTTAACGATTTTTTTAGTCATTAACATCTAGAAGTTACTTTAATTACTCTTTATATATGAATCTTTAAAATTAACGTAATTTCACATGATTTGGAAATTCAGATTTTGATCAGAGTTGTTACATAAATAATTTATCAAGACAGCTGGTATACTGACCGACACGGAGTTGACTTTGGGTCAACTAAAGAGACTTGATATTCACCACCACAACCTTTTTCATGGCTGAACTCATAGCAAATTAATCTTTTGTGTATCTCTCATTCTTTTCACTTCCCTGTTTCAGAGACTATACACATTTTACACATCTCTTGTCAAGCTGTGAACTTGATTTCATTTTTTTTATTATATCTTGATCCACGAACGAATATGGATGCTTTCTTGCAGCAGTTTCAACATCTTCAAATCCAACTAGAAGATATAATATCAGCCACCGACAACTTCAACGATGATAACTGTATTGGATGTGGTGGTTTCGGGAAAGTTTACAAAGGAGAACTGTCTCACTCTAAGGGACGAAGCATGGTTGCTATCAAGCGTCTGGATCGGAGGCATGGACAAGGAATACCCGAGTTCTTGAAAGAGATCACAACGCTTTCCCGTTACAGCCATGAAAATCTCATCTCTCTCCTGGGATTTTGTTACCAAGGGGATGAGATGACCCTGGTATATGACTACGCATCTCGTGGAAGCCTTGACCGCTATTTAAATTCACCCCATCTTAGGTGGTCACAGCGACTCAGGATATGCCTGGATGCCGCACAGGGGCTAAGGTACCTTCATGATCCAAGGGGAACACACCAAAGACTTATCCACTGTGATGTAAAAAGCGCCAACATCCTTCTCGATGACCAATGGAATGGTAAACTTGCTGATTTTGGGCTATCAATAATGGGCCCCGCAAACGAGCAGCAATCGGTTATTGTCACCATGGCAGCAGGTACCCTTGGGTACTGTGATCCGCAGTATGCGATGACACACACCCTAACAAAAGAGTCAGACGTATACTCTTTCGGTGTGGTCTTATTCGAAGTTTTATGTGGGAGGTTATGTTGTACATATAGCAATGGTCGTGTTCAGCAGAATTTAGTGCGCAAGTGGCTTGAAAGCTATGAAGAGAAGAAGTTAAATGATATCATCTTTAAAGATACGGCCATTCTACCCTTGGAGCAGAGCGCTTTAGAAACTTTTTCTGACATTGCATATCGATGTTTGAAGGAATCTCGTGAAGATCGGCCAAGGATGGCTGAGGTTGTGACAGAACTTGCGACTGCACTTGGATATCAGAAGGTACATTATGTTTGTAGGATGTTAGCTTATTTGGGAATTTCACTAGACTTATATAGAATGAAGATACATATATTTAAAAGGGAAGCTTCTTTAAAAGGCATAGCAAAAATCTTATTTTTCTCCTTCAAGTGTTTTTTTCCCTTTACGGTTCATGAAAAAGAATTCAGTTGATTACTCTAAACACCAAAGAAATAAGATTGCGGAATGAATTAAAATTAAAATACACCAACGAATTGAAATGAAAATGTTTGCAGACGTCGTGTCAAGCTGTGCACTTGCAATTGCTTTCCCACCCTCGATTTGTATAATAACTATTATCTGATCCCCAAATATGTTGGTATTCTGGCAGCAATTACAAGATCTTACAATCCCGCTGGAAGAGATAACATTAGCCACCAACCACTTCAATGTGGAGAAGAACTATATTGGAGGTGGTGCTTTTGGGAAGGTTTATAGAGGAGAAGTGACTCACTGTAAGGGCCGAAGCATGGCTGCTATTAAGCGTATTGATCCGAAGTATGGACAAGGAATCCCTAAGTTCTTGAAAGAGATCACAACGCTTTCCTGTTACAGGCATGAGAATATTGTCTCTCTTCTGGGATTTTGTTACCAAGGGGATGAGATGATCCTTGTGTACGAGCATGTGTCTCGTGGAAGCGTTGACCGCTATTTGGACTCCCCTCATCTCACGTGGTCACAACGTCTCAAGATATGTTTGGATGCCGCAAAGGGGTTAAGGTACCTTCATGATCAAAGGGAGACACACCAAAGACTTATCCTCTGTGATGTAAAAAGCGCCAACATCCTACTTGATGACCAATGGAATGCTAAAGTTTCTGACGTTGGATTATCAATAATGGGCCCCGCTAATGAGCATAGCTCTCTTACTGTCACAGTTGCAGCAAGTACCCCTGGGTACTGTGATCCACAGTATGCGATGGCACACACGCTAACGAAAAAGTCGGATGTATACTCTTTTGGTGTGGTCTTATTTGAAGTTTTATGCGGGAGATTATGCTATACGCTTGATAGCAAGGATCATGTTAAGGAGATCTTAGTGACCACGTGGATTAAGAGCTATGAACAGAACAAGTTAAATGATATCATCTTCAAAGATCCGACCATTCAACCATTGGAGCAGAGTACTTTAGAAATATTTTCAGACATTGCATATCAATGTTTGAAGGAATCTCGTGAAGATCGGCCAAAGATGGCTGAGGTTGTGGCAGAACTTGAGAGAAGTCTAGAGTTACTCAATTATCAAGAGTTTATATGTGAATGGAACAAACAATGTCCTCTGAACTACAGATCTGACGTTGAACCAATGAAGTTTCAGTTCAAAGGGATCCTCCTTAACGGCGGCAAAACGGTAATTAGCTTCTGTGTCTGTATTATAGAATATCACATGCCATTTACTGTCCCATTAAGTGACACTGCTCCTCCTAGTGCTATCATCACATGTAACTTTTAACATGCACGAACAACTAACTTGAACTTGTTTAATGGACGTTCAGTGGTTTTCATTAAATAAGAAGGGAGAACACTGTGAGATGATATCTATTGGAGAATGTTTGGTTTCAGATGTCAAGAGACATGATTTCTCATCTCAATATAATTCAAGGTGAGTTTTCCTGTTTCTAGCTTTTGAGAGTATTTGACAAGTACTTGCCACCTACAATGTATCATTCTTTGTTGCTATTCACGCAGATTTGCTGTGGGCACCTGCCGATATTTTAGTAATCAGACATCGAAAGCAGATGTAAAAACTCAGTTCTTGTCACCAGGAATTACATACACGGTGAACCTTGTGTTCAAGTTTCCGAACCGAGATCATAAGGAATGTGAAGCTATATCCCTCAAATACAGATTACAAGGGGAGAGAGAGAGTTCAATTTCATACCTTGCATATGAGAGAGAAGATGGATGGTGGGCATGTGAATTGTATCAGTTTACTTGTGACCACAGAATTGTTCATCTTCGGATTATGTTTGAGGGCTTCGATAGATATTGTGACGACATATTAGTAGAAGGCATTGAATTTCAGCCCTTGGAGAACGTAAGTTTACAAATTAAAGTTCGATCATTCATGTACATCATTAATTAATTAATATCATCTTTTAAATTTCTTTTAGTGTCTAGCTGCCACATAACATTAGTTATTCTTCAATGTAAGAAAACCCAGATTAGTGACTAATTCAAAGTCTGATATGGTTATGTTCTACAGGTGGAACATATAGATGACAAGCAAACTATCTCAGATTCAGATGCAAAATGGGAACAAAAATTGCCAACTGATTATGCAGACATAATGAAGTTGTCAAAAAAAAGATTGTGGTGGAGAACAAAGAGGGAAGTGTACTCAATCATGTGCAGAGGGTTCTTAATTAGTGATGACAAGAGGAAGAGAAGCATTGTAAGTCCATCTGTTTTTTCTCATATGTAGTTGTTTGGAGCCTTTGAACATGGCTGGGGATAATTATATTTTGAATTGCTAAACATATCTACATGCTTATTGCTTGACAGTGGTTTTCTCTTGACAAAAATGGGAAGAAATGCCATATGCTATCAGCGGGTTTCATACCGCTTTGGGTCACAAATCGCGAGACGTTTTCAACCAAACAATCAAGGTTATTTTATATCTCCCTATCAGATTTCTTATATAAATTACTATCTTTTGGGAATCTATTACATGTACGATGATTTTCTAAGTTTTCTCAGATTTGGAGAAGCCGTTCGGTGCTATTATAGCAAAATTAATATCTGTACTAAACTCGAGTCCCAACTAATATCATCTGAAACAACATATGCATGTTACCTTGTCTACAAATTACCAGAAGATCAATCTAGATTTGAGGCGCCTGTGAAAGTGGAAGACAAACGATGTGATTCAGGAGATCAATTTTGGTGTATCTATTTAAAAGGTACTCCTCAAACCCCAGTTATTAGACGAAGGGCTGGTCAAAACACCCACAACCCACTCAATAGACCCAAAATAAAAGGCCTTCCACAACAAAGGAACAATGGATGGATTGAAGTGAAAATTTGGGAATTCCAAGCTGCCACTACAGTCATCATGGATCTCGCTTTGAAACTTTGTGAATATAAGACGTTTAGTGGGCTTATTATAGAAGGCATTGAGTTTAGACCCATATAGAATTTTTTTATAATGGACACAAATTAATTATAAACACAAAATTTGTTTTCTTTTTTCTATATGAGTGGAAGTACATTTGCATTCCTATTTCCTTGAAAAAGTCTTTAATGATGTTGTGCCATACAGAACAAAAAAAAGTATATACGATCACACAAAAATAAATATATTTTTACATTAATGTAATTTTAATAATAAAACATCGAAGTGGGTTATAAATACAACTAGAATTGGTTTCCCGCGCTGCGGGGTTGGTTCTGATTTTTTTTTTTGTAATTATTTATCGATTAAAACGTAGATCAACTAACAACGTTCATAAAAAATAAAAATAAGCACAAAAACATTTTATATTTGACATGACCAATGAAACGTAAAGTAACTCGAATTTATACCGTCTAATTAAAACGTATAATATTTGACCCGAATTGTTTTCGAAATTTTCTTACGTTAAAACGTATACCAACTAAAAACGTCCATAAAATAAACATGAAAATACATTATATTTGACATGACTCATTTTCGAATCAAATTGCGTTAAAACGTGAACCAACTTAAATTTATACCGACATGTGCACAAACATCAAAACGTAGATCCATTGAAGACATCCATAAAAATAAGCACGAAAACATATTCTATTTGACATGACTCATGAAACGTAAAGTAACTCGAATTTATACCGTCTAATGAAACCTTTATATTTGACCCGACTCATTTCCGAACACAATTTACATCAAAATGCAAACCAACTGAGAACGCCCATACAAATAAGCACAAAAATGTATTATATTTGACATTGAGTCATTTTCGGAAAAAAAAAGAATACGTCAAACGTAAACCAACTTGAATTTATACCGACACGTACACAAAAAGTAAGCACGTAAAATTCAAGGAGGTCAAAATATCATTTTATAAAAGTTTTAGTGTGATGGGCTGCTCCAGGTGTTTGCGGTTGAGGATCCATAGTTCTGGTTCTTTTCGTGGTGTGAACCTTGTTACTTTTGCCGGGCGTGTCTCCTCTGTCACCATGACCTCTTTTTGGCCTAGATTATCGCTACCCCAGTCTTGGTTGGAAAACCGATTGCGGAATGGGGCGTGGACATAATCATGCTGAAATCTCCTTGAGATTCTCTTCCCAATAAAGCGTCGTGTCGAGAGTTTGCTGGAAACATCATGAAGTTGACTTCTTCGGTTCGTGAATGTTTTCCGTAACAGGGAACGAGATCTGACCCAAGGGAAAGACCGCCTCATTGCAGAATCCCGTGAGTGGGTAATCCACTGGTTCGAGGCGCGCTTTGTCTTCAGGGTCGAATTGATTTATTGTTTGTAAATGGTATATGACGGCTCCCTGGGTTAATGAAGACGTAATCAATTCGGTAATGACCTATTACGCCAGTGATGACGAGGGGACGCCTGTCACGTGGTTCGCCACGCACCACCGGGAAGGCGAATTATCGTTCGCTCCAACTGTCGCTTTGCTGATGTTGACACTTGTTTCTGTTTTCTTTGTTCTTCTTGGGTCCGCCCTGTATCATATGTGTGTCGAGCTGACGAATTTTATTGTTGCTTGAGCCTTCGTCCTTGCACTCTATTTGGCGTGTTTCCTTTCAGACATTTAGCAGCAAGTGCGTGAGCTTTCCACTATTCAGGGCTTTCTAGAATTTTGTTCGCAAACTGATGTAGTTGTCGGTTGGATGACCCATATCCTTGTGATATTCACAGTATAGGTTAGGGTCTTGGCCTTTCTTGTTACGTGTTAACTGCGCAGGCTTGAATTGATGGTTCACCGTGCTCAGAATCTCTATTGGAGTTTTCGTGAGAGGAGTCCAATTATTTTCTCTACTTTCCTGCTTTAATGTGTTTCGATAACTGAGTCTGGAGATCGTAACGTGCACATCATCTGGTAAGTGAGCATCATAGCTGTTGGGTTAGGTGCACTTCCAGGTAGAGTTCTTACCTTTTTTGCCTCGTCGACCTTGTTCTTGGTAGTTGTTGCTACTTTATTGATGACTTTTCCTACCAGTCAGGTGCCACTCAGTTTGTGCGAAAACCTTGGTGCTGACACAACCTTATCCCACTCTTTTGGCATACCATCCCTGCCTGAAATGGTTCTGATGAGGTCATCACATCGTACTATTTTGATAAAGTGCACGCACATCAAATCCTCACTCACATTGCCGATCTCGAGGCACTCCTTGTTATATCTTATGATGAAGTCTTCAATTCCTTTATTCTCTCTGCGCCATATGTTTATGACGTCAATAGAATCTCTAACATGACGCCTTGGCTGGCTGAAATGTTGCAAAAAATTTGCATGTAGGTCCGTGAATGACTTTATCTTGCCGGTAGCCAAGCTGTCGAACCATGCGCGTGTTACGCCTGTGAGACTTTGGACGAAAAGATGACACCACATAGGATGTGTCCAACAACCGACGACCCTAGCGCTGGTGAACAGCCGGATATGACCATCTGGATCAGATGAACTGCTAAACTTTCCAACATTGGGCTGGAGTTTTGCCTTTTCTAGTAGGGCTAAGGCGATGTTTTAAATGAACTTAGATTCTTCTGCGGCTGTCGTCGGCATGTAGACTAGGTTGTAGTCGTCTTCCGCAGCTAGGTTGTACACCGCTCGGGGGCATGGTTTGTGATATCCCACATCGGTTGTGAAGGGGAACTAAGGCTTCCTTAAAAGGGGCTGGATACCTTCACCATCATGACGCGTTTTTAAAACCGTGAGGGGCAGACGCTGAGGGCGTGCTGGCTGCCAAAGCGGACAATATCATGGTGCGGTTACGCTGGGCTGTTACAGATGGTATCAGAGCTAGGGCCGGACCGGTGGTGCCAGGTCCCGCGAGGACGCTGGACCCCTTAAGGGGGGTGGACTGTGATATCCCACATCGGTTGTGAAGGGGAACTAAGGCTTCCTTATAAGGGGCTGGATACCTTCACCATCATGACGCGTTTTTAAAACCGTGAGGGGCAGACGCTGAGGGCGTGCTGGCTGCCAAAGCGGACAATATCATGGTGCGGTTACGCTGGGCTGTTACATGGTTTGTACCCCACGTGGTTCTCTTGTATTCGGTTGAATACACTTGAGTTATCCCCCTCTTGGTATGTAGGATCGGACTCCCCCGTCTGTGTATCCCACTCGTTGAGGATGGTATGGTGGGGACCTAGGCGATCATGGACCGGAGTTCTCTTGCGTAGGTGTTCATACTGAGCGACATTATGTCTGCCTGTGTCGGTTCGTGTATCACCCGTAGTGCTAACATTGTTGTAGAGTCATGATGATGGTGTTTATTTCCGCCTGCTCAGCCGGTTGTTACCTGGGATGGTGCACGGTCGCGTGGCGGAGAGTTATAATCCAGGATTCTTGGAGCTGGTTACTGATGTGTGCAAAATGAAACATATCAATTACATCAATGGTGGCATAAAACTAACCCTTTTTTAGTACTAATGTTGGAAAAAGTGTGCTTTTGTCTTCCTTTTGTATTTTCAGGATTAAATGAGCTCAAATTAACAAAAGAAGCAAAAAGGTAGCTAAATCTAACATAAATACAAGAAAAGGAACAAACGTGGCATGCCCGACCTCCCCAAAAGCATCTTCCCAAGCAAAACAAGAGAACAGAAGGCTGAACACGCCCCGTGCTCAGTGAACACGGGGGCGTGCCCAAGTGTCAGCATAAAAGACAAAGTTGTAGAAGCTTCCATCGCCCACCACGGGGCCGTGCTCAGCGGACAGGGGGCCGTGGTCAACTATAAGATTCGCAGAATCCAGGCAAATCTTGATAGTACAGATATGCTTCTGCACACGGGGTCGTGCCCAGCGGACACGGGGGCGTGGTCAACTAATGCAGACAAACTGCAATTAATGAAGACAGAGAAGATGATGGACACGGGGCCGTGCCCACTGGACACGGGGCCGTGCCCGAGCTGCTGTTCAGGCTATAAATAGGGGTGCTTGGCTCATTTGCAAACCATCCCTTGGCACACCACCTCTCTCACACTTCACCTACCACCCACCACCATCACAACACCATCATCCACCACCATCATCCATTGTCCATCATAGAGTGTGTGAGTCGTCTCGGGATCCAAGATTGATCGTAAGAGTTCTTGACAATCAAAGGCCATGTTTGCCTAAGTCTCTTACATCACTTGGTGAAGACAAGTGTCTAGTGTAATACTTTTTATTTTTAATCTTTTCGCACTTTTTACTTGGTTATGTATTAATGACTTTCATAACTAGTTTCTTATGTTGAAGGTGATTCTTCCTTATCGTTTGTCCGTGGTGTCTTGGCATTATTTTACTATCTATATAAAATAAAAGATTTTCACCATTCATATCTCCACGGTCTATATGGAGGTATGTTGGCTATCTGGTCGGGGGTTAAGGGAACGGTTTGGTAAGAGTCTTGCCTTGTTCAGTGTATAGATCCTGCAAGGACCTGGGTCAAATTTAGTAGGACCTCCTTCAATACCCACCGGTATTGGATGGCGGGGGTCCAAACTCTTTGATCCCCTCATATGTAAGCTACTATTAATACTTTAACCCGGCTACTTAGGACTGTATCCCTGCTGACTCAGACTACTTAGCCGAGGGTAACGTCACCTTCAAAAGAGGGGCCTACCATAATATGCATTAATAACTTAATTAATTATCTTTCAATAATCCGACCCTTTAGGATTGTATCCTTGCTGACTCAAACTACTGGGTTGAGGGTAACGTCACCTTCAAAAGAGGGGCCTTCTACAATAACTAAGATAATCTCTTAAAAAGTGCAAAAGTGCGGAAATAATCAAAGGTTACACTAAACACGAGTCGAAGCCAAGTGATTCATCTTGTCTATCTGTTTTTACTTTTACTTTTATTTTTCAGCATTTTAGTTAGTTTTTATTTTTCTAGTTTAAAACCTTTTTCTAAACTTTTGACTTGATTAGACGTTGAGGATAAATCGGTACTAAAAGCTCTTGTGTCCTTGGACGACCTCGGTATCTTGCCAACACTATACTACGCTCACGATGGGTGCACTTGCCCATATGTGTGTTTAGTGTTAGTAAATATCGTGTTTTATAAATTTAAAACTTGGCTAAAAAGTGTTAAAAAGGGCTTAATATATACATTAAAAACTAATAACACACACGCACATCAAGTTTTTGGCGCCGTTGCCGGGGACACAAGGATTTTAAGAAAGTTAGGAATCAACGGCCTAATCGTTTTTCTTATTTTTCTATTTTTTTTAAGATTTTTCTTAGTTTTTCAGTTTCTGCAGAACTCAGCACGGGCCGTGCCTGGTCGGACACGGGCCGTGCCCAATATTGTCACTGGCAGTTTTTATTTTCCGAGTTACAGAGAGCTGAGCACGGGGCCGTGTCGGTGCAACACGGGGCCGTGTCCAATTCCCCAGTAACAGGGATCCGGAAATCAATCACTGTATCCCCGACCACGGGCCGTGTTCGCTGAGCACGGGGCCGTGGTGAACCTTCTGACCAACGTTCTTTTCTATTTTTATTGCAGGACTTGGAACCCAGGCGCCACATGTGAACTTCCTACGTAGTGTATGAGCTCCAGTTCTAGTAGAGACATAAAAGAACCTCTAGAAGAACCCGAACGCTTTCTCAGAAAAAGACTTAAAGCTAAAAACCAAGAGAAAGTTTCGGGGGATCCACTTCCAATGGCGGACCAACGTACCCTCATGGATTACCTATGACCCACTGTAGGTAATCTCGGCGCCGCTATCAATGCACCGAATGTCGAAGCCAATAACTTCGAACTTCGGCTACATTTGATACAAATGCTTCAAAACTCCGCAACCTTCCATGGGCTTGAGGACGAGGATCCCCATCTACATATTACCAATTTCTTAGAAATATGTGATACCTTTCGGATCAATGGAGCATCAAACAACGCCATCTGCCTTCCCGATGTTTCCATTTTCACTAAAAGACCGAGCTAAGGCTTGGCTTAATACCCTCCCAGTTGGCTCGGTAAACACCTTGGATGAACTAGCCCAAAAGTTTCTATATAAGTATTTCCCTCCTGCTAAAATGGCTAAATTAATGACTGAAATTAATACATATTCACAAGAAGATGGGGAATCCTTATATGAAACTTGGGAAAGGTTCAAGGAGCTACTAAGAAAGTGTCCTCATCATGGTCTTGCGGTATGGCAACAAGTATCCACTTTCTACAATGGGTTGTTGCCACACACAAGACAAACACTTGATTCTAGCTCCGGGGGACTTTTAGGTAATCGTCGCCCAAATGAAATATATAATCAAATTGAGGAAATTGCTCAAACCAATTTTCAATGGCACACTCCCCAAGGCCATAAATCTATTGCCCCGGGCGCCCATAAGGTTGATGAAAGCACTTCTTTACAAGCCCAAATCGAGGCCCTTTCTTCAAAAATCAAAAAGTTAGAAATGACAAAAACGGTCTCGGTTATGGCTTGTGAAGGGTGTGGTGGGCCACATGAAAATTGGAGTTGTATGAAAGAATTAGATGATCAAACGGAAACGGTGAACTACATTGATAACAGACCTAGGCCGTCGGGTCCTCCAACGGGTACCTACAACCAAGGATGGCGTAACCACCCAAACCTTGGTTGGAGAGATCCCGGTAATAGTAGTAACCAACAAAACCAACGAACTAACTTTCAACAACCACAAAATTTTTCTCAACAACAAGGTGGACGAGAAAGGCTTGAAGATACTGTATCTCGCCTCATCTCCGACACCGAAAAGAAAAACTCGGATCGATTTCAGCAATTGGAATCGAATTTTAGAAATCAACAAGCTAGCATTCAAAACATTGAAAAACAATTAAATCAAATAGCTCAAAATTTCTCCGAGAGACCACAAGGCGCGTTACCGAGTAATACCGAGACCAACCCAAAGGCGCAAGTACATCTCATAACATTGAGAAACCGTACCGTGGGTCCCGAAGAGGCTCCACTCCCACAAACTGAAAGAAGCCAATCTAGCCAAACCACAACTCCACCCGCGCCCCAACAAGAAAAGGCTTCTCCACCAGTTCAAGAGCCTACTAAGACGCCTCCTGTTCCATACCCCGGTCGGTTAATTCGTCAAAAGACCGATGAGCAATTCGCAAAGTTCGAAAATTTACTAAAACAATTGCATGTTAATATTCCATTTATCGAAGTCCTAACTCAAATGCCTAAATATTCAAAATTTATGAGGGACTTCCTCACCCATAAAAGGAAAATCGAATCATTGCAATTAGTTAACTTAGGTGAAGAATGCTCAGCCTTACTACTCAACAAACTCCCGCAAAAGAAGCTTGACCCTGGAAGCTTCACAATTCCTTGCTCGATTGGGAAATCCCCCATTCGTAATGCACTAGCCGATCTCGGGGAAAGCATCAACCTCGTGCCCTCATCAATGTTCAATCGACTCGGCTTAGGAAAAACAAGTCCTACAAAAATAAGCATACAACTCGCCGATAGATCCGTCAAATATCCACAAGGTGTCGCTGAAAATCTATTGGTCAAGGTCGGCGAATTTGTCTTTCCGGCCGACTTTGTCATACTAGATATGGAGGAAGATACCGAAGTACCACTCATCCTAGGAAGGCCATTCCTAGCTACGGCCCAAGCAGTGGTAGATATGAATGATGGAACACTAACATTAAGGGTTGGGGACGAGGAAGTAAAGTTTGGAGTCGGAAAAAGAGTAGAAGACGAAGACCCGGTCAACTACATGAAGGTCATTGACTCAAGCTTGGATGATGCTCTCCGACGGTGTAGCATGGGATGCAAAACATCCCACTTGGGTAACATATGACCAGGCTTTGGGTCTAGCCAAGGACCCTTATAAACGTGGCGCACCACGGAGGCATTCCGCGGAACTATCCTTAGTTTAGTTTAGATTAATTTTTATTTTTTCTAGTTTAGTTTTAATTTTCAGGAATAAAACACACTCGGGATGGTGAAGGATAACAAGGGAAACTTGGACCAGTACCCCATGCATGAAAACAGGGCCATCCGACGAATTTTCTTCATTACAGCAGGTTCAGCACGGGTCGTGCCCGCCCAACACGGCCTCGTGCTGCACAGTCTGCAGAAAATACCCAGTTCAGGTAAACTGGACACGGGCAGTGTTCGCCCAACACGCCCCCGTGTCCAGGCTTCTGTTTCTTTTGTTCAACTTTTTGTTACTGGCACCTGAACACGGGGCCGTGCCCGGACACCACAGGGCCGTGTCCAGACGCCCAGTAACATAAAATTTTGTTTTTTCACACCTTTTACACATTCGATCAACCTAAAAACTTATTTTTGGGACACATTGAGGACAATGTGTAATTTAAGTGTGGGGGGGATGCTAAAACTTTGAATCTTGCAAGTCCTAATTACAAGCCTTACACAAAACTCTATTGGAACCGCTAATCACCCCAAATTTTTTTCAAAAATTTTCATTTTTTTTACTTGTCTAGGTTTAACTTGGGAATTTCAAATTCTAAAAAGGTTATATTTTTTTACAAATTTACAACCGATAGCGTCGTGATAAAAAGAACCAACATAAGAAAATTATGAAAAGGCATGACAAGCTTAGTTAAAATTTAATTATATATACTTGATCACATAAAAACCCATTCCCACAAAAGTGAGTTTTGAGCCTTTATTGAGCATACAAATACATATCTTTAAACTAAATGCTCATTTTTCGTTTCTTGTGTGAATAGCCGCTTGGTTCTTACAACTCTAGAACTTGCCACGACGATACATTCCCGGTCCTTACCAACTTAAACCCGAGTAAGTAAATGATGAAGGCATTAGGACTAACCCTTTTTATTTCTACACCATTATTTTTCTTTTTTTTTACCACCTACCCAAAATCCCCCTAGTTAACCCCTTTGAGCCTAAACATTTTCATTTCTTAACCCAAACCAAACACCCTTTCACCCACCAAAACCTTTTTATTTTTAACCCTTTGTTTTAGTGACAAGCTCGGTTTTTAGTATGACTTTCAAAAAAAAATGTTGATGATGAAGCAAAAGAAATAAACAACCAAGTTCATCAAAAATAACTTTGTTTGAATTATGGCTTCATCAAAATAAAAATTGCCAAAAGTCTTACGAAAACAGATGCTTTTTACGCTTTTCGCCCTTTTTCTACTAACAACTAACCCAACTACCTACCTTTAACCCAAGCCTAACCCTTCACCCAAAAGTCCTCTTGATATTTACAAAGGTATATAGTTAAAAAGGAGGAGGATTGATTGCTTGGCAAGCCTATGGTAGGAGTAAGTTTCATGCCGCTCTCGAGTGATTCACTAAAATACAACTTCGGCCGAGTGTTGAGTGATCCCCCATGAGGTATGTGAACTAGTATATAAATAGAATTTTAAAGAGGCATGTTATGCCCTAATAAGTAATTTATCTTATGAAAAGTTTTAAATAAATCATGACGAATAGGATTGTAAATAAATAAAAATATACCTAATAAAGAATCTTGGAAATCCCGACACTCTATGACAAGCCCAAAAACCTTCTCTTCTACCCATTCCATTTGGGAGTGTAAAGCCACATTATAAAGAGTTTTGCTTGAGGACAAGCAAAGATTCAAGTATGGGGGTATTTGATGTGTACAAAATGCAACATATAAATTACATCAATTGTGGCATAAAACTAACCCTTTTTAGTACTAATGTTGGAAAAAGTGTGCTTTTGTCTTCCTTTTGTATTTTCAGGATTAAATGAGCTCAAATTAACAAAAGAAGCAAAAAGGCAGCTAAATCTAACATAAATACAAGAAAAGGAACAAACGTGGCATGCCCGACCTCCCCGAAAGCATCTTCCCAAGCAAAACAAGAGAACAAAATCCTGAACACGCCCCGTGATCAGTGAACACGGGGGCGTGCCCAAGTGTCAGCATAAAAGACAAAGTTGTAGAAGCTTCCATCGCCCACCACGGGGTCGTGCTCAGCGGACACAGGGCCGTGGTCAACTATAAGATTCGCAGAATCCAGGCAAATCTTGATAGTACAGATATGCTTCTGCACACGGGGTCGTGCCGAGCGGACACGGGGGCGTGGTCAACTAATGCAGACAAACTGCAATTAATGAAGACAGAGAAGAGGATGGACACGGGACCGTGCCCACTGGACACGGGGCCGTGCCCGAGCTGCTGTTCAGGCTATAAATAGGGGTGCTTGGCTCATTTGCAAACCATCCCTTGGCACACCACCTCTCTCACACTTCACCCACCACCCACCACCATCACAACACTATCATCCATTGTCCATCATAGAGTGTGTGAGTCGTCTCGGGATCCAGGATTGATCGTAAGAGTTCTTGACAATCAAAGGCCATGTTTGCCTAAGTCTCTTACATCACTTGGTGAAGACAAGTGTCTAGTGTAATACTTTTTATTTTTAATCTTTTTGCACTTTTTACTTGGTTATGTATTAATGACTTTTATAACTAGTTTCTTATGTTGAAGGTGATTCTTCCTTATCGTTTGTCCGTGGTGTCTTGGCATTATTTTACTCTCTATATAAAATAAAAGATTTTCACCATTCATATCTCCACGGTCTATATGGAGGTATGTTGGCTACCTGGTCGGGGGTTAAGGGAACGGTTTGGTAAGAGTCTTGCCTTGTTCAGTGTATAGATCCTGCAAGGACCTGGGTCAAATTTAGTAGGACCTCCTTCAATACCCACCGGTATTGGATGGCGGGGGTCCAAACTCTTTGATCCCCTCATATGTAAGCTACTATTAATACTTTAACCCGGCTACTTAGGACTGTATCCCTGCTGACTCAAACTACTTAGCCGAGGGTAACGTCACCTTCAAAAGAGGGGCCTACCATAATATGCATTAATAACTTAATTAATTATCTTTCAATAATCCGACCCTTTAGGATTGTATCCTTGCTGACTCAAACTATTGGGTTGAGGGTAACATCACCTTCAAAAGAGGGGCCTACTACAATAACTAAGATAATCTCTTAAAAAGTGCAAAAGTGCGGAAATAATCAAAGGTTACACTAAACACGAGTCGGAGCCAAGTGATTCATCTTGTCTATCTGTTTTTACTTTTACTTTTATTTTTCAGCATTTTAGTTAGTTTTTATTTTTCTAGTTTAAAACCTTTTTCTAAACTTTTGATTTGATTATACGTTGAGGATAAACCGGTACTAAAAGCTCTTGTGTCCTTGGACGACCTCGGTATCTTGCCAACACTATACTACGCTCACGATGGGTGCATGTAACAACCCGCACTTTTGTGCGTTGTTACTACTCAATATACTCGTTACGCCTAGCACCAGAGATTCGGATCATAATGTAACTATATCGTATATATCGCTATTCGAAGGATAATCGCATATTTTAGAAATACAAAATCACAATGCTACACTAATATCACACTAACACTCACGGAGGCAGTGAGTGAGGACCTATTCTACCCTCCTCAGTGGCCGTGATGTGTCAAACGTAAACGATTAACGCTAACAAAGACTCTCGGGTGAGTGCTATAACTCCAGTCGTCGTGACGATGATGACAATACGAGCGAATGGTACCCCGTCAGTCCTTGTGGCACAACTCGCAATAACGATCACGATAACATCGAGAGAGGACCTATACTACCCTCCTTGATGGTCGTGAAACGTCGCTTATAATCGCATACTCAAAACGAAGACCGATTGTTAATTATCGAAACTTTGGATTGGATACGTAAATACGACCCCTAGTGATATATATGTATATATAATAACAATATAATGATAATATAAATTAATTTTGGAAAGTACGTACTTCGAAAACTATCAAAACGATCGAAAACGGAGAAGTTCAACGCGTCAGGATAGCCATCCGGACGGATAGCAATCCGGACGGATAGCAATCCGGACGGATAGCAATCCGGACGGATGGGCAATCCGGACGGATGGGCAATCCGGGCCAGAACTCCCTTCTTCTCCCCTGTTGCCTATAAATACCATGTCACATCACTTGAACAGTGATGTGACAGCTCCCACTCGACCAAACACGCTCCAGGACCCTTTTCTCTCGATTCCTCGCGATTCCGGTAAGATTTCAACCTAGAAACTTGTACTTCTACAATCTACACTCAATTCTACACCATTCTATCTTTCAAAACTCAATTTCTAACCATGAAATCTACGGATTTGAGTTGTTTCAAGGTGATGTCACCAAGAGTTCTTATGAACTTTAAGTTGTGACCTTATCCCACCATAAACGACTCAGATCTGGGTGATTTCCACATGTTTTGGTAGCAAACCCCGCCTAAATCTAAGTATTTACCCAAGGAACTGTGCGATTTCGAGTTAACCATGAAGAACCCTCACGAACGGCCAGATCTGATGGAATGGGGTGATTCCCGGCCGTTAGAACGAGTCGGAATTGACGGAACTTCAAGTGTTAGTGCGAGATTACACTGTCCCGGTAACTCTACACGTATTCCTTCCGAAAAGCACTCAAAAACAGAATCTAGAACGCGAAATAGACGTATTTGCCCGCACGGATAGCATGTAATCCGCACGGATAACATGTAATCCGGGCGGATAACATGTAATCCGGGCGGATAACATGTAATCCGGGCGGATAACATGTCATCCGGGCGGATACATGTCATCCGGACGGATACATGTCATCCGGACGGATACATGTCATCCGGACGGATACATGTCATCCGGACGGAAACATGACAATCCGGACGGATCACCACTCATTTCAAACGAATGACCATCCGGCCGGATTGCCATCCGACCGGATAGTCGCTGGACCTTATCATTTCAACCGAATGGCCATCCGGCCGGATTGCCATCCGACCGAATGACCAATAGTCACCTGATTCGTTCATCGTCGTTTAACGCACTCTAAATCGATCAGGCTGAGTCAGACGCATTCTCAATCAATCAATCAAGCAGTACGTAGTTGCTGAATACGCACTGTGAGTATACTTGAACCCTTTTTAATCGAAATTTTGGGTGTAACATACGTTTTTAACAAATCGAACTTACCAATCGAATTATTCAATCAATCGAATTATCACTTGCGAATAACCGTTATGCATAGATATACGTGATGCTAGTTGCATATGTGCTAGGGCTTATACTCGCGACGTCCCACCATGACTAGTATAGTACTATTGCGCCCGACGGGGTCTAGTTTGCCATCGCATATTCGAGCATCGAGGACTTAGTTGGTAGTATCAGCTTTGTGAGTATATATGTCGTGTGTTACGTTTATGCATGTGGAAATTCGCTACACGTTTTATTCTATTATGCTACTTATCAAACCTGTATACTCGCCAATACTTTTGTATTGACAAATATTTTAACGTATGTTGCAGGTTAGATCGCAGACTATATCAAATCAAGCTAGGAAGTCTAGAAACTCAACTAAAACCTAGGTTGTCAGATTTTGTATTGTTCGAGAGGACAAGGAATCTGTGATACTTATGTGATTGTATTGTTTGTTAGTATGGGATAACGAATGTATTAAATATTATCGCAATATAGTTGTTATGGATTCTCTTGAGCAATCTGATTCGCCTAGTGTCGCGCCCCGATGATTCCGCCATCGGTTGGGGTGTGACAGATTGGTATCAGAGCCATAACTATAGGGAATTAGGCCAGACTCGACCTAGTCCGGGTCGACGTCTTAGAAATTGACCTAGTCTATAGTCTAAGTACTAACAGGCCGACTCATACAAACCCGGTGGGGTTTGTATTGGTGTTACTTGCTACTCTCGATCGAAATTGCTAAAAGTTACCACTTTGTGTGAACACCGTGTAATACAACTTCACACAAAGAAGCCTTTCCTAAGGCTGAAATACTACTTGGCCTTTCCTAAGGCGGACACAATGCACATGTTTTCGAAAATACTCGCATAATTAAACCGAGTGATCCAGTCGAGACCAGGCGTGAAAACCAAGAACTCTCGACGAGATCGCTCACTCAGCGCATTTTTCTAGCACGAGAACCTTTCATCGAGTTAGGAGTGACATCCACATCTCGACGAAAGTCTCCATTTCGAAATCTAGTGGAACTCACGAATTTATTCGAAGAGCATAACCACAATTAGGAACGAAACTATTAAGTCAGGGGTGAAACCCGTACCTTAATAAGCCATTCCACTCCCTATAAACTGGTTTTCAAAAAGCTCTCACCAAGGACTCGACTATCACAATAACTCGAGCCATGCGAGGACTAGGAAGACGAATGCCATGAGCTGCATCCCAGTGGAAGCATGGAGTCTTCTAAGTCAACGCGCGTGCACGAGCTTGTTGAGTATAGTTGGGCTACTTGGGTTAGTCGACGCCTAAACACCCAAGGCACTCTATCGTACGAACAGCCAATTTTACAAATGGCTGGAACTTAATTACATTTTGAAACTTTACGCGTTATCGATTTCCCGATTTAACGATTTTCACTCCCTGCTTTATAAACGCACAATTCGCACAGCCATCGCAATCTAAAACGAAACCCGAATGTTCGCAACAAAACAAATGCATAATCTATCGCATTCGCTATCGCTTTCTCACCTCAACGCGTCCTCGCTTATTCCAAGTCGACCTGTATGTGTATGATTACAAATTACAACTATATAAATACATATAGGTACGTATAAACAACAAGTCATTGTGTGAGAACTTAGGAATTTCGTGTTTCCTATGTGGCTCCTATGTGATTCATAACTACTACTATACTATCGCATCAAGTTTTGAATGCGCTTAATCGCATCGCAAAACTCAAAAATCATTATGATCGAATCTTACTCCAAGTCTCTTTCTGTCTAGATGCCTTCCGACAACTCTACTTCGAGAATGTTAGCAAAGAGACGAGCCAAACGAAGGGGCGAAAAGAGGATTGCTTCGATTGTGACCAGGGAAGTGGTCAAAGTCATTCCTCAGATCGTCACACGAGTGCACTCTCGTATTAACTCTCAGACTTCGGAAGACGTTAAGACAGAAGAGCCGCAATATACATTTCTTTACAAACACTTCAAAGCCTGTGACCCGATGGAATTCACAGGTGAAGGAGGTGTGACTCAACTACTCCAGTGGTTCGATTCTATCGAAGTTACCCTTCGTCAAAGTGGGTGTCCCGATAGTTTCCGTACTACTTGCGCTACCGGAGTATTCCAATCGCGAGCACTCGACTGGTGGACCGCCGAACGTAACAAACGTGGGATCTCTGCAGCTTACGCTCTCTCCTGGGATGAGCTGAAAGAGCTTATGAAGAAAGAGTACTGCCCTCCCCACGCAGTCCAGAAGTTAGAAAACGAATTTTGGGAAATCAAGCAAACCGAAGGTGACAATGCTGGCTACACCACAAGGTTCAAACAGCTAAGCATAATCTACCTAGGTCAAGTCAACACCTCAGAAAAGGCCATCGCGAAATACATTCGTGGCTTGCCTGAGTGTGTGGGAGATTTTTTCGAAGCTGCAAGACCAGCTACCATCGAAGAAACCTACCGCTTAGCCGCAGAAATCAACAACAAACGACTCATGGAAGGGTTATTCTCAAGGAACCCTGTCAAGCAAGCTCATCAAGCAATCGCCATTAATCCTTCAGGCGAACATGTTGACGAGTCTTCTAATGAATCTACTGACGAATCTTCTGACAAATCTGCTGGCGATTCTTCCAACGAATCTGCTAACGATTCTTCGGACGAATCAGCTGCCGATTCTTCTGACAAATCTGCCGACGGATCTTCCGACAAATCAGCCAAAGACTCTGCAAGTGGGTCTTCAGGAGAATCCTCCAACGACGACATCTCTTCGCAAGACACCGACAAACCCAGCCGCAAACGAAAGACTTCAAGCCCGAGCTCATCAACAACCGAACTGCTGCAACCGAAACCTCTTCAAACAGTTCCGATGTTTCCAAAACGAGCCTACACTGGAGCTCATCCCCAGTGTTACTCGTGCACCTATCATCATCCAGTTGGGACTGACTGTCGCTATTGCAGTAACTGTAACCGTTACGGTCACTTCACCCGCAACTGCCGCATCGAACCGTGAACTTGAGCATCAGACATCTAGCAAGCGTAGGATAAGGTTGTAATGATACAATTTTCGACGTTATTTCTAAGTTTTGAACCCACTCTATTACTCGATGTTGCCACTATGCGAAACATTAACTCTCGTCTTCGTTTTCTCTATCATGCTCTAGTCGTCGCACTTAGACTAGAATCACGCACATACTATATACTATATCACGAAATAATGTGTTCTACCCTCACTACACTCTTAGAATGAGGTACGATAAACGTGCAAGGAACGATTAATCACGGGTGCACACGGGATTATTTGGGTCAGTGCACGGAGATCGTAGTAAATTCTAAGGTGCCATAAGCGTTTCGACGAAGTATGACACCAAATCACGGGATCTAAGTAGTAGGGGTCAAGCAAGGTGTGCTTTATCATACTACCAAAGTTCCATGAAGAAAGTGCCACGTGGAGTTGAACGTTATTAGACCTATTATACTATTGTGATTATTTTCAACACACTACACTCAATCGCAAGGCGTAACAACTGAAATTGCATCATCGCAAGACTTGTCGTAAGTCTGCAAACGCAATGCAATCACCTCATCGATGGACTCTTGGGAGTCTACCTCGCAGGACAATTGCATCAACGCAAGATTGGTCGTAAGTCTGTTGCAACAATCTCATCAAGTACATAGACGCTCACGATATTGTTGAGTGAGGACCTATTCTACCCTCCTCGATAGCCGTGATGCGTCGCAACGTAACGTAAAGCTTATTCGAAACAAAACTCGACTAACCGCAATCATTTATCATGTGTAACTCGCAATCTCTATCGTTTATTATGTGAATCTATATCGTTTGCTGTGTATCAATCTATCGCTATACCGTTAGCTGTGATATTCGTGATTAAGTTAGCACACATGACCTCGCTTCACGAGGTGAAGCTCATATGATTAAGGCAAGGTGTTTTAGTCATATCAGCGACCTTTCGTGGAAAAGGGCCATGTGGGGTCTAATGTTAGTCAAACTCTGTGGTGTTAATCAATCAAAGTCGAACCGCATACCTTCGTTGCTTGCAACGCAACAACTGCCGCTTATCGTAATTCGATTCTCATCGCCATCATTACTAGTGTTGTGTTTGTAATATTCGTTTAATCACCTAATCGCTTATCGCATATCGTGTATAGTCTACCGCTATTCGCGTACCGCTTATCGCTCGCTTGGTGTTCATTGCAGTCTATGTGGTATTAGTACACATGACACCGCTTCACGAGGCAAAACTAACCTGGTTAAGCATGGTGTTTTGCCATGTTAGCAAACTCTCGTGGAAACGTGCCATGTGGGTTTAATGTGGAATTTAATCGAAAACGCGCTATTTGCTCCTCGCTTATCAACTCGCCGGATTAATCTATTCGATTCTATCTTATGCTTGGTCCGACTTACTATCGATTGGGCCAAGTAAACGCAAATCTAAACGTGTCATATCGGCACACCTGACACCGCCTCAAGAAACAGAAGTAATATGGGCAAAGCATGGTGGATACGCCGCTGGTACTTCCTATATATAAGTGATTTAAACATATTAACAAAACTTTCGTGGGAAAGTGCCAAGTGGGGCTCGATGATTAACTACCTTTTGTACTGATTAAAACGTCTTTTTACAAAATTTTTAATTTAAAACCGGTGGACAAGTGAAATTTTCTCACGACGTGGAGTTAACATTGAATCAGCTTAACTCCATGTCCAAGAAAAGTTTCATAGCCCAGTTTTCCTTAAACTTTTACAACGCCAAAACAAAACCCTTCTTAAGACATTGGTTCGACATCGAGTTCAGCTTGAACCCATGTCATAGGAGAGTTTTCGTAACCCTTGTTTTCATCTTCGAACTCCTTAAAATGTTTAGAAACTTAAACTTCCTTGCAACATCGGTTAACATCGACTCTGTTGACCTCACGTTAAAAGGAAAATTTTCAAAGATTTTCATCCTAAATTCCTTTTAAATATCTAAAACGAATGTTTCTTGTAACGTTGGTTAACGATCGACTCAGTTAATTCAACGTCATGAGAAACCTTTTCAAGCCCTTTAAAATTGCAATCGCATCGAACTAACGAATTCTACGCAAGACAAGGTACTTCAGAACGCCAACTCGTGGGATATTACTTTCGTCTTTACGTCACTTTCCCCGCTATCGCAATCGATCTCTCTTATTCGAAGCGCTCTTGTTTGTCAACTCTCGGCCAAATCACTCGCTGTAGCGCTACTCATACAAGATCAACTCTCAGAAGTCTACCTATTGGATTAATTTCGGGACGAAATTTCCTAAAGTAGGGGAGACTGTAACAACCCGCACTTTTGTGCGTTGTTACTACTCAATATACTCGTTACGCCTAGCACCAGAGATTCGGATCATAATGTAACTATATCGTATATATCGCTATTCGAAGGATAATCGCATATTTTCGAAATACAAAATCACAATGCTACACTAATATCACACTAACACTCACGGAGGCAGTGAGTGAGGACCTATTCTACCCTCCTCAGTGGCCGTGATGTGTCAAACGTAAACGATTAACGCTAACAAAGACTCTCGGGTGAGTGCTATAACTCCAGTCGTCGTGACGATGATGACAATACGAGCGAATGGTACCCCGTCAGTCCTTATGGCATAACTCGCAATAACGATCACGATAACGTCGAGAGAGGACCTATACTACCCTCCTTGATGGCCGTGAAACGTCGCTTATAATCGCATACTCAAAACGAAGACCGATTGTTAATTATCGAAACTTTGGATTGGATACGTAAATACGACCCCTAGTGATATATATGTATATATAATAACAATATAATGATAATATAAATTAATTTTGGAAAGTACATACTTCGAAAACTATCAAAACGATCGAAAACGGAGAAGTTCAACGCGTCAGGATAGCCATCCGGACGGATAGCCATCCGGACGGATAGCCATCCGGACGGATAGCAATCCGGACGGATAGCAATCCGGACGGATAGCAATCCGGACGGATGGGCAATCCGGGCCAGAACTCCCTTCTTCTCCCCTGTTGCCTATAAATACCATGTCACATCACTTGAACAGTGATGTGACAGCTCCCACTCGACCAAACACGCTCCAGGACCCTTTTCTCTCGATTCCTCGTGATTCCGGTAAGATTTCAACCTAGAAACTTGTACTTCTACAATCTACACTCAATTCTACACCATTCTATCTTTCAAAACTCAATTTCTAACCATGAAATCTACGGATTTGAGTTGTTTCAAGGTGATGTCACCAAGAGTTCTTATGAACTTTAAGTTGTGACCTTATCCCACCATAAACGACTCAGATCTGGGTGATTTCCACATGTTTTGGTAGCAAACCCCGCCTAAATCTAAGTATTTACCCAAGGAACTGTGCGATTTCGAGTTAACCATGAAGAACCCTCACGAACGGCCAGATCTGATGGAACGGGGTGATTCCCGACCGTTAGAGCGGGTCGGAATTGACGGAACTTCAAGTGTTAGTGCGAGATTACACTGTCCCGGTAACTCTACACGTATTCCTTCCGAAAAGCACTCAGAAACAGAATCTAGAACGCGAAATAGACGTATTTGTCCGCACGGATAGCATGTAATCCGCACGGATACCATGTAATCCGGGCGGATAACATGTCATCCGGACGGATACATGTCATCCGGACGGATACATGTCATCCGGACGGAAACATGACAATCCGGACGGATCACCACTCATTTCAAACGAATGACCATCCGGCCGGATTGCCATCCGACCGGATAGTCGCTGGACCTTATCATTTCAACCGAATGGCCATCCGGCCGGATTGCCATCCGACCGAATGACCAATAGTCACCTGATTCGTTCATCGTCATTTAACTCACTCTAAATCGATCAGGCTGAGTCAGACGCATTCTAAATCAATCAATCAAGCAGTACGTAGTTGCTGAATACGCACTGTGAGTATACTTGAACCCTTTTTAATCGAAATTTTGGGTGTAACATACGTTTTTAACAAATCGAACTTATCAATCGAATTATTCAATCAATCGAATTATCACTTGCGAATAACCGTTATGCATAGATGTACGTGATGCTAGTTGCATATGTGCTAGGACTTATACTCGCGACGTCCCACCATGACTAGTATAGTACTATTGCGCCCGACGGGGTCTAGTTTGCCATCGCATATTCGAGCATCGAGGACTTAGTTGGTAGTATCAGCTTTGTGAGTATATATGTCGTGTGTTACGTTTATGCATGTGGAAATTCGCTACACGTTTTATTCTATTATGCTACTTATCAAACCTGTATACTCGCCAATACTTTTGTATTGACAAATATTTTAACGTATGTTGCAGGTTAGATCGCAGACTATATCAAATCAAGCTAGGAAGTCTAGAAACTCAACTAAAACCTAGGTTGTCGGATTTTGTATTGTTCGAGAGGACAAGGAATCTGTGATACCTATGTGATTGTATTGTTTGTTAGTATGGGATAACGAATGTATTAAATATTATCGCAATATAGTTGTTATGGATTCTCTTGAGCAATCTGATTCGCCTAGTGCCGCGCCCCGATGAATCCGCCATCGGTTGGGGTGTGACAGTGCACTTGCCCATATGTGTGTTTAGTGTTAGTAAATATCGTGTTTTATAAATTTAAAACTTGGCTAAAAAGTGTTAAAAAGGGCTTAATATATACATTAAAAACTAATAACACTCACGCACATCAGTTACCCAAACGGTTGTTGCGTGGTAGTTTACGCTTGTGATTGTAGTTGCGCGTAAACCACGTATAGTGCAGTCATCGACTTCGTGTACCAGGAGGCGAGAGTTTTCCCCTCTGGAAGTAACGAAACCAGTTTAGTGGTTGGACACGCATTTTGGGTTGTTGGGGTAGTGTGCTGATTGGGGCGCGCAGCACTATCGTGGGTGTGTGTGATCCCAACCTAAGTGAAATTCCCTTCATTGTACTTGTCAACATGGAAGGTTTAGACGTGCGCGTTGTCGGCCCCCGCCGCATGCTGAGAGTGTGAACCGAAGGTTGTAAACGGGATACCCTGATCAGCCATGTGATCAACTCGGAAAAGAAAAGGATGATAAGTAGCAGAAAAAATCGGTGGGCGCCAATGAAGAAACACCAAGTCTAAAGGTTTATTGTCACACCCCGATATTTCCACGTATTACCGGTGGGCCCGGTGGGGAGTATCATGACGTAGTTGATATCATCATAGTCAAACAACACAATTTTAAATGCACTGCGGAAGCAAAAGATAGATTTATTTCAACTGAATAAAATTGTAATATTAAGTATCACAACGTAGTTGAAACAGATCCACAGGCGGATCAAATAAACAGAAAACGTAATTCAACAGACTCAAAGTGCATCCAAGCTTGCGAGACTTTTAATGATGCTAATGAGAGGCCAGCCTATTACGCGTAGTACCTGCACTTAACCTTTTTGGGAAAATAAGTCAGTTTACACTGGTAAATACAATTAACTGACTCATTTTGAAAATGTTTAGAAAATTGATTTGAATGCACGTGGCACAAAACTTTTTATAACTTGGGATAATTATTTATATATAAACTTGTAAAAGACTTACATGTTTGTTATGCGTTCAGTTGCCCGGTTTGTGCCGGGTTAAAGATTAATAGACACACCACATGGTATAGTCCCGCGGCGAGTTATTCTCGTAACCGGCGGTTATACCTTATTAATTTTAAATGCACTGACGGGTGTACGCCTACACCCGTGTGCTAAGGTCGTGGCCATTCCATGAATGATGCCAAGGATATCCGGGACATGGTCATTAACCTCCCAAAGGCGTTAAGCAAACAAAACCAAATTTTTAAACGGGTCATCTCGATAATATTTAACCACCAAACGATTAAAGTCGAATGCCTGACCAAGCGGTATTTTATATACCGTACCCCAAGCCCGTATAAGGGAAAATAAGTTAAAAGTATTTACCTGAGTAAAGTATAATCACAATCAGCAAGTGCAAATAGCTTTTACCGGGTCTCCTATTAAGAGTCCTAAGCACGACTAGGGATCTTAAGAAAGCTTGTTGCTGATCAGAGGAGCTCCAGAAATGAAGTTGTGAAGCTTGTAAATGTATGAACTCAAAGTTGCAACTAAAGGGCTCCTTATATATGCATTTTGATCACCTAGGATCATGCCAAAGAGGTCTACAATTGTTTCCAGATCAAGATAAGTGCCCCCTATGCATGTAAAACCATCGGCTCTGCCCCTGCAACTCGAAAACAAGCCTTCAAAGGCGGTGCAACAGGCTGGACTTGCACCTGTCAATGTTTTCTGCATCAGATGACCCTTCGCGTGACGTGTCACACCCCGATAACGTAAAACAACAAAACGTGGCGGAAACGTCGGGGAGTGTTGTAACAGAATTATTGTTTCACAACCATGGAATAAATAATTTCGTTTTATTTAATAAATGAACTCATGGTTTTAGTACAACCAGATAAGTACAACTATTATCTTTCAAGTTTTAAAGTCGCTAAGGCACGAGTCCATCCTAAGTGTAGCATCAGTCATCACAAAGCAGCACCTGAAACATGTGTAAAAATAGGTACGTCAGCATAAAAATGCCTGTGAGATACATAGGTTGTAATTGTAATTAGGATTCATGACTTATGAGTTTAAAGAAAATGTTTTAATAAGAGTAGTCATGATCCTTGAAAAAAGTTTTCTTTTATAAATCATTTATAAGAAATCAGATGGTATAAAATAATAACACATAGGAAATTAAATACGTAAGTGAAATGAGTTTGTACAAAGTATATTGTTTGAAAAACAATCTTTTGATAAAAAGGTTTATAGTATATATAAGAATATACTTTGGTTTTAAGAAAGTAATAATTTTCAGTAGTATATGAAAAGTATACTTTGGATTTATAAGTAATATATTGAACTATGTTTTGGTTTCATAAATAACATATCAAAATATGCTTTGGGTTTTATAATTAACATATCAAAATATGCTTTGGATTTGATAAATAACATATCAAAATATGTTTTGGTTTGTTACCAAAATATATATGTTGGTTTTGTACAATACCACACATGAGAGTATATCAAACTATACTTTTGGGAGTATATCAAAATATACAATAAAAGTGTGATTTAAGAATTCATTCAGACCTAGTGCATCAAACTACACCTTTGAGACTATAGGAATACCACAAAGGCAATCCCTATTTGGATGGAGAAACAAATTGGTTTCAGACATTCCATGACTACAGGAATGGGGTGTCTAGTCCTATAGCGCTATATCATACTACCAACCGGTCCGGTGAACAAAATAAGTACTATTCCAAACATTTATTTCATAATATTTGAAAACCAGTGTTTAAACCATAAATAATCATTCAGTTTGTCAAAAAGACAAGTACTACTACGTATAATCAATTATACTTTGAAATCATGAACATAACAAATAGGTACACATGCTTCACCCCAAACATTGAAAACAGTAAAAGAGGGGACTATGTACTCACAGTAGTGCGTCTTGAATCGAATCTCAAACTCTGTCCGCTACACGACCACCTACAACGTACTAATGTCTATTAGACGAGCGGGCCATGCCTTGGCTTAGAGTTCAGTATTTTGAGTCACGTTTCTTATATTGTTCCGCGTGATAATTATTTGTCAAAATAGTTAATATTTTAACTTGATCATATGTCATGTTGAGATATTTGTTCGTTCAATGTTCTAGTAAACTCTTGTCAAAAAAATATTTACTAAGTGTTGGATTTCCGGAAAATTTTGCCGTGGTCTCCTTTGTAAATGGAGATGTTCATGCTTAATAGCATATCATTTTCTTTTACATATAATCCGTAGATCGTTCTCAAATAACCAACCCGACATTTAGACATGCAAAGCATTACTTATGTTGTTTCAGCTTTATTAATCAAAACTGGACTGTTTTCGAGGATTTTTATAAAACAGTTAACCTTCTCCAAAAATTCCCAAATTTTTACAGAATGTTTCACACGATCCAAATTTTATTATGTAAAAATATCGGGGTCCAGTTCATCACTAATATTTTATAGAAATTTATTTACCCGACTGCAATCAGATTTGTTACTTTCTTATTGCAGTCTACGGAATAATTCACTAAAAATTAATCATAAGTCCGATTGACGAAATTCCAGTTGGAGGATCACGGCGACAACAGTGACCACCTACAGTAAAAATCCCATGAGCTGATTCTACTCAGGTTTCAAGTTATGACTCCGAATACAACACACTTTTTCTGCAGTAAAAACATAGCTTGAGCTGCTGTCCAAAAACTTTCCTTTAAAAATAGTAAACGACCTCGAAAAATTACGATTCTAATGCCATTTGATCGGTTGTTCAAAAATACATAATTTAGGCTTCAGAAAATCAGTTTTTCGATTTATAATGGTCCAGTTACAGCCTGTTGAAGTCGGCTGAAAATGTAAATCAGCATGTTTCTTGTTCATATTTCTTGTTTAAACTTTTTAGTGTTCTTGTAAATTTCATCATACTACATATCTTGACTAAGAACAAAATGAAGCAAGGTGTAAGACTTACTACTAGCACAAAGCTAGGGTAGAAATTCTAGGGTGAAGATGATGGGAAGCTTGAATCACTTGAGAACACCTTGGGATCACCTCTAGATCTTCACACTAACTTAAAGATGGCTAGACATGGTGATGAACATGAAGAACAAGAGTTTGAAGATTTGAAGATGGAGAGAGAGAGAGATGGGACGGTTGTAGGAGGGAGAGAGAGTGAGGGTTGAGTGAAGTGATGAGTGGTAGATTATATAAGATCTTCCATATAGCATATTCCTGGCATATTCCTGGCATATTCCAAGATTTGCTGCGTTGTCTGCGTTTTGCAGTATAAGCACTGTGTTGCGCAGAAACACGGGGTACGCACTTAAACTTGAAAAATGACGCTTTTAAGCGTTTTAATTTATTTTTCAGCATGAACCTGATTAGAATAAAATTTTAATCATAACAGAATATTTTTGGGATTTAAATATAATACGGGCGGTCACCAACGTTCGTTTCGCAGTTTTGTCGTAATTAGCTCTTTAGTCCAAATAAACATGTTTTTTTGCCATACCGAATCCTTCGAAACTTATTTCTAAGTTATGTAAAGGATATTTATGGTATGTTTGTCTCACGTCACAGTTCCGGAGTGTACGTCGTGTTAAACTGATTGCGGTTATGCACCAGTTTTGCGTATAACCTTCAAGAAAGTGATTTAAAGCCCAAAATCGAACAAGAATTGATATGTGCAAACGATACACATTTTTATACAAATACCAAGTATGAAATACAATATTTCATTGGTTTGGTTATTTGTTTGATGGTTGAAGTGACACAGGTGTCACAGTCTCCCCTACTTTAGGGAATTTCGTCCCGAAATTTAATTCTAGAGGATACTTGTGAAGATAGCTGTGACGGTTTCGCTTTCAAATAAATCCATTGAACCCTTAAGTAGAGCTCTAGGCCATGTTAGGATTCTTAGTGAAATTGTCAACCCTCAAAGTGAAGTCTTTGTAGTAGCAAAACATGGAGTTTCGGACTATGGACGAAAGAACGTTTCTCATGAAGATTTATCATAGGAAACTTGGTGTGTGCTTGAGATCAGAATTGGGGAGTGTAAGAATAAATGACATTGGTCAAGGTCCAAGACTTCTCTCGTATCATTTACTCTTGTCACTATAGGTCTTAACACATGACAAAACTCCATGTGGTTTCTGTGCACTGAATTCCATAATTATGTAGGCCTCCATAATTACGTAATTCCTTGCACAGTCCGCACAGTTCATTTCATAATGCGATGCGTAAGGGGAAAAATCAATTGAATAAACATGAAGCGACTTGACTAGACCACCAAAGGGTCTTTTTAACTAGATCAACACATGATCTTCTTAACTAGACCGTTGTATAATCTCTTTAAATAGACCACTTTAAAGGGATCTTTTCAATTATATCATCTCATGATATTCCTAACCAGATTTTCAAAATCAATCTGTTTAACCAGACCATTCAAGAGGTCCAATTATAGAATAGCACTTTATAACCCAAGGGACTTAACTACAATGTTAAAGTCCATTAAGGATTTAAGATAGTACCTTTGGATATCCTAATATGAATCTCTCATATGAGATATGGAGGATTCTGTGAGGATTTGGATGGATCACATATAAACACAAAACATATAAGAGAACACATAAGCACAAAACACATAGTCACAAAATTAATTAACTTGATTTTTAATTTGTTATCTTTGGATACGGGTATTTAAAGCACACCAGGAATCCAATCCGTGGATTTCATTTGGCACCTTAAACACAAGAATCTAACTATGGAGATAGAAAGATCTTAAGAGGAAATTAGCTTTGTTTCTTAAAAGAAACGAGTATTTAAGATTCTTGGGGAGATCACAAGTGATCATAAAAATGACAGAACCACGCGAGTAGTTTGTCCTTGTGTTGGCATCAAAAGGTTGTATCAAACATTCACACAATTGTATCAGTTTTGCAAAAATAAAAACGATGAATTTTTTATTTATATAACAACTGACTCGTCTTTAAAGATCAAAAGATAACAACCAACGGAAATAACAAAACACTAATTGTTCACTGTTGCATCATTGTTCACGTTTGCCTCATTGATGTTAAACACTCGTCCACGTGCTGGAGGTATGTTAACAAGTCTTGGGCAATTGTTCTGTAGTGAGTGAGGTCACCACAGTTATAACATGACCCCGGTGGGAATCGTGCTTGAACAGCAGCAGGGTTTGCAGCAGCTTGATTGGCATAACAGCAAACATTGATCAAATGTCCCAACCGCCCACAGTGGGTACATTTGTGGCATTGCTCTTGCTCCAGATGATGACGGTTGCATTTATTGCACAAAGGTGCGGTACCAACATAGTTTTGCCTTTTGCGAGGTTGTGCTGGCTGGTTTGGTGCAACCTGTTTGTCTTGAGCAGTTATGGCGTAGTTTTGAGAGGCTTTGCGCTTCTTCTTCTTGGATACCTCAGCCTGTTTTTCCTTTGGCTCAGCTTGAGCAGCCTTGTCAGATGGTCTTGGGTCGCCTTTTCAAAAAAGCTTACCCTTCCTGATGTGGGATTCAGTTAGGGTGGCAGACAGTTCAATGGCTTGTCTGACAGTAGTAGGGTTACTGCCAGTAACAATATCCTGAATTAGGTCAGGAAGACCATCAATGTATTTCTCGATCGCCTTATCCACAGGAGTAACCATAGTTGGGCATAACAAGCTCAGCTCCTCATACCTATCAGTATATGCCCGGTGCTCGCCACTATCTTGTTTCAAGTCATCAAACTCCCTTTCCAAGGCTCGCAGTTCATGACGAGGACAAAACTCCCTCATCATAAGAGTCCTAAGTTCAGCCCATGTTTGTGCTAGAGCAACTTCTGCACCACGGTCTCTCATAACCCCGTTCCACCATGTAAGCGCCCTCTTCTGAAACACGCTTGATGCAAACTCGACTTTGCGATTATCAGGACACTGAACGTGACGGAAAGTATTCTCAATGCTCTCGAACCATTGAAGAAGCCCAGTTGCTCCCTCAGAACCACTAAACTTGAGCGGTTTAGCCGAGTTGAAGCTCTTGAAGTTACAAGGAGCATTGTTGTTGTTGTTGGCTTGGTTCCATTGAGCAAGAAGATTTGGGAACGCAGCAGCCATTTGCTGCGCGATGATTTCTGCCAGTTCGGCATTTGGTATCGGATTTTCGCGTCGAGGAGGCATTCTAAAAAGAGGAAACATGAGAGGAAACGAGTGAGAAGGTTAGATGAAAAGAATGAGATGAAACGAAAAATTGACAAAGGCAAAGATGGTGGTCATTCGTCCGTATCACAAAGCAAACAAACGACACATAGCGACTAATCAAAGTAAATAGGTCAAAAATAATGCTTCGCGAAGACATGCTCGCCAATAAGTGAACACTCACCCCAAGAGTTCCCAGGTAAGAGTGACTGGTCCGATTATGTGGATTTGTACGAACACTCTAGCCTTAGACAGAAAACCCAGGGTACAGGCATTCACTCTTCCAGTTTGCACGTGTTCACACTATTTAGAACCCCCAAACTTTGACGACATTTTGAAAACTTGGAAGGTTTAAGAGATTGATGATTCATTTTGGCTTTGTGCCTTCCATTATGTTTTGTTTTTGGTAATCACCTAAGGATAGGTGAAGTGCATGTTTTAAAATCTAAACACAAGACAACTTGTGTTGGGGTCCTAGAAAGGTTATAGTCTAGGTCAAAGTATTACTAATAACCTAATTCCCTATAACCATTGGCTCTGATACCAACTCTTCTGTCACACCCCGACCACGTAAAACAACAAAACGTGGCGGAAACGTCGGGGAGTGATGTAACAGAATTATTGTTTCACAACCATGGAATAAATAATTTCGTTTTATTTAATAAATGAACTCATGGTTTTAGTACAACCAGATAAGTACAACTATTATCTTTCAAGTTTTAAAGTCGCTAAGGCACGAGTCCATCCTAAGTGTAGCATCAGTCATCACAAAGCAGCACCTGAAACATGTGTAAAAATAGGTACGTCAGCATAAAAATGCCTGTGAGATACATAGGTTGTAATTGTAATTAGGATTCATGACTTATGAGTTTAAAGAAAATGTTTTAATAAGAGTAGTCATGATCCTTGAAAAAGGTTTTCTTTTATAAATCATTTATAAGAAATCAGATGGTATAAAATAATAACACATAGGAAATTAAATACGTAAGTGAAATGAGTTTGTACAAAGTATATTGTTTGAAAAACAATATTTTGATAAAAAGGTTTATAGTATATATAAGAATATACTTTGGTTTTAAGAAAGTAATAATTTTCAGTAGTATATGAAAAGTTTACTTTGGATTTATAACTAACATATTGAACTATGTTTTGGTTTCATAAATAACATATCAAAATATGCTTTGGGTTTTATAATTAACATATCAAAATATGCTTTGGATTTGATAAATAACATATCAAAATATGTTTTGGTTTGTTACCAAAATATATATGTTGGTTTTGTACAATACCACACATGAGAGTATATCAAACTATACTTTTGGGAGTATATCAAAATATACAATAAAAGTGTGATTTAAGAATTCATTCAGACCTAGTGCATCAAACTACACCTTTGAGACTATAGGAATACCACAAAGGCAATCCCTATTTGGATGGAGAAACAAATTGGTTTCAGACATTCCATAACAACAGGAATGGGGTGTCTAGTCCTATAGCGCTATATCATACTACCAACCGGTCCGGTGAACAAAATAAGTACTATTCCAAACATTTATTTCATAATCTTTGAAAACCAGTGTTTAAACCATAAATAATCATTCAGTTTGTCAAAAAGACAAGTACTACTACGTATAATCAATTATACTTTGAAATCATGAACATAACAAATAGGTACACATGCTTCACCCCAAACATTGAAAACAGTAAAAGAGGGGACTATGTACTCACAGTAGTGCGTCTTGAATCGAATCTCAAACTCTGTCCGCTACACGACCACCTACAACGTACTAATGTCTATTAGACGAGCGGGCCGTGCCTTGGCTTAGAGTTCAGTATTTTGAGTCACGTTTCTTATATTGTTCCGCGTGATAATTATTTGTCAAAATAGTTAATATTTTAACTTGATCATATGTCATGTTGAGATATTTGTTCGTTCAATGTTCTAGTAAACTCTTGTCAAAAAAATATTTACTAAGTGTTGGATTTCCGGAAAATTTTGCCGTGGTCTCCTTTGTAAATGGAGATGTTCATGCTTAATAGCATATCATTTTCTTTTACATATAATCCGTAGATCGTTCTCAAATAACCAACCCGACATTTAGACATGCAAAGCATTACTTATGTTGTTTCAGCTTTATTAATCAAAACTGGACTGTTTTCGAGGATTTTTATAAAATAGTTAACCTTCTCCAAAAATTCCCAAATTTTTACAGAATATTTCACACGATCCAAATTTTATTATGTAAAAATATCGGGGTCCATTTCATCACCAATATTTTATAGAAATTTATTTACCCGACTGCAATCAGATTTGTTATTTTCTGATTGCTGTCTACGGAATAATTCACTAAAAATTAATCGTAAGTCCGATTGACAAAATTCCAGTTGGAGGATCACGGCAACAATAGTGAGCACCTACAGTAAAAATCCCATGAGCTGATTCTACTCAGGTTTCAAGTTATGACTCCGAATACAACACACTTTTTCTGCAGTAAAAACATAGCTTGAGCTGCTGTCCAAAAACTTTCCTTTAAAAATAGTAAACGACCTCGAAAAATTACGATTCTAATGCCATTTGATCGGTTGTTCAAAAATACATAATTTAGGCTTCAGAAAATCAGTTTTTCGATTTATAATGGTCCAGTTACAGCCTGTTGAAGTCGGCTGAAAATGTAAATCAGCATGTTTCTTGTTCATATTTCTTGTTTAAACTTTTTAGTGTTCTTGTAAATTTCATCATACTACATATCTTGACTAAGAACAAAATGAAGCAAGGTGTAAGACTTACTACTAGCACAAAGCTAGGGTAGAAATTCTAGGGTGAAGATGATGGGAAGCTTGAATCACTTGAGAACACCTTGGGATCACCTCTAGATCTTCACACTAACTTAAAGATGGCTAGAAATGGTGATGAACATGAAGAACAAGAGTTTGAAGATTTGAAGATGGAGAGAGAGAGAGATGGGACGGTTGTAGGAGGGAGAGAGAGTGAGGGTTGAGTGGAGTGATGAGTGGTAGATTATATAAGATCTTCCATATAGCATATTCCTAGCATATTCCTGGTATATTCCTGGCATATTCCTGGCATATTCCTGGCATATTCCTAGCATATTCTTAGCATATTCCTAGCATATTCCAAGATTTGCTGCGTTGTCTGCGTTTTGCAGTATAAGCATTGTGTTGCGCAGAAACACGGGGTACGCACTTAAACTTGAAAAATGACGCTTTTAAGCGTTTTAATTTATTTTTCAGCATGAACCTGATTAGAATAAAATTTTAATCATAACAGAATATTTTTGGGATTTAAATATAATCCGGGCGGTCACCAACGTTCGTTTCGCAGTTTTGTCGTAATTAGCTCTTTAGTCCAAATAAACATGTTTTTTTTGCCATACCGAATCCTTCGAAACTTATTTCTAAGTTATGTAAAGGATATTTATGGTATGTTTGTCTCACGTCACTGTTCCGGAGTGTACGTCGCGTTAAACTGATTGCGGTTATGCACCAGTTTTGCGTATAACCTTCCAGAAAGTGATTTAAAGCCCGAAATCGAACAAGAATTGATATGTGCAAACGATACACATTTTTATACAAATCCCAAGTATGAAATACAATATTTCATTGGTTTGGTTATTTGTTTGATGGTTGAAGTGACACAGGTGTCACATGACGCGTAGGTCTCCTTAAGGAGCCTACGCGTAGCGCGACGCCCCTTGTGACCGAAATTCAACTTTCAAAATTTGTTGTTTTGGTCCCTGGTCCATATAATTTTTATTTAACTTTCATTTATTGCGTTTTGGACCTTCTAACTTGACTTTTAAGGGCCTTGAGTCACAAACTAACTCTGTTAACTCCCGGTTATTTGTACGATCACCCGAAAAGTCTTGTTATCTTCGAAACTCCTCAAAATTAATATCCGTTATTCTGGATATCAAAATATATAATTGTTACAATGTGTCTGGGCTCGTTAAAAGGTCACTCAGAGGTATACTTTAAACATGTTGACACATTTAACCCCTGTAGTTTGTAATCTCTCACTTTATTTCATATTTAGCTTCGTATGATCCATGATTTATTCGTTTAAGGGTATAAACATCGTGTAGGGCTATTGTGGATTATATTTATCCATTGTTGACACTTTGAACCCTTATATTCACATAATTTCTTTGTTTGTCAACTTTAGTCCCTCTAAAGTAAACTTTTACACGTTTAAAGCTTATGACACGTGTCGATACATTATTGGACATAAATTTTCAAGGTGTTACATTTATCCTTGAGGGAATTATCTTGTCAAGAATGTTAATCCTTAATCTTTCCTCGATTAATGTCTGGGAGTATAATCTGCAAATAGTAACATCGTGAAGCTCGTTACAAGGAGGAGAGGTTGGAGGTACTCCTTGTTACCACCATCCAGCGTGAGAATAAGTATTGTTTAAGAAGAATAAACGATGTGTGTAAAGAGTAAGAGAATGAGAGAGTTGATCCCTCAACCTTTGGGAGAAGTCTCGTATTTATAGCCGAAGGTGGGAGAGGAGAATGGAGGGCTAACGTGCCTTGATACAACTGTCACTATCGAAGAATATCCATCTGGTCTCCTCCGACAGGACAGGTATTGTCTGCTGGGGTGGGGCTAATGTGGCGCCATGTAACTAGCTGCCTGCCACTGTCCAGGTGTACCTTCTGTCGGGCCTGCCATCAACCGTTAGTGGAGATCGTGTGGCAGCGTCTAGCGACGTCTAATTGGTGCCATGTGTCCGTCCTTTGTACCTGTTGTCCCTGCACGATCTCTCCAACAATGGAGGTGTAATTGTAAGGTTTAGTACAAGCTGATTGGTTGCAAGGTGTCGCCAAGTGTACTGCCTGTCAATGTAAGATGTTTGTACGCATGCGCGCAAATGCTCCATGAAGGGTAACCCTAACATTGGGTTGGTGTTATTCGTTTTGATTTTGGGTATGGTCTCGTGCGCACATGGCTAGGTGCACTATTTGGGACCATACCCCTTCGTACACTCTTCCTAGTCGGATTGCATACACCAACAAATACAACTCTGTGACAAACTCCACTTTATGTCAGAGTTTGTTAAAACTATAGCACACGAAGTAACTAAAAGTGAAAAAGAAAACAGTAACAAAAGAATCAAGATCAAGATGGATCAACATTCTTAAGGATAATTAGCTTCCTCCATACCATTGTTGGGATGCCGGCTAGGATCCTCCCACCATCACCCGTGACTCGAGAGATGTAGGCAACAAACCATAATCTCTTCCTAAGAACACCATATGCAACTTACCGAAAATGTGCAAGATATTAAATGAAGTATGTGAATATATGTATGATGTAAAGATCATTGTAAAGTATGCTACACATGCATCCCTAAATGACCTACATATATGTGCTAGTCATATTTGGTAGTTCAAGAAGACGACATAATGTTCACCACAATATACAACTTTTCACCTTTCTATAGTGCACACCAAACCAAATGCTTTGTCCATTAGGTGTGTGGTGTGCCTTCCTCTGTCGCAAAATTCCTGGTGTTGCTGCCAAAATCTACACCGCTGAGGTTATGGACTTAGGAAGTTGTCCAAGGAGAGAATGATTCCGGTTCAGGTCCTCCTTCCTTTTATCATTGTGATTTCAGTTCTCTTTTGTGGGGTCACAAACTGGGCTGTAACCATAAGGAAAGCTCATTATAGGGTCCATGGGCTTTAAGTCTCATGGGTGCTCAAGTCAGTCGGGTCCACATTGCGAAAATCATAGAAATCATATGCGTCATATGTAGGTATAGTATGCATAGTATTATGAAGAGAGAGAGAGAGAGAGCATTTAGAAGAAGAAATAACATGACTTTTTTTACAGCAAGCAAGCCTCTCCACGCCCCCTACACCACCTCCTCCATTCAAAAAAGTGGCATTGCACCTTGGGGGCTTGAGATTTCTCACATGGCGTGGGGGCTTTTTGCTTTTGGCAGTGGACGATGGTGATTGGTTGTTGTGTAAAGAGCCACAATAATTTAAAAAAAAATATATTTCAATCAATAAAAACACGTGACGGAAAACACCTCATTGTCCTTGCTCACCACACCGAGTAGCCGTGCAGATGCTTTATTGGGCTTTAACCCTAACGAGCTAGCCGATCACTAGGCTTATCATCATTAGGCCTACCTTAGCCTATCACAAGGCTTAGGCTTTTTGTCCAGGTACTAGGATAGCTATCACTAAGCACACTAAATCAATTGGTGCACCCTTTTGTTAAACCCAAAGAAGCAACACCACCACCGAGTGTATTATCCAACCACTTGTAGTTTTATCATCACTTTCACTAGTTATCCAAATAGCATCGAAGTACAATCCACATAATTAAGTAAAAAACGAGTTTTAACTTTTTAGCTATTAGGTTTTATAATCATTTCCAATATAGAGAGATTACCAAAACTAGATAATTATTCACGCAACATATATTTATACAAGTTATAAAACAATGTGAGACCCGCTTAACCAGCAATTGCACCCGAGGTAGTTGGTATTAACCAAACAGTAAATTGCAACAAAAGTTTTGAACATGATAATGACACCCAAAAGCAGATCTCATGAAAGATCATGCATTAAAAACATCATTCAAAACCCTGCATTTGTGAATCATCTCTTTTATTGACCTGAATATACCAACCCGTAAATCAGTGCCTCTACGATTTGTGGAAAAAGTAACGATGCCTAGTGCTCAAGTCTCGTCTTACTATTATTCATTGTGTGTTTATTTCTGCTGGCTGTAACGTTTTAATGCATAAACATCAACTATGCCAGGAGGGAAAACCGGATCAGTAGCCCCTCTTACAGCAACTTTTGCCACAGCTTTAACATCCACAGGTGGAGTCAAAACTGGACCAACAATAGGGATCTGAGTCAACGGCTTTGCATATTGCATAACCTGCGTTGTTCAAAACAGCAATTATTTTCAGGGCTTCGGTTAAAGCTGGAAACTCTGACCTGACCCGTTTACTGACAAATGTGTCGATTTGGGCTATGCTTTATCTCGAATGGGTAAAATATAAAAAATGCAGTGAACGTAAGATTAGAGTAAAATGCCATTTTCTTCCCTGAGGTTTGGCCAGTTTTGCGACTTTCGTCCAAAGATATGTTTTTCTGCATCTGGATCCAAAAGGTTTGAAATCTTGCCATTTTCATCCGGCTCGTTAACTCCATCCATTTTTCTCCAATTCGGCGGTATTTTCATTTTTTTTGTTAACTTAAAGGGCAATTCAGCCTTCTTCTCTTTATGTACAAGAGTTTAGCATAATGCACACGTATTCAAAAAGACGGAAATACCCCTTTAAGTTAACAAAAAATGACGGAAATACGCTGACTTAACGGAGAAAAATGGATGGAGTTAACGAGCCGGATGAAAATGGCAAGATTTCAAACCTTTTAGATCCGGATGCAGAAAAACATACCTTTGGACGAAAGTCGCAACACTTAGTCACTGACCAAACCTCAGGGACGAAAAATAGCATTTTACTGATGAGATTAGTATGACCATAATAAAATTAACTACTAATGGAGGAAAAAATTGTTTGCGTGTCAAACTTAAGCTGACCTGGCCCGTTACCTGACCCATTTCAGCCAACACAGATGTCTTACTAAAACAGTGATATTTTAAACGTACCATCTCTAGTGGAGAACCGATGACACCAAGAGGTAACTTCATGCTGCCAACTCGACGCGTCCCATAGATGAACCCGGGCCTCAAAATCACATCTAAAAATTAAAACGTTACATGTTATTGTGAATTCAGACAACTCGAGACTCTAAATATTAATACAAAAGAAAATACAGTTTAGAAAAATAAGAGCATGTTATAAAAAATATAAAAAAAGGTAATAGGATACTCACGTCCATATGGAAACTTTGTCAGCAACTCTGTTTCAGTAGCTCTCTGCATTATACAGATTTGTAGGGGATTATAGGAAACTGGAACGACATATTAATCTTCTAGACAGTTTTTGTGATAGCATTTGGTATATAAAACTAGAAATTCTGGTTTATAATCGAATGCCGTTCACGTTTAGGTACAGATTAACTACTTGTGAATGAAAGAAGCGATGCTTGCATATGATCAAAGCGTACCTTTCCTTCATAATATCCTTGTATCAAGTAATTAATCACACCAAAGTCAGCAGCGGATACATACACGAATCTTTTAATCCCTGCAGATGATATTCAAGAACCTTTAAATATATAAAATAAATGAGTAAAATGACCAACCTGCCCTCACGTGCAAGGCACATGACCGGATTCAACTGACAAATTTGACGCCGTTTAGTGGAAAGTATGTAACATGCAAGGTTTTTAAACATAAAGGACAATTTTTGACAATTTTTAAGCGAAGGACAACTGTTGAAAATTGGTATAAACATAAATGACGAAAAGTGTAATTTACTCTATAAACTTATAATTATAAAACTATATATTATTTATTGTATCTGTATAGAACTTTCAAAAAATAATAAGCAAGCCAAACCCAAGCTTGAATAATTATTAACGAGCTCGAACTTTAGACATAGAGCTCGAAACGAGCTGATTTCTGGCTCGGATCGTTACTCATTACTACATTTGTAGCAACACAATAAATAATAAAGCGGATTAAAGGCACAAATTGAACCTTTTTCAGCTGCAGCTCTAACGGCATTGATGTTTGCAGTTCCATTGATCTTGTACATCTGCGCGTTGGAACCGAAACCACCAACACAAGAGATCTGAAAGATTTAAGCAGCAAATTAAGACTATACTAGTAATACAAAAGAAACCAATGCTAGCTATCAACTATCTAACAGAAGTTAAGTTTTCTTCTATTTTCTTAAAACCAATTATATGGCACATTGATGTTTTCCTATATATACTTTATATAAGCAGTAAAATAACAGCTTTTATTAGGGACATTTAGGTGGAAATAGAGACGATACATACAACAGAAGTGACTCCATCGAGTGCTTCCTTCCATGAATCACCCGACAATAAGTCCCCTGTCATCACAAGAAGCAAAAAACTAGTGATTTTGCAAAAATAAAAGATCAATGACAACATTAGTATTCACTATTTTCTCATAAAACAAAATAAGAGGTGACACACTATTTTATAAGTATCATAGACTTGATACCATTTCCAATTTTAAATTATTGGGCAAACAATATAACTCGCTTTACATACGCCCACATGATACAAGGAAAAAAACCCATTTTTGTAGACTTGCCATGTACTCTGTTAAACTTATCTGCACTTAAGTGTTCTTTCAACATTTTAGCTGATATATGAACTTTAAAGTTGTATACCTTGATGCCAATTCACTTTGTTAGCCCATGATTCTTGGATAGATGACTTGCCGGATCTGCAACAGAAATATTAGAAACATAGGTGGATGAATCAGTAGCATATCAAATCGACACATGAAAGAGAGCATATTCAAATTAATTGAGTAAATTATTTTGTTAATTATCTAGATAGATTTTGGGCCTATATACAGAAGCAACAATAAGATCAATTCAACTTATACATTTTCTATAGCTTAATGTGGAAGTTGTCAATCCACAGAAATTACAAATAATACTTCATATGGGGATTAAGGCCTAAGCTATGACAAAAGTATAACAGGTTTAAAAAGGCAGAAATGGGCCTCAAGGCATCTTCCCTTAGCCTCACGAGGCGTAAGCCTCGAGGCAGGCCGAGGCCTAAGCCTCAAAACATTATTAAAAAAATTAAAAAAATGCATATATATCTCATAAAAATCATAAATTAATATAAAACAAGCATCATGAATATTATAAAACCTAATTTAGTAATATAATAAACGTCATAAATAGTTCAACAAGCAAGGTTTAGCTTTAACATAAAACAAACATCATAGAATAGTTCAACAACCTAAATTAGTAATGTTATGACATTTAAATATCATAAAACTCTGTGTAAGGAATCAGAAGTGATTCTGTGTACTGTGTTAGCGATTAGGTTTCAAAAGAGAACCTAATCGCTGTTTTTAAGTCCACTATTGGGTTGGCCCACCAATTAGGCCCAATAAACACTAAATGGGTCTAAAAGAAAGTCCAGAAAACTAACAAAGAATCATTTTCACAAGGTCTGGTGAGGCTTAAGCCTCACTGCCCCATCGCCTCAGAAAACCTCGGATGGCTGAGGCCTAGGTTTCAATTGACCCCCATGAAACTAAGCCTCAAGGCGGGCCTCGGAAAGCCTTATTAAACCATGATAATAATCTAAATTATATTATAGATGGGGTCAATGAACACAAACATGGTGATACTTTTAACTATAAGAAACTCGTTTAAAGGTAAGGTAAAAATAAACGATTAAAGGTACCTGCTAAGGCTCGCAACTGACAAGCCACGGTCCAATGCTTCTTTGCATATGTGTGAGCCAACAAACCCATTTCCACCAAGAACAAGCAACTGATTCCAAAAAAATTTAGAAATATATAAATATATGTATATCCATATATACATATACACATATGAAAACATCAATGCATATGCAATCCAGTTAAATTTTTGTTAACTATACACCTACACTGTACAAAATTCCGTCACACACTAACAAAACGCTCCATTCATCCCAAAAAAAAAATAACAATTAAAATTCTGGGTTGTTTCCCAAGAATGCAATATTCCCCTTTTTGCCAAAATCAATTCTAATATTACTTGTTTGTCAATTAGAAATTGCTATACGATACTCATATCAATGATTTTGGTTCACAAGATTATTCTACTTTGTCTTTCTTAAAGAGCAGCTTAGCCTAACTAATGATCAAACAGACAGCCCTTACATTACAACAACAACCGTATCCAATATATCCCACAAATAGCAAAGCTACTGGTAGGGTCAATGGATGGTGGGATGTAGGTAGGCCTTACCCCTATCAGTGGGGATAGAGAGGCTGTTTCCAGAGAGACCCCTGGCTCATAAACAGACAACATACGAACAAACAACCTAACGCTATAGAGATAGAAAGCTACCAAATAACAAAGGAGTGAAAGAGTAACCTAATAAGATAGAAACAAAGATACCTATAACATCATAAAACATATAGACATAAGTACATGAAGAAAATCACCTACAAAGCCCGTACATTACACTATCTGCTAGACAAAGATGAAGAACACTTTAGATATTTAACTAATGGTCGAATTCGCAACCAATACATTACACTATGTGCTAATCAACATTGATTATGTGACAATGAGATTAGCATTTGTACTTATAAAACTTCTTTTTAGTAAGGGTTTGTGATCTTATCATCCTCAATTGGCACTCTATATACATGATCTCACTCAATATAACACACACATACACATACACACGCACACAAAACCTGAAGATACCTTTTCTACCAGAGGAGGTGTAGTCTGTACTGTTTCAGCTTCCTCTACTTTAAGTGGCTCATCAATCTTATTAGAATCAGTTGAAAAATACCTTCCCCTTCCAATTGATCCCAATGTATTCCTTCAATATCACATACACATCCAAATATACAAAACAAAATCATCATAACAATAACTAAACCCTAATTCTCCAAATTAAAGCATCCTGTCAACAACAATAACCATAATTCCCCCAATAATGACTTATTTTCCTCTAATTACAAACAAAAACACATCTGATTCGATTAAATTAGGTTTCTGAGTTCATTTTTGAACCATTATGGGCGATTTTAGGTTCATTTTTCGACGGATTTTGGCGGGAAAACGGGAGGATTGAGAGTGAGAAACTTACGATAATCTGGATGGTGATAATCTGGAGTGGATTAAGCGAGACATGATCGTGTGATTGGTTATTGAATGAGGGAAACGAAGAGAACAGAGTTGGTTATTCGAAGAGGTAAAATGAAGAAACTTGAAGCGCAGGTTAGCACGAGTGTGGAATGGTGACACGTAGATGGTACACGTGGATTGATTTCGGCCTGTAGCTGATGTTCGTCTAGAAGATGTGGAAAATGTGTGTTACAAGTATGGTCCCTGAACTATGGTTAGTTTGTAGTTTAGGCTGTAAACGAATCAAATAAACGCGAACGAAAGGATTTTCTTGTTTATGTCCGTTCATTAAGAAGAAGATGTCCTTGTTCGTTTATACTCATTCGTTAACATCCTAAACAAAAAGTTTATGAACATAAACAAATATAAATGAACAAACACAAACTAACATAAATAAACTTTTGTATTAAAATATTTAAAATAGAAACAAATATATGTGTATGCGTAGTCACACATTGAACTTTTGGATTAACATTTAAACAAACATATACGAACATTCACGAACGTAAAAGAACGAACGAAACATACGTTGGTGTTCATGTTTGTGTATTTATTAAGTAAAGAGTGAATTTCAAGGATTGTCCTTTATCTTTATACCTTTTTTCAGACGCTGTCCTTTATATTCAAAATTGTAACGCCCCAAAAATGATGACACAATAAAATAAGTAAGGATAAATAATAAACTTAACATAGTTAAGTTTATATGGCAAAATGGTAGTTAAAGGTGGTTTTAAATATAGAATTGTATTTAGCCATTAAGTGGAAGGGGGTAAAATGCAAAAAAGGACTAAACTAAAAGTATTAAAATAAGAAAACCCACAAACACACCCACTGGTGTGCGTGGGATCGAACAAGCAGAAGGAGAAAAGGGAGAAATCCCATTTCATCAAAAATCAATCAATTGGAAAGGAAATTCAAAGCCAAATTACTGCATGAACCTTAATTCTTGATCATCTCAGCTTTCTTAACAAATGGTAAGTTGAATTTTGTGATTTGATGATGATGAAGAAAGTGGGTTTTAACCAATCTTGAAGTTATATGAAAAATTGTATGTTGTAGGATATATTAACACTATAGAACAAAAGTTATGTTAGAGATTTCCCATCTTGGTGATTAATGCTAGAAAACCCACTTGCATGATAGTATGATGATGAATGATCTAATGCGTAGTTGAAACAATAGATGTAATGTTGAATTAAGAACTATTGTGAGATGTAATTTGATAGTTAGATAGTAAGAGAAATGAAAAATTATGTGAATTGGTTAAATTTTGATGAACAATGACAAGAAGTAGAAGAACTATGCTTGAAATACTTGTACTTTATGCTTTATTAAAGTGATGCACACTAAGTGTTTGATGAAATGTTTAAGAGAATAAATGTGTAAATTCTATAAATTTGTGACAATGTTGCCACTTGTAAATGATTGAATGAAAGTGTTGGACTAAAAGGATGAATGCGTTTAATGTAGGCGTGAAGGAAGAAGGTTCCAACACTAGGAAGTCGGAAGGCTCACAAGACCGAGGTACGTTAGCGTACATCTTATCTCTATTATGTTGTCATATGTATAACAATCTATATTGTATTATCTTGTTATGTTGGAGTTACGAAAGTTAAATTATATGCTAATGTTGAAAGTAAAGTTTAGAACCGTCATAAACGGATTGGAGAGGAAGGAACATAACTTGATGGTAATGCTTCATATCCGATTCTCTTAGTTGAATCGGGTATGGGAAGTTAATTATGTTTGAATAAAAGTTTACTTAACCCGTCTTATCGTGTTAGACCTTAGTCGAATGTATAGAATGAATTCCTTCGTTATGAAGGAATCGAATGAAAGCTATGATAAACATACTAGTGTCCGTTGTTAACGGGTAATCTAAGAAAGCAATGCTAGTCTCTATATTGAGTCGAGCATGTAACGAACCGTCTAACGGTTGTTAATGTAATTGAAAGATGTAAGACTACGATGATGATTATTCGGGTTATTAGTCAATTATGTTAGAGATGAATTACTAACTTTTGTTATTTATGTTGAACGTAGGTAAATCCTGTCACGGCCCTCAGCCCGGTTTGACCCGGTCCAGAGCCGCGAGGCAGGAAATCCCGTGGTATTTAATTTAGCGACAGCGGAAGACTTTTTAAACAGGATCAATTATTAATAAAACTGCTCGTTTATATATAATATAGGGATAATTCCCATAATTTACAAACACTTGATTTCACTAGGAAATCCTTTATTTCTTTAAAACATGTTTCTTTATTTATTTACATTGAGCCACTTTCTAAGCTTGTAGTGCTACTCGGCACTTTTCCTTTGCTCACAACAGATCACCTGAAACATGTTTGAAAAAGGTTTTGTCAGCGGGAAATACTGAGTGAATCATTCGATTTTAGTAAAACATCCTGTTTATTATAATGTACAGTATTAAGAGCGATTACAATTGCCTCATCTTTTAAATTAACTGATCCAGTTGTCACTTTACCGGACTGTGACTGTGGACATATCACTTGTAGGGTCCTTTCACCCCAAGTGATAAATAATTAGTAGCTATGTGCACATCCCCCCACATACTGGCAGTAATTTCAGATAACAAAGACTTAATCCCTGTAACTATAATTTTAATAAAAACATGCTTTTGAAAAGTATTTTGATAAAAAGAGAATGACTCACATTGTAGATTTAACGAGCAGAATATAAGCCTACTGATTAGCCTTGATTAACCTAATTTAATTAACAATGCACACACAATCAGTTAGTAACTAATACAACAGTTACGACAATTCACGAGATTAAACATTCACAACGAGTTATTAGTGCAATACTTAACAATTCAGTGGATTCACAACGAATGACAGAGTATAGTCCGAATTCGAGCAGTACTCAAACATTCAAGTCGAAATCACAATGAATTAATAAAGTATAATCTCAATTAGAGAGGCACTTAAACAATCGTTGGATAGTTATAATCGATCGGACGTTGAATCGTAATAGCGATCGAGTTATTACCCTGATTGTAGCGTCGATTAGTGCACTGTGTGTGTTAATTGTAGTATACAGAATGTTTCGTCGATATCAGAAACGAATTTCTTCGTCGATCATATGCCAAATTTCAAGTCCCAATGTCTGCTATTTATAGCCAAATTTTGAGATGCCCTGCGCATCGTAGCCAAACATCCCCTACGCATCGTATGGGGTTTTTAACTGGCTGCGCATCGTAGGCAATAAAGCCCTACGATGCGTATGGGTTGAAAAATAGGGTTATAGACTAGCCACGTCTGGGACTAGCTATGCTGAATCAACACATTCGAATTTTATGAATTTTACAACGAATTTTAAAGGATAATTATCAACTAGGGTTTACCCCCTTTGAGTTTTAGGGGCCCTAATCCTGATTCTGAAAATTATGAAAATTTCAGGGTTTGTTCAGAATTACTTGGGTTTCTCAATTAGGGTTTCCTATTGACCAAATTAAAATAATAACTAGGACTTTTGATGAGAGTTGTTACATTCTTCCCACCTTAATAAAAATCTCGTCCTCGAGATTTACTGGAATAAGTGAGGATACTTTTTCTTCATTTCTGATTCTAGCTCCCAAGTGTATTCAGCTCCTCTTTTTGAATCCCATCTAACTTTGACTAAAACTAGTCTTTTATGTTTGAGAAACTTGATCTTTCGATCCTCAATTTGAAGAGGTTTCTCTACAAATTTTAGCTTTTCGTTTACCTCTATTTCTTGAAGAGGTACTACCAAAGATTCATCTGATAAACATTTCTTGAGATTGGATACATGAAATACATCATGTACTCCAGCTAATTCTTCTGGTAGTTGTAAACGATAAGCAACTAATCCTATACGTTGGATCACTGAAAATGGTCCTACGTACCTTGGACTTAGCTTTCCTTTCTTTCCAAATCTAACTACTCCTTTCCAAGGAGAAACTTTCAATAGTACTTTATCTCCTACTTGGAATTCTATTGGTTTGCGTCGATTATCTGCATAACTCTTCTGGCGATCTCGAGCTGTCTTCAACCTTTCCTTGATTTGAGTAATCTTGTCGGTTGTCTCTTGCACTATTTCAGGCCCTGACAATTGACTTTCTCCTATTTCTGCCCAACAAACTGGAGTTCTACACTTTCTTCCATAAAGTGCCTCAAATGGAGCAGTTTCAATACTTGAATGATAACTATTGTTATAGGAGAATTCAATTAATGGTAAATGATCATCCCAACATTCACCAAAATCAATTACACATGCTCGGAGCATGTCTTCCAGTGTTTGTATTGTCCTTTCACTTTGTCCGTCTGTTTGAGGATGATATACAGTGCTTAAATTTAGTCGAGTTCCCATTGCTTGCTGGAAACTTTTCCAGAAATGAGAAGTGAAACGACTATCTCTATCTGAAACAATGGAGAGTGGAACTCCATGTAAAGATACTACTTCGTCTACGTACAACTTGGCTAACCTTTCCATACTAAAGGTTTCCTTCATTGGTAGAAAATGAGCTGATTTGGTTAATCGATCCACAATTACCCAAATTGCATCATTACCTTTTCTGGTCTTGGGTAACTTAGTAACAAAATCCATTGTTATGAGTTCTCATTTCCATACAGGCATTTCCAATTGTTGTAGTAAACCTGAGGGTTTCTGGTGTTCTGCCTTAACTTGTGAACAAGTAAGACACTTAGAAACATATTTTGCTATATCTTTCTTCATTCCTATCCACCAGAAATTCTTTCTTAAATCTTGGTACATCTTATTGTTTCCAGGGTGCATAGTATACCTAGATTTATGAGCTTCTTCTAAAATCTTATTTCTTAACTCTCCTTGTTTAGGTACCCAAATTCTTTTCTTGTGGAATCTCCAAATTCCATCATTTCCTTGCTCTAGTTCTTTTATATAACCTTTCATTCCTTCAGCATCGTCCTTGATTGCTGTTTCTTGAATGTTCTTTAATTGTTCTATTAAATCTACTTGTAGATTTAATCTAAGAGCACGGACTCGCTTTTGTTTTTCATGATACTTACGACTTAAGGCATCTGCAACTACGTTTGCCTTCCCTTCGTGATATTGAATATCACAGTCGTAATCACTTAGAATTTCCATCCATCTTCTTTGCCTCATATTTAATTCTTTCTGTCCAAATATATACCTCAAACTTTTATGATCTGTATAGACAGTAAACTTACTTCCGTACAGATAATGTCTCCAAATTTTCAAGGCAAAAATTATGGCTCCTAATTCTAAGTCATGAGTTGTATAATTTTCCTCATGCTTTTTCAACTGCCGGGAAGCATACGCAATTACCTTCTTGCGTTGCATTAATACACATCCGTATCCTAATTTTGAAGCATCACAGTATACTTCAAAATCTTTTGTTCCTTCGGGCAATGCTAAAATTGGAGTATTTGTCAATCGTTGCTTTAAAATCTTAAAAGCTTCTTCTTGCCTATGTCCCCATTCAAACTTAGTGGCTTTACAGGTTAACTTAGTCAAAGGTACAGCTATCTTGGAGAAATCCTTAATAAATCTTCTGTAATATCCAGCTAAGCCTAGAAAACTTCTAATTTCCATAGCTGTTTGTGGGACCTTCCATTTGGTAATTGCTTCTATTTTAGCAGGATCTACATGGATTCCTTCATGATTTACCATATGGCCTAAAAATTGCACTTCCTTTAACCAAAATTCACACTTTGAGAATTTGGCATAAAGCTTTTCCTTTCTTAACAAGGTTAAGAGTGCATGCAAATGTTTGCAATGTTCTTCTTGACTTTTGGAGTAAATTAGTATATCGTCGATGAATACGATTACAAATTTATCCAAGTATGGTTTACAGATCCTATTCATCATGTCCATAAATGCTGCTGGGGCATTTGTTAATCCAAAGGGCATGACTGTAAACTCATAATGACCATACCTAGTTCTGAAAGCAGTTTTAGGTATGTCTTCTTCTTCTACTTTTAACTGGTGATATCCGGATCTTAAATCTATCTTAGAAAAATACCTAGCACCTTGAAGTTGATCAAAAAGATCATCAATCCTAGGTAATGGATATCGATTCTTAATTGTAACTTTATTTAGTTCCCTATAATCGATACACATTCTCATCGATCCATCTTTCTTTTTCACAAACAACACTGGTGCTCCCCAAGGGGATGAACTAGGTTGTATAAATCCTTTGCTTAATAATTCATCTAACTGCTTTTTTTAATTCTAGCATTTCGGTGGGTGCTAATCTATAAGGGGCCTTAGCTATTGGTGTAGTTCCTGTAATTAGATGAATTCTAAACTCTACTTCCCTATCTGGTGGTAACCCAGGTAATTCTTCTGGAAAAATGTCTGGGTATTCTGAAACTAAAGGGATGTCCGGAAGTTCCTTACTTTTAGTGTTAATGATTACTGAAATCATATACACCATTCCTTGCTTTCGTTCATAACTAGCAACTTTCATTACTGATATGAACTTTAGTGGCTTTCTTGGTTTATCTCCGGTAATTACAATTACCTCTCCTGTAGGAGTACGGATTTCTACGGAATTCTTGTCACAAAGGATTCGAGCATGGTTGGCTATTAACCAATCCATTCCTAATACGACATCGAATCCGGCTAAATTCATGGGTAACAGGTTTGCAGAAAACTTATGACCTAACAGTTCTATCTTACCTTCTTGCAAAACCTTATCTATGTTAACAGAATTTCCGTCTGCCGTTTCGACTGTAAAAATTTTCCTAAGGGTGGTTAAAGGTAAACTAAGAGCTTGGTAAAATGAAGTATTGATAAAACTTTGGTTTGCACCAGAGTCAAATAATACTTTTGCATAAACGTCGTGGACCAAGAACGTACCGGCTATGACGTCAGGAATGAGTTCAGCTTCTTGAGTAGTTAGCTGAAATGCTCGGGCATTCTTCTTTGTTGTTCCATCAGCTGGTTTGCCTTTATTGTCTGCAGGTTTTGTCAATTTAGGACATTCGGTTCGAAAATGACCTATTTCACCACAGTTGTAGCAGATTAGAGATTTCTTCATGCAATTCTCCTCTTGATGCCCTGGAATTTTGCAAAAATTGCAATATTCTTTGCATTTTCCAAAATGCTTCTTTTTGCAATTTCTACAATACGGAGGAACTGAGGATTGCCCGGTTCCTCTTTTCTTGAATCGATTATTATTATTACCCACACGAAATCCTTGGGTAATCTTTTGCGCCAATTCCTTCTTCCTGTCTTCTTCTCTTGTTCGCACCAGTTCATCAGTTAGGGTATTAGCTAATTCCACAGCATCGTCAATAGTGCGAGGTCTCGCAGCTTTAACAATATTGCGGATTTCACTAATTAATCCCCATATGTAGCGAGAAATGAGTACCGGTTCTGGCGAAGCCAGTGTAGGTACCACTCGTGCATATTCAAAGAATGTCGAAGTATAACTGCGGCACTCTACTCCTACCATACGATGATTTAGGAACTTATTTGCCATTTGTTCCTTTTCATATTCAGGACAATATTTCCTTTCTACAAGATTCTTGAATTCTTCCCAGTTCATGGCATAAGCCATCCTTCTTCCTTTAGCTTGTAGCACCGTATTCCACCACTCTAATGCTCCTTCTTTGAACAAATTTGATGCATACATCACCTGATCTTCTTCTGAACACTTACTTATTGCAATTACTGCTTCGGTTTTCTCTAACCAACGCAGTACTGCAGTTGCTCCTTCATTACCTGCAAATTCAGCAGGTTTGCAAGCAAGAAATTCTTTGAAAGTGCAACCAGGTGTTGCGGCTTTCATTTTCTTAGGAGGTGGAGCCTGGCGTAGATTATCATTATCATTATGATTGCTGCCTCCATTTACACTATGACTGAAATTATCTTCCTGAGTACGTTTACTAGGAATGATTTGTTGCGGTTCTATTGGATTTTTAACAGCAGCAACGAATGCTGGAATAGCATTGGCTATCCCTTGTGCAACAATATTTTCTATATCCTGTCTAGTCATATACTGGTTTTCCTGATTTTGTTCAGATTGATTCCCTTCATTAACTGGTTCATTATTAGCATTTTCCATCTGATAATTATTAAAATATATTTATTAGTATCGAGTGATGAATAAAACAATTTCATAGAAGCACATAAAATCTGGTAGCACAGATATATATATCAAAATTGTCGATGTATCGACTTCTATTTCTTTCTTTATATATAGTAGATAGGCATCCATATACACCGTTTATCTTACAATGTTTTATTTCCCATTTTACAGAGTTATATTTAATTATTATTACTAATATACAGGCATTCTTCCTAATCCCACTATTCTTTGGTCACATGCAGTTTAGTAACGACGTTCCCTTTCGTCGTACTTCCAGGTAATCCTTTCTCCCATATCCCTAATCCTATTTCCTGTATTTATTAGTTCTTCACCGTACTGACGGAGTTCGGCTAGGTTTTCGTAGCTCATTGGAGGATTGGGGATAGGATCTGGTTCCCACTGTGGAAGGAAAGAATAAGGACTGTTGACAATATTCTGGAATGGCCAGTCATTTGTCCACCATTCTTCCATTTGACCTAGAGGTAGAGTGTGAATCAGTGGATCTGGAATAGCTGGTTCCAGATTAACAGGAAGTTGGGTTTCTAGGGTAGGATATAGATTATTATGGATAGGACTAAAGACATCACAATTTGCCAGTAGACGGTCGATTTCGTCTTGGAATGTGATATTTTCAGTTTGTCTAGAACTCTCTCCCGTTTCTATTCCTTTTTGTTTGTAGTCTTTCCTGATCTCTATCTCTGCTGGATTTGAGCTTTCTCCGATTTCTATTCCTTTTCCTTTTTCTATAGGGTTTTCTATTTTAGGGAGTTTCCTAGTAGCTGGCTTTCTTCTGCGTACTTTTCTCCATCCTACATATCTTCTCTTCTTTTTAAGTTTTGCTTTTTCCAGCGGTGGAGCTTGGAATTCCACGGGTTCCTCTATGTCAGCAAAATAACCAGTAAAGTCGTGGGAGACTTCAATTGGTACTGGGTAGAGGTTGAGATTCTGAAATGCTTCTGATATCTCAGTCATGCTGGACAGCATATATGCAAAATGCACAAAAATGCTAAGTTAAAACTTTGGAACAAAGTTTAACAAATAAACATTAAGTTTATTGCATATGGATTTGTACAAAAGACTACAGGAAAGTGACCATACTTTAATTTATTTATTTACTAGGTATTATTTTCTACTAAACCAGAATTTAAAATTTAGAGATTTGCATTCTCTGCGACGGTAGCTAGCATATAAAGGTTTGCCCATTTTTCATCTAAGGTATCTTCCCACGGTGACTTATTGCCTAATTCCTGGATTTCTGGATTAAACCTCACTTTCTTGGATTGGGTTTTCTTTATTTTCTCTTGTCCTTTTCTAAGAATCAAATTTCTTTTCTCTTGGGTGAGAGGGTTTTCATAATTTGCTTTACGGACAAAAATCCCTTCATCTATATCTGCTGGGTGTTTGGAGGAAGAGATTCCTTTTCTTGTGGGTGCAGTATCTAATTTGTGATAGATAGCAGAAATCTTGTGTTTACCCATACTGTAACTTAACAATTAATCAGTTAATAAAACATATTTTCACAGAATAGCAATTAAATTTCCTAATTATTTTAATAGGCTAAAATCAATAGTAAGCTTAAATCAGTGGCTCTGATACCACCTTTTCCTGTCACGGCCCTCAGCCCGGTTTGACCCGGTCCAGAGCCGCGAGGCAGGAAATCCCGTGGTATTTAATTTAGCGACAGCGGAAGACTTTTTAAACAGGATCAATTATTAATAAAACTGCTCGTTTATATATAATATAGGGATAATTCCCATAATTTACAAACACTTGATTTCACTAGGAAATCCTTTATTTCTTTAAAACATGTTTCTTTATTTATTTACATTGAGCCACTTTCTAAGCTTGTAGTGCTACTCGGCACTTTTCCTTTGCTCACAACAGATCACCTGAAACATGTTTGAAAAAGGTTTTGTCAGCGGGAAATACTGAGTGAATCATTCGGTTTTAGTAAAACATCCTGTTTATTATAATGTACAGTATTAAGAGCGATTACAATTGCCTCATCTTTTAAATTAACTGATCCAGTTGTCACTTTACCGGACTGTGACTGTGGACATATCACTTGTAGGGTCCTTTCACCCCAAGTGATAAATAATTAGTAGCTATGTGCACATCCCCCCACATACTGGCAGTAATTTCAGATAACAAAGACTTAATCCCTGTAACTATAATTTTAATAAAAACATGCTTTTGAAAAGTATTTTGATAAAAAGAGAATGACTCACATTGTAGATTTAACGAGCAGAATATAAGCCTACTGATTAGCCTTGATTAACCTAATTTAATTAACAATGCACACACAATCAGTTAGTAACTAATACAACAGTTACGACAATTCACGAGATTAAACATTCACAACGAGTTATTAGTGCAATACTTAACAATTCAGTGGATTCACAACGAATGACAGAGTATAGTCCGAATTCGAGCAGTACTCAAACATTCAAGTCGAAATCACAATGAATTAATAAAGTATAATCTCAATTAGAGAGGCACTTAAACAATCGTTGGATAGTTATAATCGAACGGACGTTGAATCGTAATAGCGATCGAGTTATTACCCTGATTGTAGCGTCGATTAGTGCACTGTGTGTGTTAATTGTAGTATACAGAATGTTTCGTCGATATCAGAAACGAATTTCTTCGTCGATCATATGCCAAATTTCAAGTCCCAATGTCTGCTATTTATAGCCAAATTTTGAGATGCCCTGCGCATCGTAGCCAAACATCCCCTACGCATCGTATGGGGTTTTTAACTGGCTGCGCATCGTAGGCAATAAAGCCCTACGATGCGTATGGGTTGAAAAATAGGGTTATAGACTAGCCACGTCTGGGACTAGCTATGCTGAATCAACACATTCGAATTTTATGAATTTTACAACGAATTTTAAAGGATAATTATCAACTAGGGTTTACCCCCTTTGAGTTTTAGGGGCCCTAATCCTGATTCTGAAAATTATGAAAATTTCAGGGTTTGTTCAGAATTACTTGGGTTTCTCAATTAGGGTTTCCTATTGACCAAATTAAAATAATAACTAGGACTTTTGATGAGAGTTGTTACAAATCCTCATCTTAGGCGACTTGGCAAGTTGGAGCGAGCATACATACACTTTATGACCATCAAGCGCTTCCGCTAGTTCGTATTGATGTTTTGGGTTAAATGTCATTTTGTGCAGCTTGTTAGTAGTTATACTTTTTAAACATTTGATGTTATGGTTTTTAGTTGGGTCATGTCGAACGGGTTGAAAACTTAGTTGTTTTTCGTGATGGTTAAACAGGGATATGCTCGTCTTATGGATGGGTCATGCCCAATTTTGTAAAAAAATATATATATCAAGCATTAATGATGTTAGTATGGTTTATCTTTCAAGTGAGAAAAGTTTAAACATTTCAAAAGATGATGTTTCTAGTGTCTTTGGTTGTCTTTTATGAAAAACGTAAATAAGGGTCTTACAAGTTGGTATCAGAGCCAAGGTTTGAGAGATTCGAGCTTTTAACGCGATGCTTGAACTCAAACCGATGGCTCATTCGAAAGTATGCTCGCTCCAAGATCGCCGATGAGGTAATGATTTAATTTTCCAATAAATGCAAGTATATGTGATGAGTTTGAGATGTAAAGTTAAGTTAAATATGTGAAGTAATGATTATGAGTAACAAAACAATAAATTCCGGGGACCGTACAGCTGGAAACGGACCCGAAAAAGAGTTAGAATGCTGAAAAATGAAGATGCATCGAATTAATGAACGGCTGGCCGTCGCCGACGGCCAGACACCCCGTCGCCGACGGCCCTATGTTGGACGACGGCTTAAGTTCCTGCCGACGGACAATTGTGGGCGACGCACATATATGAAGCCCGTCGCCGACGGGGCATGAAGCCGTCGGCGACGGCTAGCGGAAACTGAATCCGCTGATTTATTTTGTATCTTGCATTTTATGTTGCCGGGCTGTCCGAAAACGTATTGCACGACTACGTAGAGTCCATAAAAAAAGCTTAATAGGTATATGTAATCACAATTAGCGATTACAACAAGAATGAATTCGTGTTAAACAAAGGTGATGAACCGAATGACACAAGATGGATTAAGTAAATGCTAATTAATGAACAATGATATACTGAAAGTCTGTAAATTGTATTAAACGAAAAATATGACATTGTGTAGATGGCTGATGCAAGCAATGTTGATGATGATGATACTGCTCGTCAAGAATTATTTATTAATAGAGTCACAGAAGTGGCTGAAGGGGTCATGCAAGCTAATCTTCCACGATTAGCTCAAGAGGTAGAAAGTCGGGTATTGGGAATTGTGGATGCCATGATGACTAGTAAAATTGAAGAACTGAAAGAACTACTGGAAGGATCTAAGAGCAAAAGCAAAGAACGACGGTGCACGTATAAAGATTTTATGGCGTGCAATCCCGCAACGTATGACGATAAAATCGACCCGATCGCATGCCAAAGATGGATTGCAAATATAGAAGCAGTGTTTATTCGAAGTCGTTGTGATAATGAAGATAAGGTGATGTTCGCTACGGGCCAACTCACTCTCCAGGCGAAGGATTGGTGGGATGCACACAGTAAAGAAATAGGGGAGGATAGACTCCAAGAGATGTCTTGGCAAGAGTTTAAGGAGCCCTTCCTGAGATATCATTGTCCTCAGTCCGCCATTGATAAGATCCAGGAGGATTTCTTGCGCCTCCGACAGAAAAACGAGACAATAAATGAAATATCAAATACTTTCATGGATAAGATGAAGTTCTGTGGGGATTTTGTGAAGACTGAAAGAATGAAGATCAATCGTTTTTATAGCATATTGAAAGCAGAATTTAGGGAGTTCATCACTCCCTCAAAATGTGAAACCCTCGATGAGCTTATCAATTTGGCACGGGATAGAGAAATCGAGATTAAAAGGCAAGAAGAATGAGGTGAAAAGAGATCGAATGAAAAGGGAGCAAGTTCAAGCCCATCTAAGAAAGCAAAGTTTCAAGACCACAAGAAGAATGACAAGTCAAAGAGTGGTATTCCTCCGTGCAAGACCCGTGGAAAACTTCATACTGGGGAATGTCTTCTGGGTAAGAAGGGGTGTTACAAATGTGGCAAGGAAGGGCATACGTCCTACAAATGCCCTAACAACCCAAAGACATGTTTCAATTGTTTCCAGAAAGGGCATGTTAAGTCGGAGTGTCCAAAACTCCAACAAGGATCAAAGAAGGAGGGAAAGAACGAAGAAAGCTCTAAGGCGAAAGGGAGGATGTTCCAAATCACCTCCGAAGAAGCTAAGTCCCATCCGAATGTGGTTTCAGGTATCTTTCTACTAAACTCCATACCGGTTTATGTTTTGTTTGATACCGGGGCCACTATGTCGTTTATTTCAAATGAAATCATACAACATCCTTCATTTAAGATCGAACGAATGCCGATGCCTCTAGAAGTAGAAATAGCCGATAGTAAGATTTATATGTTACACGAGATTTGTAAAAATTGCAAATTTACCATAGAAGATGAAGAATTCGATATCGACCTCATACCTATGGTTTTGGGGGAATTCAAAATGATAGTGGGTATGGATTGGATGACCCGAAACCAAGCAGGAATTAATTGTGAAACTAAAATAGTACATGTCCGGTCCCCAAGTGGAAAACGAATAACTATACAAGGCGAGAGAAGAATGGAAGCGAAACTTTGTACCCTCGTTCAAGCCGCTAAGTATACACTTAACGGGGGTAGGGCATACCTAGCTTACGTGGTAGATGCTCAACAAGGTTTCCCGAAGCTTGAAGACGTGGAGATAGTGAATGAATTTCCGGATGTATTTCCGGAGGAATTTCCAGGGCTTCCCCCCGAAAGAGAAATAGAGTTTCGCATCGAATTGAATTCGGTTGCGAAGCTGGTCGCGAAGGCTCCTTATAGACTGGCCCCCACCGAGATGCGGGAGCTAATGACACAATTACAAGACTTGTTAGATAAGGGCTTTATACGTCCGAGCGTGTCACCTTGGGGAGCGCCTGTATTATTTGTAAAGAAGAAAGACGGGTCGATGCGCATGTGCATTGACTACAGAGAATTAAACAAGCTAACAATCAAGAACCGCTACCCTTTACCTAGAATCGACGATCTTTTTGATCAATTGCAAGGGGCGAGTTGGTTCTCCAAGATAGATCTGCGTTCGGGGTACCATCAAGTTAGAGTACGGGAGGAAGATATTCTGAAAACCGCGTTCAGAACCCGTTATGGGCATTATGAATTTTTAGTCATGTCTTTCGGATTGACGAATGCGCCGGCTGCGTTTATGGATCTTATGAACCGGGTATGCCGACCCATGCTAGATAAATCTGTGATCGTGTTCATAGATGATATTCTAGTCTATTCGCGAAGCAAGGCCGAACATGCAAGACACTTGCGTGAAGTACTTGAAGTTCTCCGTAAGGAGAAACTTTACGCAAAATTTTCAAAATGCGCCTTTTGGCTCAGAGAGGTGCAGTTTCTGGGTCATGTGATTAATTCGGAGGGTGTCTTAGTAGATCCGTCAAAGATTGATGCCGTAATGAAATGGGTTCCTCCGAAGAACCCGACTGAAATAAGAAGTTTTCTAGGTCTCGCAGGATATTACAGAAGGTTCATACAGGATTTTTCGAAGATAGCTTTACCCTTAACAAAACTGACGAGAAAGAAAGAGAAGTATGTGTGGGGTAAAGAGCAGGAGGAAGCCTTCCGAGTATTAAAAGAGAAATTATCATGTCCCCCGGTTTTGACATTACCGGACGGAACTGAAGACCTGGTGGTCTATTCAGACGCTTCACACCAGGGTTTAGGTTGCGTTCTAATGCAAAGGGGAAAGGTTATCGCATATGCTTCACGACAATTGAAACTGCATGAAGTTAACTACCCAACACACGATTTGGAACTGGCAGCGGTAGTATTTGCCTTAAAAATTTGGAGGCATTATTTATATGGCGTGAAATGCACAATTTACTCGGATCACAAAAGCCTTAAATATTTCTTTGAGCAGAAAGACTTAAACATGAGGCAACGGAGGTGGTTAGAACTTATCAAAGATTACGATTGTGATATCCTTTATCACCCGGGAAAAGCGAATGTGGTAGCCGACGCGTTAAGCCGAAGAGAGTATCCGTCACCCATTCGGGTAAAATCCATGAAGATGATAGTTACGCCACGATTACTCGAGACGATACGTGAATCCCAAATAAAGTCGCTTGGAGCGGAAGACTTAAAGAAGGAAAGATTGAAAGGTGTAATCGATAAACTAGAAGAAAATTCGATCGGACTCAAAACGAGATTCGGCCGAATTTGGATACCACGTTTCTGTGAAGTCAAGACTGCGTTATTTGAAGAAGCTCATAAGTCACGGTATTCGGTTCACCCCGGGGCTACAAAGATGTATCAAGACTTGAAAACCAATTATTGGTGGCCGGGCATGAAACGTGATATTGTTAAGTATGTCGCGAAATGCTTAACATGTTCCCAAGTAAAAGCAGAGCATCAAAAACCATACGGGGAGTTGCAACCTCTAGAAATCCCGGTATGGAAATGGGAGGAGCTAACGATGGATTTGGTAACCAAGCTTCCTAGAACGAAAAAGGGGCACGATACAATATGGGTAATCGTAGATCGACTTACGAAAAGCGCTCATTTTCTACCTATCAAAGAGGCGTACTCTTCCGAGAAAATGGCGGAAATATATATGAACGAGATCGTATCTCGACACGGAGTGCCAGTGTCAATCGTCTCGGATCGGGATACTAGATTCACCTCTCGTTATTGGCGAAAGTTTCACAAAAGTGTGGGCACGAAACTTCACATAAGCATCGCCTACCACCCTCAGACTGACGGTCAGTCAGAGATAACTATTCAAACGCTTGTCGATATGTTAAGAGCGTGTGCCTTAGATTTTGGGGGAAGCTGGGATGACCATCTATCCTTAGTGGAATTCTCTTATAATAATAGTTACCATAGCGGCATTAAAATGGCTCCTTATGAACTTCTGTACGGGAGAAAATGTAGGACTCCAGTATGTTGGGGTGAAGTGGGGCAAAGAGAGCTTGCGCCAAGTGATTTAATAGCAGTAACAAATAAGAAGATAAAATTGGTAAGAGCTCGACTGAAAGCGGCCCAGGATCGGCAAAAAGTTTACGCAAACAAGAAAAGGCGACCTATTGAATTTCAAGCGGGAGATTTCGTTCTGCTGAAAGTGTCCCCATGGAAGGGTATAATCCGTTTTCGCAAATGGGGCAAATTAGGTCCTCGATATATTGGACCATTCAAAGTCTTGGCTCGAGTTGGAAGGGTCGCTTATCGATTAGAATTACCATCTACACTAGACGGGATTCACAATACCTTCCACGTATCACAATTGAGAAAGTGCCTCGCGGATGAAACAGCAATAGTGCCTCTCGATGACATCGAGTTGGACGAGGGGTTAAACTATGTCGAAAGGCCAATAGCCATTAAAGATGTCAAGGTGAAGAATCTTCGAAACAAATCCGTTAAACAAGTGTTGGTTCAATGGCAACACCGAAAGGGATCAGAACTCACGTGGGAGGCGGAAGATGAAATGAGGAAGCACTATCCTTTTCTTTTTGGTATGTGCACGTTTAAATTGTTATGTGTCCAGGTTTCGAGGACGAAACCTCTTTTAAGGGGGTTAGACTTGTAACGCCCCAAAAATGATGACACAATAAAATAAGTAAGGATAAATAATAAACTTAACATAGTTAAGTTTATATGGCAAAATGGTAGTTAAAGGTGGTTTTAAATATAGAATTGTATTTAGCCATTAAGTGGAAGGGGGTAAAATGCAAAAAAGGACTAAACTAAAAGTATTAAAATAAGAAAACCCACAAACACATCCACTGGTGTGCGTGGGATCGAACAAGCAGAAGGAGAAAAAGGAGAAATCCCATTTCATCAAAAATCAATCAATTGGAAAGGAAATTCAAAGCCAAATTACTGCATGAACCTTAATTCTTGATCATCTCAGCTTTCTTAGCAAATGGTAAGTTGAATTTTGTGATTTGATGATGATGAAGAAAGTGGGTTTTAACCAATCTTGAAGTTATATGAAAAATTGTATGTTGTAGGATATATTAACACTATAGAACAAAAGTTATGTTAGAGATTTCCCATCTTGGTGATTAATGCTAGAATACCCACTTGCATGATAGTATGATGATGAATGATCTAATGCGTAGTTGAAACAATAGATGTAATGTTGAATTAAGAACTATTGTGAGATGTAATTTGATAGTTAGATAGTAAGAGAAATGAAAAATTATGTGAATTGGTTAAATTTTGATGAACAATGACAAGAAGTAGAAGAACTATGCTTGAAATACTTGTACTTTATGTTTTATTAAAGTGATGCACACTAAGTGTTTGATGAAATGCTTAAGAGAATAAATGTGTAAATTCTATAAATTTGTGACAATGTTGCCACTTGTAAATGATTGAATGAAAGTGTTGGACTAAAAGGATGAATGCGTTTAATGTAGGCGTGAAGGAAGAAGGTTCCAACACTAGGAAGTCGGAAGGCTCACAAGACCGAGGTACGTTAGCGTACATCTTATCTCTATTATGTTGTCATATGTATAACAATCTATATTGTATTATCTTGTTATGTTGGAGTTACGAAAGTTAAATTATATGCTAGTGTTGAAAGTAAAGTTTAGAACCGTCATAAACGGATTGGAGAGGAAGGAACATAACTCGATGGTAATGCTTCATATCCGATTCTCTTAGTTGAATCGGGTATGGGAAGTTAATTATGTTTGAATAAAAGTTTACTTAACCCGTCTTATCGGGTTAGACCTTAGTCGAATGTATAGAATGAATTCCTTCGTTATGAAGGAATCGAATGAAAGCTATGATAAACATACTAGTGTCCGTTGTTAACGGGTAATCTAAGAAAGTAATGCTAGTCTCTATATTGAGTCGAGCATGTAACGAACCGTCTAACGGTTGTTAATGTAATTGAAAGATGTAAGACTACGATGATGATTATTCGGGTTATTAGTCAATTATGTTAGAGATGAATTACTAACTTTTGTTATTTATGTTGAACGTAGGTAAATCCTCATCTTAGGCGACTTGGCAAGTTGGAGCGAGCATACGTACACTTTATGACCATCAAGCGCTTCCGCTAGTTCGTATTGATGTTTTGGGTTAAATGTCATTTTGTGCAGCTTGTTAGTAGTTATACTTTTTAAACATTTGATGTTATGGTTTTTAGTTGGGTCATGTCGAACGGGTTGAAAACTTAGTTGTTTTTCGTGATGGTTAAACAGGGATATGCTCGTCTTATGGATGGGTCATGCCCAATTTTGTAAAAAAATATATATATCAAGCATTAATGATGTTAGTATGTTTTATCTTTCAAGTGAGAAAAGTTTAAACATTTCAAAAGATGATGTTTCTAGTGTCTTTGGTTGTCTTTTATGAAAAACTTAAATAAGGGTCTTACAAAAATTGACGAGTTTTGTCCTTTATGTTTTCATATCATACACGTTTTGTCCTTTAGGCCTAACCCAGATAGTTTTTTCAGTTAAATTTGGTCATATGCTTTGCCAATGAGGGCATTTTTGTCAATTCAAAGGTAAGTTCAACGGCAGATTTACACCTCAAAGCTTCTGCAACCTTTGAATTGACAAAAATGCCCTCATGTGCAAAGCACATGACCAAATTTAACTGAAAAAACTAATTGGGTTAGGCCTAAAGGACAAAATGTGTATGATATGAAAACATAAAGGGCAAAACTCGTCAATTTTGAACATAAATGACAGTGCCTGAAAATGGGTATAAAAATAAAGGACAATCCTTGAAATTCACTCTTTACTTAATAAATAAAGAAACATAAACGAACTTCCCACCGAACAATTCATGAACATTTCACTAAACGTCTGGTTCACTTACATGCCTAAGCATTGACTTTTCAAATATTCAAATAGGCATTGACTTTTATCTGAGTCGGCTATGAAGGTGTCAGATTATCTTAGTGTGGGTTATGGAGGTGTCGACATATCTAAGTGAGGGCTATGGATGTGCCAGATTATCAAAGTGTGGACTATGGAGGAGTCGTTGGCTAGGAAGGTGTCGGTTCATCTGAGTGTGGGTTATGAATGTGTCGTATTATCGAGATATGAGTTATAGAGGTGTCAGATGTGTTTCTTTTTCCTCCTTTGATTGGTTATTTGAATTGCTTATAACAAATGTAAAAAATCAATGTCTATTTTATAATATTCTTTTTTTATCAGCTTGCTTATTTTATGATTTGCTTATTTTTAAAGGTGTTGCAAAATAATAACTTTGTAAAATTTGGTATAGTTTTAGAGTTAATTACTGTTTTCGTCCCTGAGGTTTGTCAAAAATAACGGTTTCAGTCCATTAGTTTAAAAATTGCGATTTCAGTCCATTAGTTTCATTTTCGTAACCATTTCAGTCCACTAACTTAACTCCATCCATTTATTTTGTTAACTTTGAGTTAACTAACTAATTCAGGGACGGTTTGCGTCAGTTTTAGAAACACAGGGACTTAAGTGTAAACTCTAAAACATTAAAACAAAAAAAAAAAATAGTAAATTCCAAAAAATCAAAAAAATTCCAAAAAACCAAACAAATTCCAAAAAATTCTAAAAAATAATAAAAATTCTAAAAAATCATACAAATTCTAAAAAATCCAAAAAATCCGTTTCGGCGCGAACCGTTTCGACGCGAACCGTTTCGACCCGTACCGTTTCGACCCGTACCGTTTCGACCCGAACCGTTTCGAGCTAAACCGTCCGTACCGTTTCGACCCGAACCGTTTCGAGCTGAACCGTTTCGAGCTGAACCGTTTCGAGCTGAACCGTTTCGACGCGAACCGTTTCGACCCGTACCGTTTCGACCCGTACCGTTTCGAAGCCGAACCGTTTCGAGCTGAACCGTTTCGAACCGAACCGTTTCGAACCGAACCGTTTCGACCCGTACCATTTCGAAGCCGAACCGTTTCAAGCCGTACCGTTTCGAACCGAACCGTGCCGTTTCGAACCGAACCCTTTCGAGCTGAACCGTTTCAAACCGAACCGTGCCGTATCGAACCGAACCGTTTCGATTTCAAGCTGTACCGTTTCGAACCGTATCGAACCGAAACCCTTTGGACCCGAACCGTTTCGACCCGAACCGTTTCGAAGCCGAACCGTTTCGGTTCGATACAGCACGGTTCGCGTCGAAACGGTACAGCTCGAAACGGTTCGGTTCGAAACGGTTCAGCTCGAAAGGGTTCGGTTCGATACGGCACGGTTCGGTTCGAAACGGTTCAGCTTGAAAGGGTTCGGTTCGAAACGGCACGGTTCGGTTCGAAACGGTACGGGTCGAAACGGTTCGGTTCGAAACGGTTCAGCTCGAAACGGTTCGGCTTCGAAACGGTACGGGTCGAAACGGTTCGGCTCGAAACGGTACGGGTCGAAACGGTTCGCGTCGAAACGGTTCAGCTCGAAACGGTTCGGGTCGAAACGGTACGGACGGTTCAGCTCGAAACGGTTCGGGTTCGAAACAGTTCGCGCCGAAACGGATTTTTTGGATTTTTTAGAATTTTTTAGAATTTTTATGATTTTTTAGAATTTTTATTATTTTTTAGAATTTTTTGGAATTTGTTTGGTTTTTTGGAATTTTTTTGATTTTTTGGAATTTACTATTTTTTTTGTTTTAATGTTTTAGAGTTTACACTTAAGTCCCTGTGTTTCTAAAACTGACGCAAACCGTCCCTGAATTAGTTAGTTAACTCAAAGTTAACAAAATAAATGGATGGAGTTAAGTTAGTGGACTGAAATGGTTACGAAAATGAAACTAATGGACTGAAATCGCAATTTTTAAACTAATGGACTGAAACCGTTATTTTTGACAAACCTCAGGGATGAAAACAGTAATTAACTCTTCTTTTTTAATAGCAAATGTTACTCTACCCTACTCGACACCAGTAATACAAAATACTTATCTTGCCTAGGTTTAAACCTAGGATCTCTCATCTAAGAGGCAAATAGTTCTATCAAGTATGCTAGTCACAAATTAATTGGTATAGTTAAATTTTAATATGTTAGATTAATGCAAACACTACATGGTGAAATATTTAAAGTTTATAAAAACTAATGATGGGTTGGTCGGCTTAGAAAGTTTACAATAACCAAGCTTGGTATCACTGATCAGCTTCATGAGTCCCATGTGGCGTTCTTTTCATGAAAGTAAATAGGTCTTTCATCTCACGTATAATCAAAGTTTATCGACTTATCATATGAGGTTAAACATATATCTGATCTATGCTTAACGCACCTTCTATAAGATAAAGTAGGATGGTATGACTGAACTAGTAAGCGAGAGAGGATATACATTTAGCACAACTTATTTATTATCCATTAGACTTGTTAAACGTGAGCAATAATCAAACTGTTAACCGAAATTTAGCGAAACCAAACCAAAATTAACCGAAAACCGAATTAATCGAGAAATCGATCAACCAAAAACTAAATTAATCAAAAAGTGGTTATAGGTTTCTTTTGTACTCTCGGTTAACCGAACCGAATCAATCTATTCTTACTTTCATATATTTCTAGCTTTTATACTTCCTTCCGATTCATGTGTTTCATGTTTTATACCACCAATTCATGTATTTATACATTCATTTCATGTATTTATACCACCATTTCATTTATTTATAAGCAAAAATTTTAGCCAGGTTTGGTTTTGGTTATGAACCAAACCAATTAATCGAAAACCGATTGATTAATAAAATATATTAACTAATGACATCGATTGAGGCTACTAACCGACCCGACCCGAACCGAAAACTAATAAACTAACCGAATAAACAGAACTGATTAACCTAAAATCGATTGGTCAATAAAAAAGATTAACTAATGACTTAGGTTTTAATTTTAATTGAGGCTAATAACCAAACCAAACCATGTACACATCTACTTGTCACGAAACAAATCCCAACCTCTATTCAAATAAAAAACGAAATATTTAAAAAAGAAAAAAAACAACTGTCAACACTTTGGTATGACTTACGACAACTCATCATGGATCCTGCACCTTAATCCGTTAGGCTTTACGTATCTTTAGACTGAGGGGAGTGGGGCGACTCCCACCCCCAAGTCGCCCCCAAGTCGCCTGGTACACCGCGCCCCTTAGGCAACTTCCATAGCAACTTCATTTGCCCGTCCTCTTCTCGTCGCCCCTCCTCTCACACTTTATCAACTTTTGGCACAAAATTCCAAGAACTCCCCCCCTTTTCAAACAAATCAACCAATCAGAGGTCTTGGTGGCATCTTGAGTTGCCATGAACACCACGCCCCCTTTTTTGAGGACGCCCCGAACCGCCCCCAAACGCCACGTGTCGCAAAACGTCCTCTTTTGATGACGCCCCACTCCCTTCAGTCTTACAGCTTTTCTCCAACTTTTATTTAACTTTATGAGTAAATTACGTTTTTGGCCCCTGTGGTTATATCAGTTTTACTATATTGGCCCAAAATAAGATTTTTTAACAGATCAACCCCCATGGTCCCATTATCTAACCGTTTTGGCCCCTAAGTCTAACCAAACCCCAACTATGGTTAACTTCTTGGTCACATGGGTTGCACATGATGGGTAATATGGTAATTTCACCTCCCCCTTCATCCTGATTTCTTTTTAACCCACATTTGCAGATTTCTTCTTCACTTCTCCATCATCTACCTCTTCAATCATCATCATCTTCTAACCCATCACCTTCAACCATCATCATCTTCAATCAGAACAAGCAATCAATCTTCAAACCACTGAAAGTTACAAACCATGAAACCATCATTCAAAGTTGGACTCTTACAAATATTTCATTTATGATATATAATCATCAACTTACATCTATCTACATAATCATATCTCTACCCCTAAAAATCTATTAATCAAAATTCAATCCAACCAAAAAACATATACAATTTGAATTTGTTTCATAAGTAGTGTAGTAACTGGAATTAAACACTTAAGACAGTGTTGGCACCATATCAGAACCCCCACCAAAGAAATTGGTCACAATGGTCTCAACATCCTCGAGTCCAACTCCGATGCACAACTAATTCGTCACTGCAGGCGCCACATCTTTGCTGTGCACCTTCACATTCGGCAATGGTCTCAACATCTTCGCTTGGAAATTCTCCAACAGCATTGCAGCTCCAGATTTCTTGCATTCCCCCCCCCCCCCCCATACAAACCTCTATCTTCTTACCACAATCAGAGACGTGGATGATGATATGGGTTAGATTTAATTGAAGATCTGGGGATGATGATGATGGTTGAAGATGATGATCTTGTTACCCAGATCTTTAAGAACATCTTCGTCTTCTTACCCAGATCTTCAAGAACATTCCGAATTAAAAATTATTCTCTCTCTACTATCTCTCTCTCTCTGTACACAAATACACACATCTGTATAAATATAGACACACCACCGGCCATATCTAACAAGAACATACGTGAACGAGATTCGACTGTACTGAAAAACATCAACAAGATCGACGATTGGTGAAGGGGATTTGACTGTGCTGAAAAAATCAACAATCCGCCGGACCACGACACAAAAAACCCACCGCCGGCCATATCCGGCGAAACCTGCAACTTCTGGTGGTGGTTGATATTTATGAACCTGTTGTTCATCAAAACCATATTAATCTTCAACTTCATAACTTCAGAACTGAGAACTGAGATCTGGAACTTTAGATTGGTGGATTGATTTAGGGTTTATAAGTGGGTTGTTGTGGTGGTTTGGTGGTTACGGTTGCGTGGGGATGTCGGAAAGTGGGTGGTGGCGGTGGTGTATGCTGGTGGTGGAGAGAGTATTTATTGAAGGAGATGAAGTGAAAAAACAGGGTTAGGGTTTTATTTATAGAGGGAGGTAAAATGACCAAATTAGACATCATGTGCTAAACATGTGACCAAGAAATTAACCAGGGTTAGGGTTTGGTTAGACTTAGGGGCCAAAACGGTTAGATAATGGGACCATGGGGGCTGATCTGTTAAAAATTCTTATTTTGGGCCAATATAGTAAAACTGATATAACCACAGGGGCCAAAAACGTAATTTACTCTAACTTTATTTATCAATTAATAATATTAATCTAATTATATTATTATATATGTTTTTTACCATCAACAAACTTTATAATCGTTATTTAATTTTATTATATTACACAAACATTTAGTTTAACTTTTTTAAATTTTAAATTAATTATAACATCAATAATCCGATCTGATCTTCGTCGCTTTCTTATAACTTAACGTTCTTCATCCTTTGTCGTCACTTTTTTTTTTATAAGAGCTAACTGCCATTTTCGTCCCTGTGGTTTGGTCACTTTGGCCATTTCAGTCCATTTTTCAAAAATGCGCTATTTTCGTCCCCCACGTTCTGGAAAGGTGCCATTTCAGTCCAAAAATCATAACCCAGTTAAGTCAGTTAGTAAATAAGGACTGATTGTGTAAATTTGTAACATAAAGGACCATTTAAGTAAATATTAAACACCACCACCACTAGCCCTGCCACCACCACCACTCCGCTGCCACCACCACCGCCACCACCGCCACCACAGCCATGCCACCACCACCACTCCGCTGCCACCACCACCACCACCGCCACCACAGCCCTGCCACCACCACCACGACGCTGCCACCACCACCACCACCACCACCGCCACCACAGCCCTGCCACCACCACCACAGCCCTGAGACCACCACCACAGCCCTGCCACCACCGCCACCACAACCCTGCCACCACCACCACTCCGCTGCCACCACCACTCTCACAGATCGTAAACAACTCCCCACGCTTTGTAATTGTTCAATAAGCATGCCCGACACCACGTGAAATCGGAGTTTTTATAAAAAATTCAAAGTGGAATTAATCCACAGAAGTTTGTCGATTAAGTGTCAAATTGTTGTGTTATTTAGAGTCCCTGAACCCATACGAAACTCTCACACCCTTCAAAATCCTTTACCCCTTCGAAAATACCCTCTGTTCATCGTCTGCAAGTCTCGCCGGAATACCCGTCGCCGGAGACTGTCGCCAAGCCGTTGCACGCGATACCGGATCGGTTTTAATCACCCAATCGGTATGTTTATACTTGTACAATGTTTCTGCAAGTTTAATTTGAATATTATCCGGTATTGATCGAGAATTAGGTCGTTTGACTTCTGTTGACCGTTTTGGGGAAGACGATGAACAGTAGCATGGTCACCACCGCCGTCGCCGGAACCACCACCATCAACGTCATCATCGTCATCATCTGGGGAAGGCAGCCCCACCGTCGCCGGTTCTCTCTCCCGCCTCGTTATCTCTCTCTCTCTCTCCGACTTTCTCCCTCTCTCGTCTGATATGATGATGAACCGGCTGTGGTGGCGGTGGTGGCAGGGCTGTGGTGGTGGTGGCAGGGCTGTGGTGGCGGTGGCGGTGGTGGCAGCGGAGTGGTGGTGGTGGCAGGGCTGTGGTGGCGGTGGTGGTGGTGGTGGCAGCGGAGTGGTGGTGGTGGTAGGGCTGTGGTGGCGGTGGTGGCGGTGGTGGTGGCAGCGGAGTGGTGGTGGTGGCAGGGTTAGTGGTGGTGGTGTTTAATATTTACTTAAATGGTCCTTTATGTTACAAATTTACACAATCAGTCCTTATTTGCTAACTGACTTAACTGGGTTATGATTTTTGGACTGAAATGGCACCTTTCCAGAACGTGGGGGACGAAAATGGCGCATTTTTGAAAAATGGACTGAAATGGCCAAAGTGAGCAAACCACAGGGACGAAAATGGCAGTTAACTCTTTTTATAATTTAACAGTCTTTACCCTTCGTCTCACTTTCTTATAGTTTAACCGTCTACTTGATAGCAAATGTAAAAAAAAATTAAAAATTAAAAAGAAAATACATGTATCACGACCCAAAAGAAATTTTAATATCTAGTTAACTGCTCATACTTAATATTAGGATTGTGAATTGTGATCAGTTTAATCAATGAAACTGAAAACCACATTGTCACACAATGATACAGTTTCACATGTAAAATACACATGTACATCATCAAATTAAAGAAAATATAATTATAAGGCCCGTGGGTGTGGCTTAACGCCACCCCGCCACCTCAGCCACCATAGCGTCCCTGGGCCGCCATCGACCATACCGCCGGAATTAAAGGGGGGTGCCATCATGTCCTCGCCATTGTGTTAACGAGCAGAATTGAGGGGATGAAGGCTGAGATTGGTTAGAGGAGGGCGCTATAGCTTAAAGGGGGGCTTTAAACCACACCCTGCAAGTTAAAGGAAGGGGCTTTAAAGCCTCCTGTGTGACGTGGCGATGAGGTGGCGTGATAAAGCCCCTAGGGGCTTTATACCACACCCGTAGCCTAAATGATTTATATGGCAGACAAATGTTATTCTCATAAAAATATGATACCTTAAAGTGCTGTAAAAACTATAGTGCCAGAGCTCCAAAAATGCACTTTTATACCAAAACAATTGTACATAATAAGAACATCACAAAACTTAACAATCTTGCTTGCTAACTCAAAAAACAAAACTGATAACTATAGATTCAAAGGAACAAGGATACCGAAATTTACGACTTCACTTGTCTACCAACCTCAAAAGGACATTATTGATCCACCATGATTGGTTAGCATGCTAGTCCAAGAAACCGCAAAACTCCCATTTCACAAGCAACTTCAAGAACCTTTTCACTTCGTTCCTCAATATATACAAAGGACCCGTTCTTGGTCGATGACATGGGTGATGTCAGGCTGATGCAATGGTAGGTGTAGGAGAAGCCGATAACTGTTCTTCTACGCCGTTGCTGAACTTTCTACTGCGTTGTCTGACTTTAAAACTGCCATGTCTCACGGGTTTCGGTAGAAAAAGAGAACTAATCGTTTTTTCCAGAGATTGAGCGGTGAATTTCACGTACTTTCCAGCGTTTAAATCTTGTTCGACAAGTGGCCCGTAGTTCTGCATATAGCTTCTGTAAACCGGCACAATTGTTTGAATAATAACCTGCAATGTTTTCTCCCTTAAATCTTTATCCAAAATGACCCACTTGGAGTTCTTCTGGTAAATGTTATCAAACGCTTCGTTAAATGCTTTCAGCCGCTTTTTCACAAGATCACGCGCAGTGGCACGCCCCCCGGAGAACAAAATCAAGCCTTCCCGACTTAAGTGAGACGGAAGTTTTCCCCAACTTTCTTTTAAAAAAATTGTCGAATAATATTCCGTTTCTTCTTGGTGGCCTCTTAGCCATTGATCGCCTAATAAAGCTCCAATCGTTGTGGCATTTAAATGCTTGTAAAGATGCCAATGATTGTTCATCAAGAAAACGAACGAAAGGTGCGCATCGTTATACGCTTTAGACCATGTGTCAAGATTCAACTCAACGGCTCGGATCAGATTAAGAAGCTCGTCATGAACAAGACGTTCGTGAAACTTTTCACGTTTCCAGCTTCGTTCAATCGCTAAAACTTGGTTCAAGATTGGCTTATAATCGTTTCCGAGAAGCCGGTTAGAATACTCGGTAATAAAACTTACAAGTCTCGGAACGCTACCATCAGGTGGCGGTGGAGATTGTCGTTGCAACTCCACTTGAAGCAAAAGCTCCCAGAAAATCTCTGACGCGCCTTCGATCAAGCTTTTGATAAGATCGCGTGTGAGATTTTGGATTTCAGCGCACGCGGCCCCACCGAAAAGACGGTTAAAATCCAATCTTAACCTATTTAACGCTGCAAAGATGTCTAGTAACTTCAATAGCTTTATCGGATCCTTCTTACTCTCGGTAACCGTCTTCCCGAACTGGAGAAACGCGAGCATACCCGCTTGGGCTGCTATATTGGCGAAACAATCACGCCACACATCCAACCCCAACTTCTCAAACACATCGTTACAAAGTTTATATTCAGCCTCGAACAAATGCTTCACAGCAAACTCTAAATGCTCGCTCCATTTCGTTATGTAACCTTGGATGCTATTCACATCGTTAAACTCCGAAACTGAAATCTCCAAATACTCCAAGTTTAAAGCGCGTAAACTCGCTCTAACAATCGAGCTACGCACATCAACGTATATAGATTTACATCTTTCAAGCCTGTTGTTAACGATCAAGCTCCCGATAATATCCTGCAACTTTTTAATCACCGGGACTGGTAAAGGCGACGGGGAAATGCAGGCTTGTTCGTCTTTTAACGGAGACGAAGACATAGGCAACGGGACACTGTTTTCGGTCAAAAGCCGACGAAACTCACCCTCTAATCTATCTAACGAAACCGCTAACAACCCGCCATCAAAACAACCCTTTTCTTCATGCTGCAAATCTTTAAGACGCGTTATAGCGTTTTTCAAGCTCGAAATGTATCGTTTATCAGCTACGTTATAATCCTCTAAATACTCAACAATATCACCCAACCACTCAACCGCCATCCCACAATTATCCGACAGAAACTTAACCGCACCCCGCAAGTTTCCCAACACTTTCAGGTAACCCGACAGATCGGATTTTGGATCCGATAACGACTTCTCCAACCCGTGAATTGCGTCGAACACCTTTAAGACAGCAGCAGCTGGGACAACAGCTTTGTTTATATGACCACTAACCGTGTCAAGCGCGTCCGGTTGAGCACCAATTGGACGAACAGCGGATTCTAAACGCGGTAACCGTTGATTAATCTGTTCTAACCTAGGCTCAGATTGTTGTAATGCTAACCCTAGGGTTTTGGATTTTTCTAAATTAAGTTTCAATGAATTCTTCATAGAGATCAAATTAGTGATATTCATAATAAGATCATCTTCACCCAATGAACCCATATCATCAGAAATTAATAACAAGCCCTAGATTCAGTTTACTAGTATAAAGCAATAACACTGATATGAATTGAAGGTTATACTTATGTATGTGATTGTGGAAACAAAATATTATTTGAAATTGAGAGTGGGGAAGAGGGAAACTTACGATTGATGGAAGAATGGTAATGGGGTTTTGAAGATTGAAGAGTGAAGAGTGATGAATAACTGGATTTCGATGAGAATTATGTGTGAAAATTGTAAAAGTGGTAGATACTGTGATCTGTATATGCCTTTTCTGATTGTTGTTAACTTTATATGCTTTTTGAATTTTGACCTTTTTTTCTTCTTTTTATAGCGTAAATTATGTTTATGGTTTTAGGAATTTTTTTTGTTTTGTTTTTTTTAAGCGTATTCACATTCCTTTTATCTTTTTTTTCTCTTATAATTTCATTAAAAGCAATTACATTTTTTCTCCTCTTTCAATTAAATAATATTTTTTATACTTTTATCATTATATTTCATCTCTCCTCTACAAACAACCAATTTCAAAATATATTAAAAAAATATAGATAGTGAACTGTGTCCCCTCAAATTTACAGACATTTTCTCTCTCACAGAATTTGAGGGACGAATTGTGAATAGGGCTGTCCAAACTGCTCGACGATCGCTCGAAAAATGCTCGTTCGATTCCCGCTCAGTTTGTAAATGAGCCGCTCGGATCGGTTCGATTCAAATTCAATCCAAGCATGAGCAAAGGTCCGCTCGCTCGTCGATCGCTCGGTTTCGCTCAAATTATTTTTATTAATAATTAATGTATATATATTATAGATTTTAAAGATTAATGAAGAAGTTTATGGCTTTTGAACTTAATGGTAGATGAAGATGATCAAGCTTAAAGAAGAAGTTTATGGCTTTTGAACTAAATAACAATTTGTATTTCGCACTTTATTTTGTGCTTCTTGATATTGTTAAGGACATTTTTAGAATCATGATTTTAGTTATGTACTGCTTTTGTTAGTGAAGTTTTGGACATGTTTTAATTAAGTTAGGATTTGTTTTTGTTGAACTAAGCCTTATAATGCAATCGAGCGAAAACGATCCGCTCGATTTTTTTTAGGATTTGATAAAAACCGAGCGAAAACGATCCGATCGATTATAATTCAATCCGAGCATGAGCATCACTTTTGTGCTCGGTTTTGCAAATTCGATCCGATCGGATCGGATCGGTTGTAATTCAATCCGAGCATGAGCAGACCATCGATCGGATCGGATCGGCTCATGAACACCCCTAATTGTGAATGCTCTAAGAACTGGAACAGTTTTCGAACCGGTTTTGATTCATTGGTTCGTTTTATGGGACTGGTTGAATCGGAATTAAAAACTATATTAGTTTAAAAAAATATGTAAATAATTGGTATAAACAATATATTTTATGTTGATAAAAGTATATATTTTAAATGAGTATTTGAATATATTGTTTATATGGAGGCAAAATACAAAATCATTAAAAGATTTCAATTGTGTTAAACTTAGCTAACCAAAAATATAACACCAACTTATTCATAGATAGTTATAGTTAACGAACTAATAAACACTATATTGTTATGTTGGTTATAGAGTATATATTTTAAATAATTAACTAAACATAATATTATACAAAATCATTAAGAGACTCCAATTATATTATATACTATTAATTTACAACATTCTTACGCATTAGAAGTTGTACTCTCAACAAATATTCTTGGATGATGGTTTTTTACAAAACAACCAGCTCATGTGTGTTGTTTAATACCCTTGTGTAAGTGCAGCTCTTGCTAGGTAACTATGCTTTATCAGTTTGGTCAACAAAGTCAAAGGTTCAAGTCAACAAAGTCAAAGGAGTTGAAGCATGATGGAGTAGTGTCTGAGTTATATTCATAGTCTGTCCGAATTTGTTTGATGAATGGACTTGATGTCCGAATTTGTTTCTCAGGACTTATGGAATCCGAGTTTGTTGGGTTTCCCTAGCCTATATATATGTGTGTATAGGTTAGGTCAAAACAAGCTTTGTGCAACTCTTACAAACCCTAGGAATTCCTTAACAGTGTGTGCACATTCTAGAGAGAGTGTGTGACTATGTGTTAGTGAGAGAAAGCTAGGTTTAGATATTTGTGATCTAAACCAGCTTGTAGATGTTTATGTAATATGTGATGAATAATTCAATCATAAAGGGTTTCATCTTCTAAATCTTTCTATCTTTTATGTTTTTGGTTGTTTCACGTCATGAGTCAAGTGCAATGTTGATGTTCGTCATCGATCTAGTGCTTTCACAGTGGTATCAGAGCATGGTAACCGATTCAGAATGGTCTCACCGCCTTCCGAATCACCATTGCTCTTGATTTGATGTTTGTTTCCGCCAAACATCATGAAGACGTGAAGATTTTGAAGAAAACTTGAAGAAATTGAAGTTTTTCGTCGACTGAGATGGTTTTCTTGTTTTCCAAGTTGCTGCAGATCTAACGTTTGATCTGTTTTTTTGCTCTGTCCGGATTTCTTTATGTGTTAGAGATTCCAAATTTATTGTCTGTATTTGTTACTTCCATATTTATTTATGACCTTGTGTGAAGTCACTCATGGGAAACAAATTTGGAAGAAGGTTACTGGGGTTTTTGTCCAAATTTGGTCAAGTTTCCTTGTCCAAATTTGTTCAATACTATTTGTCCGAATTTGTTGCTTTAAGGTGTGTCAGGGTTTGCTTATTCTCATTCATATCCGAATTTGTAAGACTTTAAAGTCCGAATTTTCTTGTTTTAACCCTGTCCGAATTTATTGTTTCTTTTACTTGTCCAAATTTAAAGATTTGTCAGGGTTTGTTCATTCCCTTGTCCGAATTTAAGAGTTGCCAGGATTTGTTCACTTTCATTGGAAAACGGCCCGCTACCAAGCCGCTAGCAAGGCGAAACAACTACACAAACAAAACAGACAAATTACACATTGAAACGCTTCTATTTGGTCCACTTTAAAGACAAGTTTCTGGATCTGTTGCTAATCCACAAGAAACTACAATGTTTGATCTCCCGAAGATGTTTTCAATTTTTATTGGCTCGTTAGAGAACAAGCATTGGTTCCTAGCTCTCCACATACTCCAACACGTGACCATCAACACCGCTTATGATGGTAAAAAATGTCTTTAACGGAGAAGAAGTAAAGGGGAGGGAGTTTACACCATGAACTGATATGTTGCCAAACTACCGTGGCAGTAAGACACGATGTAAAAATATGGTTAATGGATTCGTTTTCATTCCTGCAAAACAGCACAAGGATGTACTCTGGATGATTTTTCTTCTCACTAATTCATCCGTAGTCAGAAGCCTTTCCAGCAGCAGTCTCCACCCAGACACATTTAACTTTAGCAGAATCCAGCTATTCCAATCTAATATGGGGCTGTTTTGGTTATCTTCACCTGATAGAATAAGTTTCTTAACTGTAGTAGAGAGTGAATCCAACATCTGATCACTCCAAACCCATTTATCCACCCCTTAGCCAAAGTGCATCTGGGACAACATGGCTTTAAGACTATTCAACTCATTTATGGCTTCTTCTTGGGACAATTGTTGTTTATTTGTTTCTAATGTTTTAAGAGGATATCATATCCCTTCATCTTTTTTTACCTTGTAATTTTACTAAAATTAATTATATTGTCTCCCCTCTTTTATCATTACTTTTTCTCTCTCCTCCACTCACATTTTACTAAAATTAATTATATTTTCTCTTCTCTTTTATCATTATCTTTTCTCTCTCCTCCACTCACACCCACTTTCAAAAGATATTAAAAAATATAGAGGGTGAATAGTGTTCCCTCAAATTTACGAATAAACAATAACATTTTCTCTACTTTGCACATAACCATTTCCAACCACCTACAATCACTTTTCATAATCTAAAAAGCTTCTTCACAGAATTTAAGAGATGGATTGTGAATGCTCTAAGAACTTTGGTTCTTTGGTTCGTTTTATGGTTCTTTTTGAATAGGAGTTAAAAACCATATTAGTTTAAAAAATTATGTAAATAATTGGTATCAACACTATATTTTATGTTGATAAGAGTATATTTTTTTTAAATGAGTATTTAAATATATTGTGTTGTGAAGGCAAAATACAAAATCATTAATAGATTCCAATTGTGTTTAACTTAGCTAACCAAAAATATAACACCAACTTATTAGCTAACCAAAAATTTAACACCAATTTATTTATAGATAGTTATAGTAAACGAGCTAATAAACACTATATTATTATGTTGGTTATAGAGTATATATTTTAAATAATTAATTAAACATATTGTTATACAAAATCATTAAGAGATTCCAATTATATTTAATTTAGCTTTAAAAAAAATAACTTTCATTGTATGACCCTTACAAAACATTGAATATTTCATATAATATATTGTACATTTAGATATACAAAAATTCCGTTTTCTAAAAATATCGGTGTAACGACGTTTACCTAGAGTTCAAAACATTCAAACTATATTTAGACAAGTTTAAAAACATTCCAAATGTGTTTATAAAAGTTCTACACAAGTTTTGTAAACTAAAGAGACTAATATAGTAGCGGAAGCTTCATTAATTCGTGTGTTCGGTTCTCGTGCAAGCTTGATCGCCATCCAAAAGACTTTCGTAGTTACATATAATCAAAATGGTCATAAACGTCAGTTATGGAAGTTTATAACTTATTAAAACGAGTCCACAACGTAAAAACAACAACACAGTAGCTTTTGCTGGTTTTAGTCACCTGTTGCGTGCTGCGACGACCGTGGCAGGCCGCGACCACAAAGGGTCGTCCCCGTCGCGGGGCGCGAAGGCTTGAATTCGACAGAAAGTTTTTAATTCAGACCTGCATATTTTCAGCCTAACTAGTTTTTACCAAAGTGAGCATAACTCGCTATATTTTGATCCGTTTTACAATATGTTTCTTCCTACGTGATCGTAATTCGATCGCCCATATTATAGACTCAAAATCCTTCATCCGGATTTATAAATTCCTATCCTTTAAGCTTTCGGTTTAGGAATTATTTAAAAAATCGTTTGACCCGTTTACATAATTAAGCAAACACGCTTATGTAAACACAACTTTTTCGCCTGAATGTCATTATCATGACTATTCACCATCACCTGGTTTACTACCCTTATGTTTTTATACATCCGGGATCTCTATATGTGTATTGTTTATTTGACCCATTCAACTAACACTAGTTGAACTAATTTAACACGAATCCTTATACGAAATTGTGCATATCTAGTCATACTCAACACTTGAGTTTTTGACTTATATTCCGTGCTCCCAATTATCGTTTAACGCTTATAATGACTTGAAATTCATGATCCGGGTATCATTTCGAAGTCTTTAATCATGCAACCTTCCCGGTTTACATCAAGACATCAATTTGACCCGTTTAGCTTTCTTAGCGACATCCATCGCTTTATATCACCAAAGTTTCATTACTTTGGTTATTTTGACCCGTTTGGTTTTATTAGCGAAATCCATCGCTTTCACACTACCAAACATTCATCAGCCGAGTCATTTTGACCCGTTGAATAATATAGTGAAATCCATCACTTTTACTCTTTAACTTATTGTTAGACTTTAATTAATCCATTCGGTTTAATCATACGGAATCCAACGTTTTTGTATTAACCGAACTTCATAATATTGCAATTATCATTCAACGTAAGTAGACATAAAAATACTAACGAAAATTCTACGAAACATATAGTTGCGTACCTTTAAAGCTTTCCCTTTAAGCGAGTATCCATTTGGCCTTGACCACTTGACGATTCGCCCAATTTGCCTATAGAGTTCAATTCGAATTTATCGTTTAGAACTCATGTTGCAATATTCAACACACAACATGTCTAACTAATCAATTAAGCGATCCTTTCATATTTTTTAATAATTAAAGCTCATTTAGACATTTTGTCGAACATCTTATGGGTGAGATTATTTCACTAACATTATCATGTTCATGGTTAATCATTTAACCATGCTAAATCATTATTTTCATAAGCATATGTCTAGTATGTACTAAAGGACACTAAAACTTGCATCATAACAATCAAGTAACACCAATTGTCATCATAATTCAAGTGTTCATCACTAAACCCATTTAACACATATATGATAAATCTTTAATTCACTAGGTTATGACATAAAATCATTAAATTCTCATATAGGGTTTGTTCTTAGACTTGTAATCATCCTGATTTTGCCATAACATCAATCATTCCTTCAAGAGTTTCATTTACGAGAGTTCATGAAAATCAAAACATCACCAAATATCAAAATTGAACATACCTTGTGATCTACTAACTGTAGTGATCACGAATTTAGCTTGGAATCAATTTCAATTCTGTTTTCTTCTTTGATTTTGTGAGAATTTGGTGAGTTTAGGGTTTATGTGCAAGATGATTGATGAAACTGCTTGAATAAGGATTAGGGTTTGTAACCATGGCGTCTGTTAGGGTTAGCGACGAAAAGCTGCCGACAAGCAATCAATGTTGATGAAACATGGGTGCAATCAATGTTGACGAAAGTTACATCTTTCGTCGACATGGCTGTTGACGAAACATGGGTGTTTCGTCACCCCTGGAATCCGACGAAACATAACTTTCGCCATGTGAGACTTTCGTCGTGCAAATAAACAGTAGCCGTGATGATGTGAAATGTTTGTGATGTTGGAAACTTATGCATATGAGACACTTTTGTTGCATGATAACTACACGAATCCAACTTAAACTACGTAAGTAGAACACTCTTCTAATATATATATGTATTGATAATTGACATGCACATGGAATGTGACTTGTGTGAAAATTGTATATGTGCTGCATAATTGAATAATGATCTTTGGGATGAAAGTTGTATGAGATAAATACGTGACTTGATTATTATGAAACGAGCGTGATTGGTAACAACTGTTGGAACATGAACGTGCGTCATAAACGTGCATGAGATCTAAATGCTTGCTAGGTGTTATGTGATAGTGGTATTACGTGTGAATTGTTGAATACGTGAATTGGATGAGTGTTTACGAAAACTGACTGTTCTTGGTAACCACGGTAGGGTATGGTTGACCAATTTGGTACGGGTAATGTGATGTGACATACCGAGCAATCTAAGGTGAGTTCACTGCTCTTTTTCCAAGCATGCATCCCGGGGAGGGATATCTGGTAATTGTTCCGGGGAGGAACGTCGGGTTATTGGGATGTTGGTTATTACACTCATTTCTATCATTTAAGACCCCTTACATCTACCGATTAGTTGCCGGGGAGGCAACGAGGTTATTAGTTGATAGCGCTATTAGGTTTGGTACCCTCACATCGTACCGGGGAGGATGGGCGTGAACTAATTACCTTAACCACTTGACCAATGTTTTGATAGAGACATTGGGGTTGGGCAAATAAATCTAGCTGCCATCTACGGTAATCGAGTTAATAACAACATCAAATCAAATCATTGAAACGTTTTAAATTGGAAACTGGTAACTAAACGCGTTAACAAAACTTTGAACTCACCAGCGTCGTCTGACACACTTGTCTGCATGCTTGCAGGTTTGTAGGTTTATATCATTGGGACTTGCTGTCTGGGATGCTGGAGTGGTCATGGGTCGAGATACATGGAATCTCAATACAAGCTTAATGCTCTATGTACACATGGTTTACGAAACACTTAACAAATGAATTATGCTTCCGCTGTATACAATGAATGATATGTAATGTTTGTAACACTTTATGTTAATGAATGAAAGTTTTATTTAAATATATTTATGAGTTCAATGTGATTGGTGGCTTGGAACCTGGTACGTCACACGCCTAGCGGGGGTTTCTGCATGTGGTATTTTGAGGGTGTGACAGTTTGGTATCAGAACCACTGGTTATAGTGAACTTGGTTTTAAAACGTTTTTATAAAACCAGACTATAACCGAACAAGTTCTGAATACGACCATGACACTTAGCTCCAGACTGCAAGGTTCGTCTCTTGTTTACTCATTGTACTGCATAACTAGTGAACACTTACATATGAAATTGCATGGGATTGCACGTATAGCACAACAGTATAAATTCATGTATTACTTGCAAGCGTTATGTGATTGGTAGTGTGGTGTTTCCCTAGATATTCACGACTCACGTTTTGTGATGTTCTTTGTTTGCTACTCGAGTTTGAGGACCCATTTGACATGAGTTAGGAGGAGCTGAGATGAGCATGCAAATCACAATATTATTGTGGGTGCACACATAATAATGTGGGGTGCATGCGAGTCCCAGTGAGGCTTAACAAGTGAAAAAGGGGTTCTGTTCCGTTATTTGATTGATGTGAAACACAACAGTCCATAGGAGTCGTAGCAGTGATTGTCTCCTACTCGAACAGGATCTTTTCACTTCTCACTGAATCCTTTCGAATCTCGATGCTATCGAGTATTACATGAACACCCATCTGAACGCCTAGCGAACTGTGTAGAATGTTAGGTGCTTGTATGAACATCCCCGACTTGGATGTTGCAACGACAATGATTGGTCTATATCTTTCTCACCTTTCTTCGTTTGCTGGAGCTTAACGTATTGACGTCTTAAATCCTGAAGTGCGATCATTTCTGCAACACTATCGCAACATACCTTGTATTACTCAGTCAACTTGCAAGAACGGTGGACAAGAGGGTAAACGTAGTACTTTACTGACTTCAGCATTTGAACGACCCTAGTTACCGGCAACGAACATCAGCGATTTGACTCCAATCGAATCCTTAACCCTAGTCAGCGACTTATGGGAGTCAACTTTTACGAATTAATCGGGACATAAACGATGACAATTAACCATGGTGTGGAATGTGTAACTGCCACCACAATGAGTAGCGCCTTAGAACGTGGCACGGAATGTGAAAAGATGGACTCTGTTGGTGGAAGATCGTAGAGCTTCGTTTCAAGCTACGACATTAGAGGCAACAGTCTCGACAACATCAAGGTACTCGTAATCGTAGCCTACCGTATGGAAACAAAGGTGGCTTTGACAAGGATTAACTGTTATTAAGTCAAATGACAACAACCAAGGGAACGACGACAGTACTGGAAATTCTCGTAACAAAAACAGCAGGCACTGGGAACGATGCTCATGGAAGGGCATTTAGGATTGGCGTGAGCGACGCCAGGATTATAGCAACATGGTAGCTTGCATGGGTAACTAATCGCTTCCTCTCTATTCCGCTTAACCCTGATGTTCTTGAAACTGAACCTGTTGTGGAATCGGCTGATGACAAGACAAATGGAACCTTATATGTTTGTTGGGATGCAAACTCGACCTCGTGGGACAAGTGTTCGACATCGATCCTTGATGGTCTTAATGCAGTAGTCAGTGTGGATTGGTTATCCAGATATCGCGTAGATATACCCTGTGAGGAGAGGATTTTGCGTATCCTTCTCCCTAGGAGAGGACCGTTGTCTGTCCTAAAGCGTCAGAGGGGTGCAAGGGTTAGCGCCATTCCAGCTATGAAGGCCCAGAAGTGTCTACGGAGGGATGGCCCCGCTATGTAGCAACCGTTTCTGATGATAAGGCTAAGGAAAATAGGATCGGGGATCCAACGATTATTCATGACTCCTCTCAGTGTGCTATTCGAGGAACTTCCAGGTTTACTTTCACAACTGTTAGACAGAATCTCAGTTGATCTCACGCCAGAGGCAGCTCTGAATACTTGTACTCTTACCGTCTTGCACTAGGAGGGTTGCAAGAATTGTCTAATCACCTACAGGAACTGTTGGACAGGAGTTTGTCAGACCTAGTTTTTCGCTTTGGGGAGCCCCAGTTACTTCCGTGAAGATAAGCCTTTTTCATATGTGCACTGATTATAAAAAACTCAGCAAGGTGATAGTCAAGAATCGTTTGCTTCGACCATGTAGTAACATCCAGTTGACCAGTTGCGAGGGACAAGTTTCCATTCGAGGATTAATTAACGAACAAGCCATTATCAGATGGAAGCCCAAGGGGAGAATGTTCGTGGAACGGCATACCGAACGCAATACGGCCAGTGCGACTTTGTACACCATAACTATTAAGTTAATCAACACATCAGCAGCTTTATGGACCACATGAATCGACTGTGTTTATCGATGACGTTTTGGATCATTCCAGGAGAAAGGAACATCACGGGCGGCATTTGTATCTTATTTTAGAACTTCTGAGGGAGGAGCCACTCCACGCAAAGTCTTGTTAAATGTAATTTCTGGGTTCGAGAGATGCATTTTGATCATGTAACCAACGAAGTGGGAATACGCGTGGATCGTGCTAGGATCCATTATGTTAGAAACTGATTGACACCAAAGATTCCTTTGGGGGTACAACAATTTCTTGGTTTCGGTGGATGCTGTGGTAGATTCATCACAGGATTTTCGAAGATCGCGCAACTTAACTCCCTTAAGCACAGCAGGGTGTTGTGTTCGTGGGAGACAAAACAGGAGAACGTCTTTTAAACTTTCGAATCCCAACTCTACAATGCACTCGTCTTCTCCCGAGGGTGCGAGTGATCTGCTGGTATACCTTAAGGGTTCGAATCAGAGTCCCAGCTACACATCGATGCAACGCGAGAAAGTGATGCCTTGCATAGTGGACTTACAAGAGGAATTGCACGATACGCAACTTGCCAATGGAAACCATGGCCTTTGGGTTAAGTGGGAGGCATTACTTGGACGGTACCAGATGCACTACTTAGACCGATCACAAGAGCCTCCCGTGTACTCTGGCTTCGAAAGAGTTAAATCAGGTAATGGCATCACTGGATGGGACTTTTGGGTGATTCCGACGGTGAAACCTGAACGTGCATGAGCTTTGCCGCTCACTATCGACTCTAACCTACCGGATTAAACTCGCTCTGTTCAAACTGGAGAACTGAAGGAAGAAGATTTTCAAGTTGAATCCATGCAGGGCATGGAGAAGCAACCTTTGACAGATCGGATGATATTCGCCACCTCAAGGAGCGAATGGGGATCTAATTATACGGCAACTTTTGGGAATTTGTGTTGAGCAAGCATACCGGCTTCGATATTCTAACCGTCTGGATTTTTGATGAGAGATATTGGGATCTATAAATCTTGCACTAGTTATCGGGCATGAAGGCCCACCTAGCAATGTTTGTGACTAATGTTTGACTTGTGGGAGAGTCAAGGTGAGTATCAGCAACGTTTAGGAACAGACTACTACGGATTTTGTCACTGGACTACCTGGAACTCAGAACGGAAATAACTTCATTTGGGTGCTCGTTGATTGTTGCATGTAATTGGTACACTTTCTCACAAACAAGGAAGATTGTCAAGTCTTCTCATCCTCTAAATAACTAATTGCGAAGGGCGGTTCTAGGCACGAGGTGCCAACTTCTGTTACCTCTGATTTTGATCTATACCTGGTTATGTTAGGCATTACACAACACTCTTGGTTCACGTCTAGACATGAGCATTACTTATAATGTTCGGAGTAAACGAAACCCCCCTGACACTCAAAGACATGCTGCGAGCATGTGTGGGATTGACTTGGTGAAAATTGGAAGGACGCATACCTTTGGTTGAGTTCTACAGCGACGGTTACCATTCTAGTATTCAGACAGCTCTGTTTGAGGCATTGCATGGACAGTGACACCAACCTCTTTATTGGATTAATGTGGTTCACAACGCAATCGCAGGTCCATGACTTGTACTTGAAACTCTTGGGAAGATTGCTTGGATCGGAAATCGTCTAGAGGCAACGAGTGACCGTCAGGAAAGCTGATAGGCTTAGGAAACACATGAAGATCGCTGTAAGCAATCGTATCATGTTGAAGTCTCACCCTGGGAGGGTGTGGTACGCTTGGGAAGCGTGGCGAGCTTAACCTACATCACTTTGAGCCATACAACACTCTGGGAAGAATAGATAACGTGACTTACAAACTCGGGATACCCGACGAATTGGGTAACGTGCACAATGTCATTTAAGTCTCGAATTTAAGGCAGTGTTTGTCCGATGGAACGTTTGTGATTCCTTTGTTATTTAAACGTAATGATCAGAGGAAGCTTTGGTGTCCTCAACTTATTTAAACGGTGGAATCAACTTCTGACATCATTGGCGAATTTCGGGACGAAATTCCCTTTCAAGTTGGGGATCATGTGGCACCCGACTGACTTCGCGAATCTGTTTTTACAATTTGGTTTACGTGGTGTCTGTGTAGTTATCTAGATGATTAGTGATTGTGTGTAATGCTTGATTATTATGTGTGTAGTGTTGCATATAGCTTAATTTGAGTTTCTATCGCTTCACTCCTCTGTATTACTTGTCAAATTTCGGGACGAAATTTCTTTCAAGTTAGGAATGATGTGACAACCTTAGTCTTCGAGGCCTTTCCCTTACACGTTACTGGTTTTCAATACGTCTTTGTACTTTGTTTGGTGTGTAACTTGTGCATGGATTAGTGAAATATCTTTGTATATAATCCTTATGTATGGATTTTTATTAAATAACTTACTACTAATATGTGTTTATCGTAATAAAGAAAAGTCAAGCACTCAACCTCGACGAAACATAGAGTTTCGTCCATTAACCCCCACTCGACGAAACATAGGGTTTCGCCAAAAGGATCTTTTGTCGAGCCCAGGATCCCTCGAAGCCCAGTAAGGGCCCAATTCATTTACTCGCATATATTACGTCACATAACTGATTGATCTGAAAACCCTACTCTACTCTCTCTTCTCCTCCAAGACTCGACGGCAGCCCCTATTCGATCAAAGCTCTTCTCGGCCTCAACCTTTCCTCAACGAATTTGAATCTGGTTAGTGTTTGTATTCACTTTTGTTTCCACTAACCACTCTCTTCTTGACCATGTGTGAATTGTTGTGTATTGAATAATGTTCTTAGATTTATGTGTTTGCATGATTAATGAAAGTGATTAAGATAGATCTGTTTGATGAGAATGGGTCGATGATGTTAAGCAAGTTATGCCATGCTTAAATGTTTTGCTGTCAAACTAAGATTCATGGGGATCGATGTGTGTTTGTTTAACGCCCTAACACGTTTTAACCAAAAGTCGCAGCGGAAATACGTACTTAAAAAATTTTCTTTCATTATATTCATTCTAACATACTAAGAAATACATTAAATCACTCTTTTACATTAAATACATTAATGCTTTCTATAAATTTATAAAATCTTACATACTTATATTAAATTACGTGACCACTCACCCACACGTACAATCCATGTCTTGACTCGATCTTCAACCTCTTACACTCCATGATGAGAATCCACAGTTCTGTACGACCTGCAGACACCACGTACAATCACATCATTAGCAACCGGTGTCATCATACATAAAATTTAGACATGCATAATTAGGCGTCAACATATCATGCTTTCGCTTATGTTAGTCCATTCATCCATCCATTCAAACGACCCGCATTGGATTTTGGTGTCTACCTTCAACTTCCATCACTAGTATACCTGCATTCCCATTTCATTCTAATAGGAAAACGGTTAGCATCATCAAATTTCATTCATACGAACATATCCATGTATACGCATAACAAGACTCATTCATTTGTGCATATACTATATTCCAATTCATGCATACATACCCTTTCTATTCGTACATGTACTTACAATTTACATTCTACACAATGTTACTTACAAGTCCTAAACACACACGTCTATACATGTAAATCATATACACCTAATTCTCCATACTTATGTGTTCATAGTCATACTCTCCTATGAGTCCCAATTACTTACTTACAATCAAACCCATACCTACGCGTATAACTACTTATTTCATCTTTATGCATAATACCATCATGTAATCTTCTTTCTTACCTATACTTAACAGAAACTATTCCTTAACCACTTTCGACTCATTTACCGTAAACTTACCTTATTACTTCCATTGTTTCATATTTTCTCCCATGATTCACAATAATCATCATACTACAATACATTTTACATCTAAAGTGTAAGTCCGGGATTCACTTACCTTACGCGTCCGTATTTGCATTCGCTTACTTGAGTCTTCTTGGCCCGTTAGCCTTCCACGCTCCCATCCATCTTGACATGATTCCTATACTTTCATGTCATTACATTTACATCCTTATTAGCATACATGATTATTCATATGAACGATCATATCAAGTTCATATCTCACATATGTATTTCATTAGTCGATTCAAACAAGCATATAGCATACTCAACATCATCATAACATAACCTTCACATATTATTGTCATTTAGATATTTTATCAAACACGTGGTGTGCGTACTACTTCCTAGGCACCATGTACAACTAGTTTATGCATAATCTTCCAAGTTCATTCATATTTCATCAAATCTTCTTACTAATCAACAAGTATCATTAACACATAAACATCAAACATATCAACACCACATTTCTTTCAATTCATCTAACAATAGTTCATCATAACACAACATAATTCATGAATATTTAACAAGAATTGGACATGATGAACACCCATGTCATCTTAATCACCCAACTAGTGGGTTTACATCCTTAAACATCAAATTAGTCAAAATTATGCATAACACATGTTTCCTATGATGATGTTAACACATATTCATGCTTAATTTCATACAAATTCGTGGATTGATCATAACCCACTTCATACAAGATCATCAAATCTTAAATTACAACTTACCACATGTTTGCTAGGGCTAGATCATCATGAAAACGAGTTCATGCATCGGATTTGAGCCTAATCTCCTTGTCAATTTGAAGCTTTCTTGTGAACTAGGGTTTACACCCATTCCCTCTTCCTCCTGATCGATCTCACGCACACACACCTAGTGTGTGTGAGATTTTTTTTTTGTTTTAATTAAACTCGGATTCAAGTTTGGCAATCTTAGTCCCTCATGTTCTCTCTCTTATTTATAATTGGCACAACTCTCATTCTTTAATTGTTTCTACCATACTTTTAACTAGGATAAATAACCCAGTTATTTATTTCTTGATGTGCCATATCATAACATTTAACGAATATAAACATTCGGGTTTTGGGGTGTTACAGTTTGTAAAAGGTTTGAGATGATCTGCTCATGTTGGTTGTGTTTGCAAACGTAATATGTTAGAATCGTTGTGTTAATAGATAGAAACTAGTGTATGTTATTTGTTATGTGTCGTTAGTTTGATGGTTGTTATTTGCCTTGGATGATTATGTGACAAGATGATTAATGAAACTGCTTGAATAAGGATTAGGGTTTGTAACCATGGCGTCTGTTAGGGTTAGCGACGAAAAGCTGCCGACAAGCAATCAATGTTGACGAAACATGGCTGTTGACGAAACATGGGTGCAATCAATGTTGACGAAAGTTACATCTTTCATCGACATGGCTGTTGATGAAACATGGGTGTTTCGTCACCCCTGGAATCCGACGAAACATAATTTTCGCCATGTGGGACTTTCGTCGTGCAAATAAACAGTAGCCGTGATGATGTGAAATGTTTGTGATGTTGGAAACTTATGCATATGAGACAATGTTGTTGCATGATAACTACACGAATCCGACTTAAACTATGTAAGTAGAACACTCTCCTAATATATATATGTATTGATAATTGACATGCACATGGAATGTGACTTGTGTGAGAATTGTATATGTGCTGCATAATTGAATAGTGATCTTTGGGATGAAAGCTGTCTGAGATAAATACGTGACTTGATTATTATGAAACGAGCGTGATTGGTAACAACTGTTGGAACATGAACGTGCGTCATAAACGTGCATGAGATCTAAATGCTTGCTAGGTGTTATGTGATAGTGGTATTACGTGTGAATTGTTGAATGCGTGAATTGGATGAGTGTTTACGAAAACTGACTGTTCTTGGTAACCACGGTAGGGTATGGTTGACCAATTTGGTACGGGTAATGTGATGTGGCATACCGAGCAATCTAAGGCGAGTTCACTGCTCTTTTTCCAAGCATGCATCCCGGGGAGGGATATCTGGTAATTGTTCCGGGGAGGAACGTCAGGTTATTAGGATGTTGGTTATTACACTCATTTCTATCATTTAAGACCCCTTACATCTACTGATTAGTTGCCGGGGAGGCAACGAGGTTATTAGTTGATAGCGCTATTAGGTTTGGCACCCTCACACCGTACCAGGGAGGACGGGCGTGAATTAATTACCTTAACCACTTGACCAATGTTTTGATAGAGACATTGGGGTTGGGCAAATAAATCTAGCTGCCATCTGCGGTAATCGAGTTAATAACAACATCAAATCAAATCATTGAAACGTTTTAAATTGGAAACTGGTAACTAAACGCGTTAACAAAACTTTGAACTCACCAGCGTCGTCTGACACACTTGTCTGCATGCTTGCAGGTTTGTAGGTTTATATCATTGGGACTTGCTGTCTGGGATGCTGGATTGGTCATGGGTCGAGATACATGGAATCTCATTACAAGCTTAATGGTCTATGTACACATGGTTTACGAAACACTTAACAAATGAATTATGCTTCCGCTGTATACAATGAATGATATGTAACGTTTGTAACACTTTATGTTAATGAATGAAAGTTTCATTTAAATATATTTATGAGTTCAATGCGATTGGTGGCTTGGATCCTGGTACGTCACACGCCTCGCGGGGGTTTCCGCATGTGGTATTTTGAGGGTGTGACAATTTGAACCACCTACTAACAAACAGCCAAACTGTAACACCCCAAAACTCGAATGTTTACATTCGCCATGCTTTTCCTTATGATAAAACATAAAGCAAAATGACTAGGCTATTTAACCTAGTTAAATAGTTTAGTCAAAACATGAAGGAATGAAGTTTTGGACAAAAAAGGGTAGCAAGCATACTTGAGGGACTAAACTTAGACAATGAGAAAGTAAAATTATTAAAACACAAACACACATATGTGTGTATGTATCAACCTGCAAAAGAAAGAAAAAGGGGAAAACCCTTCTCACAACAAGATTCAACAAAATTGGAAGTGAGTTTAAGCAGAATCTGGATGCATGTGTGTAGTTCCTTAATCATTCAAGTATTCTAAACAAAAGGTAAGTCGAATTGTATGATTTAATGATCTTTGGTGAAGTGGGTTATATTTAATCTGTGAAATTATGTGAAATTAGGTATGAGTATTGGTTAGAATCAACATATAGAAAATGAATTATGTTTAATTTTGGTCATTTGAATGATTTGAAGTAAGATCCACTTGGTGTAGAACTATATTGAAACACGATGATCATGAAGGCAAAATTTGATGTAATGTTAATGTATGTAGTTATATGTATTGAATATTTGTTGAATGAATTAGATGTAGAATGAAAGACATGTGAGTTTAGTTGATTTTTTTTATGATCCATGACATGAACTAGTAGGAATAGGCATAGTGTAACACCTCGAACATTCCGTCCAATTATGTGACGACACGTGTCTAATTATCCAACTAATCCCGTCTACATGGAGGGAGAAACCTCCGACTAATCCCAACTATGTGGAAGGAGGAAGGACGTACATTGAACGTTAACTGAAACATGTCTTTTGAATTTCCAACTAATCCCGAATCTGGGAAGGAGAAAAGAAAATATTATTGTGCGTTAGCTAAAACGCGTCCCAGATCTCCGACTAATCTCAAATACGAGGAAGGAGAGGGACTAAAAGTACCAAATGGCCAAAGATGTAAAGTCTTGTCACACCCCGACCCGCAGCGGAATAGGTGATCGGTTTATGATTGGGGTAATACAAAGAGCTTATGACTTGCTATTACGAGTTTTAATTAATCAATAATCCAAACTATATGTTTCACATGACAAACAATCCAAATAATCAATTACATAAGAGACATATAACAATTAAATTCCACTAATCTGTTTCTTGTTAACTAAGGCTCATCCTATGTCCAATCTTCTCTTCGTACATGTTCACCTGTATCATGTGTAAAAATGGTTTTTTGGGTCAACAAAGGTTGGTGAGTGAACCTTATTGTTATTTGAAAAATTATTATGTTTAAATTTGATTTATTGAGAAAACGTGCGTTAACCAAGGTAAGTAAACATGTTGTACGTTATATATCCAACTCATAACACAACCTCAAATAATAAACAAATCAACTGAAATGATTCAATAAATGTATGCATGTTGCACGGTATTTATGGTGTGCCAATGAATGAATGTATGTTGCACGGTATTATGGTGTGCTGCAAGGTCTAAGCTCAATCAAATGGAGGTGACCTCGTATGGTTGGCAACGTCAAGTTCCGCTCATAGGTAATGGGGAACAGACGAGCCTATGATGATGTGATATCCAAATGAGTGAAATGCACCAAAATGATAAACAACCAAACAACACATAACACATATACATCACATAATGGTAATTGCACGTATTTGAATTTGTAATATGCGAAAAAGATATGCGACACATGATACACCCCAAAACGAATAAATAAAATTAAAAAGGGGAGTTATAAGATTCACTCACAGTGGTTGCGTTTGCAATTCCTTGTATTAGGATGACCGAGATAAGCTCCAAATGGTTCTGCTCAATGTTGGTTCGAGAGAGATTTTCGGGTGTTGAAGATTTGGAAGTGAAAGAGTGGCCTTGTATTTATAGAGTGGAGTGGCAGTTTGGGGTGGATGGGTCATAAGGGAGACTGGGCCATTTCGGGAGAACTGGGCTAGGCCCATTCACACGAAAGTGCCAAGCCCAATGGTCCATTTGTCCAATTTTGCTTGTTTTGAAGGTTTTAAGTGTTTTAAGTGTTTTGAGCGTATAAGTGAAATGTATAAGTGTTGTGCATAAATAAAAGAATGTATAAATGTATTTTGCATGTATGATATGTATGAATACGCATGAATTTGCATGTAAAAGGCATCAAGTATGTATGCAACACGAATATTTGACAAGTTTTTATGAATAATGTATAACACAAGTATAAAAAAGCTAGAATTTTTCATTATGATTCAAGTCTCGGATTACAATGTTTGAAATGAAATACGAATACAAGGGAATACAAGTTTCCATAAATGGAAAGTACAATGAACTTGCTAAATAAGGAAAGTTACAAAAAAACGAGGCGTTACACTCCTTTACATATGAGAACACCAGCCTCCATGCGAGCCTGCTGCTCTACATATGTAACAACTCCCTTTAAAAGTCATATTTATTTTATTATTTTATCTAATAGGAAACCCTAATTGAGACACCCAAGTGATTCTACACAAATCCTAAAATTTTCAGGACAATCAGAATCAGGATCAGGGCCCCTAAAACTCAGGGGGGGTTAAACCTAGTTACGATTATCTAAATAAAACGCTGTCAAATTCGAATTTTACAAAGTTGTCAACTCAGCTAGGCTAGTCCAGGACGTGGCTACCCTATAACAATTTCGTGTCCCTTGCGCACCGTAAGGGATAAGGCTTACGGTGCGCAAGCGAGGTAAATTTTTGGGTATAAATAGCAGGCATTGGCAATCGCATTTTGGCACTTGAACGAAGAAGAAATTCGTTACGTAGACTGAGTTATAGCAGAAACACTTCTAAAAACACACACGATTCACTAATCGCCGCCGCAATACAGGGTAATAACTCGATCGCTGATACGATTCAATTTCTGATCGATTAAACTATCCAATGGATGTTTAAGTGCTGCCCACATTAGGGTTTATGCTTTGTCATTCGTCGTTAATTCGATGGATGTTTAAGTATCGCACTTTGTCATTCGTTGTGAGGGTTGATCTCGTGAGTTATCGTAAATGCTGTATTGATTACTAACCCAGAATTGTGTGCCTGTTATTAATTTAGGTTAAAAGGCTAATCAGTAGGCTAGGCTCTGCTCAAATTAAATTTGCAATGTGAGTCATTCTCTTTTTATCAAATTACTTTCAAAATCATGTTTATTTTCAAGGTTATAATTACAGGGATTAGGTTTATGTAATCACCAAATTACAGCCAGTGTGTGGGGCTTTGTATACATTACTTGATAATCTTTGCCATTGGATAAACGGGTGGCCAATGGTGATATGACCATAGTCACAGATCCGGTCGAGTGACAAATACTGTGGGTAGTTGGTTGATATCAGAAACATTGTAATCTCCCTTAATACTGTAAATTATAACAAACATGTCGTTTTACTAAAAAGAATAATTCACTCAGTATTTCTCGCTGACAAAACCTTTTTCAAACATGTTTCAGGTGATCTGTTGTGATCCAGGAAAAGTGCCGTGAAGCACTACAAGCTTAAGGAAGTGGCTCAAGATAAAATAAAGAAACATGTTTTGTAAAAATAAAGATTTCTCTGTGAAATCTTATGATTGTAAAATTACCGGGGTTTTATCCCGAGTTGTGAAATAAAATAATCGGGAAATATTTCAGTTTTTAAAAGATCCTGAAGAAACTTCCGCTGTTAATTAAATACACGGGATTTCTGTCCCGCGGCTCCTGAAACGGGTCAAACCGGGTCGGGGGCCGTGACAGAAATAAGGTGGTATCAGAGCCACTGATTTAAGCCAATTAAGTATTTAGAAAATACTTAATTTTTATTAATTTCTATTTTGTAATTATGTGTTTTATTATCTGACTAATTGTGTACAGTATGGGCAGATCTTTATATGCTAGCCACTGTAGCAGTAAATACAAATCTTTAAATATTTTGATTCAAGTTTTAGCACCCCCTTATTAAATATAAGCCAAAAACCTGATTCAGTAAATAAATAAATTTACAAATAAAAACTAGTATGTTTTCATATTCGGTTGTTTCGTAGTTAACCAATATGAAATAATATTTAAAGGTTTTCTATGAAATTTTGTTATAAAATTTTAAATCAGTAATGGTGTGTATTGATGCATACTATTAAATACAAAAATGGAAATCGAGAAATCGATAGTTTTAATTATATGTGAAATTATATAATTGTTTTGTGTATAATTATTATTTAATCAATACTAATAAAATATATATATTAATTATCAGATGGAAAACGTTAATAATGAACCAGTTAATGAAGTTAATCAATCTGAGCAACAACCAGGGGATCAATATATGACTAGGCAGGATATAGAAAATATCATTGCTCAAGGGATAGCCAACGCTATTCCAGCAATAGTTGCTCAAGGGATAGCCAACGCTATTCCAGCAATCGTTGCTGCTGTTAAAAATCCAATCGAACCGCAACAAATCGTTCCTAGCAAACGTATTTCTGAAGATAACTTCAGTAATAGCGTAAACGGAGGCAATAATCATACTAATCATGAGAATGAACCACGGCAAGCTCCGCTCCCTAAGAAAATGAAAGCTGCAACGCCTGGTTGCACTTACAAAGAATTTCTTGCTTGTAAACCCACTGAGTTTGCAGGCAATGAAGGAGCGACTGCGGCACTGCGTTGGTTAGAGAAAACCGAGGCAGTAATTGCCATAAGTAAATGTGCTCAGGATGATCAGGTCATGTACGCATCAAACCTTTTCAAAGAAGGGGCGCTAGAATGGTGGAACACGGTGCTACAGGCTAAAGGAAGAAATAGGGCTTATTCCATGAAATGGGAAGAATTTAAGAGTCTTGTAGAAAGAAAATTCTGTCCCGAATATGAAAAAGATCAAATGGCAAATAAGTTTTTAAACCATAGAATGATGGGTGTAGATTGTCGCGGTTATACTTCGACATTCTTTGAATATGCTAGAGTAGTACCAACACTGGCTTCGCCAGAACCGGTACTCATTTCTCGTTATATTTGGGGATTAATTGGTGAAATCCGCAATATCATTAAAGCTGCGAGACCTCGCACTATTGACGATGCTGTGGAATTAGCTAATACCCTAACCGACGAACTGGTACGCACGCAAGATGAAAACAGGAAGAAGGAACTGGCTCAGAAAATTACCCAAGGATTTCGTACGGGTAATACCAGCAGTTTCAGGAAAAGAGGAACAGAGCAATCCTCGATTCCGCCTTTCTGGAAGAATTGCAGAAAGAAACATTATGGAAGATGTAATGTGACCTGCAACTTTTGCAAAGCCATAGGACATCGTGAAGAAGACTGCAGAAGGAAAACAAGGATCTGCTATAACTGTGGAGAAGTTGGACATTTCAAAACAGAATGTCCTAAATTGGTTAAACTAGCAGACAACAAAGCTAAACCAGCCAATGAAGCTACTGTCACACCCCGACCACGTAGAACATACAAAACGTGGCGGAAAACATCGGGGAGTGTTGTAACAGAATTAATTGTTTCATAACCATGGCATACACAGTTGTATTTTATTTATCAACATAAGAGTTACATTGTCTTAAATAGTAAATACAGAGTTCGGAACATAATTAAACTAAGTCTATCTTCGTTTTATGTCTCTAAGGCACAGGTCCGCCCTAGTGTCACGATCATCATCCTACGCAAAAGCTCCTGAAAACACATGTGAAAATAGGTACGTCAGCATAAAAATGCATGTGAGATACATAGGTTTGTGAAAATAGGATTCATGACTTATATTTAAGAGATTGTTTAATAAAATTTAGTCATGAACCTTGTAAATTGTTTTGTCTTGTAAATCATTTGAAAAACGATAAGATCAGATGATATGTATAAATAAGAGAATAATGTATGGTTTAAATGTATAACCAAGTAAAATGAGTTGTATAAAGTAAATTGTTTGTAAACCAAAGTCTTGTGAAAATTGTGTTACTTGTGTAAAATGTATAAGTCCAAATTGAATGATTTAAATAACGCTATGATATGTAATATAATACAAACACTTATATATAGGAAGTACCAGCGACGTATCCACCATGCTTGTATCATATTACTCACATCTCGTTACTTAAGTCACTTAAACAAACCACCAATGTATAAAGTCTATGTTTAAACCAATAGTCAAAAGTCCTTGTATAAGCCATGTCAAATGTTTATAAGTCCAAAAGTAGTCAAGTAATGTGTATCAAATGTTATGTATTGTAAGTAAAGTATTGTCACATAATCCAAATGTAGAAATGTACAAAACAAAGTATTTTGAATATATCAAAAAGTTATGTTTTGCAAAGTAATGCATGTTACATTGATACAAACATTTATGTGGTAAGTTAACGCATACATTCAAGCCTTGAGACAGTCGGATAACCCTTTCAGTCAAGGTTATCAAAAGAAATGTTTTCGGATTCAGTCATTCCTTACATCCAAACAAACCCGGGATGTCAGGAATGGGATTTGTCAAGTCCTATGGTACCAGTACTTACTACCGAGCGGCGTAGCTAATGTTAATGAACGTATAATAGTCTCATTTGTGCAAACCAAATGTCATAGCAAAAGTGAACGTGTTATATGAAAACAATGTACTAAGTATGCTAAGTTAACATACAAAGCAGAAAAGTCATGTAAATCAATGTGCTAGCATGCTATCAGTCAACATACATAGCAGAAATGTAAAGTAAAACGATGTACTAAGTATGCACACAATGGGCATACATAGCATGAAATGTAATATAAAACGATGTACTAAATACGCACACAATGGGCATACATAGCATGAAATGTAATGAAATCATGTACTATAATGTACTAACAAACATAGCAGGTATATGATGTGAAAACAGGAAAGCACAAAAGTAACAAGTAGGCACATGTGTTCCACCCCAAAACAGTTTGAAAACAGTAAAAGAGGGGTCTATGTACTCACTTGAGATTGCTCAGAAGTCCTAAGATAACCACCAAGCAATGCTAGAGATCTCGGAATCAAACGACACCTAATATAGGTAACTATGTTATTAAACCGGACCTATATCGGAGGATCGGATAGAATGAGGGCTCGTAAAACAAATGAGTATGGGAACTCATGTAGTATGGTTTAACAAAGCCTACATACTAAATGAAACCTAGCCTAAGTGCTTACGACCCATTACGACCCGTTTAGGTAGCTTATGCTACTTTAACGCGTCGTTCGCGTGAAACGCGTTCGGACCGCCTAACTAGTCCTATGACAAGTAACATATGCCTTAACATGTCTAATATTGTTGTCAAATCAGTTTAGATGTCAAAAGTTATGTTACATATGTTTAAAATGAATTTTGTCATCAAAGGGGTATTTTGGTAATTTACCTAAGGCATATAAACTACCTATCATACAACTACTTAAACGAAGCGACCATAAGGTATAACCTCGGAAGGTTATTCCCTATATACTATGGTCACCTAATGTGTTTGGTCGGATCTTAATGATCGACCAAATGGGTCGGGTTCGAAGGTATAAGCGATTTATTAGATCGCTTACCCTTACGACCCTAGACAACGTGGTAATCAGTAGGCATAGTCACAAGGGACTATAACCATCGTGATTACAATCACGTTGCGAAGTTCAAACGAACTTCGCATTGACCATAAACTGGTCAATGCAGAAAGTCAAACAAAGTTTGACTTTCGGACTCGAAAAGCAATAAAAGAACGAAGGAACACTTACGAAGGGTCCCCGAATGCTAATCTAGATCAAAATAGCTCAGGTATGAAACAAAGGTTTCAACTTAGAGCACATTAGATCAGATTCTTGTGAGGGAAAGTGAAGGGTGGAGGTGGGTATTTATAGTTTTCGGTCCACCGTTAGGATCGTTTCTTGGAGAAGAGGGAATGATCACATCCCTACACTTGTTGGAAAGTTATGGTAGCTGATTTTGGCCACCATAAGAGATTAACATGTGGCACTTGACCTTTGGAGGGTGTTAGGGGCTGTTAACATGTGTTTAAAATGGATTTTGCTGATCAGAAGAGGCCTAGAGTGACGCCAAGGGGGCTAGGTGTCACGCTAGGGTCCCCCTGATCAGCAAACACTTTCTAATGTTCACCTTTCAGTCCCCGTTGCGTATTAAGGCCATTTCCGACATGTTTAAGGATCGTTAAATCATGTTCAAGGCTCCACAAGGATGCCTAAACATTGTGGACATGAAACATGCTCAAAAATACGCCGGATGTCAGTTCGTTTGGTCGTACGATCGCGATGTTCGCTTAATTACGACGGAATGCGCATAAGCACGAAAAATGATCCAAATTGCGCGACGAATGGATTTTTCTTATGCCAAACACTAAAATAAAATATTTTAGTGCTTACATAAATTTTTGGATGTCCGGATGTATTCAGAACGTAAGTTATGCGCGAAAATGCAAACTTGTGCACTTTTTGACGCTTTTAGTCCCTCAATGACTCAAAAGTTTATTTTAGCACACCGAACCCCTCAAAGCCTATTTCTAAGCTATATAAAGGATATTTAAGGTGTGTTTAACTTATGGTCATGTTTCGGAATGTTCGTTACTGTTCAAATTGGCATACTTTCGCAGTTTGTCAAATTTAGTCCTTGTAAGCGAATTAACTTGTTTTTGACATACCAAAGCCTTCAAAACTTATTTCTAAGTTATGTAAGGGTTATTTAAGGTATGTTAAGCATATGTTGATGTTCTGGAGTATTTTTCGCATTAAACTAAGTACGTTTACGCACCAGTTTGCGTATAACTCTCCAGAAAGTGATATAGAGTTTGAAATTGGATAAAAGTCAAAACATGAAAAATGTAAAACACAACCAAACAAACATTGGGATCAATTAACATTGTTTTATTGATAATAGAACTGTTCACAATGATTACAAGCACAGATGTTACAGTCTCCCCTACTTGTGGAAATTTCGTCCCGAAATTTATTTAGAGGAAACTCGTGGGAAAAGATGCGGATACTTCGCCTTCATTTGATCTTCGCGTTCCCAAGTGAACTCGGGTCCATGTTTAGCTTCCCAGCGAACTTTGACCAAAGGAATGCGCTTGCGTTTAAGCCACTTGACTTCACGTTCCATGATTTCCACTGGCTTCTCAACAAATTTCAGTGTTTTGTCAACACGAATTTCGTCAAGCGGTATGTGGAGGTTCTCATTAGCTAAACACCTCTTGAGATTGGACACATGAAAGGTTGGATGAACATTTCCAAGTTCAGGAGGTAACTCAAGTCTGTAGGCTACCTTTCCGATTCTTTCGACGATCTTGAATGGTCCAACGTATCTAGGTGCAAGTTTTCCTTTCTTTCCAAATCTGATCACACCTTTCCAAGGTGAGACCTTAAGTAATACTCGATCACCGACTTGAAATTCCAAGGGTTTGCGTTTTGGGTCCGCGTAACTCTTTTGACGGCTTCTAGCTGTCTGAAGGTTATCACGAACTTTCTTAACCTTATCAGTTGTCTCTAAAATGAGGGTAGGTCCAGTAAGTTGAGCCTCGCCGATCTCATTCCAGCAGACTGGTGAACGACATTTTCGACCATAGAGAGCCTCGAAAGGAGCCATTTTGATGCTGGTGTGATAACTGTTGTTGTAGGAGAATTCAATTAACGGAAGATGTGAATCCCAACTACCACCAAAATCGATCACACAAGCTCTTAGCATATCCTCCAGAGTCTGGATTGTTCTTTCAGATTGACCATCCATTTGTGGATGATAAGCCGTGCTCAGATTAAGTTGGGTCCCCATAGCAGATTGCATGGTTCTCCAAAAATGAGAAGTGAAGCGAGCATCTCTGTCAGAAATGATGTTCAAAGGAACACCATGTCGAGCTACAATTTCATCCACATAGATTTTTGCAAGTCTGTCAGCAGGAAAGTCCTCACGGATTGGCAAGAAATGTGCTGACTTAGTAAGACGATCAACGACTACCCAGATGGCATCATGACCTTTCTTTGTGCGTGGAAGTTTGGTAACAAGATCCATAGTAATGTTTTCCCATTTCCAAACTGGGATCTCTGGTTGCACCAATAAACCCGAAGGACGTTGATGTTCAGCCTTAACCTTAAGACAAGTAAGGCATTTTGATACGTATAAGGCAATGTCTTTCTTCATACCAGGCCACCAATACTGAATACGAAGATCCTTATACATCTTATCTGAGCCAGGATGAACAGAATAGTGAGACTTATGGGCTTCATCCATAAGCAAGGTGCGAAGGTTATCTTGGCTTGGGACCCACAAACGGTCCATGAAGTAATACGATCCATTGTCCTTCAGTTCCAGATCAGGTATTATGTGATAGGGAAATTCTTTATCCATTAGACCTTGTGAAACACAAGATTGTTGAGCCTGAGAAATGCGTGCTTGGATATCGGATCGAGCTTGAATAACAGATTGAACACTAACACAATGAAGCTTAGTACGTTCCTTACGACTCAATGCATCAGCTACGAAATTCGCCTTACCAGGATGGTAGCGAATTTCGCAGTCATAGTCGTTTAGAAGCTCGACCTAACGTCGTTGCCTCATGTTGAGTTCTTTCTGGTTGAAGATATGCTGAAGACTTTTGTGGTCCGTGAAAACCACACATTTTGTACCGTACAAATAGTGTCTCCAGATCTTAAGAGCGAAGACAACTGCACCTAACTCAAGATCATGAGTGGTGTAGTTTTTCTCATGTATCTTCAACTGCCTCGATGCATATGCTATGACTTTGTTCCTTTGCATCAGAACACAACCAAGACCCAATTTAGATGCGTCGCAATAAACGACGAAATCATCATTGCCCTCAGGCAAAGTTAGAACAGGCGCGTCGCAAAGTTTTCGTTTCAAGTTTTGAAAAGCTTCCTCTTGTTTGAATCCCCAATCAAAGGGCTTGTTCTTCTGAGTTAGAGCAGTTAGAGGAACTGCAATCTTCGAGAAGTTTTCTATGAAGCGGCAGTAATAACCCGCTAGACCAAGAAAAGAACGAACCTCAGTAGGAGTAGTAGGCGTATCCCAATCCTTAATCGCACTGATCTTGGAGGGATCTACATGAATACCTTGTTTGTTGATGATATGTCCTAAGAATTGAACTTCTTTAAGCCAGAATTCGCATTTGGAGAATTTGGCAAAAAGTTGCTCTTTCTTTAGGAGTTCCAAAGTAAGACGAAGATGTTGCTCGTGATCAGCTCGCGTCTTAGAGTAAATCAAGATGTCGTCAATAAAAACAATGACGAACTGATCCAAATAAGGCTTGCAGACCCTATTCATTAAGTCCATAAAAAGAGAAGGAGCATTAGTCAAACCAAATGGCATGACTGTGAATTCATAATGCCCATAACGAGTGCGGAACGCTGTCTTGGGAATATCTTCTTCATGCACCCGAAGTTGATGATATCCGGAACGTAGATCAATCTTCGAAAAATAAGAAGCGCCCTGTAACTGATCAAAGAGATCATCTATGCGCGGTAGGGGATATCGATTCTTGATGGTAAGCTTGTTAAGCTCACGGTAATCGATACACATCCTAAAGGATCCATCCTTCTTCTTGACAAAAAGAACGGGAGCACCCCAGGGTGAAAAGCTAGGACGGATAAAACCTTTGTCAGAGAGCTCCTGAAGCTGCTTAGATAACTCTTGCATCTCAGACGGTGCAAGACGATATGGAGCTCTAGCAATGGGATTTGCACCAGGTACGAGATCAATGCGAAACTCGACTTGGTGTGCTGGGGGTAGACCAGGTAACTCTTCAGGGAAAACTTCAGAATAATCCCGAACGACAGGAATATCTGAAATAGACTTACCCTTGCCTTTATCTGCTGTAACATGTGCTAAGAAGGCCACATAATTCTTTCGCAGATACTTCCGAGCTTTAAAACAAGACATGAGCTTGAGACCACCAGACGGTTTCTCACCTTGAACCTGTAGGATCTCGCCTGTCGAAAGCGGCACACGAACAATCTTCTCATAACAAACTATCTCTGCGTGATGCTTAGATAACCAATCCATACCCACTATAACGTCGAAGCTTCCAAGTTTCATAGGCGTGAGGTCAATAGGAAAAAGATGGTCGTTAAGGTTTAACTGGCAGTTGCGAAGAACAGAATCAAGAACAATGGGTTCACCACTAGCAACTTCTACTGTCAAAGGTTCACCTAGTTTCGTTCTAGACACGCGAAGCATTGGCTCAAAAGACAATGACACAAAACTCTTATCGGCACCCGAATCAAAGAGAACAGATGCAGGCTGATTATTAATAAAGAACGTACTGTTCACCACTTCATTGTCTGCTTGTGCCTCTTGAGCATTCATGTTGAAGACTCGACCTCGAGCCGGAGCCTGATTCTGATTTGGATTCTGGTTCTGGTTGGCTAGTCTTGGGCACCGGTTCCTGTAGTGGGTCAGATCCCCACAATTGTAGCACGAACCAGGAGGAAAATGAGGTCGTGCAGCTTGACCTTGTTGCTTAGCAAGAGGCTGAGCAACTTGTTGGGCTTGGTTCTGAACTGCCAGGTTCTGGTTAACAGGAATGCGACAAGTAGCGGCAAGATGACCAGATCTTCCGCAGTTGGTGCGCTGACGACACTGGAGGTGTGGTGGGTGATGGCCGTTACACCTGTTGCACAAAGGTGCATTGCCAAGATAAGGCTTCTTGGCTAGTGGTTGCGCAGGCTGATTTGGTGCAACTTGGGCCTGTGCAGTAACGGCATAGTTTTGGGAAGCCTTCCGCTTCCTAGACCCTCCAGAATTCTTTCCCTTCTTGTTTTGACCTTTCTTGCTATCTTCCTTGTCAGATGCCTGCTTCTTACCCTTGTCACCCTTTTTATGCAGCTTCCCCTTTCGAACCTGCGACTCAGTCAATGTCGCTGCTAACTCGATAGCCTGACGGAGTGTGGCAGGGTTACTACCAGTAATGATGTCTTGCACTGAGTCAGGTAGGCCGTCGATGTATCTTTCGATAGCCTTGTCGAGTGGGGTAACCATTGTTGGGCAAAGCAGACTCAACTCCTCAAATTTATCAGTATATGCCCTGTGCTCGCCACTGTCTTGTTTCAAGTTATCAAACTCTTTCTCCAACGCTCGCTATTCATGAAGAGGACAAAACTCCCTCATCATAAGGGCCCTGAGTTCAGCCCATATCTGTGCTAGAGCAACTTCTGCACCTCGGTCTCTCATAACCCCATTCCACCATGTGAGAGCCCTCTTCTGAAACACACTCGAAGAAAACTCGACCTTGCGATTGTCAGGACACTGCACGTGGAGGAAAGTATTCTCAATGCTCTCGAACCATTGAAGAAGCCCAGTCGCTCCCTCAGAACCACTAAACTTGAGTGGTTTAGCCGAGTTAAAATCCTTGTATTTGCATGGAGCATTGTTATTGTTGTTGGTTTGGAGCCATTGAGCAAAGAGATTTGGGAATTGAGCAGCCATCTGCTGCGCAATAATTTCTGCCAGTTCGGCAGTCGCTATCTGGTTTTCGCGTCGAGGAGGCATTCTAAAAGAGGAAAACATGAAAGGAAACGAGTGAGATGATTGGGTGAAAAGAATGAGATGAAACAAAATCAATAGCAAAGATGGTGGTTATTTGTCCGCATTACCAAGCAAACAAACGACACACAGTGACTAATCAAAGTAAATGGGTGAAAATAATGTATCGCGAAGACATGCTCGCCTATAAGTGAACACTCACCCCAAGAATTCCCAGGTAAGCACAACTGGTCTCGCGTCTGATGAGATATATACGAAGTGCTTGCCTAGACAGAAAACCCAGAATACAGGCATTCGCCCTTCCAGTTTGCACGTGTTCACATTATTTAAAACCCAAAACTTTGACGAGATTTTTGAAAACTCAAAGGGGTTCAAAACCTTATAACAGAGGGTTTAAAACCTTACAATAGAGGGTTCAAAACCTTGTAATAAATTATTCAAAAACAGAAGATTGCTTTTCAAAAATCGTTTCGGAAAATTTTGGTTTTTGTTTTGATAAACACCTAAGGATAGGTGATGTACATGTTTTAAGATCTAAACACAAGATAACTTGTGTTGGGGTCCTAGAAAGGTTATAGTCTAGGTCAAAGCATTACTAATAACCTAATTCCCTATAACCATTGGCTCTGATACCAACTCTTCTGTCACACCCCGACCACGTAGAACATACAAAACGTGGCGGAAAACGTCGGGGAGTGTTGTAACAGAATTAATTGTTTCATAACCATGGCATACAAAGTTGTATTTTATTTATCAACATAAGAGTTACATTGTCTTAAACAGTAAATACAGAGTTCGGAACATAATTAAACTAAGTCTATCTTCTTTTTATGTCTCTAAGGCACAGGTCCGCCCTAGTGTCACGATCATCATCCCACGCAAAAGCTCCTGAAAACACATGTGAAAATAGGTACGTCAGCATAAAAATGCCTGTGAGATACATAGGTTTGTGAAAATAGGATTCATGACTTATATTTAAGAGATTGTTTAATAAAATTTAGTCATGAACCTTGTAAATTGTTTTGTCTTGTAAATCATTTGAAAAACGATAAGATCAGATGATATGTATAAATAAGAGAATAATGTATGGTTTAAATGTATAACCAAGTAAAATGAGTTGTATAAAGTAAATTGTTTGTCAACCAAAGTCTTGTGAAAATTGTGTTACTTGTGTAAAATGTATAAGTCCAAATTGAATGATTTAAATAACGCTATGATATGTAATATAATACAAACACTTATATATAGGAAGTACCAGCGATGTATCCACCATGCTTGTATCATATTACTCACATCTCGTTACTTAAGTCACTTAAACAAACCACCAATGTATAAAGTCTATGTTTAAACCAATAGTCAAAAGTCCTTGTATAAGCCATGTCAAATGTTTATAAGTCCAAAAGTAGTCAAGTAATGTGTATCAAATGTTATGTATTGTAAGTAAAGTATTGTCACATAATCCAAATGTAGAAATGTACAAAACAAAGTATTTTGAATATATCAAAAAGTTATGTTTTGCAAAGTAATGCATGTTACATTGATACAAACATTTATGTGGTAAGTTAACGCATACATTCAAGCCTTGAGACAGTCGGATAACCCTTTCAGTCAAGGTTATCAAAAGAAATGTTTTCGGATTCAGTCATTCCTTACATCCAAACAAACCCGGGATGTCAGGAATGGGATTTGTCAAGTCCTATGGTACCAGTACTTACTACCGAGCGGCGTAGCTAATGTTAATGAACGTATAATAGTCTCATTTGTGCAAACCAAATGTCATAGCAAAAGTGAATGTGTTATATGAAAACAATGTACTAAGTATGCTAAGTTAACATACAAAGCAGAAAAGTCATGTAAATCAATGTGCTAGCATGCTATCAGTCAACATACATAGCAGAAATGTAAAGTAAAACGATGTACTAAGTATGCACACAATGGGCATACATAGCATGAAATGTAATGTAAAACGATGTACTAAATACGCACACAATGGGCATACATAGCATGAAATGTAATGAAATCATGTACTATAATGTACTAACAAACATAGCAGGTATATGATGTGAAAACAGGAAAGCACGAAAGTAATAAGTAGGCATATGTGTTCCACCCCAAAACAGTTTGAAAACAGTAAAAGAGGGGTCTATGTACTCACTTGAGATTGCTCAGAAGTCCTAAGATAACCACCAAGCAATGCTAGAGATCTCGGAATCAAACGGTACCTAATATAGGTAACTATGTTATTAAACCGGACCTATATCGGAGGATCGGATAGAATGAGGGCTCGTAAACCAAATGAGTATGGGAAATCATGTAGTATGGTTTAACAAAGCCTACATACTAAATGAAACCTAGCCTAAGTGCTTACGACCCATTACGACCCGTTTAGGTAGCTTATGCTACTTTAACGCGTCGTTCGCGTGAAACGCGTTCGGACCGCCTAACTAGTCCTATGACAAGTAACATATGCCTTAACATGTCTAATATTGTTGTCAAATCAGTTTAGATGTCAAAAGTTATGTTACATATGTTTAAAATGAATTTTGGCATCAAAGGGGTATTTTGGTAATTTACCTAAGGCATATAAACTACCTATCATACAACTACTTAAACGAAGCGACCATAAGGTATAACCTCAGAAGGTTATTCCCTATATACTATGGTCACCTAATGTGTTTGGCCGGATCTTAATGATCGACCAAATGGGTCGGGTTTGAAGGTATAAGCGATTTATTAGATCGCTTACCCTTACGACCCTAGACAACGTGGTAATCAGTAGGCATAGTCACAAGGGACTATAACCATCGTGATTACAATCACGTTGCGAAGTTCAAACGAACTTCACATTGACCATAAACTGGTCAATGCAGAAAGTCAAACAAAGTTTTACTTTCGGACTCGAAAAGCAATAAAAGAACGAAGGAACACTTACGAAGGGTCCCCGAATGCTAATCTAGATCAAAATAGCTCAGGTATGAAACAAAGGTTTCAACTTAGAGCACATTAGATCAGATTCTTGTGAGGAAAAGTGAAGGGTGGAGGTGGGTATTTATACTTTTCGGTCCACCGTTAGGATCGTTTCTTGGAGAAGAGGGAATGATCACATCCCTACACTTGTTGGAAAGTTATGGTAGCTGATTTTGGCCACCATAAGAGATTAACATGTGGCACTTGACCTTTGGAGGGTGTTAGGGGCTGTTAACATGTGTGTAAAATGGCTTTTGCTGATCAGAAGAGGCCTAGCGTGACGCCAAGGGGGCTAGGTGTCACGCTAGGGTCCCCCTGATCAGCAAACACTTTCTAATGTTCACCTTTCAGTCCCCGTTGCGTATTAAGGCCATTTCCGACATGTTTAAGGCTCGTTAAATCATTTTCAAGGCTCCACAAGGATGCCTAAACATTGTGGACATGAACCATGCTCAAAAATACTCCGGATGTCAGTTCGTTTGGTCGTACGATCGCGATGTTCGCTTAATTACGACGGAATGCGCATAAGCGCGAAAAATGATCCAAATTGCGCGACGAATGGATTTTTCTTATGCCAAACACTAAAATAAAATATTTTAGTGCTTACATAAATTTTTGGATGTCCGGATGTATTCAGAACGTAAGTTATGCGCGAAAATGCAAACTTGTGCACTTTTTGACGCTTTTAGTCCCTCAATGACTCAAAAGTTTATTTTAGCACACCGAACCCCTCAAAGCCTATTTCTAAGCTATATAAAGGATATTTAAGGTGTGTTTAACTTATGGTCATGTTACGGAATGTTCGTTACTGTTCAAATTGGCATACTTTCGCAGTTTGTCAAATTTAGTCCCTGTAAGCAAATTAACTTGTTTTTGACATACCAAAGCCTTCAAAACTTATTTCTAAGTTATGTAAGGGTTATTTAAGGTATGTTAAGCATATGTTGATGTTCCGGAGTATTTGTCGCATTAAACTAAGTACGTTTACGCACCAGTTTGCGTATAACTCTCCAGAAAGTGATATAGAGTTTGAAATTGGATAAAAGTCAAAACATGAAAAATGTAAAACACAACCAAACAAACATTGGGATCAATTAACATTGTTTTATTGATAATAGAACTGTTCACAATGATTACAAGCACATATGTTACAGCTACAAAGAAGAATGTTCGTGCTTTCCAATTAACTACTCAGGAGGCAGAACTCATTCCAGATGTGATAGCTGGTACGTTCCTAGTTCACAACATCTATGCAAAAGTATTGTGTGACTCTGGTGCAAACCAAAGTTTTATAAATACTTCATTCTGCCAAGCTCTTAACTTACCTTTAACCAATCTTAGGCAGATTTTTACAGTCGAAACGGCAGATGAGAATTCTGTAAAAATAGATAAGGTTTTGCAAAAAGAAAATATAGAACTCTCAGGTCATAAATTTCATGCAAACCTATTGCCAATGAATTTAGTTGGATTTGATGTTGTGTTAGGAATGGATTGGTTAGTAGCCAACCATGCTCGAATCCTTTGTGATAAGAATTTCGTAGAGATTCAAACACCTAATGGAGAAGTAATCACGATTACAGGAGATAAACCACGTAAACCCATGAAGTTCATATCAGTGATGAAAATTGCTAGTTATGAACGAAAACAAGGAATAGTATATATGATTTCAGTAATCATTAGTACTAAGGATAAAGAACTTAAGGAGATTCCTGTAGTCTCAGAATACCCAGATGTTTTTCCAGAAGAATTACCAGGATTACCACCAGATAGGGAGGTAGAATTTAGGATTCATCTAATTCCAGGAACTATACCGATAGCCAAGGCACCTTATCGGTTAGCACCCACATAAATGTTAGAACTGAAAAAGCAATTAGATGAATTACTAAGTAAGGGTTTCATACAACCTAGTTCATCCCCTTGGGGAGCACCCGTGTTGTTTGTTAAGAAAAAAGATGGTTCAATGAGAATGTGTATTGATTATAGAGAACTGAATAAGGTCACAATTAAGAATCGATACCCATTACCTAGAATTGATGATCTCTTTGATCAACTTCAAGGAGCTAGATATTTTTCTAAGATAGACCTACGTTTCGGATATCATCAATTGAAAGTACAAGAAGAAGACATACCTAAAACTGCTTTCAGAACTAGGTATGGTCTTTACGAGTTTACAGTCATGCCCTTCGGATTAACGAATGCACCTGCAGCATTCATGGACATGATGAATAGGATTTGTAAACCGTACCTGGATAAATTTGTAATTGTCTTCATTGACGATATACTTATTTATTCCAAAAGTCAAGACGAACATTGTCAGCACTTGCATGCACTCTTAACTTTGTTAAGAAAAGAAAAGCTTTACGCCAAATTCTCGAAGTGTGAATTTTGGTTGCAAGAAGTGAAATTCTTAGGACACATGGTGAATCAAGAAGGGATTCATGTAGACCCTGCTAAGATAGAAGCAATTACTAAATGGAAGGTTCCGCAATCCGCAGTGGAAATTAGAAGTTTTATAGGTTTAGCTGGATATTATAGACGGTTTATTAAGGATTTTTCCAAAATAGTTGTACCATTAACTAAGCTAACCTGTAAAGCCGTTAAGTTTGAATGGGGACCTAAACAAGAAGAAGCCTTTAGAATTCTAAAACAGAAATTAACAAATGCTCCAATCTTAGCCTTACCAGAAGGAACTGAAAATTTTGAAGTATATTGTGATGCTTCAAAACTAGGATTTGGATGTGTGCTTATGCAACGCAAGAAGGTAATTGCGTATGCTTCAAGACAGTTGAAAAAGCACGAAGAGAACTATACAACTCATAATTTAGAATTAGGAGCTGTAATTTTTGCCCTTAAGATTATGAGACATTATCTGTATGGAAGTAAATTTACTATCTATACATATCATAAGAGTTTAAGATATATATTTGGGCAAAAAGAATTAAACATGAGACAAAGGAGATGGATGGAAATCTTAAGTGACTACGACTGTGATATTCAATATCATGAAGGAAAGGCAAATGTAGTTGCAGATGCCTTAAGTCGTAAGTATCATGAGAAGCAACGACGAGTTCGTGCTCTTAGATTAAATCTACAGATAGATTTAATGGAACAAATAAAGAGTGTTCAGGAAACAGCAATCAAGGATGATGCTGAAGGAATGAAGGGACGAATAAAAGAATTAGAGCAAGGAGCTGATGAAATTTGGAGATTCCACAAAAGCAGAATTTGGGTACCTAAGCAGGGGGAATTAAGAAATAAGATTCTAGAAGAAGCCCATAAGTCTAGATATACCATGCACCCTGGAAACAATAAGATGTATCAAGATTTAAGAAATAGCTTTTGGTGGATAGGCATGAAGAAGGATATAGCTCAATATGTTTCTAAGTGTCTTACTTGTTCACAAGTTAAGGCAGAACACCAGAAACCTTCAGGTCTATTACAACAACTAGAAATGCCTGTATGGAAATGGGAACTCATAACAATGGATTTTGTTACTAAGTTACCCAAAACCAGAAAAGGTAATGATGCAATTTGGGTAATTGTGGATCGATTAACCAAATCTGCTCACTTTCTACCTATGAAAGAAACCTTTAGCATGGAAAGACTGGCAAAGTTGTATGTAGATGAAGTCGTATCTCTACATGGAGTTCCACTCTCCATTGTATCAGATAGGGATAGTCGTTTCACTTCTCATTTCTGGAAAAGTTTCCAAGAAGCAATGGGAACTCGACTAAACCTAAGCACGACATATCATCCACAAACGGAAGGACAAAGTGAAAGGACGATCCAAACTCTAGAAGACATGCTCCGAGCATGTGTAATAGATTTTGGTGGAAATTGGGACGATCACTTACCTCTGGTCGAATTCTCCTATAACAATAGTTATCATTCAAGTATTGAAACTGCCCCATTCGAGGCACTGTATGGAAGAAAGTGTAGAACTCCAGTTTGTTGGGCAGAAATAGGAGAAAGTCAATTGTCAGGTCCCGAGATAGTACAAGAAACTACTGATAAGATTACTCAAATCAAGGAAAGACTGAAGACAGCTCGAGATCGCCAAAAGAGTTATGAAGACAATAGACGCAAGCCACTCGAGTTTCAAGTTGGAGACAAAGTACTATTAAAAGTTTCACCTTGGAAAGGAGTAGTCCGATTTGGTAAGAAAGGAAAGTTAAGTCCAAGATACGTAGGACCATTTTCAGTGATCCAACGTATAGGACCAGTTGCTTATTGTTTACAACTACCAGGAGAGTTAGCTGGAGTACATGATATATTTCATGTATCCAACCTCAAGAAATGTCTATCAGACGAATCTTTGGTAGTACCTCTCCAAGAGATAGAGGTAAATGAAAAATTAAAATTTGTAGAGAAACCTCTTCAAATAGAAGACAGAAAAGTGAAGTTTCTCAAGCACAAACGACTAGTGCTAGTTAAAGTAAAGTGGGATTCAAAGAGAGGACCCGAATACACTTGGGAACTGGAATCATAAATGAAGCGAAAGTATCTTCAATTATTCCAGTAAATCTCGAGGACGAGATTTTTATTAAGGTGGGGAGAATGTAACAACTCCCATTAAAAGTCCTATTTATTTTATTATTTTATCTAATAGGAAACCCTAATTGAGACACCCAAGTGATTCTGCACAAATCCTAAAATTTTCAGAACAATCAGAATCAGGATCAGGGCCCCTAAAACTCAGGGGGGGTTATACCTAGTTACGATTATCTAAATAAAACGCTGTCAAATTCGAATTTTACGAAGTTGTCAACTCAGCTAGGCTAGTCCAGGACGTGGCTACCCTATAACAATTTTGTGTCCCTTGCGCACCGTAAGGGATAAGGCTTACGGTGCGCAAGCGAGGTAAATTTTTGGGTATAAATAGCAGGCATTGGCAATCGCATTTTGGCACTTGAACGACGAAGAAATTCGTTACGTAGACTGAGTTATAGCAGAAACACTTCTAAAAACACACACGATTCACTAATCGCCGCCGCAATACAGGGTAATAAATCGATCGCTGATACGATTCAATTTCCGATTGATTAAACTATCCAATGGATGTTTAAGTGCTGCCCACATTAGGGTTTATGCTTTGTCATTCGTCGTTAATTCGATTGATGTTTAAGTATCGCTGATGCGTGTGAAGTGTTATATATATTAGGTGTATATTTTAAGCCCCTTTAACACTTATTTTTAGCCAAGTTTTAAATTTATAAAACACGATATTTTACTAACACTAAACACACATATGGGCAAGTGCACCCATCGTGAGCGTAGTATAGTGTTGGCAAGATACCGAGGTCGTCCAAGGACACAAGAGCTTTTAGTACCGGTTTATCCTCAACGTCTAATCAAAATAAAAAGTTTAGAAAAATGTTTTTAACTAAGAAAAATAAAAACTAACTAAATGCTGAAAAATAAAATAAAACGAAAAAAAACAGATAGACAAGATGAATCACTTGGTTCCGACTCGTATCTAGTGTTACCTTTGATTATTTCCGCACTTTTGCACATATTTAAGAGATTATCTTAGTTATTGTAGTAGGCCCCTCTTTTGAAGGTGACGTTACCCTCACCCCAGTAGTTTGAGTCAGTAAGGATACAATCCTCATAGGGTGGATTATTGGAAGATAATTAATTAAGTTATTAATGCAAATTATGGTAGGCCCCTCTTTTGGAGGTGATGTTACCCTCGACTAAGTAGTCTGAGTCAGCAGGGATACAGTCCTAAATAGCCGGGTTATAGTATTAATAGTAGTTAACTTATGAGGGGATCAAAGAGTTTGGACCCCCGCCATCCAATACCGTTAAGTATTGAAGGAGGTCCTACTAAATTTGACCCAGGTCCATTGTAGGACCTCTAAACGCTGAACAATGGCAAGACCTTTACCAAACTGTTCCCTTAACCCCCGACCAGGTAGCCAACATACCTCCATATAGACCGTGGAGATATGAATGGTGAAAATCTTTTATTTTATATAAACAGTAAAATAATGCCAAGACACCAAGGACAAACGATAAGGAAAGATCACCTTCAACATAAGCAACTAGTTATTAAAGTCATTAATACAAAACCAAGTAAAAAGTGCAAAAGATTAGAAATAAAAAGTATTACACTAGACACTTTGTCTTCACCAAGTGATGTAAGAGACTTAGGCAAACATGGCCTTGATTGTCAAGAACTCTTACGATCAATCTTGGATCCCGAGACGACTCACACACTCTACGATGGACAATGGATGATGGTGGTGGATGATGGTGTTATGGTGGTGGTGGGTGGTGGGTGAAGTGTGAGAGAGGTGGTGTGCCAAGGGATGGTTTGAGCTTGAGCCAAGCACTTCTATTTATAGGCTGAACAGAAGCTCGGGCACGGCCCCGTGTCCAGTGGGCACGGCCCCGTGTCCACATCCTTCTCTTTCTTCATTTAATGATGTTTTGTCTTTTTAGTTGACCACGCCCCCGTGTCCGCTGAGCACGACCCCGTGGTGCAGAAGAATCTTTGTACTATGCAGATTTGCTGGATTGTGCGAATCTTATAGTTGACCACGGCCCCGTGTCCGCTGAGCACGGCCCCGTGTCCGCTGAGCACGGCCCCGTGGTGGGCAATAGAAGCTTCTACCACTTTGTCTTTTCTGCTGACACTTGGGCACGCCCCCGTGCTGGCTGAGCACGGGGCGTGTTCAGGCTTCTGATCTCTTGTTTTGCTTGGGAAGATGCTGTCGTGGGGTCGGGCATGCCACGTCTTGTTCCTTTTCTTGTATTTATGTTAGATTTTGATGTCTTTTTGCTTCTTTTGTTAATTTGGGCTCATTTAATCCTGAAAATACAAAAGGAAGACAAAAGCACACTTTTTCCAACATTAGTACTAAAAAAAGGGTTAGTTTTATGCCTCATTTGATGAAATTTATATGTTGCATTTTTAACACATCAAATACCCCCACACCTGAATCTTTGCTTGTCCTCAAGCAAAACTCTTTAATATGTGGCTATTACACTCCAAATGGAATGGGTAGGAAATAAGGTTTTTTTTTTTTTGCTTGTCGTAGAGTGTCGGGATTTCCAAGATTCTTTATTTAGTTTTATTTTTATTTATTTACAATCCTATTCGTCATGATTTATTTAAAACTTTTCATAAGATAAATTACTTATTAGGGCATAACATGCCTCTTTAAAATTCTATTTATATACAAGTTCACATACCTCACGGGGATCACTCAACACTCGGCCGAAAATGTATTTTTGTGGATCACTCGAGAGCGGCATTGAACTTACTCCTGCCATAGGCTTGCCAAGCAATCAATCCTCCTCCTTTTTAACTTATATACCTTTGTAAATATCAAGAGGACTTTGTGGGTTAAGGGTTAGGCTTGGGTTAAAGGTAGGTGGTTGGGTTGGTGGTTAGTGGTTAGTAGAAAAAGGGCGAAAAGCGTAACAAGTGTCGGTTTTCGTATGACTTTCTATTTTCGTAACTTTTATTTTTGATGAAGCTATTTATTCAAACAAAGTTATTTTTGATGAACTTGTTTGTTTATTTTCTTTTGCTTCATCAACAAATTTTGTTTTTCATACGAAAAATCGAACTTGTTACTAAAACAAAGGGGTAAAAATGAAAAAGGTTTTGGTGGGTAAAAAGGGTGTTTGGTTTGGGTTATGAAATGAAAAGGTTTAGGCTCAAAGGGGCTAACTAGGGGGATTTTGGGTAGGTGGTAAAAAAAAAATGGTGTAGAAATAAAAAGGTTAGTCCTAATGCCTCCATCATTTACTTACTCGGGTTTTAAGTTGGTAAGGACCGGGAATGTATCGTCATGGCAAGTTCTAGAGTCGTAAGAACCAAGCGGCTATTCACACAAGAAACGAAAAATGAGCATTTAGTTCTAATGATATGTAATTGTATGCTCAATAAAGGCTCAAAAATCACTTTTGTGGGAATGGGTTTTTTATGTGATCAAGTATATATAATCAAATTTTAACTAAGCTTGTCATGCCTTTTCATAATTTTCTTATGTTGGTTCTTTATATCACGACGCTATCGGTTGTAAATTTGTAAAAATATAACCTTTTTGAGAACTTGAATTTCCCGAGTTAAACCTAGACAAGTAAAAAAAAATGAAAATTTTTGAAAAAATTTGGGGTGATTAGCGGTTCCAATAGAGTTTTGTGTAAGGCTTGTGTTTAGGATTTGCAAGATTCAAGGTTTTAGCATCCCCCCCACACTTAAATTACACATTGTCCTCAATGTGTCCCAAAAATAAGTTTTTAGGTTGATTGAATGTGTAAAAAGGTGTAAAAAGCAAAAATTTTGTGTTACTGGGCGCTGAACACGGCCCCGTGTTGTCCGGGCACGGCCCCGTGTTCAAGTGCCAGTAACAAAATCAAAGCAAGAGAAACAGAAGTCTGGACACGGGGGCGTGTTGGGTGAACACGGCCCGTGTCCAGTTACCTGAACTGGGTCTTTTTCTGCAGATTGTGCAGCACGGGGCCGTGTTGGGTGGACACGGCCCGTGCCGAACTTACAGTAAACGAAGAAATTTGTTGGACGGTTCTGTTTTCCTGTATAGAGTGCTGGTTCAAGTTTCCCTTGCATCCTTTGCCATCTCAAGTGTGTTTTATTCATTTCAACACCATCCAAAACACCAATTTAACTAAAACCATCATTCATTAATCATAGAGAGAATTACATAATAGTCCTAAAAATTAAAATATTAGCTAGTTAGGTCAAAGAGACACAAGAAATCCAATCCCAGAAGTTTCTAGCCTATTATTTATTCTACTAGCAAAATTTCTGAAAAGATAGATCTCTCGGTTAAAAGTGGATTAACAACTTCTTCCTCCGGGTATGGGCTCCTCATACATCGGCGAGCCACTCTTCGATCTCCCTAGGGAGAAGAAAAGCGGGCTCATGAGCATTTGGTTGAGGAGGTGTAACTTCCACCGGGATTTCTTGGAGTTCTTCAAGAGGAGGTTCCGCCGGAATGTCGTCCCAACCGGTAGGATTTTGGATTCCAAGTGCGAGGTTCCAATCCTCTTGAGGGAGGATTGGTTCCACGGGAGGTGTTACCAGAATGTTTAACCTCTGGTGCAAGAGGTTTATTTCCTGGAAACTGTTTTCCAACCCCACCGAGAGATAATTTATACGGTCAATGAGGACCTCCTCCACTGAAGTCATCTCGTCAAGTGCTTCATGTAGCGCCATTACGTATCTTACGAGAGTTGCTTCAATCGATGGCCTCCTTTCCCGTCGGTTGTTCCTTGAGTGTGCAGAAGAGGTTCCGCTGTTTTGGCTAGACATTCTACGAAAACAAGCCAAAAACAGTTCGTTTTAATGAAACAGTACTGCGGGCACGGCCCCGTGCTCAATGAGCACGGCCCCGTGTTCAACTTTCTGCAGATTTTTAGAACAAGGAATCTTGGGGTTTCAAATTATTTTTCTTAACTTATGAAGCTTTTTGAGCAGAAATAACTTAAAACAATGTTGTGTAACTTATTTTTAACAAGATTCCTTGAACAAAAATTCAATAAACATCACAACAAAGCTTGAAATCAAGCTTTAATGGAGTTCTTGGTGCAAGAAAGGTGAAGAAGAAGGCAATGGATAAAAGAGGAAAGGACAAGATGCTTGTAAGAACCTTCCTTTAGAAAATACCTAGGATGGTAAGTCAGGAAATCCTTTCAAATCTCTGTCCCTGGATGGTCCAAATGTGCAGGGTTCTTGGCTGCATTTATAGAAAACGACAGCGTGCTGGACACGGCCCCGTGTGCAGGCAAGATCCTGACACATTTTGTCCGTATTCTGACAAAAGTCAGAAGGGAATCTTTTGGTGGACACGGGGGTGTGTTGACCTGGGCACAGCCCCGTGTCGGAAAACTGTTTTATGAAATGCGTCTATTTTTAAGGAACTTTTCCGGATCGGGCGGTTCCTTACTGGATGGAACAACCCCAAAGTGCCTAAGATACCTTAATTGATCTAGATTAAGACGAGAACGCAAGAGGTTGTCGGTGAGGCTGATTCCTATGCTATATGTAGGTGGACAAGTCCAACCCTTTCCCGGGCTCTCGTTAAAGAAGGTGTATGTCGAATCGCTCAGGTCTATGTATGCATCAAACGAAGTTGATGGGGAGTCCTTCACGGCACAATCGACATAGGGACGACTATCGCTCGAGTCCTTACTAGAGTTAGAAGTATCATTGGAAACAACGAAGTTGTTTGAATGCGTTTCCAACCTCTCTTCTTGGTTATTGTCTTGGAAAAGATTATTGAAATCTTCCCTAAGTTCTTTTAACCAATTAAAAATTAGATCTTCTAGTTGAAATAATTCATCGAGAAGCATTTGTCCTAGAATATCCGGTTGGGCGCATTCGAGGGAGCGATAGGGATTATTTTTACTTTCGCCCCTCTTAAGGATACTAGGAAATGATGGGTCTATATAGTGGGGTTTATAATTTAGAAAAAAGCATTCTAATTCTTTATGGTTACCACCACATAATTGACACCACATAGTACCATAAGAGTGCCGAAAGTAAAAAATATCAGTATCACTCATGTTTGTGTCAGAAATTACCAACCGTCGGGATCTTACGGTTCTGTTTTCAGTAACTGAAACTAGGGCACGGGGGCGTGTTGAGTGGGCACGGCCCCGTGTTCAGCTTACTGTCTGACTTAAAACAGGATTGCCAGTTCCAATGATTGGGCACAGGGCGTGTTCAGCGGGCACGGCCCGTGCTGAGTTCTGCAGAAGCTGAAAATTTAAGAAAAATCCTAAAAAAAATGAAAAATAAGAAAAACGATTAGGCCGTTGATTCCTAACTTTCTTAAAATCCATGTGTCCCCGGCAACGGCGCCAAAAACTTGATGCGTGTGAAGTGTTATATATATTAGGTGTATATTTTAAGCCCCTTTAACACTTATTTTTAGCCAAGTTTTAAATTTATAAAACACGATATTTTACTAACACTAAACACACATATGGGCAAGTGCACCCATCGTGAGCGTAGTATAGTGTTGGCAAGATACCGAGGTCGTCCAAGGACACAAGAGCTTTTAGTACCGGTTTATCCTCAACGTCTAATCAAAATAAAAAGTTTAGAAAAATGTTTTTAACTAAGAAAAATAAAAACTAACTAAATGCTGAAAAATAAAATAAAAAGAAAAAAACAGATAGACAAGATGAATCACTTGGTTCCGACTCGTATCTAGTGTAACCTTTGATTATTTCCGCACTTTTACACATATTTAAGAGATTATCTTAGTTATTGTAGTAGGCCCCTCTTTTGAAGGTGACGTTACCCTCACCCCAGTAGTTTGAGTCAGCAAGGATACAATCCTAAAAGGGTGGATTATTGGAAGATAATTAATTAAGTTATTAATGCAAATTATGGTAGGCCCCTCTTTTGGAGGTGACGTTACCCTCGACTAAGTAGTCTGAGTCAGCAGGGATACAGTCCTAAATAGCCGGGTTATAGTATTAATAGTAGTTAACTTATGAGGGGATCAAAGAGTTTGGACCCCCGCCATCCAATACCGTTAAGTATTGAAGGAGGTCCTACTAAATTTGACCCAGGTCCATTGCAGGACCTCTAAACGCTGAACAATGGCAAGACCTTTACCAAACCGTTCCCTTAACCCCCGACCAGGTAGCCAACATACCTCCATATAGACCGTGGAGATATGAATGGTGAAAATCTTTTATTTTATATAGACAGTAAAATAATGCCAAGACACCACGGACAAACGATAAGGAAAGATCACCTTCAACATAAGCAACTAGTTATTAAAGTCATTAATACAAAACCAAGTAAAAAGTGCAAAAGATTAGAAATAAAAAGTATTACACTAGACACTTTGTCTTCACCAAGTGATGTAAGAGACTTACGCAAACATGGCCTTGATTGTCAAGAACTCTTACGATCAATCTTGGATCCCGAGACGACTCACACACTCTACGATGGACAATGGATGATGGTGGTGGATGATGGTGTTATGGTGGTGGTGGGTGGTGGGTGAAGTGTGAGAGAGGTGGTGTGCCAAGGGATGGTTTGAGCTTGAGCCAAGCACTTCTATTTATAGGCTGAACAGAAGCTCGGGCACGGCCCCGTGTCTAGTGGGCACGGCCCCGTGTCCACATCCTTCTCTTTTTTCATTTAATGCTGTTTTGTGTTTTTAGTTGACCACGCCCCCGTGTCCGCTGAGCACGACCCCGTGGTGCAGAAGAATATTTGTACTATGCAGATTTGCTGGATTGTGCGAATCTTATAGTTGACCACGGCCCTGTGGTGGGCAATAGAAGCTTCTACCACTTTGTCTTTTCTGCTGACACTTGGGCACGCCCCCGTGCTGGCTGAGCACGGGGCGTGTTCAGGCTTCTGATCTCTTGTTTTGCTTGGGAATATGCTATCGTGGGGTCGGGCATGCCACGTCTTGTTCCTTTTCTTGTATTTATGTTAGATTTTGATGTCTTTTTGCTTCTTTTGTTAATTTGAGCTCATTTAATCCTGAAAATACAAAAGGAAGACAAAAGCACACTTTTTCCAACATTAGTACTAAAAAAGGGTTAGTTTTATGCCTCATTTGATGAAATTTATATGTTGCATTTTTAACACATCAATCGCACTTTGTCATTCGTTGTGAGGGTTGATCTCGTGAGTTATCGTAAATGCTGTATTGATTACTAACCCAGAATTGTGTGCCTGTTATTAATTTAGGTTAAAAGGCTAATCAGTAGGCTAGGCTCTGCTCAAATTAAATTTGCAATGTGAGTCATTCTCTTTTTATCAAATTACTTTCAAAATCATGTTTATTTTCAAGGTTATAATTACAGGGATTAAGTTTATGTAATCACCAAATTACAGTCAGTATGTGGGGTTTTGTATACATTACTTGATAATCTTTGCCATTGGACAAACGGGTGGCCAATGGTGATATGACCATAGTCACAGATCCGGTCGAGTGACAAATACTGTGGGTAGTTGGTTGATATCAGAAACATTGTAATCTCCCTTAATACTGTAAATTATAACAAACAGGTCGTTTTACTAAAAAGAATGATTCACTCAGTATTTCCCGCTGATAAAACCTTTTTCAAACATGTTTCAGGTGATCTGTTATGATCCAGGAAAAGTGCCGTGGAGCACTACAAGCTTAAGGAAGTGGCTCAAGATAAAATAAAGAAACATGTTTTGTAAAAATAAAGATTTCTCCATGAAATCTTATGATTGTAAAATTACCGGGGTTTTATCCCGAGTTGTGAAATAAAATAATCGGGAAATATTTCAGTTTTTAAAAGATCCTGAAGAAACTTTCCGCTGTTAATTAAATACCACGGGATTTCTGTCCCGCGGCTCCTGAAACGGGTCAAACCGGGTCGGGGGCCGTGACAACATAGGAGCACGCATTTCACACCCTCAAATTTCCACATGCGGAGTGCTACCGTGAGGTGTGCGACTGACCAGGATCAAGCCACCAATTATATTGAACAAACATATAATTAAATAGTTCTACCAAAAACAAATATGATTAGTGACTAATAAGTCTAAGTCCATAGTTTTAAGTTCTAAAACAATGTTCAAGATAACAGCGGAAGCATACGACAGACAGTTTGAAATGAAAGTTTAAAATTCATGGTTATTATACAAAGACCCAACACGGGTTAGCATGTCCACTACACTTCCAAGCTGTAAGCTCCTGAATTATTGTGTACCTGTAAAGCATGCAGTAAGGTGTCAACATAAAGTTAGCGAGTTCACAAGTTGTCCAGTTTTAGTTTCAAAAACTTATGTTCGTTAAATAATTCATTTATATCATGCCATGGGGAGCTACCCCTTATGTATAGCTACTAAACACCATGATCATACCGAAACTATCGCACTGCTGTTGTTGTTGCCCCGTTTGTCAATGTCTATCATCATTGACGGTTGTCTAGGACTATTAGTTCACGCCCGTCCACTCAAGGCACAGTGTGAGGTTAGTGAGACCTAAATAACGCTATTTAACTAATATCTCGTTCGCCCGGCCCCGGCGACTAATCGCTATAGTAATGTGGGGCCTTGTGATAGAGTTTCGTTTAGTAAGCAAGTTCATGCAATATAAATGATAATTTAACTGAGCGTCCCACACAAGGGGAAAATGTTACCCGTATCCCATGCAAGGAGATAATGTAGTCCGTATCCCACACAAGGGGAAAGCGTTGTTTATTTTGTTCCCAAGCACTAAAAATACATGCTTTAATAAAGTGTGTGAACTCACCTCGGTTTGCTCGGCAAGTAATTTACTTGTCAAAGCACTTTGGTCAATCACGCCCAATTATAGTTACCATGTCTATTAGATTTCGTATTCAAGTGTTTCACGTATTGGTACATATTACAATTCAAGCATCATACCCCACATAAGCACACACAGGTCACATAATTAACAGTGATTTAGACAGCCCAAACAGTTAACATAGAAAGCCCAATTATCAGTGTGCGGTCCAGTAAGCTTTATAGTCCAATTAAGTAGGGGTGCGACCCGTCTAATGGTGTGCGGTCCGTTATTGGATCAGTCCAATGATACGTGTGTGCGGCCCAATATATTACTGACCCAAAGAGAGTGTGTGGCCCACTGCTTAGTGTGCGGTCATGCTGAAAATAGTTGTACGGTGTGCACCAGAGTGGTACCCGGAAGTGTGCGGACACCCGCTAAATACCCTTATCCCCTATGCAGTAGCATTTTGTAGTACACTTGGAGTGTGCGGGGTCTAGTTTATACCCAGGTGTACCACATGCTTGGCAAGTTGTACGAGACTGTGTTGCTTCACCTCGCACACACAAGTGTGCGATATGCCACACAAGTTTGTACGTTATGCAGGAAAGGCTGTACATTCTCAGATTGTACAATATAAACAGTTTTCATTTAGGACTATGAATCCTAAACAAATCAAATGCACAGATTCAGATGCAAATCATTAGGTTCATCAACATGTTCATTCTATCAATCATGATTTGTCAAAACAGACTTTAACATCAGCTATCAACGGATCTATCTTCCTATGTTCTTATTTCATCAAATCATCCATACCAAATCCTCAAATGAATCAAGTGTAAATCTAGGCCTATCTTTAAGATCTTCATCAAGATCATACACGGATTTATTCATGAATGTCAGTCATTATCATCAGGCAATTTGCACCAGATATTCATGCTAACACTTATTTACAATTATCTTGTTTTTCATTATTCCACATAGCATACATTTTCATGATCATTACACCAAAACAGTCATAAGTCAAGAACACTCATTTAACCATACGAATCATTAACCAAGTTAGCTCCTTTACATTCTATCATTACTTATCAACATCCTAGCATTCTCCTCTATCAGAACCTTTATTTAAAACCATGAATCAAGTAAGCACCTTTATTACATATTATCATCCAAATATATAGGTATTACACTAACCGTTTGATTCAAGTGTGAGGGGTGTGCGGAATCGCAGGAAAAGAAGCTCTTAAGTAGCGTTGTTAGCTGCCGTTGAAATGGTGATGATAATGTTGCGGGAAACCCAAGGAGAATAAGAAGAAGAAGAAGTTGGTGTATTTTAGGGTTTTTAGAGAGAGAGAGAGAGGAGGTTGGTGAAGAGAGAGAAGAATGTTCTTAGGATTGCTGAAAAAGGAATGTTCAGTCGTCAAGAATCCTCCTAGGGTTGCACACATTTCCTTTTATACAGGTAGGAGGCGCCGCACACTCACATTCTCCACCGCCTTTGAGTGTGCAGTACATTGAGTGGGCTGGATCAATTACTTGGGCCTGTTCTAGATGTGTGCGGCCCAGTTTGAGAGGTTCAGGAAGTGTGCGGCGTTGTGTCAGTGTACAAGTAAAGGAGTATTGTACGGCCGGGTTAATCATTTAATATCAACAGTAATAATTCCACATACGAACCACATAACACATACACGATAAATCCGTTTAATTGTTAATTAAACCTTGTTTACTAGGTACGCATAATACACAAATTATAACATAAGTTTTCATTTAATAATTTCACATAATAGTATCATACAATAAAATGATGCAGGAAAACCCGAGGTGTCACATTATCCCCAAGTTTCAAGAAATTTCGTCCCGAAATTTAGAGCGCAGCCACTGACAAGCTAGTATGTTACAATGTTTTCACGGGGTGCCACAACGCGAGACTCCATGCGAGCCTGCTGCTTTGCATATGAGCACGCCAGTCTCCATGCGAGCCTGTTGCTCTACATACGAGCACGTACGTCGCTATACGCGCATGCTTCTTTACTTACAAGCACGTACGTCGTCATACACGCATGCTCCTTTACATACAAGCCCGTAAGTCACCCGTGCGCGTATGCTTTGTTACATACGGACACACTTACAAAATATAAACTATCCTACAAATGCACGCTCCACTTTGGGTATACGTAAAAACCCATTGGCTAAAACAAAGCTTCGTCTACACCTACTACCTTCAAGGCAAGCCTGCTGCTCTACATACGAGCACGTACGTCGCTATACGCACATGCTTCTTTACTTACAAGCACGTACGTCATCATACATGCATGCTCCTTTACATACGAGCCCGTAAGTCGCCCGTGCGCGTATGCTTTGTTACATACGAACACGCTTACAAAATATAAACTATACTACAAATGCATGCACCACTTTGGGTATACGCAAAAACCCATTGGCTAAAACAAAGCTTCGTCTACGCCTACTATCTTCAAGGCACGCACCACGGTGGGCGCCAATGAAGAAACACGGATTCACCGCTAGAGTGAGTTGGACCGCTTTCTATAAGAGAGACTGGGAATCGCACCTTTTTCTTCCTCTGGTATCCAGATCTGCAAAAGAGAAGAGAGAAACACGGGGACGTAGAGATGGCCGGTAGGAGAAGAATCCCCTATTTCCAGCAACAAAAACGTGGTGGCTTCATATCTTGTTCCCTAATAATGAGGTTTACACCTCTTTATATAGGAGACATGTGCCTCCCCTAACTTCAATGCGCCAGACCCAGTTAGAGGTTATCTCTACAAGTCTCTAGCCCATTGTAGCATAAACTATATCGCGATGGACCTAGCTTTGGGTTAGTAAACAATAATAATGTATATTATAATAAAATGCAATAAGTAAGGGAAATGCCTGATCATTCGGGTCGAGTCCAATACCATACCTCGTCAATTATGATTAATGGTAAAAATCGGATCATACCGACTCATGCATACCTTTACCCAACAACGTATTGGTTAAGGTAAAAAACAAGGGCAAGTTAAAAGTATAGGAAAAGTCATATTAGATTATGGAAGATTCTTTTTTATTCTAGTCTTTATTATTACTTTTTTTTTCTTGTTCATATTATTATATATATCAAATTCCATCGCTGGTTTGCGCCAGTGATGAATTCATTGCTTTACTTTGGCCACAAGCTTTTCAATGTTCTTATTTTGACCCCTATTTATTTTTGTCATCATTCACATGTTTCTTTACATGTGGTTATTTTTGCTTGAGTAGAGAGAGAACTCATATAGAATCGTCTGCTACAGCAATGTAACACAAACAAAATAATAGTCAATAGAGAAGCTTCACATGAACGTTGACTCACACCACTGCCGCCATACTCGCCGCCGACCCCGCTCATGCACAACTGCCAGCAAACCACCCGACAACGGCCAACCACCTCCCCCAAGACGCCACCTGCAAACACCCATCTCAACCTTCCCTTCCTTATGTCTTTACTCTGTTTTCTTGTCTATTTTCTAGCAAGATTTAAAATTCCGGCAAAGAGAAACGACACCACAAAACCCATAGCCAACGCCATCAGTCACAATGTCCATTAAGCGTCTGTTCAATCGACCGCCAGACGCACTGCAAAATCCCCAACCGTCCTCTAGAGTTTTCCGGCGGCAACCTATATTTTTTCAGATCCATTCAATTATGCAACCAAGGTAACCAAAACTGACTTGTAAACTAATTTGTATTGTTGGTCTCCTGCTTGACTGGTGTACTGTGTACCACCTCCGATGTCAGGAACGACAGCTGCTGGGTGTGTGTGTGTGGGGGGGGGGGGGGGAGGGAGAGGGGTTACCTGAAGTGAATGTTGAAGGTTGTGGGTGGTGGTTCTGTGACGGGATGGTGGTGTTGTCATGGTTCTGTGACGGGGTTGGTGGTTGTAGCGGTAACAATGGTTGTGGTGGTGGTTGTGGGAGGTTGAAGGTTATGACGGTGATAATAGTGCGGTGGTGATGGTGGGTGAACTGAGATAAAGAATGAGAGAGATATATATTTATAACAACTAGGATTGAGACCCGCCGCAATGCGGCGGGAATTCTTTAGTTATAACTAAGTTGATCTACGACCAGCACGTTATGTTAAACCTGTCAAACGGGGAAGAAATAGACGATGTAAAAACGTTCACCCACAGACGCACGTTGCGTCGTGTTAACTCGCAAAATTTATAACGAAACGTAAAAAAGGTTAAACCAAAGACGCAGTCGATCTAGGACCCGCCACGTTATGTTAAACCTGTCAAACGGGGAAAAATAGACGATGTAAAAAACGTTCACCCACACACGCACGTTGCGTCGTGTTAAGTCGCAAAATTTAGAACGAAACGTAAAAACGTTAAATCAAAGACGCACATTGTGATGTGTTAAGTCACAAAATTTAGAACCAAGCATAAAGCGAAAAATTTGCGGAAAATGAAAACTATCAAGGACCAAAGTTGAAAGTAAAAAAAAGTTTTGAGAATAGATTGCAAAAGATAAAAAGTTTTGGGTTAAAAGTAAAAAAAACAAATAGTTTTGGGTTAAAAGTAATTTATAAAATACTTTAGGGTGAAAAGTAAAAAAAAAACTTTTTTTTGGAAAACCCCCAAAGCCAAGGTTACGGCAACTATATGCATAACCATTTTTTCTTTGGAAAACCCTCAAAGCACACCCCGTGTTGCGGCGGGACGTAAAACGGTGTCAAATAGTACTAATGTCACACAACCGTTATCGACCACCAACACTGACTCGACCTAGGATGTGCGTGTTGCGACGAACCTGTCAAACATGAAACAATATAGGTAAAAAAGTTGAACCACACATGCACGTTGCGCCGTGTTAACTTGCAAAATTTGAAACAAAACATAAAAAAGTTGAACCGCATTCGTACGTTGCGTCGTATTAACTCGAAAAATTTAGAACTATACATAAACCGAAAATTTGCCAAAGATGAAAAGTGTAAGTGATAAAAGTTGTAAAGTTAAATTGCAAATAATGAATAGTTTTGGGTTAAAGTTAAAAAACAAATTATGTAGGGTTAAAATTGCAAAAGGTAAAAACCTTTGGGTTAAAAGTAAAAAATCAAGTTTTTTTTTTTTTGAAAAACTCTCAAAGCATAAGTTACAAGTTGTTATGCACAAAAAGTTTGCTTATTTATATATGGGATAATAAATAATAGAGTAATAATTATTATAGTTTTCTTTTAAAGTAATAATTTCTATTTCTATTTCTATATATAACAATTTACTAGGTTATAACCCGGGAATACTCCCGGGTTGTAAATCTTTATATCTAAAAAATAAATATACATCTATATATATTAATTAATAAAAATATACCATGTAGTTGTGAATCTTTATAACCCGGGAACTTCCCGGGCAGGAAAAATCAATTTATAATCTAATTATGTCATCAAATAAATTAAAAGACATGTTTTCAACGTTATTAAGTGTTTAAATAAATAAGTTAAAATTTGGTGTCAATACTATGTGGTACCAATGTTGAAATTAAAAGACATGTTTTCAAACGTTATTTGCCGTAAAATAACACTTTTCTTCATGGGGCGCCTCCTTCCTTTTCTTTACATGTGCACCCCTATGCTATGCGATACGGTACCGGTTAAGCCAAAGCACTTATGAAGAAATGAGTTGAGCCAAACCACTTTTTTTACCATAATCCCAAAGAAATAAAGGCACTTATGTTTTTACCTTTTTTAACCGAAACCCGATTACCAAACCTGGCCCAATGCTACCTAAACCAAGTATTTAACACAATTGTACATGAAGCCACACATGACCTAAGTGAAAACATAACAAAAACTTTCCACATCAAACTTTCCACAACAAAACTTTTAAACACATTAATTAAAAGAAGATAATTGAGATATATTTCCTTTTTTAAACAACCAACAAATCAAATTTTATTAAAAAACATATTAGCATTGTGCTAATCCACATCCAAAAACAACCAGACAACAAACTACATCATAGACCCAAAAAAATTAACACGAAATTTTGCCAATTTTCCCATGATAAACCAACGGATTTTGACTGATGTTTAACCCATAGGTACGCCAAAACTCTAATTTCCTACTTTAAATTCACCACCTTAGATTGTTTACGGTTGAAGATAATATTGTTTTGACTTCGCCAAATGCACCACATGACCGTTAGAATAATGGAGTAGACAACCTTTCTCCACTTCACAGAGCCTCTCGCTTGCTTATAAAACTTCAACTGGTCCTCGAATTCAAAGAAAAAGAAGCCATAAAGCATGTATCAAGTATTAATAAAGTCCCACATAGTTTGCGTCATCCCACACGATACTAAAAGTTGTTCTGCAGACTCCTCATATGCTCCACAAAAGCTGCACATAATAGACCCAATACTAACACTTCGTCTTGCCGGATTTGTACTCGTAGGCAAGTGATCCAACCCCAACCTCCACGCTAAAAAATGACTTTAAGTGATACCCAATTGTTCCATTCAAAGACCGTGCCATGCTCCGAAGAAGATGTTGAATTCATTTTTTTGTTTGAAGTTCTTTAGCAAAATTTAATTTACAATAAATAAAAGTATATAAATAACACTTTTAACCCCCTCTTTCCTTTTTCTCCACCACAATTTTTTAATTCGGTTTCTTAAAGTTTTTCTTGTTGTAAAAAGCCATAAAAACATACAAAAGCAAGATGAGTATATGTAATGTTAGGAGTCTAATCACAAATTATGTGATATCTCTTAATCCTTTAATTAGTAGAGATGTGTAATTTGTTCAACTCAAATTGATATAAAAGCGTCAAAGTTAATTCAAAATTGATTAAAAGAAGGTCAAAAAAGCTTCAAAGTTTAAGCTTCAAACTTGAGCAAAAACATACGTTGCAATACATAATAGGCATATTGAAAAATCCTCCTGCAAAGGTCACTTTGCGTGATAGTCCATCTATGTTGTTTGGCATAACCGTGTGATACACGGGTTGAACAATTTAAGTTGTATAAGACATAAAAATATAATATAAATTAAGAAAAAATAAAATTGCATTACATTTAAGAATTCAAAGCTACATCGCTTTTGCTTACAAAAGATTAGTCTTTTTTAATGGCACAAAAGATTAGTCCTTTATATCTTTCGGGAGAAACGAAAAAGAACACTAATATGAGTGAAGCCGTCGTCGTTGCCATGAATTAAAACCAACGAAATTACATTTGTTGCCACTGCATGCCTTGCAAGAGCCGTTAGAGTTCCGATTAAAACTTCCCTTCCCTCGCCGGTTATTCCTACGCAGTTAGATCCATGGTTTGTCTCCACGACTGCCATTCGATCCTACGCATATAACCGGTTTTTCTACCATTTCAGCACCATCCTACGCATATAACCGGTCTTTCAATTATAATGATACAATCAATATTATCTTTATCTGGTGGACCTAACTGCAAGTAACCGCAAGTAACCATTATGCTTCTCTTCCTCTCTCCTTTTACCTGAAATCAAAATAAATGAGAAATATCATCAGAGTAACTTAACTTCCCTGACATGTTAATTAGAATAATGTATCAAAACCAAAACTATAATAGGCAAGACGGTGGATTGCGTAATGGGTCAAAAGAGGTTGGGTTAGCCCTTTGTTCATTTTTTAATCACAATATTATTATGACAATTATAATCTAGATCTCTGCCTAACTTCACAAACTGTTTGACCCATTTTCCTTTTATCTACTACTTTTATAGAGCATATTGAGATAAACACAAGTCAGATGAGCCCATTCACAAAAATGACCCAATTGTAAATCAATGGGTAAAATGTGCTAACAATAGTGGAAACCATGGCATAGTAGGAACCTTACTTTTACTCTCTAGCAGATGTGATGCTTTGAAAATCTAAAAATGGGCCAGATGATAAATGCTCCAAAACCCTTAGAAACCCCAACCCCTGGTACACAATCTGGTTCTAGAATTCTGAAACAGTGGAGCAAAGCTTCAGCACAGTTCATTCCACCAGCATGACATGAACCTGCTATATAGATGAACACACTTAAACCATGACACTTTGTATCCCATACATTATAAGGAACAACGTATACCATGCGTAAATCAAAAAACGAAAAAATCATTCCATTTTGCACCTAAAATACAACTCACAAATTATAATAGTCAATTGGCATTACACTATTTGCGTTTATCGAATTTCCCTCGGTCTATGAACAACACTCAGTTAAACATATCAGAAAGTTATATTGATGTAGCAACTACATAGAAAGCTGTGATTGCATACTACTGTTACCAATGTTATTTTATGATTGCATACAAAGTTTATCAGGTTGTAAGAAAAGTTAGGCTGAGTACAAACATCAGCGGAGCTTATTTAGGGTCGGGGGATGCCCCCGCCCCTGTCGTTTTTCGCTCGTAGTGTTAAATTTAACCGAAAACTGCCGAAAAAATATTTTGTAGTATAAAATATTGGACTTTTAAGAGCCCAGTCCCCACCGATTTTGATTTTAAGAGTCCGGCCCCCGTCGGGTTTTAATTCAAGCTCCGCCATCGAGTAAAAAGACATAAAAAAATATGTGTGTGTGTTTGGTTGCAGGGGGGAGTACAACTGAGAACCACTAAATATTTATGAACGATTTTGTTCCCCAGTTCATACACTCTTTGTTGAAAAAATAAATTTTATATTGTACACTATGTTTTCACCGATGACTAAAATGATTACTAAATATTTAGGACTTTTGGGCTTATTAGTAGAACCAAATTTAAATTATTAAAGTTCTACAACAAATGACTAACTGAATAAACATACCGGTTTTTTTTAATAATTGAGGTAAAGGGTGCGAGAAAAGTAATTCAACGTATATACGAACTTGAGCTTGTGGAAGTACAAATCCCGCTCATCGAGCTTTGACGATGACAGTCTCCAATCATATGGAACGGCAAGAATAGCGTTTGCCTCGATCACAAATCCATTCGGTCTATGAACAACACTCAGTTAAACATATCAGAAAGTTATATTGATGTAGCAACTACATAGAAAGCTGTGATTGCATACTACTGTTACCAATGTTATTTTATGATTGCATACAAAGTTTATCAGGTTGTAAGAAAAGTTAGGCTGAGTACAAACATCAGCGGAGCTTATTTAGGGTCGGGGGATGCCCCCGCCCCTGTCGTTTTTCGCTCGTAGTGTTAAATTTAACCGAAAACTGCCGAAAAAATATTTTGTAGTATAAAATATTGGACTTTTAAGAGCCCAGTCCCCACCGATTTTGATTTTAAGAGTCCGGCCCCCGTCGGGTTTTAATTCAAGCTCCGCCATCGAGTAAAAAGACATAAAAAAATATGTGTGTGTGTTTGGTTGCAGGGGGGAGTACAACTGAGAACCACTAAATATTTATGAACGATTTTGTTCCCCAGTTCATACACTCTTTGTTGAAAAAATAAATTTTATATTGTACACTATGTTTTCACCGATGACTAAAATGATTACTAAATATTTAGGACTTTTGGGCTTATTAGTAGAACCAAATTTAAATTATTAAAGTTCTACAACAAATGACTAACTGAATAAACATACCGGTTTTTTTTAATAATTGAGGTAAAGGGTGCGAGAAAAGTAATTCAACGTATATACGAACTTGAGCTTGTGGAAGTACAAATCCCGCTCATCGAGCTTTGACGATGACAGTCTCCAATCATATGGAACGGCAAGAATAGCGTTTGCCTCGATCACAAATTCAATGCACCATTTAATCCATTCTTTCCACACTGATGAAAGTGGGCCTAAAATTTATGAATTTGTTTATAGATGTACATATGTTCATGTACTAAAAGGTCAAAATGAGAAATGAAGATACATTAATTGTTATATACCCTGAGTCAAGCTCTGAAATGACACATAGCACTACCAACGCTTAAAAGTATATTGCTTTCTTTTATCCACCATAAGCTTTTATGCTAATGCTATCAAAAGCCATTGTAGACTCATCAACTGTACCCAACCTGTATCTATAGATAAGAAACAAAATTTAAATTTAGGACAAACTGCTCATCGGTGGGCCCACGAACCATTGTAAAAGTGACTCATAAAAACCACACCACTTGCAATTCGAACCCAGATTCATAATTAACAGTCAACGCATATCATAAATTGTTGATTAATAACCAAAAATATAAAATAATAATTATAAACATATGTTCATGTAATAAAAGAAAGGGTCAAAATGAGAAATGAAGATATATTACCTGTTATATACCCTGGGTCAAGCTCTGTGATGGCGGAAAGGCCACTATCTGGTCGGGATTTGCATTCAGAGTGATCGGTTAGGTGGTAAGAACGTAGGCACACATTTAAAAGTTTCTAAAAAGGATTTGAGAAACTTCATCTTGTTCATTTGGATGAATATCTTATTTCAAACAACCAACGTATATAACATCAATATCTTTGTCACCTAAACCGTCTTTTAACTTCATATTCACATCCAAATAAAAAAAATATAAAAAGAAAATATACCTTTTCCAGCAAGATTAGAATCAGATCTAACTTCAAATCTCCTATTTCTTAACGCGATGATGATGAAACATCAAAGATATCAACACGAATCAGAGAACAAAAACATCAAAGATCAAGAACGAAAAACATATTGATGAATCGTCGAAGAACCGGATGCAGCAAGGGTTTCGTTTAGGGTTTGGAGAAAAAGGGAAAGTGTGAAAGATATCAATAATAGAGACAAAAGAATATAAGGGATCCGATTCCATCTTTGTGGTTTACCCGAATCTGCAAAGAACAATGAAGCAGCGGAGCGGATGAAAGCTTTGTATTTAGGGTTTGTGAAAAAAGTGAAGTTACGAGAGAGAAGAAAGCATTAAAAGGAATATATATGATCCATTTGAAAACATATCCGACCCGAATGCATCCGGATCCCGCGTCCAAAGTCCTTTTGGTTTGTGTATTGAGAACGAAAAGGTGATTTCCCTCCTAAACTCAATTGCCACATCAGCCTATATGGCCAAAGACAAATGCCAAGTAGCCCAAATACATCTCATTTATATATATATATAGATGTAGGATCTTAGGAACAGTGTATCAATTGACCATATTTAAGCTGTTATGTTATTTACTATTCTGCCATCAGTCTTTATTGTTTGAATAAAGAGACTATGAGAAAGATTTAAAGAGATGTGAGACACTGAATTGGGAGGGTCCGATGAAAGAGATCAGACGGCGGAGGCGGTATGGAGGTGGAATGGTGACGGGGCGGGTATACCGGTCGTTAAGTACGTGACACGAGCGTTGGTGGTACGGAGGTGGAGGGGAGCGATGGTGGTGGTTCTGCACATCAACTTCATGCAAAGGGAGTGACGATGGTGATTTTACCGCAAAATGCCTCGCCGCCGCCACTTAAGCAAGTCGTTTGTTATTATAGGGGAATGTGGGTGACTAGAACTCGATTTAGAGAGAATTGTGGAGTCTAGGGGTTGTGTGTCAAAGGCAAAAGTCAGTCGATGGATCTCTAGATAACTTGGGATATGAATCCACTTACCATGTGACAATGTGAATATTAGAAAAGTAAAATAGGAAGCGAATTAGGATTTGCTTGATGCAAATGATAACATTTCTGCACGTTAACTCAAAAGTTATAGACCTTGAAATATTTCTTTGTATACTTATTTTAAAAACTATGTTCGTTTATTCTTCATGTAGTAACTAAATCAATTTTCTAATGCATATTTAAACCATTGAATATTCTAAAGTAAACAAAATGTTTGATTCGTTAAAAGAGTTAATTATAATTTATCAGCCTTAGCTTTATAATTCCTCCTTTTATCATGCCAACTCGCTTAAACGTTTCGACGATATTTTTTCATAGTTTTTTGCCCTAGGTTTACTCAACCGCTTATGAGCGAACAATAATATTGCCGGTACGGTATCGGTCTTCACTTTTATGTTTTCCGACAAGCCAAACCGATAAAGACCAAAATCCCGCCATGTTGCGTGAGGAAAAACGACTACACTCCCGCCGCGCAGCGCGGGGAAAAAAACCTAGTTTTATATAATTTTAGAATAAATCAATATTATGTAAATTCTATCAAACATCATGTATCACGTAAAACCATATATATAATTTCACCTTGCTTTGTTTTAAATTGATGAATTATTTTTTTTTCACTTAGCCAAATGGCAATGATATTGTTGTCCCATCACTAACCTACTTAGTGGGTGTCCTTCCTTCATAGCCCAGTGGTTGGGGGCCGGTTTGTCCTCCTAGAGGTCACCGGTTCGACTCTCGCTTGTGGCGAAAGGGGGTAGGACACCCGTGCGCAATGATGGTGAAAAACCTACCGAGGAGGGTTTGATCCTGAGCGTCACTCCGGTTTTCATCCGGCTGTTACTCTAGCGAGGCAACTCGTGTAGAGGCAGTACGGTTTTCGGGGGAAAGCCTTCGACCTAAGACTGGTTAACCTAGCGCTGGCCTTGCTATCTGGGCCCACGTTCTTGGCGAGGAGGGTCCGCGATTTGCGGATGTGACAATGGTCACCATTAAGAAGTTCACCTTTCAAAAAAAAAAAAAAAAAAACCTACTTAGTGGGTTGGGTCAAAACTAGTTTGAGCCGATTGACTTCGGAACAAAACGAACCATTTTTGAAAAAAAAGTATCAATCTATTCTAGTCAAAAAGAGGTTTCGAATGATCAAAATAGATCATGAGTCATCTTAAAAAATGTACCAAAATTTGGTCACCTTCTATGTTGTTTTCAAATATAAATAATATTCTTTTATTAAAAACTAGTTACTAATATAATTTATAAAATTAAGCCCATGTTAATTTGAAGGACCAACAACCAATATCTAAATGTTAAGTTTTTTATGGACTTAATTCTTAGACCCAATATCCAAATAATGTCCAAATGTTAAGCCTTGGCCATGATTTTAAACCTTCTTAAAAAAACGACAAACACAGAATAGAAGCAGCGGTGCAAAAAAAGACCTGATACGACCTGAACCGAACTGAAAATTATTATGATATAGGGATAGACAAACAACTCTTAAAAATTTCCACCCTTATAAAAAAGTTTCCTGTGTCCGCCACCGAAAGTAGCTAGAATCCATCAAATCAATAAGATCTAAAAAGAATTAGTGAGCACAAATGTAGAACCATCATAAGTAAAACAACTTTTGATGAACTTTATATAAAAAGTTCTGGTAAAGTGAACAAATTTAGCGAAACGAAATCCTAATGCAACTATAAAAATGCATTTTATAGTTGTATTTAGGGCATGTTTGGCTAAGCTTTTCCAACCAACTTATTGGCTTATTGACTTATCAAAAAGCCAATAAGCAGTTTTTAGTGTTTGGCAAATGGAAAAGTGCTTTTTAAAATGACTTTTTGATATGAAGGAAAAGGAGTTTTTGAAAAGTTAAGAGATTGTGACTTCTTGATCAGCTTATAGATTTTCAACAACAAATTACCAATACACCCCTTATTTTTTAACATCCCTTATGAAAGAATGCCCCTTTTAGTCATTTTACATCAATAAGCTAAGCCAAACACTTTTTAAAAAGCAACTTATTGACTTATTGGCTTTTTCCACCCCATAAACTAATCCAAACACTTTTTTTTAAAAACTCCTTTTCAAAAAATCTTTTTCCCAAAAGTCCTTTTCTCAAAAGTCCTTTTTGACTTAAATAAGCTTAAGCCAAACATGCCCTTACAACCCTCGCGGTTGTTTTAAAATAAAATTGTATTATTATAAATGTATTCTTTTTTTGCTAGTGTGATCATATATACCTCTTTTGTTCTATAAGCGTAGCATCACAAAAAACTTATTTGAAGGAAACTGGATTTAGAAATGTAATTCAACTCAAATAGAAGAATGGAATCAGATTTTGTACTTATGGTTAACTCTTGTCCATTATAAATAAAAAGAAAAAAAAAATCTATATGGGTCTAAACTCAATGCCTTCAATAATAAGCTCACCAAACTTCGTCCTGTCATAGAGTCTCAACCAAAGCCTCAACATAAGATCCTTGTATGTGGTAGTAGCAGTTCCCCATTCCCATATTTGTACTTCCATCCAACCATCGTTCCTTTGTTGTGGAAGACCTTTAAATTTTGGCTTATTGAGCGGGTTGTGGGTGTTTTGACCAGCCTTTGGTCTAATAACAGGGGTTTGAGGACATGTTAAATGGCTATACCAAATTATATCTCCTGATTTGCGTTTTATGCCTTTCACTTCCATAGGAGCCTCAAATCCAGATTGGTCGTTTGGTAATTTGTAGACAAGGTAAATTGCATATGTTGTTCCAGTTGATAGTAGTCGGGATTGGAGTTTAGTCGTGATAAGAAAAGAGTCCGAATCCCAGTGAATAACTTCTTCAAATCTGAAAAAAATCATCTTACATGTAAAAAATTTGAAAAAGATAGTAATTTCTACAAGAAAACTGATGGGTAGATATGGAAGAACCGTGATTCCGGAAAAACCATCCTCTTGCCAGATGTGGCCTGATAGGACCACCATAGAACTGCTGATAGCATATGGCATTTCTTCCCGTTTTTGTCAAGAGAAAACCACTATACATCAAACAATCAAATCAATATACAATGCGTTCCTTTGGCGGAACAATGCAGTATGCTCATAGGCTCCACAACAACTACATATGATAAAAAGTAAAAACCAATGGACTTACAATGCGTCTCTTCTTCTTGTCGTCACTGAAAAATTAGCCTTTGCGGATAATTGAGTACGCTTCCTCCTTGGTTGTCCATTGCAGACTGTTTTCTGACCTTTTTATTAGGCCTTCATAATCAGTTGGCATTTTTTCTTCCCAATTTGTATCCGAATCTACATCTGAGATGGGTTGATTCTCATCTTTATGTTCCACCTGTAGAAGAACATAACTAAATTAATTATACTTTCATCCAATATGGATTTCCTTACATTGATCAATGATCAACGGCGTACATGTACATAAATAATCTTACTTTCTCCAAGGGCCGAAATTCGATGCCTTCTATTTCCATTAAAGGAGAAAAAAAACTGGAGCTGTGAAACAAAATTTGAAGATCAACAGTTGTATGGTCAGTAGTAAGCTGATACAATTCACACATCCACCACCCATCGTCTCTCACATACGCCAGGTGCGATATTGAATTCTCTGTCTCCTCTTTTAATCTGTAGTTGAGGCCTATATAACTACACCTTCCATCTATAACTGGGTTCCGAAATGTGAACACAAGGTTCACCGTGTATGTGATTCCTGGTGACAAGAACTGAGTTTTTACATCTGCTTTCCATACCTCATTCTTAAAGAAATATTCGTAGGTGCCTGCAGCAAATCTGCATGAATTGTAGCAAAGAAAGATACATTGTAGGTGGCAAGAATTGAGTTTTTTTACAGGTGTTGGATACTTATCAAATATTCTCAAAAGCTAGAAACAGGAAGAGTCACCTTGAATTATATTTAGATGAGAATCTAGAACTCAAGACTTCTGAACCCAAACATTCTGCAATAGATATCATCTCACAGTGTTCTCCCTTCTTATTTAATGAAAACCACTGTACCTCCATTAAACAAGTTCAAGTTAGTTCGTGTGTGTTATAACGTAATAATATTATCGCTTTTTAAATCACTTATCTGCTTGCTTTATTTGAGCATATACAGTTAGTTCAAGGACACATGTGTATATAACTATATAAGTGTTACTTGTAATGGTTGCAGTAGGAGGAGCAGCTAATTACCATTTTGCCGCCGTTAAGGAGGACCCCTTTGTACAAAAGTTTCATAAATTCAACTTCGGATCTGTAATTCAAAGGAGATTCTGTAGTCTTACTCAGCTCTTCATAGGAAAAAAGTTTTCCTTTCCATTCACTAAACTCTTGACTTTCGAGCAACTCTTGACTTTCTAGTGCACTCTCAAGTTCTGCCACAACCTCAGCCATCTTCGGTCGATCTTCACGAGATTCCTTCAAACATTGATACGCAATGTCTGAAAATATTTCTAAAGCACTCTGCTCCAATGGTTGAATGTTCGGATCTTTAAAGATGATATCATTTAACTTCTTCTCTTCATAGCTCTCAATCCACGTGCGCACTAAATTCTGCTCAACACGACCATTGCTATATGTACAACATAACCTCCCACATAAAACTTCGAATAAGACCACACCAAAAGAGTATACGTCCGACTCTTTTGTAAGGGTGTGCGTCATCGCATACTCCGGATCACAGTACCCATGGGTACCTGCTGCCAGGGTGACAATAACTGAGTGCTCCTCATTAGCGGACCCAATTATTGATAGCCCGAGGTCCGAAACTTTAGCTTTCCATTGGTCATCGAGTAGGATGTTGGCACTTTTTATATCACAATGGATAAGTCTTCGGTGTGTCTCCCTTGGATCATGAAGGTAGCTTAATCCATTCGCGGCATCAAGGCATATCTTCAGGCGTTGTCTCCACGTGAGATGAGTGGACCTTAAGTAGCGGTCAAGGCTTCCACGAGATGCATGCTCGTAAACCAGGATCATCTCACCCCTTTCGCAACAAAATCCCAGAAGAGAGATAATATTTTCATGCTTGTAATCGGAAAGCATCGTTATCTCTTTCAAGAACTCAGGTGCTCCTTGTCCACGGGTACGATCCAGACGCTTAATAGCGACCATGCTTCGCCCCTCAGAGTGAGACAGTTCTCCTTTATAAACATTCCCAAAACCACCGCGTCCAATACAGTGGTTCTGATAGTCGAAGTTGTTGGTGGCTGATGTTATGTCTTCTAGTTGGATTTTAAGATGTGGAAACTTCTGCAAGAATATCTGCAATTTTGCATCCATATTTGTGTAAAGAACCAACACAAAAGGTGTTTGTAATTTCTAAAAGGAATGGAAAAATGGTTGACTATGATATATTAATTTCCTGTCACTAATTCAATCAAGACCAATGCCCTTTATATAGGATTAGAGAAGCGGGAAATTAGGGGTGTTTGGGATTCCTTTTAAGTTCTAACTTCTCAAAAGTCCACAAAATTGAGAAGTTATAAGTTAGAATTTCTAACTTCTCAATTTCTCCTTTTTGAAGGCATAAAAGTCCTTCTTAATAATAAAAGTCCATGTGTTTGGGATTCCTTTTAATAGTGGCGAAGTTTGAAAATTTCCACCGGGGGATCGAAAGTCACCGGACCTACAAATTTTATATAAGTAATTTTTTTTTATAAAACCGGGGGGTCGAAAACGAATATACCTAAAAACTTCTATACGAAACTTACATACATAACACTATTAAGCGAATAGTTTGAGGGGTCGAAAACGTATATACCTAAAAAATTCTATACGAAATATACATACATAGATAACACTAATAAATCAAAAGTAACTTCAAAATAAGTTAATCCAAACACCCACTTGGAATATATTTAGCCAGATCAATAATAACATCTTTTATTAGTTATAAACTAAATACTCTGCCTCAAATGCATGGAAGCTGTTGTAGATTTCAGCATAATGGGGCAAGATGCCTTGATCACATGATTTCACAAAAAATAAAAAAAAAAATAAAAAATATAAATAAATAAAAATCAAATCCAGCTATTATAGTCTAAAGAATCTGTGGCCATCAGAGTGGTTTACACGTCTCCGTAGTTCACGTTAGGTTGTGATGGCCAAAGTCAACCCAATCATTCATGATTCATGATTGTATATAAAACTAGTCGATGCCTCGCCCGCAGGGCGATGGCCGAATAATTATCAATCAATTAAGAAAACACAACTATAATTTTGCTAGGAAAAAAACTAAAACGATGATAAGACCGTAATTTTCAGCTCAGGGCAAAACTGTAATTTTTGCAGAACTAATGAGCGAGTGTTAGGCAGATTCTAGTCACGTAAAAAAAATTAAATGGAGTCAACCAATTAAAACAAAAAACTTTTATAGTTTTGCTAAAAAAACTAAAACGATGGGAAAATCGTTATTTTGAACTGAGGGCGAGATCATAATTTTAATTCAGGGATGAAATCGTAAATTAAAAGGATCAATGAGGGAGTGCCAGACAACTGCCGACATGACTGCAATTTTACACTGGGGGCAAAATTGTAATTTAACCAGGAAAACTGTTGGGATTGAACCCTACCAGAGGAACAGATAATTAAAGCCAAAACTGGATCAGAGCAGTGGATCCAGAATAAGCAGATGTTATAAATACAAGTCTCTCCCCTTGAAAGTGGTTTCAACATCTGCTGACCTCCTATCTACTGATCGTACAAACTGCTGACCCACAAACTGCTGATCAAGTAAAAGCCTGATGGAAGACTAAAGCTCTGTTGTTCAATCTACTGCCTTGAGTCAAGCTCTGCTGATCCGGACAAGTATTGCTGGGTTCACATCAGTGGAAGGATGCAGCAGTAGTTTAGATGTCTTTATGTAATGAAATGTAATAGCAGTAGTTAACATAGCAGAGGTTGTATAGATCAGAGGTTAGAGTTTGTTAGGAGGTTAGATGTCACTTTCATGGTGACGTCAGCTTAGATGCCTCAGTGGTTTGCTCGTGCCTATAAATAGAACAGTGCTCTGTACTGTTCTATTAGCTCTTTGCAAAATCGTTTTCCTGCACGAACAAACACTGTGAGCTCAGGCTGAGGGGGAGTTTGTATTCAGACATTGCATTGTAATCGTTATTGAAATAAATTCAATCTTTCGGTTCTTTGTGGAAAATGTTTGATTAAAGCAATTCTCTCGTTTGATTGTGTGTAAAGTTTGTTTCTATCTTAATTCCGCTGCACAACTCATCCATCTTCATCTTAATTCAAACGTAAAAACACAATCAAAACCAAACTCAGATCCTAACAATTGGTATCAGAGCTTGGACAGTCAAATTTGATTTAACAATCATTTTGACATAAATAGTTCAGCTCATAATCGTTGGTACTGATAGTTTGTTCGTTTGTGTTGAAAAACAGAGCAAGGTTTAATCACCATCAAAGTTGATTGATCAGTGCCTGTAAAACAACCAGGATGACGTCACAATCACAAGATGATAAGAATAACATTGGCTCGCTTTTTAAACCACCCATGCTTAAACGTAATGAATACAACATCTGGGAGAGAAGGATGGGTCACATCCTTGCTCAACAGAACACTGGATGTTGGAGGTCTGTTGTTTTTGGTCCCCATGTTCCTATGGTGCCAAGTGCTGAGGATGCAAAGAAGTTCGTTCCTAAACCAACTGAAAACTATACTGAAACTGATTTTCAAAAGTTCGAACTCGATGCCAAAGCATTTAGCATCATAGCATCTGCATTACCCAATGAGATCTATGCTGGACTGTTACATTGTAACAGTGCCAAAGAGCTATGGGATGCATTGAAGGAACAGTTTGGGGGAACTGAAGAAGTTATTGAAAACAATAGGGAAATTCTGAATCAGCAGTATGAAACCTTCTGTCACATTAAGGGTGAATCATTGGCCCAACAGTTTGAACGTTTTAGCTGTCTCATCAGTGAGCTAAGGCTTGTTAAAGTTGAAATTCCAAAATCAACACAAAATAGCAGGTTTCTTAGATCACTACCTGATAAATGGGACACAATTGCATTTGTGACTAGAAACTCAGCTGAGTTCAAAGATCTCACCCTGACACAACTTCATGGTAGACTACTGACCTATGAAAGGGAGTTGAACCAGAAAAAGAAGTTGCAGGAGTCTGGCAAAGTTGCTGATGATTATTCATTCGGTAGCACAGCTCTTTTTGGTCAGGAAGAATCTGGTAGCAGTGGTAAGGATCAGGGTTATGATCACTTCATTGATATAACTGCTGGTGGAAATTTTAACAACCCTGATCCTCACTCTGCAAATTATGCTTTTACTGCAAATTGTGAAAACCAGATGTCAGATAATTTGTGCTTTGAACTCAATGATTTGCAACACTTTGATCCCACTGACTTAGAAGAGATGGACATTTTGTATCAACTGGCTTTGCTTAGTGTAAGAACAAGCAAATTCTACAAAAGAACAGGGAGAAAATTCCCAGGGTTGCATGGGAATTTAAGGGTGGGGTTGGATAAATCAAAAATCAAGCGTTACAAGTGCAATCGGCTAGGTCATTTTGCTAGGGAATGCAGGAGTCAAACTACTGGTCCTATAATCACTCATCCCAGCTCAAATCCTAGACCACAAAATCAAAGCACTGTTCACTATACCCAATATACCCCTGCAGCCCATGTTAACACTGCTCACTATGCTGCAACCCCTGTGCCTGTGCATTATGTCCAAACCACTGTTCCACAAATTCAGTATGTTCAAACCCCTGTCCCTCAGGCACAAGTGCAACCTGTTGCACCTCAAACAGCTGCTCCAGCAGTGGTACAACCAGATCAGCAAAGCTTCTTCACTCAAGGCTTTGTTGACTGGAGCAGCATGCCTGATGAGCTTGGTGATGATAATTTTGCACTCTATGCTTTTAATGAACCTTCTAATGATGAATTTTGTTTGATGGCATTAGAGTCAATACAAGAGGGGATAGAAACTGAAGGTGAACAGCTAAGTGTTGAAACAGTGGATGAGGTGACTGAAGCAGTGGTTACTGCAGTTGCTGGTGAACTGCTGCTGGGAGAAAATTCAGAAACCCTGATTGAACCACTGACAGACCCCTGGTCCAAAGAAGACAAGGAAGAAGAGGAAGAAGAGAAAGCAGGTGAGAAAGAAGATAGAGCTAATGAAGAAGGTGATTTTAAATGTGATTGTGCCATGATGGCTGCTGCTAAGGTAACACCTCAAATTCTTGAAAAACTGTGTTCAGACCAATGCATTATTGCATTTGCTAACATCAAAGAGGTAAATGAAAACCTTAGGGATAAAGTCTTGTCTGATGAAGTCAAATTTGAAAAGTCATTAAAAGAACTTAGAAATAAATTGGATGAAAAAGATAAAGAGATCAGCAGTCTCAAAGAAGAGCAAAGCATAACCAAAACTCAACTCTAAACTATGGTAGAAAAATACCAAGTTTGCAAAAAGGAGTTAGAGTCCACCCAAATCACATGTGAGAGATGGGTGGAATCTTGTAAAGGGTATGAGGTTATGCTTGAGAAACAGCTTGAAAGCAATGTCAAGTTTGGTGTAAGATATAGAAAATATGATGATCTTGTAAACACTGCTGGTAAACAAGCTGGTTCATCTGAAATTAAACCAACAAACAAGAATGGCCAAGAAGTGAAAATCACTGATAAACTTGGTAACAAAATCACACTTGAGAGACCAGTGGGATCCTCTACTTTTGAGGAAATTGAGAAGTACCAATTTAAACCCACATGGTCTGATGAGTGTGACATTCTTGTAAATTTTAAACCCATGGATTTCACAACCACTGATGGTGTTAAAGCTCCAAAAGCAAAAGTCATTCCTCTCAAGGACATCCCAGTAGAGGTTAAAAACTCTGTTGCAAAGGAGTCTGAAAAGAGAAAGAAGAGAGAAAAGATCAATAACTTGTTTTGTGAATTTTGTGAAAAGAGAAACCATCTAACAAAAGACGGTTTTCATCTAAAAGCATATGATCTAAACAAAACAAGTGTCATTATTCCTGCTGAAAGCTGCACCATCTGTGGTAAAACAAACCACAAAACTCAAGCATGTGTGTATCTCAAAAACTTTGATGTGAAAAAGAATGAATACACTGCTAAAACATCCTTGAGTCCATCAACCTCATCTGTCAAATTCACCAAGAACCAACCACTGTTTGTGCCAGTTCAAACAGCTGTCACAAAACAGCTGAACCAAACATCTGTCAAAAGAGATGTTCAGGTTACTGATGCACCCCCTGCCAACCAGTTCAGAAAAGGCAAGGAACAATCATCTTACCAAAGGATTCCACACGTTTATGAGACCTACAAAAGGCCCTCTAAACCCAGAGTGAACAGGCATCCTTTTGGGTACCAACAGGTGATTGGGCAAAACCCACAACAATGGTTAGAAAGAAACAGTCCTAAAACTGTCCAAACCCCTGACCTAACCACTGTCCATCAATCTGCATCCATCCCAGACACTGTTGAGACCCCATCCAAAGCCTTATTGGCTTTGGAAACCCTAATGAACTAATCCTTTTACTTCATGTGCAGGGAGCTTCTGCATGCTTAGAGAGCCTTTGGTATGTAGATAGTGGAGGCTCCAGGCACATGACAGGATGTAAAGCCCTACTCAATGATTTCAAAATTCATGGAGGGGGTGATATATCCTTTGGGAATAATAGTAAAGGGAAAGTTCTGGGGTCTGGTACAGTGCAGTCTGGAAATGTAAAATTTGAAAATGTCAAACTGATAGACAATCTGAAATTCAACCTCCTGAGTGTTTCACAAATGAGTGATAAGGGGTATGGGTCATTCTTCACAAAGGAGTGTTGTAGGATTGTTGGACCAGAAATGGTTAAAAAGATTGAAGCAATAATAAAAACTGGAAAAACAAAACTTGTTGCTCAAAGAAGTGGCAATGTTTATGTTGTTGATATGTCAAAAGAGTGTCCCAGAGTTGATGCTTGTCTGTTCTCAAAAGTGCTTTCCTCTATGGTACAATTCAAGAAGAGGTGTATGTCTGTCAACCTCCAGGTTTTGAGGATCCATTTTATCCAGATCATGTCTATAGGCTAAACAAAGCCTTGTATGGCCTGAAACAAGCACCTAGGGCCTGGTATGAAACTCTTTCCACCTTTCTACTCTCAAATGGTTTCAAAAGAGGTACCATTGATAAAACACTGTTTCTAAAATGGAGAGGAAAGGATTTAATGATTGTCCAAATTTATGTGGATGACATTATTTTTGGAAGCACATGTAATAAAATGTGTGAAAAGTTTAGGGAACTCATGACAGCTGAGTTTGAAATGAGTGCAATGGGTGAGCTGCAATGCTTTCTTGGTCTCCAAGTTCAGCAAATGCAAAATGGAACTTTCATTCATCAAAGCAAATATGCTAAAGAACTTTTAAATAAATTTGATATGAATGATTGTAAACCATGCAGCACACCCATAGCAACAAATAAGCTTGTCATGTCTGATGAAAAGGATGAGCTGATTGACCAAACACTTTATAGAAGCATGATTGGGTCTTTACTGTACCTAACTGCATCTAGACCAGACATCATGTTTGCAACATGTGTCTGTGCAAGAAGTCAATCAACTCCCATAAAATCAAACCTCATTGCTGTAAAAAGGATCTTCAGATACATAAAAGGTGCTCCCACACTTGGTATTTGGTATCCAGCTAATGGGAATATCAAGCTTTTAGGTTTTTCAGACAGTGACTTTGCTGGATGTAACACCACAAGGAAGTCCACTTCAGGAGGGTGCCAGTTTCTAGGTGATTGCTCAGTCTCTTGGCAAAGCAAAAAGCAAGCAACAGTTTCAACATCCACTGCTGAAGCTGAATACATTGCTGCTGCAAGCTGTACAGCCCAACTCCCGTGGCTTCAAAATCAGTTGCTGGATTTTGGTATCACTGCCTTAAAGACACCACTCATGTTGGATAGCCAGGCAGCAGAAAATATCATCAAAAATCCAGTTTCCCATTCAACCACCAAGCACATCGACATCAGACATCACTTTGTGAGGGATTGCTATGAAAAAGGTTTGATTTCTCTGCATCATGTTCCAACTAAAGACCAGGTGGCAGATGTGCTCACAAAAGCATTAGATACTGCCACCTTTGAAAGTTTGGTCTCTAGGATTGGCATGCTAAACATGGAATAACAAGCAACATCTTGTTTTTCTATGGATAAAAGCATTAAAATGTTTTCAGAAAATCAAAAATCCATCCTTAAAAATAGTTAAAAATGAAGTTTTCATTAAAATCCTTAAAGTCTGCCATAACCACTGCTTGTTCAAAAGTCTGCTCTACTTCAAAGTCTGTCCACTGCTGAAAGTCTATCCCTGTTCTCTCATTTCCTTGATAAACACTGTTGTTCAAAAGCAGTGTCTTATCCACTGATATGCTATCCACTGATAGTGAAAATCATCCACTGCTTCCATTTGTTACCGTTGTAACCACTGCCTTCATCAGTAACTTTCATAAAAGTACTGTCCTTCATTTCATCAGGGGTTGGCATGTGGGCAGTACATAGTGGTCAGTCCTTTTGTAACCGCTGCCACGTCAGCATTCACTTTTTCTCTATAAAAACCCCCCATTCAACACCCAAACAGGGTTTTACTGTCGAATTGAATTCTTAAAAATTCTCTTCTCAAAGCAGTTTTCATCACACTTCCTCAAATTTCCTCACAAATTTCTTCGATCATCATCTCCAAAATGACAAAATCGAAGTCCTCTGCAAAACCCACTTCCAAATCATCATCAAAAGAAGCCTCTCAAAAGGCAAAACCCACTGAAATCCCACACAAAACGTCTCACAATCTTCTGGGTCTTCTCACAAAACCCGGCACCATCGATATTTTCGACTCCATCATTGATATCATGTCTGCATCAAAGTATAAAACTTTGTTAACAGCAGATGCACCAATTTACTTGGCAACCCAAAGAGAGTTCTGGAAGAATGTAACCCTTGACAAACAAGGTGAAACTGTCATAGCCATTAACTCTTCTCTAAAGGGTAAAGAGGTCAAGATTACACCACAATCAATTTCAGAGGTCTTTCAACTCGATGATCAGGAAGGTACAATTTCTTTTCCCAAAAACGAGTTAAAAAATGATTTTCTGGAAAGATGGTATAATGCAGAAGTAAAAAAGGACACCTTACAAAAAGGTTACTTCCCTTCTGCAACAAGATTTTTATTTCATACCCTCCTAATGTGTGTTTCAAACAAAACCACTGCTTTTAATGAAATACCATTAAAAATTCAAAATCTGGGATATGCTATTCTTCAAGGAGAAAATTTTAATTATTCTCGGGAAATTTTTAATGATCTGGTTAAAAATGTTGAAACAAAGGCATTCTTACTATTTCCAAGATTTCTAAGTTATTATTTTGAAAAGAAACTTGGTAAGAATGATCCTTCTGCAATAAAACAAGGTGAATCTCTTCAAATGCACAGCTTAACTGCTGAAACTTTTACAAGAATGTCAACACCTTGCAAAACACAAGCAGAGGTGCCTGAGCAGATTTTAGCAGCTACCACTGCTCCTCAGGTACCTGCTGCTGAGCCCACTACTCAAGGTGATCAAAGTAGCAAAACAACTGCTTTGAAACCCACACCTACAATCACCAAAAAGCCAACAAAAAGAAAGACTCAAAAACCCCCCAAACCCATCAAAAAGGCAACTCTGTAGGATGAGATACCAGAGCAACTGCCAGTGACAAAACAAAAGTCACAAGAAACCACCGCTGCTTCTTCCTCACAGCAGTTGGTACAAATATCTCAACCCATAACTGAAACTCCTCATGTTTCTTCTAAAAAAGAACAGGTTGTGCATATTGGGACACCACAATATGATGCTCTGGAATCACTTGTTTCCATCATCCACAGCCCAATGCCCGGGGCAAATTCTCTTCTTACACCAACCCTCACCTCCACAATTCCCCCATCAACTAAACTCTTGTTGGATGCAATTGATTTGAACCAGGCACAAACCAGTCCTTCTCAATCACCTATCAATGAGAACATGCCTCAACAAATGACTGGGTCTGATGTATCAATCGTTGCTAACCCACCAACAAAACCTGAGGAGGTTACACTCCTTGAGTTACAAGTAACTCTTGGTGGTAATCCAAGTGAAGCAGCCACTACAAGTGTTGAACCCACTGGTTTACATTTGGACAGTGGTTACATCCATAAGACTTCCTAGGAGGAAATTCCTTCCATAGCACCTCTGACATCTACCAGTGGATTTCTTTTGACCACTGGCAACATCAAAAGATTGTCAAGTGTTGAAGGAAGAAGACCCCAGTACCAAGAAAAAGGGGCATCAGTGGTTAATGTTTGGAGTACACTCCCTACCTCAACTACTGATAAAACCACTGCTAGTGGGAAATCAGATGATCCCATTAAATTGGGTGATGGTTTAAAATATCTGTAATTGACAGAACGAGTTGACAAACTGGATACAGCTGTTGCAGATATCAAAGACATGCTACAACAGTTGTTGAAAGTACAAAAGATGCAATCCACTGTTGTTCCACCTCAAGCATCTGCTTCACCACAAGCACCTGCTGCAAATGAGCTCTGGAATCTATTTCAACCTTTTCTCTAAAAACAAAAACAAATGGCTGATCAGCAACATGAAATACATGTACAAGATCTGAGGAACACAATGGAGTCAAGGTTCAGGAACACATAAGCAGACATCAAGGCACTCAAGGCCCACATATTGAAAACCACTGGCACTGCTCCTCCAACTGTTCTCTTCATTGATCAATTACCACCAGATAATGCTAAAAAGGGGGAGAAAATTAAAGAATGGAAGAAAAAGGGAGTAGATGATGGTCTCTACATAGAACCAGACATGGAGAATATGACCAAGAAGATACCTTTGCCAGATGGTATCAAAAAGGTTGATGTTACCCAAAATGCACTTGATGAAGCTATAGCAAGTGTAAAAAGGGACAGAGAGGCAAAGGATATGTCAAGGTGGAATGCGGAGAAAAGAGCTTACATGGAGCTGAATGCGCAGGGTTGTTCTGGGCTAAAGGATGTTCAAAATCCTGAGCTAAAAAGAAATCCCACTAGAAAAGTGAGGGAACCCAAGTCCACACCATCCAGACTCACAAAGCATACTCTAAAACCACCATCCAAAAGCCTTCAACATCAAACCTCCATCCAAACAGCTGTTGTAACTCCTGCTGCATCAACTACTGCTGGTACTTCAGAGGTTTCAACAACTGTTATCACTTCAACACACACCACTTCAACACACACCACAACCACTGTCTTACTACCACCATTATCACCACCAAAAACAACATCACCACCATCACCTCCTGCCAAAAAGCAGAAGACAACAGATGTTACAACATCTGTTGTAATGACAACAGTGGTTGAAACACCAGTTGTTTCAACAGCTGTTAGTCAATCACAAACCACTGCCATTCAAATCACCACCACTGATCCATCCAAAACATCATCTGCCTCTCCTAAAATAAAAAGGAGAAGGATTTTCATACCAGATGATGATTCACCATCACCACCACCAACATCTTCAAAATCTCTATCACTTGTTACAATACCCAAACATGTTCCTCTCTCATCAGCTCAAATTCAAAAGCCCTTAGCTCCTGCAGGTGTTCAATTCCCTCTTGAACTTATAGCAGTCAGAGAAGAAATCAAATCTTTCTACTCTGAGGATGACCCTGCTAAAAGGAAATTGCCATCTGTTAAAGGATATCCCAGGCCTAACAATATTGAAGAATATTTGAAAATCAAGGCTAAGCAAGCAGAGGATATCTCAAAAAGAAATACACATGGGAAATCCGATAGAGAAATTCAGCAGAATTATCAATACTTGCTCACACAAGTCAGATCTTTAGAGCAGTTTGCAAAAAATGTTTGTCAGCAAATCTCAGAGAGAGCAGATGAAACTCTGAGAAAAGACTACATTGAAAGCATCATGGCAACCAAGAAGTACAAAGGAGAAAAACACATGTACAAAGAGTGGACCATCCCTGAGCTTGAGCAAGAAGCAGCCAGGATTCAAGAAATGATAAAGAATAAGGTCAAACATACTCCTCCAGATTGGGCAAAGTTCAAAAAGAATGTACCTGATAAAAAGGTAGAGCTGAGGAGAATGAAAGAGGAATTAGCTGCTGCTGATTATGGGTCTTTGAATCAAGTACTGAGATGGAAAGAATATAGAGTCAGGGCTACTTACAAAAGCTTGGAGAAATTAAGAAAGACTGATACTACTGCTCCACAAAAGCCTGACTATCCTGAAGCAGTGGTTTCAAAAAGACCATCAAAACTGCAAATCAGGAGAGCCACTGCTCCAGCTGGTGCAGCCATCTTTAAAAGAAGGCCACAAAAACAACTGGTTACTGAAACAGTGGCAGAATTAAAGGCAGGAGATGAGTTTGTAAAGGAAGGCATTAAGCAGATGATAGCTGATACTCTTGGCCTGAATCAACCTGCAAGTACTGCTCAGACAGTCCTCAATAGGCCGGCATATCCAAACACCTCATCCAATAAAAATCTCCCAAGAAACCCACCAGGCTCAAAAGTACTAAAGTGGGAAACTGACAAACAGACCCATGTACTGACTATGATCAGGTCTAGTGGAGAAGTGAAGAAAATCTCAAGGGAACAAAGCACTTGGCCTAAGTCTTGAAGATATGCAGGATCTCCTTGATCTTCCACTTGGTAGGGATGAAGATGACACAGATGCCCTAGACTTTGAGTTACAACTTAAAGGTCAGATAAGGGAGCTGTTGATGAGGCAATAAAGTTCCACAATAATGAAGAGTTTTGGCATTATCTGTTCCAGGGGGAGATTGTTGGGATTGAACCCTACCAGAGGAACATATAATTAAAGCCAAAACTGGATCAGAGCAGTGGATCCAGAATAAGCAGATGTTATAAATACAAGTCTCTCCCCTTGAAAGTGGTTTCAACATCTGCTGACCTCCTATCTACTGAGCGTACAAACTGCTGACCCACAAACTGCTGATCAAGTAAAAGCCTGATGGAAGACTAAAGCTCTGCTGTTCAATCTGCTGCCTTGAGTCAAGCTCTGCTGATCCGTACAAGTACTGCTGGGTTCACACCAGTGGAAGGATGTAGCAATAGTTTAGATGTCTTTATGTAATGAAATGTAATAGCAGTAATTAACATAGCAGAGGTTGTATAGATCAGAGGTTAGAGTTTGTTAGGAGGTTAGATGTCACTTTTATGGTGACGTCAGCTTAGATGCCTCAGTGGTTTGCTCGTGCCTATAAATAGAACAGTGCTCTGTACTGTTCTATTAGCTCTTTGCAAAATCGTTTTCCTGCACGAACAAACACTGTGAGCTCAGGCTGAGGGGGAGTTTGTATTCAGACATTGCATTGTAATCGTTATTGAAATAAATTCAATCTTTCGGTTCTTTGTGGAAAATGTTTGATTAAAGCAATTCTCTCGTTTGATTGTGTGTAAAGTTTGTTTCCATCTTAATTCCGTTGCACAACTCATCCATCTTCATCTTAATTCCAACGTAAAAACACAATCAAAACCAAACTCAGATCCTAACAAAAACAAACAAAAACGATGGAGAAAATGTAAATTTAAGTTGAGGGGAAAATCGTAACTTGGCTGTGAGGAAAAAAAAAACTAATGGCAAAACTCTAAATTTAAACGGGGCAAAATTGTAATTTTTAACCGAGGGAAAAATTGAAATTTTTAGCTGGGAGCAAAAGCGTACATTTATTTTTAAGTGGGGGGTAAAAACATAATTTTGAACTGATGGCAAAATCAATGTTTTTAAACCCGGTCCGGCCGGGACCCGGAGGGTGTAGCGGGCCGGTTCGTAGTTTTGAGCCGGTTCGTAGTTTTGAGCCGTTTCAACAATGGGCCGGTGGTCGGACCGGGATCCGGGCGGTCGGGCCGACGGTTCACAGCGAGTGGGTCGGGCCGATCATGTTATGTAGGGGCAGACAGTGGCGGCACTACAGGTTGACCCTCCGGCCACCCTTCGCCGGAGCAAATTTAATGATAAACCAAGATCCAACGATGACGTTTCTTAATACTTTGACCCTTCAATTATCGTCATAATTGAAAGAAAAATAGAAGGGAAGAAGGTAAGGTGACGATGATATTTTCTCTGGTGAGTTGCAGCGGCAGTTCAACAGGGATGATGAAGATGAACTATATTAATAACCTATGCCCTATTTACTTACTATTACTGGGCTTTTTGGAATTAACTTCGTGGCCCAATACACCTGTTTTTTTCTTTAATTTCAACTTTCATTTATTAATATTCGTCACTTTCTTCAAGTATTAAATCTATATATGATAAAAAACTCTATATATGATAAAAACCAACTTCAATGAACAGTATCTAAGGTATATCAGAATACGGGGTATGGGGGGTTGTGGTGTGGGTTGGGTACAAACGCCCAAGTCATCACCCCGGTTGGGCTTGGGTTTCGGCGTGGCCCCTTGAGCGGGGGTTTCAGCCCGTGCGTTGGGCGGGGCTATCAAGATGACATGGCGGGATCTCATTGGCCAAGACAAGTAGCCGTTTGGGCTAGCCGTTGGCCAACAGCTATGTGTTTAAAAAAATTATTTTTTCACTATAAATACTCACACTTCTATTTATTTTTTTTACCACAACTACTCCACCTCTTCTATAATCATCTCTATCTTATTTTAAAAAAAAAATTCTCATCCAACCAAAATACGAAAAATGAATCCTTATAATCGTGGTTTTGACCCGAACAATCCGTGGGCATTCCAAGAAACACCTAGCCCAGCATCCAATCGTCCAATTGCTCCCTTTTTAATACACTCCACTGTAACACCTCAGAATTTCGTGTTCAATAAAGTAATGACACGTGTCATGTCAAACAAAAACGCGTTGAAAACCCGGATTTAATAAAGATGTTTTCGGTAGGATTTAAAGTGGCGTCATGTTAAATTATTACCTCTGAACACCTCAATTATAAATCCCAAGACCCGATTTAATATTTTACACATCTATGCACCCTCAATTTAGGGAATTATTGCCAATAATGGAATTGGAAATGTATGATAGGATTCTACGAAGAAAAGAATGGAAACCCGTTGTTTTCGGGTCTTGTTATTGGATCCAATTGAAACAATGGATAATGGTAGGGTATGAGACTATTCTAGACACATTATGAAGGGCCCTAAGTGATAATTGATGCCCCAAAGTCAGAAGTTACGGCTGCCCTTTCGAAACACAACAAACAAAATCAAAAACTGATTCTGCAGAGGGCGTCGCGTAGCGCGACGGACCCTCGCGCTACGCGAGGGGTTGCCCAGCGACAGATTACCTGCTGTTGGCTGTTGTGCGCGAATGTGACCCTCTAATCCGGTTTCTCTTGCATGTGCATGGCCCCTAGACATCCCTACACACTAGTTACAAGTGTTGATCAATTGTGGATGGCCCTAGACTTTGTTGTCAACTTGTGGTGGTGCTTGAATCTTGTATATAAAGAAACCCATTCATTCACAAACATTCCTCACATCATTTGCAAACAATCTGATCATCTAAGGAACATCCAAGCTGATCAAGAGCCTTCCTAAGCAACCATAAATCAGTTTGTAAGTCTCTAATCCCTTCTCAATTAATTCTAGCTTCATTATTAGCTTAAAAGTCAATATATCGCGCTTAACGTTTGACTTCGTGATTTAGTATCGATATCTCAGTCGTATGTCTAATTAAACGTACCGTTAGATAGGTAATTATATGGGTATTAAACCCTTATAAGGGCGCGTACCAATTCCAGACCTAACTAGGTCGTTTGTCGGGTCAAACGTTGACCGAAAAAGTCAACAGAATTACAAAATATGATTTAATGCACGATTAATGATCCGAGAGGTGTGTAACCTGTTTTAACCTTAATATAACATGGTAATAAGTATGAAAACTTGTCTACGCTTGCCCGACTCGACAAATTTCTGTTAAAACCCGGTTCGGAACCGAAAGGCGCAAAAACCTTGACTTTTGCTTTGACTTCGGTTCTGACCCGTTTTAGTTTGATTCGAAGATGCCTTAGTGCTTCATTAGAGTAGGGTTGCATGTTAGTATAAGTCTCTGTACTTGTTTCGTTGATTATCCGATGCATGCACACGTTTCCGTTAATCGCTTAAATTGGACCGTAATGCCCTTATGACCATACAACGAGAATTTTGAAAATGTGGAAGTACAATAATCTTAGTTACTGATTATTAAACATGTACGTAAATTTTTCACGTCAATCGGAGGTCTAGATTAGGAGATATGCGCATTAGCGTAAATAATAAGCTTTTTATTAATTAAACGGCGCGATTAGCGCATAGCCTATCTAAACCCAATTTTCGGTACCAAAACTTTTACCCACTGATGTTAAATAATATTTTGGGATTTTTGAAGATTTTTAATTATTTTTAAACTGATCTTAAGCTAGGCTTATCGCATTGATTCGGTAAATACCGAATATGCCCTTTTAGGCCATAAAACGAGTTTTACGAATCCGTTTGATACCAATCCAATTGCCACTGATTTAAAATAATAAATAGAGTGTACTGAGCCTGTTTTGCTGATCAGAAAACTCAGAATGGTATTTTAAACCGTACGTCGCTTAAAACGACTACATACGCGTATTAAACGCATAATTTGGGTTTAAAACCATTTTGGGAAATGAGACTCTTCACCAACTGTTGTGGTCTGTTAAAATTAATAATTTTGCTGATTAAATCAGACCCGTATCTCAGAAGTATTATAAGTCTCTTTTATAACCCTTAAAATGACCGAAATACCCCTACGGGGCGCATTTAGGGATTAAACTCGTTATGGACTTTATGGAAGATATCATAATGATATCACAACATATTTAAAGCGTATTAACTTAGGAAACCTGTTCGCAACCCTTTCGATTACCCGTCATGCGTTATACGCGTTCGGTTAGGTTTATGTAACTAGTTTGCATAAACTAGCCGAAACGGGTCAAACGATATCATTTTTATCTCAAAATCCAGAATGTGAATAATAAACCCATATTAAACAAGTCTTCAAACTTGTCGGGTCTGAATCACATTCTATCCGGTCTTCGCTTAATCGTGCGTACGAACCGTATCATTAAAACTGACCGGTCTAAGCTTAAGCTTAATCAAAGGCCCGTTAGTATTCTAATAGGTTATATTAAACCTTCGTTCCAGATTAGGAGAACCAGTAAAAGCTATCTGCAATTTATTCGATTAAGGAGTTATACTTGCAAAGGTAAATACTTTTAACTTATTTTCCCTATACGGGCTTGGGTTACGGTACATAGCGTACCGCTTGATCGGGCATCAAATCTTCCATCGTTGGGTGGTTAATTGAATAATTTGATCGGCTCGTTTTAAACAGATGTGTCTACTTTACAGCCTTTGGGGGGTTAATGACCATGTCCCGGATATCCCTGGCATTATCTTACGAGATAGCCACGACCTGAGCACGGGGTGTAGGCGTACTCCCGTGTATAACTCACTTAAAGTGGTGTGTCTATTGATCTTTAACCCGGATACGTCCGGGCTACTAAACGCATAAGTAACATGTAAATCGTTCACAAGATTATAATATTAAATAATTCTCCCAAGTTAATAAAAATGTTTATGCCATGTGCATCCAAACCAATTTTCAATCATCTTATAAAATGAGTCAGTTGAATGTATTTACCAGTGTAAACTGACGTATTTTCCCAAAAAGATTAAATGCAGGTACTAGGCGAAATAGGCTGGAATTCTCCTAAGCATCACTAGAAGTCTCGCAAACTTAAGATGCCGAAGTCTGTTGAACCATAAACAATATTTATATCATTTGATCCTACTGTGGATAAACACCGGATAATTGTGACTTTGTTTACAATAAATAAATTCGGTTGTATCTTATTTTAAATTGCTTCCGCTGTGCATTATTATATTGTGTTGTTTGACTATTACGTTGCCAACCACGTCACGATACTCCCCCACCGGGCCCACCGGTGACACGTGGAAATCGGGGTGTGACAGGTTGGTATCAGAGCCAACTCTGAGTGAATTAAACACTAACCTTTTGTGTTTAATCTCAGTTACACAATTGCACATATCTAAACCTTCGAGTCTAGACTTATAACATAGGACAAATTCCACCTTATTCGGTTTTTGTTTTGTCCTTTAAGCTTTATATTTTTGTTATTGTTATCTTATGTTTTATTGACAGGAATAACAAAGATGCCTCCAAGATTCTTGCGTACGCGAGGACGCGGAAAGGGGCCGGTAGCCGCCCCCAACGATCACGAAGCAGGACCTTCGAATACACGAGGTCCTATCCCCGCCGAGAGTGATGGTACTCGACGGAACCAGAGAGGTCTCTTTCAACCGGGAAGACGGTCGGTTTCGAACAGCTCGATGACTCCCGCTCAAGACTCCTACGGGCCACAATCAGAAAATGAGCCTGGAGACTCACACCATTCGCACATACCGTTACAGCGATCAATGTCGCACCGCCCTTTTGGAGACCCCACTCCATTCTTTCAAGGCCAGTTTAACCCGGCGAATTATATACAAGAACCAGTGGGTTTTAACCCATTGGGACCGGAGGACCATTTTTCTGGAGGAAATGATATAGACGAGGAAGACGACCCCGTAGAACCCGCATCAGGAACTCCCAACCACCCAATCGAGGTCTCGGATAGTTCCATTTATCACGGGCCACCCTATAATGGTCCAGATAGCTTCCAGGCTATCTTTACTCGGCACGAATGGTATTATACACCTCCTCACCATTCGTCGCCGCATGAGCAGCAGCAGCCTCACTATTCTTCGCCGCATGAGCAGCAGCAGCAGCATCATCAAGATTCCTCTGGGAATCACCAGTTTGTGGCAGTTACGCCACCGCCTCCACCGCCACCAGTTCAACCGGCGCCTCCGCAACCGCAAAGACGTATGAGAACCGGAGCTCGGATGACCACACGAAGGGAAGAGTTTCATTTCAGCTCTCCTCTACAATCAAGTGGCAGAAATTATCAGCCGGATCAAGAAGTTCCACAAATAGGCGGACCATCAAACCCCGTCGCGCAGCAACCGCCACCTATAGGTTTTGATAACCAGATACCGGCATACACGGGTCCTTCGATATACAACCCGTTTGAGCCACCGACTCACACTAACCTCGGTTACGCTGAAGCCGACCCGTATTTGGTAGCAGCTAATTACAACGCCCTTAACCAGGAGGGACCGTATGGAGGTCCTTGGGGAGTAGGCTACCCAGCACAGGGATACCAGATGCCTACACAACCCCCGTACTACCAACAACCCCCGCCGTCTCTGCAGATGTCGCCACCACTGCATCAGGAGATCCTACAAAGTATTAGGGAGGTGCGGCATGAGGCACGGGAAGACCGAAGGCGTAACCAGGGGATGTTCAAGACCTTGACGAACTTAATCAAGGGAAAGAGTAAGAAGGATCAGTAAATCCTTTATGTGTGTATGTCTACTTTAAAATTAAGTCCCTGCGTGGACATTTATGTGTGTATGTAGTCCCTGCGTGGACATTTATCTTTGTACCTAGTCCCTGCGTGGACATCTATTTAAGTAATCAGTCCCTGCGAGGACTTATGTTTTAAATTTAACCCCTGCGCGGGTAAGTACTTGTTTGACCCCTACGTGGGAAATGGTTTGTTTGAAAAGACCCGTTTAGGGCAACATGTAACCTATGTATAAATAATGGAATGTTGTTTTATAAATTTCATGTTTGCCATTATGTGCATATATAAATTATAAATGAAATAAATAAATTAAAATCATTCCTTTTAAATAAATCTGCCTATGAAATATACTTAATTAAGGATCTTAAAGTGTGAAACCTAGCCACATGTCAAATATAAGACTGGGCCAAAATGGTAAGACCTGTTTAAAAGATTCAATTCCCAGTTAACATCTTAAAACATGTTAACACTCCTGGCAGAAGTGATTCGTTAAAATCACATACGTCATTATTATAAAGGAATTCTTTAGAAGATTCCTAACCCAGTTTAATGATCTCTGAATCCTGGGTACATCATCAATTAAGATGATCATATTTTACCATACGTGGTAATATAATGCCTACGGGCCCTGCTCATTTCCATATGAGCCAAAAGACAGTGGTAGCTTTGACTCCCTGTCTAATAAAGGTAATGAACTAGGTTCAAACCTTAAAAGTCTTGATTCTCTGAAGTCATAGCTTATAATTTAAATTGTCCATGTGACCAAGCCTTATGTGCTAATATATATTGTTATTGTTTATGTTTAGGATAAATTTTAATTGAAATCCTGAATTAATACGATTAATAAGTTAACCAAATATGGTCTCTGTTTACCATGGTTAACGAGCTACCCTAAGGGGTAATTCCATAATAAACTCCCAAATAAATTATTGTCCTTGTTTTCTGCAACAGTTCAATACAAATGGCTAACTCTAATGAAGTCAATAGCCATCCTGTGGAGCCGAATGAGAACGCCCAGATTACATTAACGGGTGCTGAACTAAAAGCAATAATAGACGGTGCTGTTACTCAAGCTTTGGATAGACAGTATGAAGAATACAGTAGTACCCGAAGTAGGACCCACTCTGTATCACATTCAAAGCCAAGGACGCATTCTGAGGCTCATAACAAGCCTCCTCCCAAAAATGATGGACCCAAGAAAAACGGTGATGATCGCCAGTCCACCAAAGTAATCCATCTCAGCAGTTAGTACTGCATCAGGGACACCGTAACAAGGGTTGCACATATAAGTACTTTGTGTCTTGTAAACCCAGGGATTTTACGGGGGAGAAAGGAGCCGTAGACTGCATGACGTGGCTGGATGAAATGGACACGGTCGTGGACATCAGCGGATGCGCTGATGGTGATGTGGTTAAATTTGTCTCACAGTCCTTCAAAGGTGATGCGTTAGCTTGGTGGAGATCTCTGATGGAGGCCTCCGGAAAGATCCCGTTGTATGGTATGTCGTGGGATCAATTCATCGCCTTGATCAAGGAAAACTTCTGCCCTCAACATGAGGTGGAAAAGATAGAATCAGACTTTCTATCCCTGGTGATGAAGAACCTCGATTGTCAAGCTTATCTGACAAGCTTCAATACACTGTCTCGGCTGGTCCCCTACCTGGTAACCCCGGAGCCAAAAAGAATTGCTCGCTTTATTGGTGGTTTGGAACCCGAGATCAAGTCCAGTGTAAAGGCTTCTCGGCCAGTTACCTTCAGGTCTGTAACTGACCTTTCCTTATCCCTCACTCTGGATGCGGTCCGGCAGAGATCGCAGAGGAATAAGGCGGCCGAGAAGAGGAAGCATGAAGATGATGGTTCGCGTAGATCGAACAAGAAGCACCGTGGGAGCGGTGATCACAAGAAGGGATCGGAGTCAAAGAAAGATGGGCATCGTTCTGGAGAGAAGCCTACATGCAAAACTTGCAAGAAACAGCACTTTGGAAAGTGCAGACTCGAAACAAACTCGAATAACGAGTCAAGGTCTTTTGCTTGTGGTTTGTGCAAGTCCAAGGAACACAAAACCTTGGATTGCAAGAAGATGAAAGATGCAACGTGCTACCGTTGCAATGAAAAGGGCCACATAAAGACTAACTGCCCTAAGTACAACAAGAAGCCTGAGGAGGCTAAGAAGACTAACGCCAGAGTCTTCAGGATGGATGCGAAAGAAGCTGTGCAGGATGATAACGTCATAACAGGTACTTTCCTTGTAAATGATGTCTTTGCAAGAGTACTTTTTGATTCAGGCGCAGATAAGTCTTTCGTAGATCATAAGTTTTGTAAATTATTGAATTTACCTGTCAAAACCCTAAAAGTGAATTATGAGGTAGAGTTAGCAGATGGTACCATTGAGACCGTCTCTACTGTGTTAGATGGATGTGTTATATCCATTAAGAACCATTCATTTCCTCTATCTCTACTTCCCTTTAAGTTAGCCGATTTTGACATAGTTCTGGGTATGGACTGGTTATCTCATAACCAGGCCCAAATCGTCTGTAACATGAAGCAAGTAGTGATAAAGACTCCGTCTGGTGAGTCACTTACCATTCGGGGAGATACCCAATATGGACTACCTGAGCACGTGACTATGCTCAAGGCTTCCAAGTGTTTGAAAAAGGGGTGTGTCATCTACATGGCACAGGTAATTATTGATGAGCCCAAACCGAAGTTAGAAGACATCCCTGTCATCTCTGAATACCCAGAAGTGTTTCCTGAAGATCTGCCTGGTTTGCCACCAGATAGACAAGTCGAATTCAGGATCGATATCATCCCCGGAGCGGCACCAGTTGCTAGAGCACCGTACAGATTGGCACCCACAGAAATGAAGGAGTTGCGATCGCAGCTAGATGAATTGCTGGCTAAAGGTTTCATTAGACCTAGTTCATCTCCTTGGGGAGCGCCAATCCTGTTTGTCAAGAAGAAGGATGGGTCGATGCGTCTGTGCATCGACTATCGCGAGCTTAATAAAGTCACGATCAAGAATAGATATCCATTGCCCAGGATCGACGATTTGTTCGATCAGCTTCAAGGGGCAAGTTACTTCTCAAAGATTGATCTGAGGTCAGGATACCATCAGTTGAAGGTTATGGATGAAGACGTTCACAAGACTGCATTCAGGACTCGCTACGGTCATTACGAGTTCCTAGTGATGCCTTTTGGGCTCACTAATGCACCAGCCGTGTTCATGGATCTCATGAATCGTGTCTGCAAGCCTTACTTAGATAAATTTGTTATCGTCTTCATTGATGACATCCTTATTTATTCTAAGAACCAAGCTGACCACGAGAAACACCTTCGTTGTATTCTCAAACTTCTACGTCAGGAGAAGCTCTACGCCAAATTCTCTAAGTGTGAATTTTGGCTACGAGAAGTCCAATTCCTTGGACACGTGGTTAGTAAGCGTGGTATCCAGGTGGATCCCGCTAAAGTGGAAGCTGTTATGAATTGGCAAGAGCCAAAGACACCTACGGAGATTCGTAGCTTCCTGGGATTGGCAGGTTATTACAGGCGTTTTATTGAAAAATTTTCAAGGATTGCTGCACCCCTAACTTCCCTGACCAAGAAGAAAGTAAAGTTCGTTTGGGGCCCTAAGCAGCAAGAGTCCTTCGATGTTTTGAGACAAAAGTTGAGCAACGCTCCTGTGCTTACATTACCTGAAGGCGCTGAAGAATTTGTAGTTTATTGTGATGCATCACACACTGGCATGGGGTGTGTGCTTATGCAGAAAGGCAAGGTGATTGCCTATGCATCACGACAGTTAAAGGTGCACGAAAAGAATTACACCACCCATGACTTGGAATTGGGTGCCGTTGTGTTCGCACTAAAACTGTGGAGGCATTATCTTTATGGAATCAAGTTTGTGATCTTTTCTGATCACAAGAGCCTCCAGCATCTGTTTAACCAGAAAGAATTAAACATGAGGCAACGCCGTTGGATGGAAACTTTAAATGATTATGATTGTGAAATCAAATACCATCCCGGCAAAGCGAATGTAGTCGCTGATGCCTTGAGCAGAAAGGAAAGGGTTAAACCCATTCGAATTAACGCCAAGCGTATGGAGATAAAGAACAGTTTGATAGAAAGGGTGTTAGCTGCACAGAAGGAAGTTGTGTTGGAAGCTAACTATCCTAATGAAAAGTTAGGAGTAACTGAGGAGCAGTTAACTCTTAGCAAGGACGGAATTTTACGGTTAAACGGACGAATATGGGTTCCAATTTTTGGAGGACTTCGTGATGTCATCCTCCAAGAAGCCCACAGTTCCAAATACTCCGTTCATCCTGGAGCTGATAAGATGTACCAGGATTTAAAGGCAAATTATTGGTGGATAGGCTTGAAAAAGTCTGTAGCCGCCCATGTAGCAAAATGCTTGACATGTGCGCAAGTCAAAGCCGAGCATCAGAAACCGTCAGGTTTGCTACAACAGCCTGAACTTCCTACGTGGAAGTGGGAAATGGTAACTATGGATTTTATTACCAAGTTACCCAAGACAAGGAAAGGAAATGATACGATATGGGTTATAGTTGACCGACTGACTAAGTCAGCTCATTTCTTACCCATCAAGGAGACTTATAGCTCCGATATGTTAGCTCAGTTATACGTTGACAAGATTGTAGCCCTACACGGCATACCTGTAGCTATTATCTCTGACCGGGATACTAGGTACACGTCACACTTTTGGAAGAGTTTCCAGCAATCTTTGGGCACACGTTTGAACTTTAGTACGGCTTACCATCCTCAGACAGACGGTCAGAGTGAGCGTACTATTCAAACGTTGGAAGACATGCTACGTGCATGTGCGATCGATTTGGGAGGTAGCTGGGATAAGAACCTACCATTGATCGAATTCTCCTACAACAATAGCTACCATACCAGCATAAAGGCTGCGCCGTTTGAGGCATTATACGGTAGAAAGTGTAGATCGCCAGTTTGTTGGGCGGAAGTTGGAGAAGTCCAGTTATCAGGACCAGAGATCGTGTTCGAAACAACGGACAAGATTGTCCAGATTCGTAACAATTTCCAAGCTGCCCGGAATAAGCAGAAGAGTTACGCGGATCCAAGTCGTAAGGACTTCCACTTCGAAGTAGGTGACAAAGTCCTACTTAAAGTGTCACCATGGAAAGGGGTGATGCGATTTGGTAAGAAAGGCAAACTAAGCCCGAGATACATAGGACCTTTCGAGGTTATCGAACGTGTCGGGTCAGTTGCCTACAAGTTGAACTTACCAGAAGAGCTCAGTGGAATTCACAATGTGTTCCACATCTGCAATCTAAAGAAGTGTTCCGCTGACGATTCACATGTCATGCCACATACAGATGTGCAAATAGATAAGAGCTTAACGTTTGTGGAAAAACCTCTGTCGATTGAAGATCGACAGGTAAGGAAGCTTCGAAGAAAGCATATACCTTTTGTAAAGGTCAAATGGGATGCCCGAAGAGGTCCCGAGTATACGTGGGAATTGGAATCCACCATGAAAGAAAAATACCCTTATTTGTTTCAGTAAATCTCGGGTCGAGATTTATTTTAAGGGGGTGAGGATGTAACACCTCAGAATTTCGTGTTCAATAAAGTAATGACACGTGTCATGTCAAACAAAAACGCGTTGAAAACCCGGATTTAATAAAGATGTTTTCGGTAGGATTTAAAGTGGCGTCATGTTAAATTATTACCTCTGAACACCTCAATTATAAATCCCAAGACCCGATTTAATATTTTACACATCTATGCACCCTCAATTTAGGGAATTATTGCCAATAATGGAATTGGAAATATATGATAGGATTCTACGAAGAAAAGAATGGAAACCCGTTGTTTTCGGGTCTTGTTATTGGATCCAATTGAAACAATGGATAATGGTAGGGTATGAGACTATTCTAGACACATTATGAAGGGCCCTAAGTGATAATTGATGCCCCAAAGTCAGAAGTTACGGCTGCCCTTTCGAAACACAACAAACAAAATCAAAAACTGATTCTGCAGAGGGCGTCGCGTAGCGCGACGGACCCTCGCGCTACGCGAGGGGTTGCCCAGCGACAGATTACCTGCTGTTGGCTGTTGTGCGCGAATGTGACCCTCTAATCCGGTTTCTCTTGCATGTGCATGGCCCCTAGACATCCCTACACACTAGTTACAAGTGTTGATCAATTGTGGATGGCCCTAGACTTTGTTGTCAACTTGTGGTGGTGCTTGAATCTTGTATATAAAGAAACCCATTCATTCACAAACATTCCTCACATCATTTGCAAACAATCTGATCATCTAAGGAACATCCAAGCTGATCAAGAGCCTTCCTAAGCAACCATAAATCAGTTTGTAAGTCTCTAATCCCTTCTCAATTAATTCTAGCTTCATTATTAGCTTAAAAGTCAATATATCGCGCTTAACGTTTGACTTCGTGATTTAGTATCGATATCTCAGTCGTATGTCGAATTAAACGTACCGTTAGATAGGTAATTATATGGGTATTAAACCCTTATAAGGGCGCGTACCAATTCCAGACCTAACTAGGTCGTTTGTCGGGTCAAACGTTGACCGAAAAAGTCAACAGAATTACAAAATATGATTTAATGCACGATTAATGATCCGAGAGGTGTGTAACCTGTTTTAACCTTAATATAACATGGTAATAAGTATGAAAACTTGTCTACGCTTGCCCGACTCGACAAATTTCTGTTAAAACCCGGTTCGGAACCGAAAGGCGCAAAAACCTTGACTTTTGCTTTGACTTCGGTTCTGACCCGTTTTAGTTTGATTCGAAGATGCCTTAGTGCTTCATTAGAGTAGGGTTGCATGTTAGTATAAGTCTCTGTACTTGTTTCGTTGATTATCCGATGCATGCACACGTTTCCGTTAATCGCTTAAATTGGACCGTAATGCCCTTATGACCATACAACGAGAATTTTGAAAATGTGGAAGTACAATAATCTTAGTTACTGATTATTAAACATGTACGTAAATTTTTCACGTCAATCGGAGGTCTAGATTAGGAGATATGCGCATTAGCGTAAATAATAAGCTTTTTATTAATTAAACGGCGCGATTAGCGCATAGCCTATCTAAACCCGATTTTCGGTACCAAAACTTTTACCCACTGATGTTAAATAATATTTTGGGATTTTTGAAGATTTTTAATTATTTTTAAACTGATCTTAAGCTAGGCTTATCGCATTGATTCGGTAAATACCGAATATGCCCTTTTAGGCCATAAAACGAGTTTTACGAATCCGTTTGATACCAATCCAATTGCCACTGATTTAAAATAATAAATAGAGTGTATTGAGCCTGTTTTGCTGATTAGAAAACTCAGAATGGTATTTTAAACCGTACGTCGCTTAAAACGACTACATACGCGTATTAAACGCATAATTTGGGTTTAAAACCATTTTGGGAAATGAGACTCTTCACCAACTGTTGTGGTCTGTTAAAATTAATAATTTTGCTGATTAAATCAGACCCGTATCTCAGAAGTATTATAAGTCTCTTTTATAACCCTTAAAATGACCGAAATACCCCTACGGGGCGCATTTAGGGATTAAACTCGTTATGGGCTTTATGGAAGATATCATAATGATATCACAACATATTTAAAGCGTATTAACTTAGGAAACCTGTTCGCGACCCTTTCGATTACCCGTCATGCGTTATACGCGTTCGGTTAGGTTTATGTAACTAGTTTGCATAAACTAGCCGAAACGGGTCAAACGATATCATTTTTATCTCAAAATCCAGAATGTGAATAATAAACCCATATTAAACAAGTCTTCAAACTTGTCGGGTCTGAATCACATTCTATCCGGTCTTCGCTTAATCGTGCGTACGAACCGTATCATTAAAACTGACCGGTCTAAGCTTAAGCTTAATCAAAGGCCCGTTAGTATTCTAATAGGTTATATTAAACCTTCGTTCCAGATTAGGAGAACCAGTAAAAGCTATCTGCAATTTATTCGATTAAGGAGTTATACTTGCAAAGGTAAATACTTTTAACTTATTTTCCCTATACGGGCTTGGGTTACGGTACATAGCGTACCGCTTGATCGGGCATCAAATCTTCCATCGTTGGGTGGTTAATTGAATAATTTGATCGGCTCGTTTTAAACAGATGTGTCTACTTTACAGCCTTTGGGGGGGGGGGGGTTAATGACCATGTCCCGGATATCCCTGGCATTATCTTACGAGATAGCCACGACCTGAGCACGGGGTGTAGGCGTACTCCCGTGTATAACTCACTTAAAGTGGTGTGTCTATTGATCTTTAACCCGGATACGTCCGGGCTACTGAACGCATAAGTAACATGTAAATCGTTCACAAGATTATAATATTAAATAATTCTCCCAAGTTAATAAAAATGTTTATGCCATGTGCATCCAAACCAATTTTCAATCATCTTATAAAATGAGTCAGTTGAATGTATTTACCAGTGTAAACTGACGTATTTTCCCAAAAAGATTAAATGCAGGTACTAGGCGAAATAGGCTGGAATTCTCCTAAGCATCACTAGAAGTCTCGCAAACTTAAGATGCCGAAGTCTGTTGAACCATAAACAATATTTATATCATTTGATCCTACTGTGGATAAACACCGGATAATTGTGACTTTGTTTACAATAAATAAATTCGGTTGTATCTTATTTTAAATTGCTTCCGCTGTGCATTATTATATTGTGTTGTTTGACTATTACGTTGCCAACCACGTCACGATACTCCCCCACCGGGCCCACCGGTGACACGTGGAAATCGGGGTGTGACATCCACGATGCCGGATATGGCTGGTTACGCATCGTTTATCTCGAATGGTTTAAGAATGATGTCGGTAAGGTATATTAGAATATGGGGTATGGGGCGGGGTTGTCGCTTGGGTTTCGGCGTGGCCCCTTGGGCAGGGGTTTCAGCCCGGGCGTTGGGCGGGGCTATCAAGATGACATGGCGGGATCTCATTGGCCAAGACAAGTAGCCGTTTGGGCTAGCCATTGGCCAACGGCTATGTGTTTATAAAATTATTTTTTCACTATAAATACTCACACTTCTATTCATTTTTTTACCACAACTACTCCACCTCTTCTATAATCATCTATATCTTATTTCTAAAAAAAAATTCTCATCCAACCACAATACGAAAAATGAATACTTATAATCGTGGTTTTGACCCGAACAATCCGTGGGCATTCCAAGAAACACCTAGCCCAGCATCCAATCGTCCAATTGCTCCATTTTTAATACACTCCACGATGCCGGATATGGCTGGTTACGCATCGTTTATCTCGAATGGTTTAAGAATGATGTCGGTCGAAAACACCAATGCCTTTCGCGCAACGCGCGTCATTGAAAAACACTAGTTTATATAATTTTATTTGTTTTGTTATTATTTTTATTATACTTAATTGTTGTAGTACGTTTCTTTGTTTTGTTATTATTTTTATTATACTAAACTAGAATTAAGACACGCTGCAATGCGGCGGAGATTCTTTAGTTATAATTAAGTCGATTTAGGACCCGCACGTTATGTTAAGCCTGTCAAACGGGAAAAAATAGACGATGTAAATTTGTTCACCCACACACGCACGTTGCGTCGTGTTAACTCGCAAAATTTAGAACGAAACGTAAAAACGTTAAACCAAAGACGCACGTTGCGATGTGTTAAGTCATAAAATTTAGAACCAAGCATAAAACGAAAAATTTGCAGAAAATGAAAACTATAAAGGACCAAAGTTGAAAGTAAAAAAAGTTGCGAGAATAAATTGCAAAAAATAAAAAGTATTGTGTTAAAAGTAAAAAAAAACAAATAGTTTTGGGTTATAAGTTAATTTATGAAATATATTTTGGTGAAAAGTAAAAAAATCATTTTTTTTGGAAACCCCCAAAGCCAAGGTCACGAAAACCATATGCATAACCATTTTTTCTTTACAAAACCTCCAAAGCACACCCCGCGTTGCGGCGGGGCGTAAAACGGTGTCAAATAGTACTAATGTCACACAACCGTCATCGACCATCAACACTGACTCGACCCAGGATCTTCGTGTTGCGACGAACCTGTCAAACATGAAAAAATAGAGGTAAAAACGTTGAACCACACATGCGCGTTGCGCCGTGTTAACATGCAAAATTTGAAACAAAACATAAAAAAGTTAAACCACACTTGTACGTTGCGTTGTATTAAGTCGAAAAAATTAGAACTATACGTAAAACGAAAATTTGCCAAAGATGAAAAGTATAAGTGTCAAAAGTTGTGAAGTTAAATTGCAAATAATGAAAAGTTTTGGGTTAAAGTTAAAAAAAAAAACAAATTATGTAAGGTTAAAATTGCAAAAGCTAAAAACCTTTGGATTAAAAGTAAAAAATCAACTTTAGTTTTGGGTTAAAGTTAAAAAAACAAATTATGTAGGGTTAAAATTACAAAAGCTAAAAACCTTTGGGTTAAGATTAAAAAATCAAGTTTTTTTTTTTTTTTTTTTGAAAAACTCACAAAGCACAAGGTATAAGTGGTTATGCACAAAAAACTTGTTAATTTATATATGGAATAATTGTTGTAGTATGTTTCTAACTAATACATAATTTATTTTAATGTATATATCTATTTCTTATAATAAACTTTCATTAAAAAAACTCAACATATATTGATTGGTAAAAGATCTAGCTTACTGTTAGCAATTTAAACTATGTACATAACATATATTATACATATATTTTTATATAATTTATGACGTAATCCGGGTCTTAAATCCGGTCGACCTCCGGTCCGGGTTTAAAAACATTGGGCAAAATCGTAATTTTAAGGAAAAAACTAATGGCAAAATTGTAAATTTAAACGGGACAAAATCATAATTTTGAACCGAGGGTAAAATCGAAATTTTTAGCTGCGAGCAAAAACGCAAATTTGTTTTTATGGGAGGGTAAAAACATAATTTTATACTGATGGCAAAACCGCAAATTTAAGTCGGGATAAAATCGTAAATTTGTTGAAAAAAAAAAGCCTGGCACTATTCAGCCGCCCATTTCAATGAATAGGGGGCAGTCACTATTGCCCCTAATATGTTTTGTATATGTTGAATATATATTTTTTAATTTTGTAATATAAACTAGTGTTATGCCCGCTCGCGTTACGGGGCGCTAAACCGAATATTTCTTAGTTTAATAAAATGTACGTCTTTATTTCGGTCACTTATACATGCTACTTATAACATGATCTAAAAAAAAGATACATCGAGTGAACCAATTAAACTAAAACACTACTATAGTTTTGCCAAAAAAATAACTAAAACGATGACAAACATGTAATTTAGAGCTGGGGGCAAAACAATAATTTGTTAGGACCAATTAGCGAGTGCTAGGCAACTGTTTGGCACGAATAAAAACTACACTTAGTCAACCAAGTAAAATAAAACACTACCATAGTTTTGTCAAAAAAAAATGATGGCAAGATTGTAATTTTGAACTGGGGTAAAACCGTATTTTGAAATGGAGGCAAAATCATATTTTGAACTGAGGGCAAAATCATAATTTTAAGCTGTGGGCAAAAACAAAATTGTATTTTGAACTGGGGCGAAATCGTAAATTTAAACTGGGGATAAAATCGTAATTTGGCAGGACCATAGCTGGGGCAAAACCATAGTTTAATTTGAATTGGGGGCAAAATCGTAATTTTTAACTGAGGGCAAAATCGTAATTTTAAGCTGGGGGTAAGACCAAAAATTTATTTTAAACTGGGGGCAAAATCGTAATTTTAACTATTATATGCTAACTTAAAAAAAAAAAAAAAAAAAACTTGTATTGGTTGCCGCCACTTTTGGCAAATGAAATACCAGAACTATTCCCGTCATGGGAATATGCCCTCCCGCGTTGCGGGGTGCTAAACCGGATATTTCTTAGTTTGATAACATGTACGTCTTTATTTCGGTCACTTATACATGCTACTTATAACACGATCTAAATATAGATACATCGAGTGAACCAATTAAAACAAAACACTACTATAGTAAAACAAAACACTACTATAGTTTTGCCCAAAAAATAACTAAAACGATGGCAAGCATGTAATTTAGAGCTGGGGGTAAAACAATAATTTGTTAGGACCAATTAGCGAGTGCTAGGCCGCTGTTTGGCACGAATAAAAACTACACTGAGTCAACCAAGTAAAATAAAAACTACCATAGTTTTGTAAAAAAAAAAAAAAAACGATGACAAGATTACAATTTTGAACTGGGGTAAAACCGGACTTTTGAAATTGAGGCAAAGTCATATTTTGAACTGAGGTGTAACGCCCTAACACGTTATAATCGAAAGTCGCAGCGGAAATACGAACTTTAAAAATTTTCTTTCATTATATTCATTCTTTCACTTAAATACATTAATCCCTTTTTATAAAATAATTAAAAACTAACATACTTATATAAAATTAAGTGACCATATTCACACCCACGTACAATCCATGCGTTGACTCGATCTTCAACCGCGTACACTTCTTTATGAAACATCCATAAACCTGTACAACCTGCAGTCACCACATTCAATCACATCATTAGTAACCGGTGACATAATACAAAATCTTAACACATGTATAATAAGGCGTCAACATATCATGCTTTCTCTTATACTAGCCCTTTCATCCATCCATTCGATCACTCGCATCGGATAACGGAGTCAACCATCACTTCCATTGTTAAGATGCCTATACTTCACATTAGTTCTCAATAGAAACACGGTTAGTATCATTAGCTTCCCTTTCTTACCCAAACTTAATCGAATCTCTCTCTTAACCAATTCCGACTCATTCCACTAAAACATACCTTAGTAACAACATCGATTCATATCTTCTTACATTACATTAAATAAATTACCGTATATCATAAATACATTACCAAACAAAAGGGTAAGTTCGGAGTTCACTTACCTTACGCGTCCGTATTTGCATTCGCTTACTTGAGTCTTCTTGTCCCATTAGCCTTCCACGCTCCCATCCATCTTGACATGATTCCTATACTTTCATGTCATTACATTTACATCCTTATTAGCATACATGATTATTCATATGAATGATCATATCAAGTTCATATCTCACATATGTATTTCATTAGTCGATTCAACAAGCACATAGCTTACTCAACATCATCATAACATAACCTTCCCATATTATTGTCATTTGGACATTTTATCAAACACGTGGTGTGCGTACTACTTCCTAGGCACCATGTACAACTAGTTTAAGCATAATCTTCCAAGTTCATTCATATTTCATCAAATCTTCTTACTAATCAACAAGTATCATTAACACATAAACATCAAACATATCAACACCATATTTCTTTCAATTCATCTAACAATAGTTCATCATAACACAACATAATTCATGAATATTTAACAAGAATTGGACATGATGAACACCCATGTCATCTTAATCACCCAACTAGTGGGTTTACAACCTTAAACATCAAATTAGTCAAAATTATGCATAACACATGTTCCCTATGATGATGTTAACACATAATCATACTTAATTTCATACAATTTCGTGGATTGATCATAACCCACTTCTTACAATATCATCAAATCTTAAATTACAACTTACCACATGTTTGCTAGGGCTAGATTATCAAGAAAACGAGTTCATGCATCGGATTTGAGACTAATCTCCTTGTCAATTTGAAGCTTTCTTGTGAACTAGGGTTTACACCCATTCTTTCTTCCTCCTGCTCGATCTCGCGCACACACACCCAGTGTATGTGAGATTCTTGTTTTAATTAAACTCATTTTCAATTTTGGCCATCTTAGTCCCTCATGTTCTCTCTCTTATTTATAATTGGCACAACTCTCATTCTCTAATTGTTTCTACCATACTTTTAACTAGGATAAATAACCTAGTTATTTATTTCTTGATGTGCCATATCATAACATTTAACGAATATAAACATTTGGGTTTTGGGGTGTTACATGAGGGCAAAACAATAGTTGTATTTTGAACTTGGGGCGAAATCGTAATTTTTTAACTGATGGCAAAATCGTAATTTTAAGCTACGGACAAAAACAAAATTTTATTTTGAACTGGGGCGAAATCGTAATTTTAAACTGGGGATAAAATCGTAATTTGGCAGGACCATAGCTGGGGGCAAAACCATAATTTTATTTTGAACTAGGGACATAATCGTAATTTTTAACTGAGGGCAAAATCGTAATTTTAAAATGGGGGCAAAACTAAAATTTTATTTTAAACTACGGGCAAAATCGTAATTTTAACTATTATATGCTAAGTTAAAAAAAAAAAGAGCTTGTATTGGTTGCCGCCACTTTTGACAAATCAAATAAGAGAACTATTCCCTTCATGGGAAATGTATATGTTGAATAATAAAACGATTAAATTACTATTTCGTCCTTCTCGGTGATCTTAAGATTGTATTTTATAATGGTTTTAACCCCTAATATTAAGGGGGTGTTTATTTTTTTGTGAAAAGGACTTCAGAATCTCTTATGTCTGTCCAACGCAGACTACGTGCAGACGTTTGAGTCTGCAGTGTGTTTGTTTTCTCAAAAACTTTTCATTAAAAAAGGTCTGCGTAACCTCTTTTTGGTGCAGACATGGATCAAGGTCTTCTTCGGTCTGTAGACTCTCTTATCATCCACAAAACCCTAGCACATCTCCCCCTCTTCTCCTCCACCCCACCTTCACAACCGCCGCCACCCACCCTCCCACTAGCGGCACCCCCCCACCGCCCGCCACCACCTCGTCACCCTCCCACTGTCCGCCACCCACCTCTGTAACCGACGACATCGTCCGCCAACCTCCCTCCTCACCAGCCACCGCCACCTCGTCACCCTCCCTCCTCACCAGTCGTCCGCCACCTTGTCACCGATATCAAGTCATCAGCAGCAACCTTCATCAGTATCTATCCAGGTAAGTTAAATTTATGTTTTTTTTTTGTGTTAATTTTCAGAAATTGGTGCTAGTTTTCAGATTGTGGTGTTATTTTTTAGATTTTTTATGTTAGTTTTTCAAAATTTTGGTGTTAATTTTAAGATTTGTGGTGTTACTTTGCTGACTTTTGGTGTTAATTTTCATAATTGTGGTGTTAATTTTGGTGTTACTCATGCCTGTTATGTTGTTTGATTATGATATTCATTGTGATAAAATGGTAATTAGAATTTGTATAATGTTCAGCAGCTTGCAAAAGTTAAAAACAAACAGTCTTCTTCTGGCAGACTGCAGAGGTTTGGTCCACCTCTTATGCTGTAGATGTGGTCCGCAAACTGCAAACATTTTACCTCTGAAAAAACAAACAACACCTAACTCTATTAGTCTCTCTATTAAGTTAAAGTGTATTATGGTCCCTTTACATTTTAGAGGCTGTTTAAGTAAGTTTTAAAGTTCTTTAATATTTGTATTTGTGTAATTGCTCAATTTTTTTATTATTTTGTTATGAATATTATTTAACAAAATACGTTTTAAATATACAACTAAATACATATTTCTTTAACAATTTGTTTTATTTATAAATGTCGTTTTAAAAAACATTTGTTTTTTTGACCTTTTTAAAACAATTTTTTTTAAACGGCAAGGAGGGAGAAAAAGGAGACGTGTGAATGACGGTCGTGAGCAGGTTAAGTTGGGTGTGACCAAAATGCCCTTCCGTGTTTTTTTAGTTAAAATGAACAATTTAAATCGCAACCATTGATTAGTTTGATTTAAGGGCTTTTAGAGTGGTTCCCCGTTTCCCCACTTTTTTAGTGTTCCCCATTGAACCTCACATTATATATATTTAGTGAAGGGTTCAAATGAGAAATTTTTTTTTATAAGAAGAAAAAAGAAGAAGTTTCAACTAATAAGAATGTTTCATTTTAGTTCATTTAATATTTGTATTTAATTTTAATATAAGGGTATATTGGTAAACTTACATAGGTCATAAATTTGTTTTCTTTCTCTTTAATAACTAAGTAAATTAAATTTGTAACTCCTTTTCAAAATATATACTTTTTTCAAATTAAAAAACAACTTAATTTAAAGTGTAGAATAAATTACTAGGTGGGTAAGATAAATTACAAGTTGTGTAGAATATATATTTCGAGGTGTGTAGGATAAATTTCGACTTGTGTAGGATAAACTTCTATAATGTGTAGGGTATATGTAGGAAAATTTTGATATGCGTAGGTTTTGTAGATTATATGTAGCATAATTAATGATTAGTTGACTAATTAATTAAAGAGAGAAAAACTAATGAGATGAGTTATAAAGAATTAGTATTTTACCAATATGTTTTTTCTTCTTTCAATAATTTTTTTCTCATTTGATCATCTATATATATATATATATATATATTGAGATAAGGCATGTGTGATGATTTTAGCCGTTAAAACATGAATATGCATTATAATCATGAAGAGCCATTACCATTCTACATTTTTAATACAAACTAGTGATTTTGAAACAAAATTGGTTCCAAAATTAAACCATTAAATTGGTCAAACCAGCTAGCTTGGTCTCTCTTTTTTCAAAACCATAGTTGGATGTTCGACCCATGATTTTCGTCAAAACTGGCTGAACTGGATCATATCTACCTTAGTGCTTTTGTTGGGACTAATCTTGTCATAACTCAAAAGTTGGAGAATGCTAAATGGTTTAGTTTTATTTTAGTAGGAATATTTCTAATTTATGTTATTTTTATTTTATTTTATTTTGTTTTCTTACTTATTATCAAAGAGATTGTTTTTTCTTGTTAAATCTATTGTTGATTATATTGTAGAAAGCCTGATTTCCAACAACTTTTGTCTAATTTTTAGATTTAAGATTTTATAAATACTTAGTATGTTAAATATGAATATAGGATCGTACAATTTACTATTACAACAACAACAATAATAATCTACCTAGTTAATACAGCAATCAAGTTGATTGTGGTAAGGCTATATGGTGTGGTTAACATGACCTTTATGACCACCATGACCCTCCACTTCATCGTCATGTCACCCACCATCTAAAACCACTATCCCCTAATTTATTTTTGTCTAAGACTATGGGGTATGAGGCGGGGGTTTGGGCGTGGGTTGGGGGAAAACGCCCAAGCCACCACCCCGGGCGGCCTTGGGTTGGGGCGTGGCCCTTGGGGCTTGGGTTTCAAGCCGGGCGTGGGGCTGGTCTAGCAAGCTGACATGGCGGGCTGTGAATGGCCAAACCAAACTAGCCGTTGGGGGCTATTTAAAATAATAAAAAAACTTTTTTTCCTTTATAAATACCATACCATATTTATCATTTTTCTCACACAATATCAAACACATAAAACACAATCTTGCCATGAGTTCTTCAAGTTATACTGAATCGTCATCATCATCTGACGATGGTGCGGAAATATTTCTACAAACGATCGCGACGGTGGTGAAAGCTATCGTGGAAGACGAAGAGGAGGAGGAAGAGACTCAACAACCTAAACGCAGGAGAAGGTACATCGCTCGTGAACGGCACACCGCTAACAATTTGTTGGTAAGCGATTACTTCTCAGCGGAACCTAAGTATGATGAAAAAATGTTTAGGCGTCGTTTTCGTATGAGTAGAAACTTATTTTTAAGGATATCTAGAGATCTTGAGGAGAAGTATGTTTATTTCCAACAAAAACCCGATGTAGTCAGGCAATTAGGATTTAGTACGTGGCAAAAGGTCACGGCCGCACTTAGGCAGTTAGCGTACGGCAATAGTTCGGACATTATGGATGACTATTTAAAAATGTCTGCACGTGTAGCTAGAGAAAGTCTTCACAACTTTTGTTCGTGTATTCTAGAACTTTATAGGAAAAGATATTTGAGAAAACACTCGTTCAGTGACATGCAACAATTATTGGAACATCACGCAGATTATCATGGGCTACCCGGGATGCTAGGTAGTTTAGATTGTATGAAATGGGCTTGGGAACTTTGTCCTACCCAATGGCAAGGCGCTCACACGAGTGGATTTCACAGGATGCCAGCCATCATGCTTGAAACGATTGCATCCCAAGATCTTTGGATATGGCATGCGTTCTTCGGTATGCCAGGTTCACATAATGATATTACCATCATAAACCACTCGCCCATTTTCAATGATCGGGTAAATGGTATAGGACCCAAAGGAACTTTCTTTGTAAACGGGGTTGAGTACGTGTATGGGTACTACCTAGTTGATGGGATTCACCCAAGAGTGGGGGGTTTTTGTAAAATCGTTCAAAAAACACGGTACCACAGATCCAAAGAGATTAAAGTTTAACAGGGTCCAGATGGCTCCACGTAAAGACGTCGAGCGAGCATTCGGTGTTTTGAAGAAAAGGTGGCGAATATTGGCAATGTCTTGTCGACTATGGGACAAGGATCAGATTGGAAACGTAATGTACACATGTATCATTCTTCACAACATGATTTTGGAGGATGAAGGTAGAGCGGTCGTTATCTACTATGATGACGATGACCCCCAACCAGGTAACGTAACAGACCAAGATAAAGTGGCAAATGAATTTTTGATCAAGTCAAGGGATATACATCACAACCTTCGATCTGATTTGGTGGATCATGTTTCAACGATTCCTTGGTTCGAAACCGACGAAGACGACGAAGAATGATTGTTTTTTATTTTGATAATTATTATTTATGTTTATGTAGTTTAAAAAAAATATGTATGTTTATTATTTATGTAGTTATAAATATAAATATATATATATTAAAAAAAATGTTGATGTGGCTTGGCCACACCAGCCCAGCCACGCCCAACCCAAGCCCCACCATACCCCTTAAAACTTGGCTTTGAGTTTGTTAATATTCAACATCCACGTGTCAACTAATGCCCCAACCCAAGCCCAAGCCCAACCAAAGCCCCACCATACCCTACGGTCTAAAGACAAAGGAAAGAAAATCATGAAAAATGGAAACTAGGACCATGGTTGCCATGGTTTAATCTATGAGAACCATGGTGAATCAAGCAAGGGGATGGTGTAACCTTCTATTCATGTTCCTACATGGCAAATCATGTCCCAACCAAGACCCCAACACCCTTTAGCCGAATAGGTGACGTTTAACCAATTCAAGTCACTTGAATTTTTTTCTTTAAATGGATATTGGATTTAAATAATCCCAACTTTCACCAATTGGCCAATAACACTCCCAACTTTCAATTTGCACATCGGCACTCCAACTTTCAACTTATTGGCCGATAACACTTCCTAACTAACTAAATGCTAACCCAATTAGCTGCTGTCAGCTGCCACGTCATCACAAAATACCACATCAGCTGCCACATCAACTGCCGCATCATAAAAATGCCACATCAGCAGCCACATCATCAAAAAAATGCAACATCAGCTGCCACGTCATATGCCACATCATCAAAAAGGGCCATATCAGATGCCACATCAGCAAAAACTAACTGGGTGAGAGTTTAGTTAGTTAGAGAGTGTCATCAACCAATAAGTTGAAAGTTGGGAGTGTTGGCGTACAAATCGAAAGTTGGGAGTGTTATCAGCCAATTGGTGAAAATTGGGGTTATTTAAATCCAATATCCCTTTTTTTAAAACTATATATTTAATTTCTAGAGATGAAAGGTAACTGACAAACTTCTGTAAAGAAGATGCTTCTACTAAAAAAACAGATAAAAGATTTTCATCAATTTTATTTTCAGAAACTGCAAGATATAATCAAACAAGATGAACATTTCATTCTATCATTGTTATATACAATATCACTTACAACATACACGAACCATAAAATTGGTCTGGTTACACAATCGGTTTTCGCCTTTGGAAAACAAACACCGAGCCTCGAGACCCCTTCCCTAACCTTAACTTATCGTCGATATATGTAATCTCGAGCTGCACCTCACTCTCACCACCAAACTGGAACTCTACTGATCCAAGCTTAAGTTGGGGTGGCTCAAACACCACCTTAATCCATTTCTCATCTAGAACTATCAGTTTTCCTACACATAGAAAAACAGGAAAACTAGCAGGTGAACATGTCATATAATCCAAACATCAAACTTGAGCACAAGAAACATAAGATATAAAGTATCAGATTTTCATATTAATTGCATACGGGTGTAAATCATGTCGGGTTAGTGGGTTGAATTAATGAACCTGAACACAACTCATAAATTTATTTCTGTCAAAGACATCAACCCTAACCCGTTCACGCTTAAAACAATGTAACCCGAAAACGGCCCGTTTAACCCATTTATCTAAGCGAGTCAAACAAATTGATGTGTTGGCAGGTTATAAACATGCTAAACTGGTTGCAGGGTTGTAATGAATGGTTTAAACGGTTTGGTGGGTTGACCTGTTTAATTAAACAACAAACCGGTCAACCCAACATGGCCCATTTATTAAACACGTTATATATAACAACCAAAAACATTGATTATTTTAGTGTCGTAATTCCATTTGGTGTATGGAATTGCCACTCGCATAATCATAGGTAGCATAGCCTCATGTTCGTTTTCCCAAGCATATAGATTTACGATATCTTTTATTGTATTTTAAAGGTGGAGACATACCTTTCAAGGAGACTTGACCATCAAGGAAACCAAGAGCAGAGAAAGACACTTTGTTTCTCACAATATCAGGAGCTTCAACAACCTGAATCATTTCATTTGTTTTGAAAATAAGGCGTCCAAATCCACTCCTGAAACCGCCTCCAGGTGATGTAGGATTTGAACAATACACCACATCCCATTCTGCACACAGATTCATGAATTGGTGAGATTTCAGAAGAATCATAAACATTAGGAACAAAAGTAGTTACTACAACAGTAAAAAGGCCACGGTTGGCTCTACGAGCCAAAAAATGAGGCTAGCGCTTTAGGCCTGAAAGTTTTAAGGGCCCCAAATTATTATTATTTTTACTTTCAAAGAATTGATTATTTATTTGAAATATGGGTGTTGCTTGATGTGCCTTTCACTTTTCTTTAAAGGTCACATGTACTCTTCACAATACACACACACATACACATATATATATACACACATACACACACTTATTCTTCTTGAATTCCTCTTTAGGCCCCAAACTGTTGGGCTGGCCCTGAAGAAGGCATGTATTCTTCTTGATAATTAATTGCTTGATGAGATAGGCTAAGGTGGTGTTTGTTTTTTTTTTTTTTAAGATCTGTGCAGCCTCTTCTGTGTGTGCCGCGCAGACCACGCGCATATATTGCCATCTGCAGACTGTTTGTTTATCCGAAGACGTTTCATTAAAAAAATGTCTGCGCGAGCTCTTCTTGGTGCAGAGTTCGCCCAGCCAGTTCTAAGATCTTCTAAGGTCTGCAGAGGGTTAAGCACCACCACCCACCACCATTGTCCACCAGCACCACCACCACCGTCCACCCAGCCACATTTTACCTCTTAAAAAACAAACAGCACCTAAGTTTAAACAGAAATTAAATAATCAGACACTACAATAACAGTGTACCTCCAAAAATCAGAGGGCATGTTACAGGCGAATCTATACAGTATTTACTCAATTCGCTTGTTAATTCAGCTACTTGCAGGTGTTGTTCCTTTGTCAGAGTAACTCCACGATCTGTTTGCGTGACCTAATTTAGGTATACATACATCTAAGTTCATCATGTCATAAGATAAGTGATAAAAGTAAACCAAATCAATTATCTAGGATTCTAAAGGTGTCATCATTTTTCAAGAAGAAAACGTTTTGGAGTTAGGATCATTGCAGAAATGTGAATGTAAGCATCTTAAATCTGTTGATCCTGTATATAAGGTTTGTAAACGAACACAAACAGAGCATGTTCATGTTTGTCTGTTTAACTTTAACCAAACAAACGATCGAACACGAACAATTAAACAAACGGAGTTTTCTTGTTAAGAAAATGAACGTGTTCATGTTCATTTATGTTCATTAATAGTATAAACGAACGGTTCACGAACGGATATAACTGAACATAAATAAACGCACATAACTAAGTTAACACCAATCAAAAGTAAATATAAACAACAATGTGTTGGGCCTAAAAAAATTAATATAACTAAACTAAACTGCAATGGGTGATATTTTAACTTCATAAACCTATACTAAATTGTAATGGGCCTAACAATTTTAAATAAATATATTAACAAAAAGAGTAAACTGCCATTTTGGTCCCTGTGGTTTAGGCATTTTTGCCATTTTAGTCCAAATCTCAAACTTTTTAAGTCTGGGTCCCTATGGTTTCACTTTTATTGCCATTTTAGTCCAAAATTAAGAGTAAACTGCCATTTTGGTCCCTGTGGTTTCACTTTTATTGCTATTTTAGTCCAAATCTCAAACTTTTTGGAACAATCAAAAAAAGGGGGATTTTGAATTTTGGACTAAAATGGCAAAAATACACAAACCACAGGGACCAAAATGGCAGTTTACTCTAACAAAAAAAACCAAATATAAACGGACAAATCTAACCATGCGTTCACGGACATAAATGAACAAACGACACATGCATTCACGCTCGTTCGTTTAACTAAATGAACAATAATTTTTCTTCATATAGGTCCGTTAATTAAATAAACGAACTTCCAACCAAACAGTTCACTAGACACCCGGTTCATTCACATGCCTAGTTCAAATCTTACTCATGGCAACTACATCTCAATCAGTATAAATTTTGAGCGAACCGAACAATTTCATCAAGTTTTACCATAAGTTCATAATCAATTCAGCTCCAAAACCACAACAAAACAAATATATTCGGCCACAAAAACCTAAAAACCAGTGCATACATGTTAAAAACCAAAGATCTAAAAATATTTACAAACAAAACGAAATCAAAACCTTCGAGAAAATAGAAGCAGCGAGTTCATCCGGCCGGCGCTGCGACGGCGACACCTCCTGAGCCGGAAACGACACCGAAGCATTAACAACATTCCGACTAGCACCGGATCTGAAATTGCGAACTCGAAGATCACAAATTCGACGAAATTGAAGCCTAGGGTTTACTGGAGCCAAATTTGGTCTAGTAATTGATAGTTCAGTGTTAACAGATGAAAAGGAAACCACTGAGAACGCAGGAGAAGAAGCCATTGCTATTAAGAATGAGATTATGAAGAAGAACGGAAGAAAGGAGAAGAACAACAATGGCGATTGGTGTAGGGTTTGTTACAGATGGCTATTGGTGGTTATCAGATATGTGCCAATTAGAAGATATGATTCTGCCACGTGGATATTATTGGAAAGATTTCATTTGGATACCAAATCTTATTGGAAAGTACAGAAATGACCAAGAGTTGTGTTGGTTTTGTTTAGGAAAACAGTAGAAACTTTATAAAATAATACACTTGAAACCACCAAAATTTATTAATTAAAAGAGTTATTAATTAATTGATAAATTAATAATTATTAATTTATATATGCAAATACATGGACTATGGATGTTCGTGCAAATACAATTGCGAACTGCTTTCGTCATTGTAAACTTCGATCAACAGATAACATGACTTTTGAGAACTCAGATGAAGGTGGTGAAAGTACTCAAGAACTCCAGAATTTGATCAAAGAGTTGGGTTATCGCAATGCAATGGATGTCGAAGATGTTCTGACTCACCCAGAAGAAAATGTAGTTGCACAGTTGTTGACTGATGAATAAATTATTGAAAGCGTTATTGGAATTAATAAAGATGATATCGATGAAGAAGATGATGAAAGTTCTACAATGGAGCCCCCTTCGCGAAACGAAGCTATTAAAGCGGCAATCACATTGAACAATTTCTTGTTGAGCTATGAGAAAACAACACCAGAAGTTCTTACCATGCTAAGGAAAATTAGAGACGAGATTCAAGGGGAAATTGTTTTCAACAAAAAACAAAAGACAATTGAGTCATTTTTCAAGAAACCTTCATAAATCATTCATGTAATATGCTATATATAAGTAATTATTAATTTATATTTTATATGGGGTCTAAAGAAATTATCAAAAATGTATTATCTTATAATTTTAGCGAATTATTAATTTAGCACCCTATCCCTGAGTCGGGACCGGCAAAAAATATTATCTTAGAGAGTTTATTAAATAATCGAGTATTAATTTATCGAGTTTCTACTGTATACATTTTAGAGTAAACTTTCATTTTCCTTCATGTGGTTTGGTCCCTTTAATGATTTTGCCCTAAACCTTTTTAAAATAGCCATTTTTCTCCAATAGTTTGTTATGTTTTTTCATTTTGCTTCCAGCGGGGAGCAAAATGGAAAAACAGACAATTTGGATGGAGTTAGAGGCGGGGAGAAAAATGGAAAAACATAGCAAACTATTGGTAGGGGTGCTAAACGGGTCGTGTTCGCGGGTTGGCGGGTTCAACCCGACCCGAACCCAAAAATTTTAGACAAACCCGAACCCGACCCAAACCCGAAAATCATTTCATACATATGAACCCGAACCTGACCCGAATATTCGCAGGCTGACCCGAACCCGACCCGTTCAACCCGAATTTTTTTATTTTTTTATATTTTTCAGCAAATTAATCTATTAAAATTAACATCTACTGCAAAAAAAACACAAATTCGAAAAATAATATTACAATAAAATCATAAAATCTTATGTCAATTTATATTTTTAATTTATATGTATAGCATAAAATACACACCAAATTTAATTTATAACATAAAACATAATGTAAAAGATATAATATTATAGAAATGGGTTAAACGGGTCAACCCGTCAACCCGACCGGGTTGACCCGAACCTGACCTGTTTAGCTAAATGGGTTGGCGGGTTCAACCTGAAACTGACCCGAACCCGTTTAGACAACCCAAACCCACGAATTTCGTGTTAGGTTCGTGTCGTGTTTTCGGGTCATGCCAGAAATTCACACCCCTATTATTGGAGGAAAATGACTATTTTTAAAGGTTTGGGGCAAAACCGTTAAAGTGACCAAACCATAGGAAGCAAAACGAAAGTTTTGTTTGGTTAAAGAATGTGTCTTTATTGAGATCAATTCAATGGGAGGAGTGATGCAAATACCCGATGTATATGTTGTAATTGTCTGGTCTTTTGCGCGTTTGGGTCGGGAGCAAGTTTTGTTTTGGCCGTTTGCCCTTTTGGGCCGGGGGCGTTTTGTTAATGAAGTTAATTTAAAAAAAAGGAAAATAAATTTTAATTTAAATTATGATTTATATAAGAGTAAAATGCAAAAAGCATCCATAAGGTTTGGCCATATTTTCTTTTTTCATCCAAAATGATTATATTTTTGTGCATCCGAGTCCTTGATTTTTGGGCTTTATTGTCATTTTCTATCCCACCAAATTACTTACACCGTTTAAATTCAACGGGCTGATGGGCTTTTTAGTCTTTTTCGATGCGTAAGTGGAGTTTTTTTTAATCTTTTTCTTTTTGTTTTTTATTTTAACTAATAATTCATCGTCTTACTTTCACCTTCATGTAAGTGGGGTTATTTTTTTTTATCTTTTTGCTTTTTTATTTTAATTAATAATTAATAATTCATCGCCTTACCTTCTCCTTCATAATATATCCTACATTAATAATAATACGTAGTTTACACCTTCTACCTATAGATATTTTAGTAATGGGTTCAAATAAACCTTTTTTACTTGGTATTAACACGGGTTTCAAAATTGCAATACAACATTAAGGATTTTCGCTTCAACCTTAGAATTAGGAGCATAACCTGCCCCTCGTGTAGCATCATTCTCTTCTAAAGGTCCTAATGCTTTGACCCTAGAAATTTTGAAGGTAAAAGATTAGTTGACACTTCTGTTGCACATTTTACCACGTACATATTTTAATATAATTATATAACTAAACTATTTTACCTTTTTTATAACCCGATATTGTAGCGTCAGGATTGAATATCCTTGCAGCATGGTCACCTGCATTTGGAAAATTGAGCTTCAACATTCTTTCTGGGACTTCAATGGTCTACCCACATGTAACCTGGATTGTAGCCTTGATCAAAGTCGTGCATCCCACATGGTCTCCATCTGCGATCAAATATGCAATCATGACAACAGGTAAAGTTTAAACTTATTAAGTTTATATAGACCCGCGTATTACACGAGTTTGTATAATATAAACGATATAATTATATAATCTTTAAATAACTTTATATAACTAATGGCCTATGTTAATTAGTAAATGAACTTTACATAAACGAATTTTTATTACCATATGCCGGTTCAGATAACTAACTTGAATTATCACAAAAACCGATCTATGTTAAATAGTAACACGTATATACCATAATGGCCATAAAGCTAAACCCCTCAACTAAATGCTAAAAAAGTTTTTTTTATATTTTTATTAAAAATCGCTAAATTTCGTCACTAAAAAGAATTGAACAACAACACCGATACAATGTGTAACGGTACTTTTTGTTAATTTTTTTTATATAAAAAACGCTAAATTTTGTCACAAAAAATCGCTAAATTGCATATGCACATGCTACCATTTCATAAGTGAATGCGTGGAAAATGAACACATCAATGTTGAACACATTAGTGGAGAACTATAACGGGCATACATACTAACAATAAAACACTAGCAAGAGTTAAGTTTGCTACAATGCGAGAACTGCTCGGAGTTCAAGATCTACAACAACTCAAGGATGTTCGTAATTAGGGGGTGAACTGTGACACCCGACTATTTTGAGTACGTACCGTACTAGTGTGCCACGTGTTATGAATAAATAAATGCAATATTTTTGTTGGCTCATGTGATCCTTTCTTGAAGAACAGATGATAGAAAAGCCAAAACTGGTTCTCAACAGATGATCACCAATAAGCAGTGTTGAACTTAATTCCCTCCAATGGCAGTGGCACTTAACAACTCATGATGAATCTAAAGACTGTTGCTTTGTAAAGACTGTTATAACAAAGCCCTGTTGATTGTAAAGACTGTTGAAGACCAATCAACTGTTGTTTTCAAAATGCTGCTGAAGACAAAGTACTGCTGAAATCAAAGGTCTGATCAACCTCAGAGGAAAGCACTGCTCAGACTCATCATTGTTTAAAGCATCATCAGTGGATTGCTTCATCAGTGCTTAGTATAGTCTATTTATTAATTTAACAGTGTTTGTCTAGTATCAGTGTTTAGAGGTTGTTAGACTGTTAGATGTCACTGTCTAGGTGACGTCAGTAATGATGTGACAACCCGAATCTTTAAGGTTAGCACTACTTAAACTCTACAACCTTTGGCTTGTGTCTTTACGTTTAATTGCCTATATATTGCGACCATGTGAGACTTGTTTGGTTACACTCGTGCACCGTTAAATGCTTATATGTGTTGGTTAATTATTTTTTTGAAACTTGTTACTAACTAAACTGGGTCGCAAACCTTCTTGAGACACACACACACTTCTTGGCCAATGGGCCCCTCTCATCTCGGCCCACACATTGGATCAGGCCCGAACCAAAGCCCCCAACCTATGTGTTATGCGTATACATGAAGGGAGGGTAGTATGTTACGTGGTTTTTGGAAACAGTAACAAACCCTAATACACTCTCCTTCTCTCTTGGATCGACGGAAACTTGTATTGATCGAAGTTCTTCCCTGCGGATCCCCTCATATCTCTTGTGACAGAAATCGGTTAGTATGTTCATACTTGGTTTTAGCTTGCATGCATGAGTGTGTTGTCTGTGCGTTCATGTGCATCGGTGTGTAGGGTTTAAGGCATAAACTAGGGTTCCGATTGTAGACTACTTAGTGTCGGCATATCATTGATAGATTATTAATGGTTGGGGTATTATAATAGCAAAGATGACACTAAATCAATCATGATGACAGCAATTGTTATTGATTCAGAAGTTAACTAGGATGTCAAAATCGAGGGCATAGGGTCCGAACATGTATAATCATTAACTGTCTGACCTTGTATCCTAATTAACAAATGGGTTAAGTGTGTGCGAATATGTGAAACAATTAAAGAAGTCTGAACTTGGGAATTGATGTAGTGTCAGAATATGTGAATGTCTATTTCAATTGTATGCTCAGAATATGTAGACTAAAGTGGCTGCTGGGACCGTAAGTGGGTTAAACTCAGAATTTAGAGATAGAAACAGAGACTCTTTTTGTAACAATTTTTCTTCTATTTCATACCATAAACAAAGTGGCCTTTTATAGCCTTACATACTTAAAAACTGAAACATGAAATGCATACGTGAATAACTGAAAGGAAACATGGGTGATAATGGAAACTACCAACAATGCATGTTACGTGGGAAAGTGTAAACGTGAATATGCATGCAACTAATAGGAAAACGTGGGTTTGCTGGAGTTAGGGTGGTTGACCCGTATCAGCTGCATATATATTGATTAAAAGGAGCTGTACTTAACTATTAATTAATAGGTCTGGCTTTGTATATGTGATTATACATGAATTCTGAAGTTGGCTGAGATGTGATATGCATGAGTATGTCAAGTCTTTGAATTTAATGTGTATATGATAGTGGACCGATTATGTTGATAATTTAGAGATATTCTGTTGTTATGATGGAGCCGCACATGGGAGGATCCAAGATGTCCCAAAAATCAATTAATTAAAGATGTTGCACATGATGTTCAAATGAAGATTCAAATGTGTATGATACTTAGTCCTATATATATATAGTAATTAAAAGAACAGTTTCTAAAATTTGTCCACATATAATTGTTATTGGTCCGCATGTAACAGCCAATTCATTATATCCATACTTCATTTTTTTATAATTAGTTTTGAAGTGTGGATATATGTTCACACATGCAATTGGTTCTACAATTCTAAGTGGCTAAGGTTATAATTAATGGCAATCAAATTTGTGTGAAGTTAGTGGTCATAACGAGTAGGACCATGATGAATTGCTAGCAATGTATAATTTATTAAATATGTTTTTATTTTCTTTTCTTTCCACTAACTGCTTTTAATCGTAAAGTGTGTTGCTTGCATATCAATCCCATATGCTTTAGTGGGAATGTTAGGTGAATGTTTTGAGCATGAGTATATCACGCCCATTTGAACACTATTGTTTGGACACAAAACCCTACTCGTATACTTACCTACATTGAATGTAAATTAGGTCGCGCGTAACGGATCTAATTTGTAATTAACGCGTAAAGACACATTATCACTTACCGAGCAAACTAAGGTGAGTTCATTCCTCTTGAGCATGCGTCCCGGTGGGTGGGACAGTCAAATGGGTATTTCTGAGAGGAATAAGTCTTTTGGGTAAAAACTGGGATGTTAGATAATACACTCCTTTCCTATCACCTTAAGTCCCATCTTATACCGAATTAGTTAACTGAGAGGTAACGGGGTATTAGTTGATAGCGCTATTAGGCTTGGCAACCTCGCACCGTACCTGAGAGGACGGCCGTGAACTAATGACCTTAATCATGACCAATGCTTAGATAGGGGGCATTGGGGACGGGCAAAACAATCTGGTAGCCATCTTGTACGGTACTCGAGTTATTATCAACATTATTATCAATGAACTGATCTATACACTTGGTAACTAACGTTTTCGTAAAACTATGAACCCACCAGCGTTGTCTGATACACTTGTTACATGCTCGCAGGTCGTTAGATACTATGGATATGGAACTTGCCATCTGGGGATGCTGGAGTGGTCATGGGTCGAGCTTTCTTGGAATACTCACGATATACATTGGTTTTTATACATTTGGTTTTTAAAACATTGGATGATTATTTATCTTTCACTTCCGCTGAACATGTTGATCTTGAATTATGTTTATGAATGTTTTAGTATGAAACGAGAAACCTTGTTTTATAACTTGATATTAGTTCAATGTGATTGGTGGCTAGATCCTGGTACGCCACACGCCTAGCGGGTTTCCGCATGGAGTATTTTGGGGGTGTGACAAAAGATGCCACAGTGGTTTGATTTGTACTATAAAATGTACTGTTCTATTAGCTCTTTGCACACACTCATCTTGTATGAACAACTATTGTGAGCTCAGGCTGAGGGGGAGTTAGTGTTCATGCATGCATAAGTTGAAACTTTCAATATTTTGTCTAATGAAAGCATTGTATGATGAAAGTATTCTTTCCTTGATTGTGTTATATAGTTTTACATTCATTCCGCTGCAATTATTCTCTATTTTATCTTCTTCCATTTACCAACTTAATTAAAACAACACAATAAAGTCAAATTCAGATCCTAACAATTGGTATCAGAGCATAGGACAATCAAATTCGATCTAACAATCAATTTGACATAAAAGTTCAGCTCAATTTCATTGATACTAAGTTGTTCGTATTTGTTGAAAAACAGAGTACAAGTGTAATCACGTTCAAAGTTGATTATTCAAAAACTTCTGTAAAACAACCAAGATGTCTTCACAATCACAGGACCCTCACAACACTGGAACACTCTACAAGCCACCTATGCTTGTCAGATCTGAATACAATATCTGGCAACGTAGGATGGGCCATGTGTTAGCATAACAAAACACCGGTTGCTGGAAGTCTATCATCGTTGGACCTCATGCTCCAATGGTGCCAAGCACAGAAGATCCCAAGGTCCAAGTACCTAAAAGCCTTGAAAATTACTCAGAACAGGATTTTCAAAAGATTGAATTAGATGCTAAGGCTATTAGTATTGTGGCCTCAGCTCTACCAAATGACATATATGTTGGCCTGTTACACTGTAACAGTGCTAAAGAGCTTTGGGATGCACTGAAAGAACAATTTGGTGGGACAGAAGAGGTTATTGAAAACAACAGAGAGGTCTTAAACCAACAATATGAAACATCTTGTCATGTCAAAGGAGGGTCACTGACCCAACAATTTGAAAGATTTAGCTGTCTCATTAATGAACATAAACTGGTTAATGTTGAATTTGCAAAATCCACTTTAAATAGTAGGTTTCTTAGATCATTACCAGAGAAGTGGGACACTATAGCTTTTGTGACCAGAAATTCTGTGGGATTTAAAGAGTTAAGTCTGACCTAACTTCATGGTAGGCTTCTCACATATGAGAGAGAGCTGAACCAGAAAAAGAAGTTGCAGGAATCTGGAAAATTGGCTGATGATTACTCTTTTGGTAACACAACACTTTTAGGTCAAGAAGAGTCGTCTGGTGGTAGTAAGGACCAGAGTTATGATCATTACATTGACATAACTGCAGGTGGAGCCTTCAACTCTGAGCCTTACTCACCCAATTATGCTTTCACAACTAATGGGGAAAACCAGATCTCTGATAACTTATCCTTTGAACTCAATGACCTCCAACATTTTGATCCCACTCATCTGGAAGAGATGAACATTTTGCATCAATTGGCCTTGTTGAGTGTAAGAACCAGCAAGTTTTACAAAAGAACAGGTAGAAAGTTTCCAGGATTGCATGGGAATTTGAAGGTGGGGTTGGATAAGTCCAAAATCAAGTGCTATAAGTGTAATAGGCTTGGTCATTTTGCTAGGGAATGTAGGAGTCAAAATAGCAGTCCAATCATCACTCACCCTAGCCCAAGACCTCAAAACACCCAAAGCACTGTGCACTATTCCCAATATACCCCTGCTCCTCACATGCAAAACACTGCCCATTTTGCACATCCTGTAAACACTGTTCCAGTGCAATATGTTCAAACCACTGTTCCACAAATCCAGTATGTCCAAGCCCCTGTATCTCAGGTTCAAGTGCAACAACCTACCCCACAACAAACTGCACAAACATCTGCCACAACAGAGGCCAGTCAACAGAGTTTCTTTACTCAGGGCTTTGTTGATTGGAGCAGTATGCCTTATGATTTGACTGATGAAAATTTTCCTCTATTTGCTAATTCTGATGTTCCTTGTGATGAATTTTGTTTTATGGCATTAGAGTCAATACCAGAAGGGCAGGAATCTGATGAAGTGGAACCCAAATCTGAAACAGTGGATGAAATTGCTGAAGCAGTGGTTACTGCTGTTGTTGGTGAACAGATGTTAGAGAAGAAAGAACCTGAACCTCTGTTGGAACCTCTTGCTGATCCATGGGATGCTAGAGTGTGTGAGGATGAATGTGGCTGTGCCATGATGGCTGCAGCTAAGGTATTACCTCAGGTCTTGAAAATTTTATCTTCAGATAAATGCATTATTGCATTTGCAAATATAAAAGAGGTGAATGAAAACCTTAGGGACAAGATTTTAAAAGATAAAGTACAATTTGAGAAAACTGTCAAAGAGTTGAAAAACAAATTGTACGAAAAAGAAAATGAAATCTGTAGTCTGAAACATGAACACAGCATAACCAAAGACCAACTCCAAACTATGGTAGAAAAAATACCAAGTTTGCAAAAAGGAGCTTGAATCCACCCAAATCACTTGTGAAAAATGGGTGGAGTCTTGTAAAGGTTATGAGCTGACGTTAGAGAAGCAGATCAAGAGCAATGCAAAGTTTGGCATAGGCTTTAGAAAACATGACCAAACTGAAAACACTGATGAAATTGAGTCTGGCTTAGTTGGAGTAATACCAACAAATCTGGCTGGTCAAGAGATTAAAGTCACAGATAAAAATGGAAACAAAATTATTTTAGAAAAACCAGAAGGGTCATCAACCTTTGAAGAGATAGAAAAATATCAATTCAAACCCACCTGGTTAGATGAATGTGACATCCTTGAAAATTTAAAGCCAACGGATTTTTCCACAATTGAGGGTAGGGGTGTGCATGGGTCGGTTTGGGTCGGTTTTGACCAAAAACCATAACCATAACCACAATGTCGGTTATTAGATAACCATAACAATAACCGATCGGTTATGGTTATTCGGTTTTGATGGTTATAGCGGGTCGGTTTTGGGTGGTTAACCGTGTATTTAGCTTATCTAAAAATAACTTAATTTTTTTTAACATGGAATAATTTGTTATTGCATATTTGTATATATTAGTATATTACATAGTATATTAAAAAAATATATATAATCAATAATAATAATACCAATTATTATTATCGAATATTCAAATAAAGTGATATGATACATTCCATAAATTCAAATAAACATTCAACCAAAACCACAAAATGATATGAAAAACCCATAAGTGCTAAAAATATTCAGTCAAAAACATCAAATATTAAAAATATGGTGAAAAGTCCTAAATCCTACAAAGATTTATTACATGTCGGTTCGGTTTGGTTATGGTGGGTATGGAAAAAATGATAACTATGACCGACCCGCTACTTTTGGTTTTCAAAAAAACCATTAACCGACCCACCGGTTTTTTATTTGGTTCGGTTTTTTCGGTTCGGTTTTGTCGGTTAATTCGGTTATGGTTCGGTTAATTCGGTTTTTTGCACACCCCTAATTGAGGGTGTCAAAGCACCCAAGGCTAAGGTCATTCCTTTGAAAGACATCCCAACAGAGGTTTGAAACTCTGTTGAAAAGGAAACCGAAAAAAAGAAGAGAAGAGAAAAGATTAAAAACTTGTTTTGTGAGAAAAGAAATCATGCCACAAAGGACTGTTTTCATTTAAAAGCCTTTGATATAAACAAAACAAGTGTCATTGAGCCTGCACCTGAATGCACAATTTGAGGAAAAACCAACCATCTTACTCAACAGTGTGTGTACCTCAAAACTTTTGAGGTTAAAAGAAAATAGTACACTTCAAAAACACTGGAGAGTCCTCAAAAACCATCCACCAAGAACAAACAGACCTTTGTGCCTGTCCAAACAGCTGTTACAAAACCTCTGTTCCCAAAGAGGTGCAAGTGACAGATGCACCACCATCAAACCAATTCCCAAGAGGATATGGTCAACCACCATACCAAAGGGTCCCACATGCTTATGGGTTTTCAACATCTGATAGGAACTGATCCACAATAGTGGTTAGAGAAAAGTATCCCAAAATATGTTCAAAACCCTGACCTAACCACTGTTCATGCTCCTGGACTTGAGGCTGACCTATCTGTGACCCCATCCAAAGCCTTATTGGCTTTGGAGACCCACCTGAACTAATTGTTTACTTGTTGTGTAGGGAGCTTCTGCATGCTTAGATAGTTTTTTGTATGTAGATAGTGGAGGCTCCAGGCACATCACAGGATGTAGAGCCCAACTCAGAGATTTCAAAAAACATGGAGGGGGTGATATATCCTTTGGTAACAATTCAAAAGGAAAGGAGTTGGGGTCAGGGACTGTTCAGGCAGAGAAGCTCAAGTTTGAGAATGTCAATCTTATTGACAATCTGAAGTTTAACCTCCTTAGTGTTTCACAAATGAGTGACAAAGACTATGGGTCATTCTTCACTAAGGATAGCTGTAAGATTGTTGGGCTAGAAATGGTGAAAAAGATAGAAATCATAGCCGGGGGTAAAACACGGTTTTTTTTTTCCTCAAAGGAGTGGCAATGTGTATGTAGTTGATATGTCAAAAGATAACCTAATAGCTGATGCATGTCTATTCTCAGCTGCCTCTAACAATGAGACAAAATTATGGCACAGGAGACTTGGGCACAAAAATCTTAAGACTATCACTACACTCTCAAAACAAGGCCTTGTAAGAGGTCTCTCACAAAAACTTTTTACTTGTTCTAAGCATTGTGTTTCCTATCTAAAAGGTAAACGACATAAACGCTCATACAAGTCCATTGAAGAGTCCAAAACAACTAAGTGTTTGCAAATGCTGCACATGGATTTGTTTGGCCCAGTAAAAATCATGAGCTTGAAAAAGAAAAGATATTGTTTGGTCATTGTAGATGATTTTTCTAGGTTTACATGGACTTACTTTTTACATTCTAAAGATGAGAGTGTGGGTATCTTGCAAGACTTTGTCAAACAGGTTGAAAAGCAATTTGACTTGCCAGTAAAAATCTTTAGAAGTGACAATGGAACAGAATTTAGAAACAAGGAGTTGGATGAGTTATGTGTGTTAAAAGGGATTGTAAGGCAGTACAGCATCCCAAGAACACCAGAACAGAATGGGGTGGTCGAAAGGAAAAATAGAACTTTGATTGAAGCTGCTAGAACCATGCTTGCAGACTCAGGTTTACCCTTAACCTTTTGGGCACAGGCTGTAAACACTGCTTGTTATATGCAGAACAGAGTTTTGATCAACCCCAAGCATCAAAGGATTGCCTATGAAACTCTGTTCAAAATAAAACCACTGATCTCATATTTCAAAATCTTTGGCTGCCCATGTTTTATTCTAAACTTAAAAGATTCAATTTCAAAATTTGCAGCCAAAGTAGATTGTGGTTACCATCTGGGATACTCAACCACTGCCAAGGCCTATAAAGTGTTTAACACAAGGACTAGGTGTGTGGAAGAGACTTTAAATGTGAAGTTCAACGAACTTTCATCATTAAAAATCCCAGCAAACCCTGCTGAACTGTTTGACCTTGATAAATTTACATTTGAAGATGTGTCTGTCAAGACTAACCCTGCAGATACCCCACAATCTCCATCACAAGACTTTGGATATGATATTGTGATCCCACAATACAAAATCACATCCACCACAAGAGCAACAGATGTTCAAAACAGCTGTCAAAGCTCATCCACTGCTGCATCAACAGTTGTTGACCAAAGCAGCCCTCAAACCTTTGCCACCACATCATCTCCAACCTCTGTTGATAAAAATCCATCAATAGTGGATAAAAATCAACATTGTGCCACACCCATTCATCCCATTCCTCCACCCCCATTTCAAACAGATGTTGGTTCTTTAAAAGCACCAACAGAAGTTAGCTCAGATGATTCACATCTACAGCCCTCACCTCTCAATGCCATTGTTCCATATAAGGGGGGATCTAATCTTCCTTAAATCTCATCCACCTGATCAAGTGATTGGCAACATCAATGAAGGGGTTCTCACAAGAAGTCAATCCCAAATCATTTGTCTTTTTGCAGGCTTTCTATCACTCTATCAACCAGTCAAGTACCAAGAGGCACTAAAAGACAATAGTTGGGTAGAAGCCATGCAAGAAGACTTCCAACAATTCAAAAGACAACAAGTATGGGAACTTGTACCACTGCCAAAGGATGTAAGTCCAATTGGCACAAAGTGGGTCTTCAAGAACAAAACAGATGAAAGGGGCATTGTTGTCAAGAACAAAGCCAGGCTTGTGGTTCAAGGTTATTGACAAGAAGAAGGCGTAGACTATGATGAGACATTTGCTCCTGCAGCAAGACTTGAAGCCATCAGATTGTTCTTAGCCTTTGCTGTCAACCACAACATCAAGGTGTTTCAAATGGATATCAAGTGTGCATTCCTCTATGGAAAAATTCAGGAAGAGGTATATGATATGCGATAAAATATACATACTTGTCCCGTGTAAATTGTATGATTATTGTATAAGTTTTATTTAATGTTATTTAGTTTTAGTGTTATATTGTATTATTTTGTGTTGGGCTAGGTTCTAGTGCAAATGAAGTAAAAACGAGTAATATGAAAATGACCTGCCAGTTGGGCAGAGTAGAATGACAGTGACCGGAGTAAAATTGACACTATTTTCTGTGAGTGGGCCAAGACCACTATCTCTATTTTATAAATTTGTCACACCCCGATTTCCACGTGTCACCTGTGGGCCCGGTGGGGGAGTATCGTGACGTGGTTGGCAACGTAATAGTCAAACAACACAATATAATAATGCACAGCGGAAGCAAATTTAAAATAAGATACAACCGAATTTATTATTGTAATATCAACTATCACAATATTCGGAAGTTTATCCACAGAAGGATCGAACATAAAATGGAAACAATAGTTCAACAGACTTCAGGCATCTTAAGCTTGCGAGACTCTTTATTGATGCTAAGGAGACAATCCAGCCAATTACGTTTAGTACCTGCATTTAGTCTTATTGGGAAAATACGTCAGTTTACACTGGTAAATACAATCAACTGACTCATTTTGGAAAATGGTTTAAAAATTGGTTTGGATGCACATGGCATAAATATTTTATAATTTGATTAAAATGCACAGAGGCAATATTAATCTTTTAACTTGGGAGAATTATTTAATATTATAATCTTGTGAACGAATTACATGTTACTTATGCGTTCAGTAGCCCGGACCTAGTCCGGGTTAAAGATCAATAAACACACCACTTCAATGAGTTATACACGGGAGTACGCCTACACCCCGTGCTCAGGTCGTGGCCATCTCGTAAGATGATGCCAGGGATATCCGGGACATGGTCATTAACCCCCCAAAGGCTGTAAAGTAAACAAGACTGTTTAAAACGAGCCGATCAAATTATTCAACTACCCACTAAGCGTGGAGATTTGATGCCCGATCAAGCGGTACGCTATGTACCGTAACCCAAGCCCGTATAGGGAAAATAAGTTAAAAGTATTTACCTGATGCAAGTATAAATCACAATAAGCAAAATGCACGTAGCTTTTACTGGTTCTCCTAATCTGGAACGAAGGTTTAATATAACCTATTAGAATACTAACGGGTCTTTTATTAAGCTTAAGCTTAGACCGGCTAGTTTCAAAGATACGGTTCGTACGCACGATTAGGCGAAGACCGGATAGAATGTGATTTAGACCCGACAAGTTCAGAGACTTGTTTAATATGGGTCCTTCATGCACATTCTGGATTTTGAGATTAAACCGATAAGGTTTGACCCGTTTCGGCTAATTTATGTAAACTTGTTACATAAACCGAACCGAACGCGAAATAAGCGTAACGGGTATCCGTAAGAGCCATATACAGGTTTCCTAAGTTAATATGCTTCAAATATGTTGTAACATCAGTAGGATGTCTTTCATTATGCCCCGAACTAATTTAAACACAAACTATGCCCCGTAGGGGTAGTTTGGTCATTTTAAAGTTTGTAAAAGCGTTTAGATGTTTAACTGAGTTACAGGTCTGATGTAAACAGCAAACATACTCAATTTGATGAGTTATAACAGTAGGTTAAAGCATATATGTGAAATTTATCATTTATAACCAAACTATGCCCCGTAGGGGTATTTTGGTAATTTCACATAAGCCGAAAAGCTCAAAAACGAAGTCTGAGTTATTCAACCTTTTCTTACTGTTAAAATATCATAATTTGCCTCATATATCAGTAGGTATCAACCCGGGTATGTTCAATATGATTTTAAAACATACTATGCGTTAAAAACGCTAAATAAGGCGATTAAAGGCCATTTCCGGGTTTGATACTTAAATCTGATATTTTTATATTTCCAGAAGGCTTAAAATAAATTATTTATCATATGTGATCAGTAGAAAAAGGTTTGGAGTCGTTTAGATATGTAAAACTCATTTTATGGCCCGTAAGGGCAAAACCGACATTTACCGAATTAAGCCTACGACTATGAGTTATGCTCAGCCTAAAATTAGTTAAAAATCTTTAAAAATCTCAAAATAATATATTACATCAGTGGGTATTAATTTTGATACCAAAAAGTAGGCTTAACTAGGCTATACGCTAATTACGCCATTTTATTAACATAAAGCATTAATTTAGCGATATTGAGCATAACTCTTAATCTACAAGTCAAACTGATGTCAAACTTTGCATACAAGTTTATATATCAGTATTTAAGGTTTCTACACTTTTACATTTTCATAAATCACTTTTTAAGGTAATAAGGGCATAACGGTCAACATATGAGCAATTAACGGAAACATGCATATTAATTGGATAACTAATGAACCAAGGTGTATAATCACAGAGGGTTGTTCTAACATGTATCCTAATCCAATTAAAGCTCTGAGGCATTTCTAAAACATGCCTAAACGGGTCAGAACTGAAAGTCAACGTGAAAGTCAAACTGTGTGACTTTCGGTTCCGAACCGGGTCTAAACAGGAAATAGTCGGGTTGAACATGTTTGGACATGTTCTTACACTTATTACTAAGTTATAACAATGATCAAACAGGTTATATATGTTCTAGATAGCTAATTATGCATAAATGACATTTTAAGCATCCTGTTGACTTTTTACTTAAGAGTTTGACCCGACTTTTGACCTGGTTAGAGTGGTGATCAGGGGAAAACCCTTTTGAGGTTTTATTACCCACATAAATACCAACTCATAACTACTTTCAATTCGAGATATGACTGAGCCATTATTGACTAATCTCGAAGTCAAACCGTAATTACGACGGTTTGACTTTTAGCTAATTAAACAAGCTAAACTCAATTAAAGAAGGACTAGTAGACTTACAAGAGTCCTATGCAATAGATATGATCAGTTGGACCTGCTTGAGAGCTCCAGAATTGATCACAAATGCAGATGAATGTGTGATGAACAATGTTGCACCTAATGGCCTTATATAGCACCTTAATCACCACAATTCTTTGACACTTGGGGTCTACAACCCACCACAATTGATCAACACTTGTTCCCTAGTGCTTAGGGGTGCCTAGGGGTCGTCCACAAGTGAGAATTACCGGCCTTATTGGTTAAAATCGCGTTTAACAGGCTGTTACCTGTTTTTCTGCATCTGACGTCGCCACGCGGGCCGCCTCTCACTTTGATAATTCTCACGCGGGCCGCCTAGCCTGCGAAATCAGATTTTTGATTTTTCTTTGTTTTCCAAGTTGACCTTTGGCTTCACGAAGGGGCAACTAGGGTTATTTCTTGCATTTTGACCCCCTTATATTTACCCACAAGGGCTTTAGGACTTATACCCACTTTGCCAAGTCCCTGAACACTTCCGGTTAACCCGAAAAGCCTTAGCTTTCAACGTTAACACTTTAACCCCTCGCACACGAATTTGATCATAACTTTCTCATACGATAACGAAACTTTATGAAATTTTAATCGTGCATTCTAGTGAGCATAATTTATATTTACAAAGCTTCGGGTTTGTCAAAAGGTCACTCAGAGGTATATCTTTAACATGTTGACACATTTAACCCCTGTAGTTTGTAATCTCTCACTTTTAGCTTCGTATGATCCATGATTTATTCGTTTGATGTTATGAACATCATGTAGGGTTATTATGAAGTATATTTATTCACTGTTGACACTTAGAATCCGTAAAATCTCATACTTTCCATGTTTGTCAACTTTAGTCCTTTTATAACATTCTTTCACACGTTCAAACTTTATGACACGTGTCAACACATTATAGGACGTGAATTTTCGAGGTGTTACAAAATTAGAGGGCTGCCACAAAATATATATATTCGGATCTAGAGAAAGGGCTAGGCCAACATCAATATACACTTGAGTCCATCTAATTTGTTGGTATTGGGTCGCATGAAATTTGGTCTGCTAAAATACCCGTCACAAGAATTTGAAGAATAAAGTGTTGCCATCATATATTATTATTAGTAAAAGGCATACTATTGCACCATATATCAAGATAAATAATATAACTTGGATATGAAAAGGCAACAAGAGAATCATCCATACGTCAGCCATATGCTCCTTGGAATGCACGAAAAGATATGATGAAATTGGCAACAATTATTCTTGGATGAATTATAGTGGGGCCACCAAGAACTAGAAGCCCAATAGTAATTCGTGAATGTGATGGAATTATGGGCCTGTGAACTTGTTTTCTAGATACATTATATCCAAACCTAATAAGAAGGAAACAGGCATGCGACCAGAAAAGATATATACAACAACTTGATTCCAATATTTGGGGAGGATCAGACGCAGGACATTTACGCAAAACATCAGACGAAGATCAGGAGGGAGACGAATTTGGAGAGGCACGAGAGAATAAAGATTGGGATTTAAGATTCGAGTCGATTAGGCAACGAGTTATTGTTCGGTTTGTTTTACTTTTTGTTCTCAAACTTGATACTATGACTTCTTTGTTATTTGAGACTTTTTATTATTCTTTTTCTTGACTATGATTATTGGCTAAATACTTCATACTACCTAGGTGTGACAATGGTTTAAATAAAGTTTGGATTTTTATTCGGTTTTTAAGTGGTTTATGGATTTTCTTGTATTGTAACGGCTATGGAATTTTAACTTGGTGTATATGAATGCTTGATATTGTTTTATTGTTGATTGTTGCTTCGTATAATCCTTGGTGACGGTCTTTATCACATAATAGGGTTGTGCTAGGGTTCTTGATTTAGGTGAGTGTCTATATCACGTAATAAGTCATTAATCCTTTACGGTGAAAATTGCATAAGTAACCTTAGAAGTAATATTCGGTAATTTAATAAAATCAAGTGTTCTACTAATCTTGTCGCTGTGAGGCTCGAGGTTATTAATAGGTCTTGGTTTGGTTTATAACTAGGTCTAGGTTTTGTTAAAAATCGGTCTAGTCCTTAAACATTCTCTTGTCTATTAAACCAAGATTAGAATCCATAGTTGCCTTAGACTTTCGCGCTGTGAGGTAGATTGTCTTATTTAGGCACTTTCAATAAACTAGAGGACTGTGAGGAAATCTAGAAAACCGGCAAACGTAACAGCCTAGGTAGTGCCACAAGAATCGCCTTGAGAAGGATCGAGGGGCTTAGTTGGTGTCTTAATAGGTTTAGCATTTAAAGATCCCGGTTCCATACCACAAAACTATCAAATAGAAATCCATTCCGAGTTTAGCTTGCGTCTAGCCTAGGTAGTCTTCATCACCCCTGGCCAAAGTCTTCATTTGAGTTCGTGTTAGTTAAATCTAGCTAATCTAGTTAATCGTTATTTACATTCTTAGGATTTTTAGAAACCCCCCCAATCAATAAACAAATAGTTTGAGTCGTGTCAGTCATAGTCTAAATAGAGTCTTAGCGTAATCCTTAGAGTCTCGTGGGTTCGATACTCGGACTTACTTTAGCTATACTACATTGATCGGTACACTTGCCGGTTGTGTGGTCTTAGTTTTAGATCGAGTCTAGGTTTATAAATTTAAAGCTTAGAGTGTCTAGATTAGGGTTAATTTTAGTTGTTTTTGTTTGACCACTTCGTGCACATCAGTATATGTTTGCCAACCTCCTGGTTTTGAAGATCCTTTTTATCCTGATCATGTCTATAAGCTAAATAAAGCTTTGTATGGCTTGAAACAAGCACCAAGGATCTCTTTCTGCTTTTCTCATCTTTATTGGTTTTACAAGAGGTAAAATTGATAAAACACTGTTTTTAAAATGGAGAGGAAAAGACTTGATGATTGTCCAAATTTATGTGGATGACATCATTTTGAAAGCACATGCAATGCGATGTGTGAAGAGTTTAGGCAACTCATGACAGCAGAGTTTGAAATGAGTGCAATGGGTGAACTCCAATGCTTTCTTGGTCTCCAAGTTAAGCAATTGCAAATTGGAACTTTCATTCATCAAATTAAATATGTAAAAGATCTTTTAAACAAATTTGAGATGAATGATTGTAAACCATGTAGTACCCACAAGGCAACCACAAAGTTGGTCATGTCTGATGAAAAAGATGACTTAGTTGATCAGACCTTATATAGAAGCATGATTAGGTCTTTATCGTACCTAACTGCATCAAGGCCATACATCATGTTTGCAACATGTGTTTGTGCGAGATCCCGTCAGCACCTAGGAAGTCTAATCTCATTGCTGTGAAAAGGATATTCAGATACATAAAAGGTGCTCCCACACTTGGTATCTGGTATCCTGCTAATGGGAATGTCAAGCTTTCAGGTTTCTCAGACAGTGATTTTGCTGGATGCAACTCCACCAGGAAGTCTACATCAGGAGGGTGTCAATTCCTAGGCAATTTCTTAGTGTCTTGGCAAAGCAAAAAGTAAGCAGCTGTTTCCACATCCACTGTTGAAGAGGAATACATTGCTGCTGCAAGCTGTACAACCCAACTGTTGTGGCCTCAAAATCAGTTACTGGATTTTGGTATAACTGCTCTAAAGACTCCTCTCATGTTGGACAGTCAAGCAACTGAAAATATCATCAAAAATCCAGTATCGCATTCAACCACCAAACACATTGATATCAGACATCACTTTGTGAGGGATTGCTATGAAAAAGGTTTGATTTCTCTGCGTCATGTTCCAACTAAAGATTAGCTGGCAGATGTGCTAACAAAAGCATTAGATACATCCACCTTTGAAAGCTTGATCTCTAGGATTGGCATGCTTAACATGGACTAACAAACAAAACTTGGTTTTCCATGAATAAAAAGCATTAAAATGTTTTCAGAAACTCAAAAATCCATCCTTAAAAATAGTTAAAATGAAAATTTTCATAAATCCTTAAAAGTCTGCTCATATCCACTGTTTGTTTCAAACCTCTGATTGTTGAAAATTCACCCACTGCTGAAAGACAACCTCTGTTTCCTCATTTTCTTGTTTACCACTGTTGACTAAACCTCAGTTGTTGATATAACAACTGTCATCCACTTTTTCCATCAGAGGTTGCCACGTAGGCAGATATTAACCGTCAGATCTTTGAAACTGCTGCCACGTCAGCATTCACTTTTTCCCTTTTATAAAACCCTGATAAACCCCCAAACAGAGCTTTCACTGCCGTATCGAATTCAAAAATTCTACAAAGCGGTTACCATCTTCTTTTTCATCTCTTCTTCAACCATTCGCAATTTTCTACTTCCGATCATGGCTCTTATCATCAAACACCCCCACAATTACCTCTGTACGTTTGAGAAAACAGACAAAAATACAGAGTTCCACTCAATAATCGACACCTTATCCTCATCAAAATACAAAACTTTACTCACATGTGATGCACCCATTTATCAAGACACCCTACGTGATTTCTGGGCAAATGCTGAAATCCAAGAACAAGATAAGAAGCCATGGGCAATCACTTCAAAAGTGGGAGGTGTCTTGGTACCAATAACCCCGCAATCCATTTCAGAGGTATTTCAGATGAATGATCTAGCAGGTAAAACTTCTTTTCCTAAGAGTGAGTATCAACTGGATTTGATCGAAAGAGGGTATGATGGACAGTTAACAAAAGCAACAATGCCAAAAGGATTTGAGCTGACGAGATGCGTAAGCTATAACCTTGTCCCGTTGCATGAGGACACAACCAAGACCAAGGTTGGAAGCATCACAATAGACAATGAAATCATTGTTTCCGTCGGGTAGTGTGAGAACGGGAGCATTGCAAAGCATGTGTTTAAGGGTTCGGAAGGTAGACTCCTGTTTGGTTCCCCAAACAAAAGGCTTGTCCTTGTGCGTGAGAGCGGTAAGCGGTACATCGATCTTTGAGAATCCTTTGATAAATCGTCGATAATATCCCGTCAGTCTGAGAAAAGAACGAACTTCAGATGGGGTTTTTAGGTGTAATCGAACTCTTGACAGCTTCAACCTTCGCAGGATCGACATGAATACCCTGACTATTGACAATGTGACCCAGAAACTGAACTTCCTCCAGCCAAAATTCACACTTGGAGAACTTGGCATAGAGTCGATTCCCCTGGAGTAACTCGAGAACCAAACGTAGATGTTGCGCGTGTTCGGCTTTCGATTTGGAATAGATCAAGACATCGTCGATGAATACGATGACGAAACGGTCGAGATATGGTTTACACATGCGATTCATCAGATCCATGAAAACCGCGGGTGCGTTGGTTAAACCAAAGGGCATAACAACGAATTCGTAGTGGCCGTATCGAGTTCGGAACGCGGTTGTGGGTATATCCTCCTCTTGTATACGCAGTTGGTGATAGCCTGAGCGTAGGTCAATCTTCGAGAAGCATGTAGCACCTTGTAGTTGGTCAAACAAATCATCGATGCGAGGTAGGGGGTAGCGGTTCTTGATAGTTAACTTATTCAATTCCCGATAATCGATGCACATTCGGAATGACCCATCCTTCTTTTTGACGAAGAGGACCAGCGCGCCCCAAGGAGTGGTGCTCGGGCGAATGAAGCCTTTCTCAAGTAATTCCTGGAGTTGGTTTGAAAGTTCACGCATTTCGGACGGCGCGAGTCGATAAGGAGCTTTGGCAACAGGATTGGCTCCAGGAATGAGGTCTATACGAAAGTCGAAATCACGACTTGGAGGTAGATCGGGAAGATCCTTTGGAAGAACATTTGGGAATTCTCGAACCACTGGAACGTTCTTCACTTCCTTCTTCTCTTTCTTTTCCTTCTCCGCTACTATAATGTTAGCCAAGAAAGCTCTGTATTCCTTGTGGAGATACTTGCTAGCTTGGATACATGACATGAGCTTGAGACCTTTTGAAGTAGTATCACCGTACACACACAATAAGTCACCATTCGCAAGCAAGAATCGAATCATCTTATCAAAGCATACAACTTCAGCACGGTTTTCGCGAAGAAAGTCCATGCCTACTATGATATCAAAACTTCCGAGTTGCATCGGAATAAGGTCGATTGGAAAGATGTGATTGTTGAGCTCAAGAGTACAATCACGAAGCACATAATTTACGGCGACAGTTCTCCCGGTAGTGACTTCAACTTTGAACGATGAGGAGAGATGGGAGCGCTTACGACTAAGGAGTTTCTCGAATTCGATTGACACAAAGCAATTATCGGCTCCAGTATCAAATAAACAGGAAGCATAAATACCATTCACAAGGAACGTACCATTAACCACATTGTTGTCGGCTTGGGCTTGGCGCACGTTGATGTTGAAAGTTCGGGCACGTGCGGCTTGTTGCTGTTGTTGCTGCTGTTGTTGCTGAGGCTCTTGTTTCACAAACCTGTTCGGGCACATGTTGGCGAAATGGTTCGGGTCGCCACATGCGAAGCAGACTCTGGCATTGACCGCGGGTGCCGGAGGAGCTTGTTGTCCCTGAGGGGCTGGAAGTAGAGCTTGATGAACAGTGGCTTGAGTTGGAACTTGACCCAAACGACCACGGCAATTGGTGGTAAAGTGTCCATACATGTTGCAGTGGCACAGAAACGGCAAGCAATGGTTGTCGGGTGATGGTAGGTACAAGTAGGGCAGAGCGGATGTGGCCCAGTGTATGCACGCTTAGCAAGCGGTGCATTGGCCACAGGCGCCGCTACTTGACGTTGTTGGGCTGGTACAGATTGAGCTGGTGCATCAGTGTAGGGGTGTTCATTGAATCGAATATTGAATTTTTGAATTATTCGAATCGAATTGTTTGAATAATTTTTATTTTTCCTTGAATTCGTATTCGATTCGATTAAAACCTACCGAATTCGATTCGAATTCATATTCGAATAAAAAACCCAATTCGTATTCGATTCGTATTCGATTAAAAATTCGAATTCGAATCGAATTCGAATAAATTCGATTTAATTCAGATTCTTTAAAAACATGTAAAAAACTTTCATAATAAAACATAAATTTTATAGCAGCCATAAAGCACAATATCACAATAAAAAGTTCCAAATAAAGTACAACAAGCCTAAAATTCAAAACGAGAAGTCGGAAATAACCACTCCACATTACAAGTTAATATTTTTACGCTTAAAAATCTATTGATAGATTTGTTACTTAGGTTTTAGTTATGGGCCATGTAGTGGGTTTGGTAATGGGTAATTTTAATACTTGGAAAAATATTGAAAATAATTTATAGTATAGCCTAATCAAAGTTATATATGTATTATATATAAAAATAATAAATAAAAATGTATAATTTTTATTCGAATTTCGAATCGAATCGAATTTGAAATTATAAATTCGTATTCGATTTACTTGACTCGAATTGAATCGAATTCGAATTCTTATAATCGAAACAAATTCTTGATAATCGAATCGAATTTAAACGAATTTCGAATTTTTCGAATTCGAAACGAATTCTTCACACCCCTACAGCAGTGATCGCACTTTTCTTGTTGCTGGAGCTGTTCTTCCTTTTGTTCTTCCTCTTGTTGCTTGATGAGGTGATGGTTTCAGCAGTTGGTGCGGTGGTGGTAGCTTGATGCAGGTGCTTCGGAGTTTTATCCCAGACACCAGCCTTGACCCGCTTGTCATTGATTTCAGCGGCCAGTATATATGTCTCTTCGATCGTCTTAGTGTTAGCTGCTTGCACGAAATCTGCAACGCAGTCGGGCAAAGCTCGGATGTACTTCTTGATTGTGATCTCCGGGGTTTTGACCTGATCGGGGCAGATGATGATGAGCTGCTTGAAGCGAGCAGTGAGAGCAGTGTTGTCACCTTCGTTCTGATGTATGTGCCAAAATTCATCCTCTAGCTTTTGTCGTTCATGAGGAGGGCAGAATTCTTCCAACATAACCTCCTTGAGTTCGTCCCACGACAGACCGTAGGCTGCATCGTTTCCCCGCTTGTTTCTCTCGGCCGTCCACCAATCTAATGCGCGGGACTGGAAGACGCCGGTAGCATTCAGAGTACGGAGGTCATCGAGGCAACCGCTCTGTCGTAGAGTGACCTCAATGGAATCAAACCATTGGAATAGTGCAGTCGGGCCTCCCTCGCCAGTGAATTCCTTTGGCCCACAAGACTTGAATTGCTTGAAATTGAAGGCCATGTTGGTAGCTTTGGGGGTTTCGGTTCTCGACTCCTCAGACGATTTACTATTCTCGTAGACGTTGCTCACAGCTTTTGCTACACTTTTAGCGATGATGGCAGCAAGGCGTTTGTCTCTCTTCTCTTGACGAGAAAGTGGTGTTTGACGGGATCCAGATGACATTGTCTGCATCAGACATCGCCACGGGACTCATCACAATGTATTCGAATCTCACCTCACACGTTTACTACTACTAAAGCTCAGGAACACAATGTATCTTATGCTATGTAAACACGTAATCACATAGTCACCGATAAACACAGAAGCACATAAGCACGTAAAACACATAAGCAAGGAAGCACATACACATTTAGTCATGAATAACTTATCGAGTAGTATAGTAATATCCCCACACTTAACCTTTTTTTCGTCCCCGAAAAAGAATTATGCAAAACGGAATCATAGTCGGAATAGTCGTTCGGGACAAAACCTTAAGTTATTTTATTAAAATCGAAACTCATGTTAGCCGCGATTACAAGTATATTGATCCACTTAAACCCAAACCCGGTTCCAAGCCCTTATCATGCGATTTAGTTCAAGTGCGGTCAATCTACCTAGGGTCTCACGCTAAGAATTGCAAGTCCACCTAACCCCCCCTCAAGCTTATAGGACAAAAGGAACAACCACTGGGTTATTTCCTAACCGTTTTATACCAAGATCAAAAGAGTTTAGAATCAAATCTATTCTTTCCATTTTTTTTTCTATTTTTGCTTTGCTTTTTGCTCTTTTTTTTTTTTTCTTTTTTTTCTCTCGTGAGTCTAGACGATGCTTTCCCTAACCAAGAGGTATTCCGGCTGTAGAGTCGCTATCCCCAACCACAGATTACTTAGGTTTCGGTACTTTTAATCGGCAATTCGATTTCACACATCCCAGAGGCATTCCGGCTGTAGAGTCGCTATCCCCAACTCGGATTACATGGACCTGTGTTACTTTCATTTAGTTTCTAGCTCACTTTTTTTTCTATTTTTTTTTTCAACGAGATAATGACCAAAAACTCTATCGATCTTAGCTTATAACGGCATCCCTTATACTATTTTTGGCGGTTTCAGTTTCTTCACTCTCCCTAGATGAGAACCCACTAGTAAACCGACAATTAGGTAATTTTAAGATCAAAGGAACCCAAAACCGAACCGAGCCTACCCGCACATCCCAAACTAGACACAAGCTCAATTATTTTATTCTCATATTATTATTATTTGAACCCGAACAAAAATCCGACTTTTCTATCATTTTCCGTTTTTATTTTTGCAAACTTCTTATTTCAAAAGACATTTTTCTGATTTTTTTAATTTTTTTGGATTTTTCAATTTTTCAATTTTTTTTTATTTTTCGACTTTTTATGACTCAACTAACTAAACTAACGACACTAAATGATAGTTTCCCATCCACACACTTAAACTCTACATTGCCCTCAATGTAGGATGGAAACCGACTCAAAAAACTAAAAATAAATAAGAAATAAAAAGACAAAGGGCATAAATGGAAAGGACTTAGCTGGTTATACAACGCATACGCTCCAAACTCTCATCCAATCCAGCTCGATCGTATAGCATTTCGTTCGCGATCGGCTTTGACTCTAACTGGTACACTTGATAAATGACTGATATCTGATAAACAGCTCCAAAATCACCCGAATGGAGATTGAGTACGGGTGGTACATATTCAAACCTGCATAAACAAAAACAAGCAAACACCAAAGCAATACCGACTCTAAAAAAGCGACTCAAAACTACTAGCAAAGACTCAATATACAAAAACTACGACTCTATACAAACTCTACAAAACCTCCCTACACTTGAATTTAATCAGGAGGCTTTTCCTTGACTTGAACCCTATCTAACCCGTTTAATTCCACCCGATCCTCAAAAATATTTAAAAATTTATTGGTGGAATTATAAAATATTTTAAAAAATTTAAACGGGTCAGACCACCAAAATTTAAACTTACCTGGAAGAAACCGAATGTGCGACATGTAGCGAGAAGACTGATCATGTTTGAAATTCAAAGGCTCCTCCTTCTTCTTCACCCTATATAACCCTTCGGTCCTCTTCCGTTTTTGATCTTTACTTTTCTCTTTCCTTGCCTTCTCCCGTGGCTTTTCTGATTTTTCAGTTTCACCTATCACTAATACCATGGGCCAGCTGTGGTGTTCTTCTTCTTCCACCACTCTCGGAGGATGATCCCCACACTTAGTCTCTTCGTCTAGGGTAGGTTTGATTACCTCTATCAGTTCACCTTCAAGTGGGGCATCAAAGTATGCTATGTCCCCATCAGGGTCCAACACTCCTACCTCTTCATAGACTAATTCTAACTCTAAAAACTCATTCTTCCCAGACGACTTAATTTCTACCTCTTCAATTTCTTCTTCTACCTCAACACTCTCTCTAACTACCTCTCCTAAACTCTTTCCACTACAGGTCCCCGCACGTACGGTTTTTAGGGGGATCTGGTCGAAAGACCGGCCGGCGCCCACCCGACTAGAGGGACCGAGAAATTAATAGAGTACAAAACTTATCTTCAAGCTTTACCTTATTCTGATCGTTCAGAGGGCGATCGCGGGGTCACTGAATGAAGTCCTCCGTTTCTTTCGGAGGTGCTGACCCGCAGCGAGGCAGAGATGACTAAGTGACATATGGAATATGGCGACGACAACAGCATGTCGTAGAAGGAGATAACAAGTGGAGCCAACGACCCACTAAGACTAACGTATCTACAACTACATCCCCGAGCGGCAGTCAAACGGGGGCGTGAATGCGAGATGCCAGCGGAATGATCAGCTGAATGGTTAGCCGGGTTTGTGTGAGTGTTACCCGAAAACTGACCAGGAGGGTATTCTTCTAACTGTTTATCTATAGCACCTACTTGTCGCTGAAAATCTAAGAGTGCAGATTGTTGATTTTTAATATAAAGCTCTTGATTTTTATTTATCTGCTCAATTTCAGCTAGGGTTTTCTGTGTCATCTGATTATGCGCCATCATCTGGGCGATCATCTCCTCCATCCTACTCAAAGTCCCTTCTAAACCTCTATCACTAGTCTGGCCCTGGTTATGTTGTGGCTGCTGATACGGATCATTGTAATAATACGAAGGATACCCCTGTGAATAATATTGTTGCGGCTGCACAAATCGGTTAGCATAATAATCTGTAGAGTACCCCGGTGAATTTGGACAATGAATAGTAAAATGGGGTCCTCCACAAATCTCACACATATTTACTAGACTCAAAATAAATAAAATTAAAAAAAAAACTAAAAGACACGGACAATTAGACTCCTACGACTCAATATACAAAAACAATTGCACGTATAATGTCAGTTAAGTCCAAACAAAGTAATCAACACAATCGCCAAGAGTCCCCGGCAACGGCGCCAAAAACTTGATGTGCTGAAAGTGGTTTAATAAAAATTCTAAAAATCCTAAGTAATGCAAAAAACGACTAACTAGATTAGCTAAAGAACTAACACGAACTCGGACGACGACTGAACTCAAGAGATGATGAAAGCTACCTAGGCTAGACTCCTGTTTAACTTGGATTGAATCTCTATTCGATGATTTTGTGGTGTGGAACCGGGATCTTTAGATACTAAACCTATTAAGACACCACTAAGCCCCTCGAACACTCTCAAGGCGATTCTTATGGCACTACCTAGGCTGTTACGTTTACCGGTTTGCTAGATTTCTTTTCCGTCCTCTAGTTTCTTGAAAGTGCTTATGTAAGACGCTCTACTTTGCCGCGCGAACGTCTAAAGCGACAATGGGTTCTAATCTTGGTTTAATAAGCTATGGAATGTTAAGGACTTATAACCAAACCTAGACCTATTAATATCCTCGAGCCTTTCCGCGACGAGTCTAGCAGCACACTTGATTTTATTGAATTACCGAATATTACTTCTAAGGTTACTTACGCGATTTCACCCTAAAGGATTAATGATCTATTATGTGATATAGACAGTCACCTAAATCAAGAACCCTAGCCCGAAACTATTCCGTGATAAAGACCGTCACCAAGATTCGAACGAAGCAATAAACAATAATAAAATAATCACAAGCACACATACGCACCAAGTTAGAAATCCAAAGCTTTTACAATACAAGAAAGATCCACAACCACGCTAAAAATCAAATAAAGATCCAAACTTTGTTAAACATTCATCGTAGCCTAGGTAGTAAAGGTTTCTAGCCGATAATCATATTCGAAAACAAGTCACAAATCATAATCAAATATGAATTCATCATCAAACAATCAAAAACAAACGACAAACGAAGAGACAAGATTATAAAACCCGTAAACTTCGATCCCGAATGCTCCCGAACGAACTCCGATGATTCCTATCAGACCCGAGCCTTCAAACCTCCTCCAAACAGCCTCCAAGTCGTCTAAAGAACCCACAAATTCGTAATTATGTTTTTATCAGCCGTATGATCCTCCCTCTGATATGCGTCCAATCTCATATATATATGCGGCTTCTGTTTTTTCCTTTTTCGATGTATGGTGGGCTCGGCCCAAATTTGTTTGTCACCCAAAATAGTAGCCGCCCAAGTATTCTCCTAATATTGTTTTTCGCCACCTCCAGATGATATGTCCTTTATGTCTTGCGTCCAATAAGAATTCCTCCAAAGTCGGTTCTGATATAACAGTGTATAATACTAAAAGCCACCACCGACCTCCCACTCTATTTCTTCTAGGCCTCTTTAATCACAGCCCAAACATATCGAATAGAATCATGGCCCATAATCCAACTATCATATAAATTGCTGATACCCATTTTAACGGCTCTTTTTACCACTAATAATATATATATTGGGCTTCCTTTAATAGATAAGATAGAGATAGCGGGCTTGGCCTACTCGAGAAAAATAGCCGCAATTTTACTTCGGTTCCTGGCACTCTACTCTGGCCAACTAGCAGGTCATTTCCATATTACTCGTTTTTGCTCCATTTGCATCTGAACCTGCCAAAACACAATATAATATAATATAATACTAAAACTAACTAAAAAGAATAAATAACTATACAAATATTATACAATTTTACACGGGACAAATATGTGTATTTTACCCTACATCAAGTATAGTATAAGTGTATCATAGTATAAGGTCGTCCATAACTTAGCGATTTGTTACCGTTTTGAGATAGGTAAGCAAGGCGAGTTGTGTGTGTCGAAGTGAGAGCAGAAATCGAGTAAACCTCAAAAATTAAAACACACGAACAGGTAATTACACAAAATTAACGTATCATCAGAGTCAGCAATTGCGGCTCAGAGTCGGAACACATAAAATTCGAGATATGGATCGTCTGTGGCTAGTAGACATTGACTAACCAAAGCGGTTCGACTATTTGCAAGGCCTGTTGTGCACATTTGACCTATAGGGCAGTGCCCCTGCCTCGAGATAGGTAACTTAGCGATTTGTTACCGTTTTGAGATAGGTAAGCAAGGCGAGTTGTGTGTGTCGAAGTGAGAGCAGAAATCGAGTAAACCTCAAAAATTAAAACACACGAACAGGTAATTACACAAAATTAACGTATCATCAGAGTCAGCAATTGCGGCTCAGAGTCGGAACACATAAAATTCGAGATATGGATCGTCTGTGGCTAGTAGACATTGACTAACCAAAGCGGTTCGACTATTTGCAAGGCCTGTTGTGCACATTTGACCTATAGGGCAGTGCCCCTGCCTCGATTCTTGGGCGTTGGGCACGCACCCTGTTAGTCGTATTGTGACTTCGGGGCGTTGGAGTCCATCGAGACTTTGGTGAGAGTTTTGTAAAATGAGCGGAACAAGTTGTCAAGGTTAGGGTTTCACCCCTAGCTTAGCAACTTCGTCCCTGTTTTGATAAAATAGAGGAGATTATTCATCAAAATGTGGATTTCACTCCTGATTTGGCATAATTCTCCTCGTTTGTAGATAAAATAATGCGGATCGTTCAAGCAACTTTCGTCGAGAGTTTGCGGTTTTCACACCTAATCTCGACTTTATCGCCTATTTATAATCGAAAATCCGAGTGTAGTGACAGTGTAGTATAAGCGAGAGTATCATGAGACAAGCTCGTACCTAATCCCTACCGGATACGTACGGGTCGGTCTGTTGGTTCCTAACTATAGTCTAGGTATCTAAGACATTGACCCGGACTAGGTCATGTCTTGCCTAATTCCCTATAGTTATGGCTCTGATACCAATCTGTCACACCCCAACCGATGGCGGAATCATCGGGGCGCGGCACTGAGCGAAACAGATTGTCCAAAAGTTTCCATAACAATCATATTACAATTCATTTAAAACATCATGTCCCATACCATGACATAAAGAGCAATTTAATTATTACAGACAAAAATTCAGGCAATTAGTTCTGTTCCAACAACTCAGATTTCTAATAATAAAGCCCAATTGTTTATCTGCTTCTAGAGTCCCTTTTCCCTAGCTTTCGACTCCAGAGCAGTGTACATAAGTACAGACAACTATTTGTTGGCCATTAAGACCTTATTCTAGCCTCGACTTTGCATCCGGATAGCATCCTAAGGACCTGTCACATACGTTAAAGTACAATCAATACACATAGTGTAAAGGTGAGCATACAAGTTTAATATAGCATATAAAGTTCAAATAGTTTACGCATAACCAGCACGTACGCACGGTAAAATGAGGCACGTAAGTTATCGACACGGGTCTATTGACACCAATGACTGCGGGTTGACTGCCCAAGGTAGTTCGCAATACATGATTACCACCGTAATCCATGCAAGTAATTGTCCTTAACAACCCCCGTGAACGGGTGCTGAGTCCAAACTATAGTACTATCGTTGCTAAGGCAGGTGAATAGCATTCCATGTGTAAACATAACAAACAAGCATTCATTTAGCCACGTAATACATGCAATAATGGTTAGCGTTCAAATAGTATTGAGTAGTGTGATTTATGTGATTTGAATATTCGTAACGTATGTAACACCCAAAAGTGCATAAGCAAAAAGGGTTCGAGTATACTCACAGCGGTTGATGGATTGAAGGGAGCGCTTAGCGAGTAAAGTTAGCCTGAATAGATTCGATAGTATAACGATAAGTGATGTGTAAAATAGTACAAGGTGTGAGTGGGTCGGATAGTAGTTCGGTCGGATAGTAATCCGATCGGACAGCAATCCGTGCTGATAACAATCCGTTCGGATGGTCATCCGGTCGGACGGTAGTCCGGTCGGATGACTACTCGAGTGGATTGTTTCTTCCTATAAGATGAATGTGTTTGTGTATGATGGCTTGGCTTTTGAAGTTTTCGTTGTAGCATTTAAAAAGCATTGAAGTATCTCTATCCTTCAAATCGGTCGATCGGATGGTCAGTCGTGCGGATGACAATCCGTTCGGATGGTCATCCGGTCAGATGGTAGTCTGGTCGGACGGCGACCTGAGTGATAAAGCTACTTAGTGAGGATGGTTTATAACAGAAGAGTCACTCGGTCGGATGTCCATTCGACCGGGTGGCAATTTTGAAAGTGAACATGTTGAAAATTGTTTAAGTCATTAAAGTCTTAGTATCTCATGATCCGAAGAGTAATCCGGTCGGATGGTAATCCGATCAGATGGCAATTCGTTCGATACTCAAACTTCAGATGAGGTGTGGGACCCAAGGTGTTATCCGTTCGGACAGCAATCCGTTCGGGTGGCTTATCCGGTCGGATGGTAATCCGGTCGGACAGCGTTCCATTCCGATTGTTCCGTACGTCCTACACTTGATTGTTTTGATTACTTATCTTTTTATCGAGACGTGTTGACAACGTGTTAGCCAATAGAACTCCATTTTGACCCGCGTGACCAAACCGACCAGGAATCACCCTAGTTCGGCCGGTTATCGGCTCAAAACGGTTGTTCCTGTTTAACCCGAAATCGATGGTCTCGTGAGTAGAATCCAGACCTTGGACTAGTACAACACTATGAGTGAGTAGGAGACTAGAACAACGTCCGATTCTTTCGGTTTGAGTGTATTGAGTGTAAAAGAGTTGAAAGAAACCTAGAAACCCTCTTTCAATCCTTTTTCACTACGTTTATGCGTAGATCTAGTATAGATTTGTGTGGAAATCGGTTAGATCTTGGTTGTTCTCGATGGATTGAAGCCAAAACATGAAGTTCTTCAAGAACACATGATGACGTCATCCTAGAACACCCGAAATCTAGCGATTTCACGGTTAAAAGTTAAGATTCAAAAGATAGAAAGGTGTAGGAGTGCGTGTAGATCAAGAAAGTACAAGGTTTAGGACGAAATCTTACCGGAATTGAGAGAAATCGGAAAAAAGGTGAGGAGAGCGTGCTGTTCGGACGTCACTTGCCAAAAGCAGTAAGTTTGGAGAGTGACATGGGTATTTATAGGATTCCAAAAGAGGAAAGGGCTGTCCGGTCGGATGGCATACCGCCCGGATGACTATCCGGTCGGATGACATCTCGGTCGGATGGCACCTGACTCCATGGCAAAGTGGCTATCCGGTCGGATGGTATTTGATTCGAATGTTTGACGCGACGGTTTTGATGTTTCGATTTCGATTGCGAGCGGTTCGATGCGGTAGAGTTTCCTAGTCAAATTACTTTTAGTCCCAACTACTATATCTAACATACAACATCCTATAACTCCTTCGTTTTTCGTATTGCTAGTAGATTGCGATTTGATTTGCGATTGAGTTCGATTGTGATTCGGGTTTCGATTGCGTTTCGATTGATTATCACCACATAACATAATTAAACAGGCACTAGTAACACATAGGGCACACATACACGTATAACAATATTCCAAAACATATTTCGAGTTGCGATTAGATTCGATGTCATAGCTTGATTATCAATTAGTTAGCTTTATCGCATTGTTACTGCCTATAGTTCACAGTCGTAGGTCGATTGAAATAGAGATTAACATACATCGATTTATTGTAATTATAGACACTTACTCCACATAATACAGCTAAAATAAACACACCAAAAGTAACTACTGCACTTCGAGTCGCGCGATCGGTCGTTGACTTGACCTTGACTTTGACTTTGACTTCTCGAAAACACGGGGTGTTATAGACAGATCCTTCCCTGCCTAAGAAGCCAGTATATGATGATGAAACCACTGATAGACCTCAGCAGACCCTTTCCTCTAAAAAGTTGTTCACATCATTAGTTGTATCCATCAGTGTCTTGAACCAAAGAAAAAGACAACAACTGATTGATGAGGAAGATGAAAAGAGGGAAGCTAAATTCAGAAAAGAGGCTATCAAGAATCAGTTGCAATTTGGATTGGATGAGGCTTCTCTGCAACTTCAGGCTCAATTTGCTGAAACTCTCCAAAGGTTGGCAAGCAGACCTCAATCCCCTAACTCATCTCAAATAAAACTTCTCCCAAGAACATCAGACCCAAAAATACTAAAGTGGAAGTCTAACATGCAGACCCATGTATTGACTCTGCTCAGGTCTGATGGTAGTGTTGAAAGGTTATCAAGGGAGGATGCACTTGGTCTGAATGCAGTTGACCTCCAAGATCTAATGAACCTTCAACTTCAAAGGGATGAAGATGACACCTATTCTTTGGATTGTGGGCTCCAGTTTAAAGGGCAAGTCCGGGAAAGGTTGATGAGAGAATAAAGATCATAAATAATGAAGTGTTTTGGCATCATCTGTTCTAGGGGGATATTGTTGGCTCATGTGATCCTTCCTTGAAGAACATATGATAGAAAAGCCAAAACTGGTTCTCAACAGATGATCACCAATAAGCAGTGTTTGAACTTAATTCCCTCCAATGGCAGTGGCACTTAACAACTGATGAATCTAAAGACTATTGCTTTGTAAAGACTGTTATAACAAAGCCCTGTTGCTTGTAAAGACTGTTGAAGACCAATCAACTGCTGTTGTCAAAGTGCCGCTGAAGACAAAGTACTGCTGGAATCAAAGGCCTGATCAACCTCAGAGGAAAGCACTGCTCAGACTCATCAGTGTTTAAAGCATCATCAGTGGATTGCTTCATCAGTGCTTAGTATAATCTATTTATTAATGTAACAGTGTTTGTCTAGTATCAGTGTTTAGAGGTTCTTAAACTGTTAGATGTCACTATCTAGGTGACGTCAGCAAAGATGCCACAGTGGTTTGATTTGTACTATAAATAGACACAGTGCCTGTACTGTTCTATTAGCTCTTTGCATACACTCATCTTGTGCGAACAATTATTGTGAGCTCAGGCTGAGGGGGAGTTAGTGTTCATGCATGCATAAGTTGAAACTTTGTAATCTTTCAATCTTTTGACTAATGAAAGCATTGTATGATGAAAGCTAATATTTCCTTGATTGTGTTATAAAGTTTTACATTCATTCCGCTGCAATTATTCTCTGTTTTATCTTCTTCCATTTACCAACTTAATTAAAACAACACAATCAAGTCAAACTCAGATCCTAACAATTTTATTAAATGTGGTGTTAATATGTAGTATTTGATGTGCTGGAAACCCAAACTTTGTTAAAAATTATGTTGGCAATAATAAGATAAACGCTTATCGCGTAACAAACAAAATGCGAAACGAACGTCGATGACCGCCCGGTAAATGTTAAAAATCCTAAAAATATTTGTTATGATTAAAATACTATTTTAATCATATTCGTGAAGAAAAATTAATTAAAACGCTTAAAATCTCTATTTTTTGAATTTAAGCGCATACTACGTAATACCGCGCGTATACTAAAAAATACAGACAACGCAGCCAGTCAAGGCAAATAATATGTTGTTCAGCAATATTATGGCAAGATAATTTTTATAAATTAGCAGAAATAATACTAAAACACACAAAAACTATAGTTGGTAGTTTTTAGTTCGCAATGCTCGAAATTGGTGCGCACATGACTCTTTTACTCACTTTTAAAGCGCGATACGCCACCTATAACTAAAATTGGTTATTATTGGCTAAGAATATTGGTATTTGGTAGGAAAAATTATTTGGATAATAATTAGATTGAGAAACTACCATAAACCCACCTAATTTTTATAAAACTTCCTTAAAATTATATAAAAAGTAAGATTTTTTTATAAAAATAAAGGGGGAACCCTTCCCCACTCAAAATTTTTGGCCGAATAAGGTTGGCCCCCACTAAAATGCATAATTTTAAAGTGGGAATGATTATGTGGGTCTTGGAAGGTGGAACATGCAACATGTGTCTCGCACATATGTGTTGGGTGCATGCATGGCTTTCACATGTCTCCATTTCCCTTACCAAGACATGCAAGTCTCTTCTCCCTCCCTCCATAACCGTATACCACACACACACCATCTTCATCTGTGACAACCCGCAACTTCAGGTTACTACTCTAACCTAACCACAGTTAATTGAATCATACATTCATAGCACTGCATTTAACAAGGGTTAGTTAAATGAGTCCACGTTGGTAATTCAGGGAACTACCGAAACACATACATGATAACTCTCTAACATTGGCAACCAACGCGAATAATAAGTATAAACAGATGGTTTATACGAAACTTGTGTGCTGCATGACAAATACGTGAATTGTATGTTGAAAGTGTAAATTACATGGTATTATGTGGCTTTTGTGTAAAAGTTTTGTTATTTGGGGGTGTTTAGTGTATTGTGAAACTTCAATAACTACTCAAAAACCCTAGAAGTTCCCCACATACTCACTGTACGACATTTCCACCATTTCCTAATCATCTCTAATCATCCCTAATCTTCTTCAATCATCCTTGGCTTCACAAGTTCACAGACATCAATTCTTGATCTTCAATTCATCTAGATTCAACCAGAGGTTAGTGTTTATGATTACTTGTTATGTTGTTAATCTTGTTCTTTGATTCATACAAACCCTAGACATGCAAACAATTTGTGTTTTGCTTTATGATTGATGAACGTGTGATAATTGTTGTAGATAAATGATTGTGAAATGATTGTTTGATGATTGTAGTATGATAATACCGATTGATTGATTTGATGCCTGGCATGATTGATTTCTTTGCATTTGGGGTTTTCTGTTCGTCATTACATTGAAGAAAAGGGATTTTTGGAATTGTCAGACCTTGTGAAGTCACAGGGTGTCCGTATTTGTTAAATATTGTTGTGTCAGTACTTGTAAATCCCTCATTGTCCCCATTTGTGAATTTCTATAACTGTCCGCACTTACAAATGATGATCCACACTTGTATTAATGTTCCTTGTTGTTCGCAGTTGTGTATAACCGCCTGTCCGAACTTAAGGAGGGTTACATAGTCCGAACTTAACAATTTATTAGGGAGTCCGAACTTATATTGTATCAACATGTCCGAACTTGCTTGATAATAAGGTGATCCGAGCTTGTGTGAACACAAAGGTCTGAACTTGTAGATCGATTAAAGATGTCTGAACTTAAGATGATACACATGCGCGCATTACTGAGTCCGAACTTAGAATATTCGCATCTAAGTTTCTTCAGCATCCGAACTTAATTGTTTAATATGTCCGAACATAGTGTGTTACATATATGATCCGTACTTGACTTGGTGTCCCTTTGTCCGCACTTGATATTCACAAATGTGCCACAGTTGATATCTTATAAGAGGTCCGAACTTAGTGTTGTCTTATGTAACAATCCGTACTTCGGTTGTTTCTACTTTTATCATATTTCTTTGTGAACGCTTGTACTCTTGGGATTCGATTAACGCTATGGGTTAAACTATATTTTCAACACATTTTGAACGCATATTAGAACGCTTATCTAACTACAGTTATCGCAACTTAAACGCTATTTACAACGCTTGTTACTTAAATATTATCTCAACGCAAACTCGAAAAGCAGATCATTTGTACTATGTGTGTTATTTGTGTGATCACTTGTTTAGAATGATATGTGGTTATCAACGCAACGCTTATACGCTCAAACGCTCACTCGCAACTCGATTAAACGCAACACAACGCTCAACAAACGAACCAAAGTTGGAAAACTAACAAACGCGCACCCGGCCATCCGAATGGACATCTGCCCGGATGACCATCCGCCCGGATGACCATCCGACCGTATGGAGCCATCCGAACACCGCGACTCACACCGACTTAACCCTCGCCCTTCCCCTATAAATACCCGCCGTACACCTTCATTCCAACACTTTGACACCCCCATCCGCTCCCCAAGTCTCAGACGGGATTCAAGGCCATTTTGTAAGCTTTTTTCCCAAATCTTCACCAATCTTCATCTCTATTCACTTCTACTCCATCTTCTTCATCAAAATCACACACACACTTCAACTTTTTCTCGAAATCACTGATTTTGGACCTCTCGAAGGTGGATTCCACTCGTTTCCTTTGGGCAAATTGTTGTGGAGCATCATTTAATCGAGATTGGTTCAGGATCTAATGGATTATCACACTTTTCAACTGAGTTATGAAAGATTTCAACACTTTTACAACTTGTTTTGAACTTTTCTTTAGTTTTTACACAATATTGATGGAATCTGGACTCAATCAGACTCTCGACTCGTTCCTTAGTTGAAAGCCGGCTTGAAAACGGATTTCCACCAAAGAGATGGACCCATTAACGGGTCAAACATGAAACTTCATCAAGAACAACATGCCTATCCGAATGGGCTGGGTTCATCCGGCAGAATGAACTGGACTTGGTATTTTTCCGTTGTTTGACATGTCGTCACGCCATCTCCGTTAACTTAAAACTTTTACTTAGAAAATCTTACAAAACTTCAACCACAGATCATCCGCCCGAATGGCCATCCGGATGACCATCCATCCGGATGACCTGACCCTGACAATTTCAATTGTTTAAACGCTTTTAATTAAACTCTGTATTTTACCGGTTCGCAAACAACTACAGCCTATCCGAATGGCCATCCGTTCGAATGGCCATCCTTTCAGATGACCATCCGTCCGGATGGGACCCACCCGTTCGGATAGACTGATGAACGCTTATCCCGTCCAACATTCTGTTTACGACCATTCAGCCCGAGGAAGACTTATGCTTCTGTTTTCATGCACAGGCTGATCCGAAGCGCTCCCTTCAATTCAATCCATATTGTATTTACTTGCTAAACACACACTGTGAGTATACTCGAACCCATTTTTGTTTAACGCACTTTTGGGTGTTACATACGTTCTATATCAAAACACAACACACAACGCAAACACTTTATAAACGCTAACCGCTCCCACATGCTATACGTGATTTGTTGAATGCTTGTTACTATGCTTATACAGTGTTACACTAGACGACCTCTAGCAACGATAGTACTATAGTTTGGACTCAGTACCTCTTGTGACAGGGGTTGCTAGGGATCACATTACTTTACTTCACGTGTTCGCTTTGGTGAGCATGTGTCGCGCATACTCTACAACGCAGTCTCATGGTTAGGTTGTATCATTGTTGATAGTTACAGGCTTCGCCCGTTACGTGTTAGTTATGCGTAAACGCTTTTCATACTATATCTATGAAAACTTGTGTACTCACCTTTACTTTATGTATTGACTTTTATTTTAACGTAGAGTTAATTACTATTTTCGTCCTTGTTGTTTGTCAAAAATCACTATTTCAGCCCATTAGTTTAAAAATTGCGATTTCAATCCCTGTGGTTTCACTTTCGTAACCATTTCAGTCCACATCCGTTAACCCCATCCATTTATTCTGTTAAGTACACGTGAATTGACCATAATGCCCTTATTAATAAAAACAAAAAGATATCTAAATGCGTTAATTACTGTTTTCGTCCTTGTGGTTTGTCAAAAATCACTATTTCAGTCCATTAGTTTAAAATTTGCGATTTCAGTCCCTATGATTTCACTTTCGTAACCATTTCAGTCCAGTCTCCTACCACCATCTATTTTACTGTTAAGTTTTTAATAAAATACCTAAATTACCCTTGTGTTAATTAAATATGGACTTATATGATTTTATTATTTGATTTATATGATTTTATTGTTGTATGGCATATGGACTTAAATTGGATTGTAGGGTTCAACCCACCATGGCTTCGGTAGAAGTAAAAGTCTGGCACTATTTTTACATATATGGTTCCAAAATTTTAATTTTGGATTTTAGAATGAGAAAATGTCCAGGTAAGCATTATTTTTCAAAGTTATTATGTTAACTGATGCTGCTAGGAAGATATTAAGAGGGTGGGGTTGTGATGCCGGAGAAGATGACCGGAAACTTTTGCCGGAAATGAGAGCAAGGATGGAGTGGGGTGGGGTAGCGTGGTTGTGTTTTAACAAATGGATCCTAGAATACAATCTTTTAAATTTTCATGGTTTTTTATTTAATTAACACAAGGGTAATTTAGGTATTTCATTAAAAACTTAACGGTAAAATAGACGGTGTTAGGAGACTGGACTGAAATGGTTACGAAAGTGAAACCACAGGGACTAAAATAGTGATTTTTGACAAACCATAGGGACGAAAAGAGTAATTAACTCATTTAGATATCTTTTTGTTTTTTATTAATAAGGGCATTATGGTCAATTCACGAGTACTTAACTGAATAAATGGATGGGGTTAACGGAGGTGGACTGAAATGGTTACGAAAGTGAAACCACATGGACTGAAATCGCAATTTTTAAACTAATGGACTGAAATAGTGATTTTTGACAAACCATAAGGACGAAAATAGTAATTAACTCTTTAACGTATGTGACAGGTTGATTGGATGTTGTGCTGCAAACAAGTTAGGAGTCTAGAAACCCACCAAATAAAATCTGAGTTGTCAGAATGGAAATTGTTTTTGAGACTGAATATTTGTAATGACTGTTATGCTTTATCTGTTTAATAATATGGGATATTGAACCTTAAAAATATTGTCATTAATAGTTGTTATGGATTCTCATGAACAATCTGTTTCGCTCAGTGCCACGCCCCGATGATTCCGCCATCGGTTGGGGTATGACATCTTATACATCCGCGCTTAAGATTCTCATAAGGTCCGAATATATGAAAGTTTAATGTGTCCGAAGTTGGGTGATTTACAAAGGATCCGAGTGTACAAAGTCTGATGTCCGCATTTAAAATTCTGAGAGGAGTTCGCACATATGAGAATAAGGAGTCAGTACTTACATTATTTTTTAATCAAGTCCGCACATGATATTTGTTTAAGTAAGTGCACATGAGATAATAAATGGTCCGCATAAGAAGCTTCTGAGCATAAGTTCTCTGATTTGACCAAATGATTTAAATAGGGGCCCGATGATTGTTGTTGTTAGTGGCCGAGAATTGCATAAATGAAGGGCCGATACATGATTAGTATTATATGAAGATAATGAACTAATAATAGATGTATTATGTAATGTTAAAATTTCATGCTTTGTATTATAAACATAATTAAATGAGTCCAAGTTTAGATAGGGGTGGCAAGGGTATGTATAAGGGTTACATGATACTTATAAAACCTTTTCATGTTTAAATCATGACCCAGAATTAGAACAACGCCTCACTGGGAATGTGTATGCGCTACTACTATATAAATTGCGTGCGGTTATGTTTTAAAAACTAATGATCATCCGAGTTACTTGATATCACACGGCTGTCACTATCGGGGAACCCCACTGTGTAATACTGTATGTTAACTTGTTAAATCTAATCACATCAAACACTGGAATTGTTTGGATACTTAGGGTATTGTAAAACCCTACTTGTATACTCACTATCATGAAATTATACCTTAGGTCGCGAGTAACGGACCTAACCATTAATTAACGTTAGAAGTACGTTATCATACCGAGCAAACAAAAGGTGAGTTCACTACCCTTTCACAAGCATGCGTCCCGGGGGGACAAACAAACTAATATTCCGGGGAGGAATACTTTTATTACTATGGTTTAATTTTGATGTTAGTTAATAAACTCAACTCCTTACTACCGAACTAGTTTTCGGGGAGGCAACGGGGTATTAGTTGATAGCGCTATCAGGCTTGACAACCTCATATCGTACCGGGGAGGACAAGCGTGAACTAATGACCTTAAACACATGGCCAATGTTGATAGGCATTGATGAGGGAAAACGAACATACGTTACTTCGGTATCGAGTTTATTATTGGCATGTCTTTAAACAAAAAAACTTAAAATGATTTAGTTAAACAAAACTGTGAACTCGCCAGCTTTATGCTGGTACACTTTTTCTGCATGCTTGCAGGTCGTTAGATGACTTCATGAAATGGAGCTTGCAATCGGAGGAGTTGTGGATGTTATGGGTCGTGTCGTTTAATAAAACGTTAATGTTATGCGATGCTTAATGAATATTTTGATTTCAATTTACTTAGAACTATTTCAAATGCTTCCGCTGAATGTATATTGTTTTAAATCAGATGTTTGGAATTACACTTTTCACGTTGAATGAGATTTTCGAATTTATTATATTACTGTTAGTTCAATGTGACTAGTGGCCAGAACCTGGTAAGTCATACGCCTCGTGGTGGGTTTCGCATGTGGTATTTTGGGGGTGTGACAGTTTGGTATCAGAGCCACTGGTTATAGTGAACTAGGTTTTAAAACGTTTTTATAAAATCAGACTATAATCGAATTAGTTCCGAAAGTGACCATGACACTCCGCTCCAGATTGCAAGGTTCGTCTTTACTTACTGAATACGTTATATATTTAGTATACGCATACGCATTGCATTGCATGTTGGTGCATACACAGTATTATAACCCCTCTAGAACTTCGTGATTCTTATCGTTTTGACAACACTTTAACACTCAAATCTGAGGATCTTTTGACGCAAGTTAAGAGGAACTGAGATGAGCATGCAAATCACATTATCATTACGGGTGCACATGTAATAATAATTTGGGGTGCATGTGAGTCCTAGTAAGGCTTAGCAAGTGTAAAAGGATTCTGACCCATTATCCAACATAATTGGGGATTCAACAACGATGATTGATTTCTACTCAATCGTGATCCTTACTCTTTCCACTCTTCTTGTGGATATAGAATCATGAGTGGACGTGGTGGACGCGGTGGTGGACGTGGTGGTGGACGCGGCGGTGGACATGGTAATATCGTCATGACTCATGCAGAGTTAACGAATCTCATCAACACATATGTGGCTGAGGCCTTAGCAGCTCAGCAAGCTTGTACGACATTCACAACAAGATGATTCTTATTTTTTATCCGCATACTCAAACTCTCATTCGTACGGTGTACATTCTTTTACCTCCAGGTCAACACGTGAACCAGAATCAGAACAACCCGCATGTTTGTACTATCAAGCCGTTCATGGATTACAAACCGCAAACATTCAGTGGAACTGAGGGAGCAGTGGAACATCTCCGCTGGTTTGAGAAGGCTGAATCAGCATTTGCTATGTGTAACTGTCCGGCTGGGGACAGGGTGAAGTATGCTTCAGGCACTTTGGAGGATGGTGCCTTAACTTAGTGGAACGCCCAGGTTCAAATGCGGGGAATTGAAATGGCGAATGCTACAACATGGGATGATTTCAAGGAGTTGATGCGAGAGGAGTACTGTCCCCGTAACCAAATTCAGAAGCTGGAGAATGAGTACTATCATCTGAAGATGGTGGGTTCCGAGATCGAAGCTTATACGAAGCAATCTTATGAGCTTGCAGGCATGTGCCCAAACTTATCGAACCCACCTCATAGGAGGATCGAGTTGTACATCAATGGGTTGGCGCCACATATCAAGGGTATGGTTACTGTGGTGAATCTCGATCACCTACCACGGGTCATCCGTCTAGCCCACAAAATTACTGATCAAGAGGTCGAGCGTGGTTCACTACTAGAGCGTGGTGTTGTGACTACTCCAGCTGCTAACAACAAGCGTAAGTGGAATGATTCAGACAAGTCTTCCAACTCAAACCAGCAACAGAAGAAAGCTGATAACAACAACAACCGCAGTTTCAACCAGTCTTCCTCTGCAAATCAGAACCAGAGTAACAATCAGAATCAAGGTTCATATGCTGGCAAGCAGCCAAAGTGCGGTAAGTGCAATTATTATCACTACAGCCAATGCACTTGCATCTGTCAGAGGTGTGACAAGGTAGGTCACATGGCGAAAGACTATAGAGTCCCTTTCCCTAAACAGAAACAGCAGCAACATTAACAGCAGCAACAGCAACAGCCGCATCAACAAAGACAAAAACCGTAGCAAAACCAGGGTAATCGGAAGGGTTGCTTTCAGTGTGGGAGTGAGGGCCACTTCAAGAAGGATTGCCCACAGTTGAATTAGAACAACAACAATGGGAATCGTAATAACAACAACAACGGGAACAATAATAACAACAACGCTGGGAACCACAACAACAACAATGGTGGAAATGGTGCTCGTGGGAGGGCATTCACTATTGGCTCCGGTGACGCCAGGAACAATGGCAACGTCGTGACCGGTACGTTTTCTGTGAACAATCTTTTTGCCTCTGTTTTATTCGATTCCGGTGCCGATTGGATTTTTGTGTCCTTGAAATTTAGTAGGTTGTTAGGATCGACCCCGACACCTGTCGAAACCAAACATATCATAGAATTGGCTGATGGTAAGCCAATTGAAGCGTTTCATGTTCACGTAGGGTGCAAAATCGATCTCCTAGGTCAAGTGTTTGACATTGACCTTCTACCCGTCACTCTTGGTAGCTTTGACGTAATCGTCGGTATGGACTGGTTGTCCAAACACCGAGTTGAAATTCTCTGCTAGGAGAAGATCGTTCGTATTCCTCTCCTAGTGGAGATTCACTGTCTGTCCAAGGTCATCGAAGTGGTGCTACGGTTGGCATCATTTCAGCTATGAAAGCCCAGAAGTGCATACGGAAGGGCTATCGTGCTATTCTAGCTCTCATCACCGATACTCAGTCTGAGGAAAGGAAGATCAAAGACATTCTAGTCGTTCGTGAGTTTTCTGATGTATTTCCCGAGGAACTTCCACGACTACCTCCACACTGCCAGGTGGAATTTCAGATTGAACTTACACCAGGAGCAGCTCCGATTGCTCGTGTCCCTTATCGTATTGCACCGGGGGAGTTGCAAGAGCTGTCAAATCAACTTCAGGAACTTTTGGATAGAGGTTTTATCCGACCAAGTTCTTCGTCGTGGGGAGCCCCAGTCCTATTCGTGAAGAAGAAAGACAAATCTTTCCGCATGAGTATCGATTACCGTGAACTCAACAAGGTGACGGTCAAGAAGCGTTATCATCTTCCTCGCATTGACGATCTGTTTGACCAGCTGCAAGGGTCAAGCTTCTATTCAAAAATCAATTTAAGATCGGGCTATCATCAGATGAGAGTCCGAGAGGAAGATGTTTCCAAAATAGCCTTCCGAACGCGGTACGACCATTACGAGTTTTTCGTCAAGCCATTCGGGTTGACTAATGCACCTGCGGTCTTCATGGATCTCATGAACCGTGTGTGCAAACTGCATCTCGATGATTTCGTCATTGTGTTTATCGATGACATCCTGATCTATTCTAAGAGCAAGGAGGATCATGAGCGACACTTGCGTCTTATCTTGGAACTCCTGAGGAAAGAACAACTTTACGCAAAATTCTCCAAGTGTCATTTCTGGATTCGAGAAGTCCACTTTCTTGGTCACGTGGTCAACGAATCGGGAATATGTGTAGATCCAGCAAATATCGATTCTATCAAGAACTGGGCGGCACCAAAGACTCCTACGGAGGTGCGGCAATTTCTTGGCCTCGCGGGGTACTATCACAGATTTATTGAGGGATTCTCATAAATCGCTCAACCTCTTATCGCTTTTAATCAAAAGGGTGTCACGTATTCATGGGGAGCGAATCTGGAGAGCGTCTTTTAGCTTTTAAAACAAAAATTTTGTAGTGCACTGATGTTGTCGTTAACCGATGGTACAGATGATTTCATGGTGTACTGTGATGCTTCTATTCAGGGTCTCGGTTGCGTGCTGATGCAACGCGAGAAAGTGATAGCCTATGCTTCTCGACAGTTGAAGGTTCACGAGAAGAATTGCACGACTCACGACTTTGAGTTGGGAGCTATGGTCTTTGCACTTAAAATCTGGAGGCATTACTTGTACGGTACTAAATGCACTATTTATACCGATCACAAGAGTCTTCAGCACATTTTCGATCAGAAGGAGTTGAACATGCGACAACGTCGCTGGGTAGAACTCCTAAACGATTACGACTGTGCAACTAAGTATCATCCAGGCAAGGCTAATGTTGTAGCTGATGCCCTCAGTCAGAAGGAAACTAAACCCAAACGTGTTTGAGCCTTACAACTCACAATCCACTCTAACCTTCCTGACCAGATTCGTTCTGCCCAAACCGAAGCGTTGAAGGAAGAGAACCTTCAAAGCGAATCCATGCGGGGCATGGAGAAACCACTCGTAACCAAATCTGACGATATTCGCTACTTCATGTAGCGAATATGGGTCGTTTCGCACGGTAATTTGAGAGAGCTTGTGATGGATGAAGTGCACAAGTCTCAGTACTCTGTTCATCCGGGTTCTGATAAGATGTATCGGGATCTGAAAACCTTTTATTGGTGGCCGAACATGAAAGCGAACATAGCGACGTATGTGAGCAAATGCTTAACTTGCGCAAAAGTCAAAGTAGAATACTAAAAACCGTCTGGTCTGCTTCATTAACTAGAACTGCCTATGTGGAAATAGGAACAAATTTCCATGGACTTTATCACCGGCTTGCCAAGAACTCAAAGCGAAAATGATACCCTTTGGGTGATCTTTGATCGTTTGACAAAATTTGCACACTTCCTTGCGATCAAGAAAACTGACAAGTTCTCGCAACTTGCTAGTATTTACTTGAAGGAAGTAGTATCTAGGCATGGGGTGCCGAACTCTATCATTTCTGATCGCGATCCGCGTTTTCCATCTGATTTGTGGCAAGAGATGCATAAATCATTCGGCTCACGTCTAGACATGAGCACTGCTTATCACCCTCAGACGGATGGTCAAAGTGAACGAACCATCCAGACACTCGAAGACATGCTACGAGCATGTGTAATCGATTTTGGTAAAGGTTGGGAAAGATATTTACCTTTGGAAGAGTTTTCCTACAATAATAGTTACCACTCTAGTATTCAGGCAGCTCTATTCGAGGCGTTGTACAGACGGAAATGTCAATTTCCTCTCTGTTGGGCTGAGGTGGGTGACTGCCAAATCACGGGTCCAGAACTCGTACTCGAAACTTCTGAGGAGATTGTTCAAATCAGAAATCGTATGGCGGTAGCACGTGATCGCCAGAAAAACTATGCCAACAAGCATAGGAAACCCTAGGAGTTCGCCATGGGCGATCGTGTTTTATTGAAAGTCTCACCCTGGAAGGGTGTAGTTCGTTTTGGGAAACGCGGCAAGCTCAATCCGTGTTATGTTGGGCCGTTCAAGATTCTAGAAAGAATTAGTAGGGTGGCTTACCGGCTTGAGTTGCATGATGAACTTGGTAATGTTCATGACGTTTTTCACGTCTCTAATCTAAAGAAGTGTTTGTCTGATGAAACACTTGTGGTTCCTTTACAAGAACTAAAGATCGATGACAAGCTGCAGTTTATCGAGGAGCCCGTTGAAATCATGGACCAAGAAGTTAAGGTCCGTAAAAACAGTCGAATCCCAATCGCGAGAGTTCGTTGGAACTCGAGAGGTGGACCGGAGTTCACGTGGGAACGTGAGGATCAGATGATGCTCAAGTATCCTTACTTATTCAAAACTGCTGAACCTAACCCTGATGCAACTGGTGAATTCGGGACGAAATTCCTTTTCAAGTTGGGGATGATGTGGTATCCGAGGAAAATCCACAATCATCTTGACTTACCGTTTCATTTCTTTGAGACTGCTTATCAAATTTCGGGATGAAATTTCTTTCAAGTTGGGGATGATGTGACAATCCGCAACTTCAGGTCACTATTCTAACCTAACCACAGTTAATTGAATCATACATTTATAGCATTGCATTTAACTAGGGTTAGTTAAATGAGTCTATGTTGGTAATTCGGGGAACTAACGGAACACATACATGATAACTCTCGAACATTGGCAACCAATGCGAATAATAAGTATAAATGGATGGTTTATACAAAACTTGTGTGCTGCATGACAAATACGTGAATTTTATGCCGAAAGAGTAAATTAGATGGTATTATGTGGCTTTTGTGTAAGAGTTATGTTATTAGGGGGTGTTTAGTGTATTGTGAAACTTTAATAACTACTCAAAAACCCTAGAAGTTCCCCACATACTCACTGTACGACATTTCCACCTTTTCCTAATCATCTCTAATCATCCCTAATCATCTTCAATCATCCTTGGCTTCACAAGTTCACAGACATCAATTCCTAATCTTCAATTCATCTTGATTCAACCAGAGGTTAGTGTTTATGATTACATGTTATGTTGTTAATCTTGTTCTTTGATTCATACAAACCCTAGACATCCAAACAATTTGTGTTTTGCTTTATGATTGATGAACATGTGATAATTGTTGTAGATAAATGATTGTGCAATGATTGTTTGATGATTGTAGTATGATATTACTGATTGATTGATTGATTTGATGCCTGGCATGATTGATTTCTTTGCATTTGGGGTTTTATGTTCGTCATTACATTGAAGAAAAGGGATTTTAGGAATTCTCAGACCTTGTGAAGTCACAGGATGTCCGTATTTGTTAAATGATTGTTGTGTCTGTACTTGTAAATCCCTCATTGTCCCCATTTGTGAATTTCTATAACTGTCCGCACTTACAAATGATGATCCGCACTTGTATTAATGTTCCTTGTTGTTCGCACTTGTGTATAACAGCCTGTCCGAAGTTAAGGAGGGTTACATACTCCGAACTTAACAATTTATTAGGGAGTCCGAACTTATATTGTATCAACATGTCCGAACTTGCTGGATAATAAGGTGATCCGAGCTTGTGTGAACACAAAGGTCCGAACTTGTAGATCGATTAAAGATGTCCGAACTTAAGCTGATACACATGCGCGCATTACTGTGTCCAAACTTAGAATATTCGCACCAAAGTTTCTTCAGCATCCTAACTTAATTGATTAAGATGTGCGAACATAGTGTGTTACATATATGATCCGTACTTGACTTGGTGTCCCTTTGTCCGCACTTGATATTCACAAATGTTCCACAGTTGATATCTTATAAGAGGTCCGAACTTAGTGGTGTCTTATACATCCGCACTTAAAATTCTCATAAGTTCCGAATATATGAAAGTTTAATGTGTCCGAAGTTGGGTGATTTACAAAGGATCCGAATGTATAAAGTCTGATGTCCGCATTTAAAATTATGAGAGGAGTTCGCACATATGAGAATAAGGAGTCAGTACTTACATTATTTTTTAATCAAGTCTGCAAATGATATTTGTTTAAGTGCACATGAGATAATAAATGGTCCGCATAAGAAGCTTCTGAGCATAAGTTCTCTGATTTGACCAAATGATTTAAATAGGGGCCTAATGATTGTTATTGTTAGTGGGCCTAGAATTGCATAAATGAAGGGCCGATACATGATTAGTATTATATGAAGATGATGAACCAATAATAGATGTATTATGTAATGTTAAAATTTCATGCTTTGTATTATAAACATAATTAAATGGGTCCAAGTTTAGATAGTGGTGGCCAGGATATGTATAAGGGTTACATGATACTTATAAAACCTTTTCATGTTTAAATCGTGACCCAGAATTAGGACAATGCCTCACTAGGAATGTGTATGCGCTACTACTATATAAATTGCATGCAGTTATGTTTTAAAAACTAATGATCATCCAAGTTACTTGATATCACACGGCTATCACTAACGGGGAACCCCACTATGTAATACTGTATGTTAACTTATTAAATCTGATCACATCAAACACTGGAATTGTTTGGATACTTAGGGTATTGTAAAACCCTAATTGTATACTCACTATCATGACATTATAACTTAGGTCGCTAGTAACGGACCTAACCATTAATTAACATTAGAAGTACGTTATCATACCGAGCAAACAAAGGTGAGTTTACTACTCTTTCACAAGCATGTGTCCCGGGAGGACAAACAAACTAATATTCCGGGTAGGAATACTTTTATTACTTTGGTTTTGTCACACCCCAACCGATGACGGAAACATCGGGGCGCGACACTGAGCGAAACAGATTGTCTAGGAGAAATCCATAACAACTAAATTACCGGATAGTTAATATTATGTCCCATACCATAACCCATCAAGTAAACTAATTATTACTGACATAGATATCTCAAAGACAAATAACATGTTCCGACAACTCAGATTCAAAATAAATAAATTGTTTTTGTTTGTTTCTAGACTCCATCCTAACTCGATTCCATCAAATAGCAAGCAAGCATCCTAAGAACCTGTCACATACGTTAAAATAAAGGTCAATACACATAGTGTAAAGGTGAGCCTACAAGTTTGATAATATAGTAGAGTTCGAAATCATTTACGCATAACCAGCATGCAACATGTAGCAAAGTGAAATCTAGTAGGTTATCGACAGAGAAATATGCACAGACGTGACTGCGAGTTGTAGAATGCGCAACACATATCCCCACTGGGACACGTGAAGTAAGGCCCTTAACAACCCCTCTCCACGACAGGTGATGTGTCCAAACTATAGTACTATCGTTGCTAAGGTGTCAGGCAACAATCACTGTGTTAACATATCATACAAGCATTCATCGAATAACACGTAACATGCGATAGCGGTCAGCGTATAAATAGTGTTTGCGTTGTGTGTCAATTGTGAATTGAATAAGTAACATATGTAACACCCAAAAGTGCGTAAAGCAAAAAGGGAGCGCTGAGATATACTCACAGATTGTGTTTAAGTAAGTAACGTATGTATCACCCACTGTGTTGATTGTGATCGAGTATACTCACAGATTGTGTTTAAGTAAATAAACACTCACTTGGATTGAAGGGAGCGCTGAGATATCAGCCTGAACAGTTAACGATAGCATAAGCATAAGCGAAGAACGGCGCGATAAATGGTGAAAAGTGGCTAAGTGTCGACTGGTAATCCGATCGGATGGCAATCCGATCGGATGGTCATCTGATCGGATGGGCATTTGGTCGGATTGACATTCGTTTGGGAAGGATGTGTTTGTGTATGATGGCTTTGAAGTTTTCGTTGTAGCATTTTGAAAACAGAGAAGAATCTCTACCTTTCAGGGCGTCGATCGGTTAGCGATCCGATTGGTAGAACACTTAGTGAGAACAAGTTCACAGCAGGATTGTCACTCGATCGGATAGCAATCCGTTAGAAACTGATGTTCTTTGAAAATTATGAAAATGATTAAGTGTCGAAGTTCCAACTATCACTCGATCGGATGGCAATCCGATCGGATGACAATCCGTTCGGCGTTCAGATATTTGAAAGCTTTGAAAATTGTTTAAGTGCTGGACCTCAAGTGCAATCCGATCGGATTGCAGTTCGATCGGATGGCAATCCTATCGGATGGCTATCCGATCGGGCGGCAATCCGTCCCAACGAATCCGATCGTCTTGAACTTGATTATTTTTGAAAGTTTTGCAGTTTGATCGAGACGAGGTGATAACGTGCTAAACAACGGAACATCGGCAAGTCCCAAGTCGTTCGATAGAACAAGAAACACCCTAATCCGACCAGTTGACTGTTCCTTGACGGTTGTTCATGTTTATCCCGAAATCGGTTGTCTCGTTGATAGGATCCAGATCCCAAACCGACACATCACTAGAGAAGAGTAGAAGGCCTGAATGAGCTCCGATTCTATCGGTTTGAGTGCATTGAGTGTAAAGGAGTTGAAAGAAAGTTGGAAAAGAGTTTCTTTCAATCCTTTTAACCTTGAAAGTGTTTAGATCTATGCAAAATCGTTGTTTAATCATGTGGAAATCCTTCAGATCTGAGTTGTTCTTGGTGGAATGAGGCCAAAACTTGAAGTTCATAAGAACCCCATGATGACATCACCCTAGAACGCCTCAAATCCGCTGATTTCACGGTTAAAAGTTAAGATTCAAAGGTGAAAAAGATGAGGAAGTGCGTGTAGATCATAGAAGTACAAGATTTAGGTTGAAAACTTACAAGAATCGCGAGAAATCGAGAGAAAGAAGGTCTGGAACGCTGCTGGTCGAATGAGGGAGCTTTCACATCACAAATGATGTGACAGGGGGGTATTTATAGATTACCAAAAAGGGAAAGGAGGAGCAAGTGTCGGATAGGCCACCGATCGGATGGCACTTCGATCGGATGGCAATCCGATCGGCTGGCCATTCGATCGATTGGCCATTCGACCGAGGTGGTCCGACGGGTTGAGTTTCGGTGTTTTGTTTCGCGTGTTGGGTTTTGCGATGTGTTTAAGCGAGGGTCGATTAAGCGATGCGATAGATTAATAATAAACACACAAATACTATATCTAGCATACAATCATCATAAATAACTTGCGTTTAGCGTTTGTGATTCGATTGCGTTGTGATAGAATTGTGATTGCGTTTCGATTAATCACCACAAATATAAACATAAATAAACATGCACAAGTAACACATAAATAGCACACACATATAAAACAATATCCAGAACGCATAATTCGAGTTGCGAATGCGATTGCGATGCGATAAGCGATAAAGCGATAAAACATGCGATTAAACATCGATTAAACCTCGATTATTAAAAGATACTCCACATAATACAACTAAAGCGATTAAATAAAGATTCGATTACAAGTCATAAACGTACAATCAATAGTTAAGCAAGGAGTGATAGATCGCAATTAGCAATCTTTTCTTCCTTTGACTTGTACTTTGACTTTCGTAACACGGGGTGTTACAGCCTCCCTCACTTTGGGAATTTCGTCCTGAAATTAGGCCTTAGCTGTAACAAACAATTGCGGGTACTTTGTCTTCATGTCGCTTTCGAGTTCCTAGGTGAACTCTGCGCCGCGTTTGCCTTCCCAGCGGACCTTCACAATGGGAATGCGCGAGCGCCTGAGCTTCTTGGTTTCTCGGTCCATGATCTCGACAGGCTTCTCCATGAAGTGTAGCGTTTCGTCCACTTGTAGATCCTCAAGTGGCACTTGTAAATCCTGCTCGGCCCGACACTTTTTGAGGTTCGAAACGTGGAAAGTCGGGTGGACGTTGCTAAGTTTCTCCCGGTAGTTTGAGTTTGTAGGCCACCTTGCCGATCCTCTCCAGAATCTTAAAGGGTCCAAAATATCGAGGCGCGAGCTTTCCTTTCTTGCCGAATCTGATCACACCCTTCCAAGGTGATACCTTTAGGAGTACGTGATCGCCAACGTCAAATTCAAGGGGCTTGCGGCATCTATCGGCGTAACTTTTCTGACGACTCCGAGCTTTCAGTAGATTGACTCGAATTTGGAGGATTTTGTCAGTCGTTTCTTGCAACAGCTCAGGACCGGTTATTTGCGAGTCTCCGATCTCGTTCCATACAATAGGCGATCGACATCTTCTTCCATATAAAGCCTCAAACGATGCCATTTGAATGCTAGAATCATAACTGTTATTGTACGAGAATTTGACTAAAGGTAAGTATGCGTCCAATTACCACCGAAATCTATGACACACGAATGAAGCATGTCTTCAAGGGTACGAATCGTTCTTTCAGTCTGACCGTCGGTTTGGGGATGGAGAGCGGTACTTAGATTAAGAGTAGTACCGAGAGCAGATTGAAACGTTTCCCAAAGACGCGAGGTAAACCGACCATAACGGTCAGAGATGATGTCACGAGGCGTCCCATGTCGACAAATGATCTCATCGGTGTAGATTCAGGCTAATTTTTCTACCTTATAGTCTTCTCGTATCGGCAAAAAATGAGCGAATTTAGTCAGACGGTCAACGACAACCCAGATGCTGTCGTGACCTGATGGTGTGCGCGGGAGTTTCGTTATGAAGTCCATAGCTATGCTCTCCCATTTCCACATGGGGATCTCGGGTTGGACGAGTAAGCCAGAGGGTCTTTGGTGCTCGGCCTTGACTTTCGAGCAAGTCAGGCACTTCGAAACATTGAGAGCGATATCTTTCTTCGTGCCCGGCCAGCAGTACTTGTAGCGAAGGTCCTGGTATATCTTATCGGCACCGGGATGAATAGAATATCGAGACTTGTGGGCTTCGTCCATCAGAATTTGTCGTAAGTCGGTGCGCTTGGGAATCCAAATTCAGTTTAGATAATGGAATATCCCATTTGACTTATTCACTAACTGGACGCCATCATTAATAATCCTTTCCTTCTTCAAAGTGCGCTCGGTAAAATAAGCATGTTGGGCGTCGCGGATGAGAGTTTCGAGATGGTGCTGGGCGTGAACATTACGAATGCTATGCAAATAGCTTCGTCTGCTGAGGGCATCGGCAACGACATTTGCTTTGCTAGGATGATAACGGATCTCACAGTCGTAATCGTTGAGAAGTTCTACCCATCGGCGTTGGCGCATATTCAGTTCTTTTTGGCTGAGGATGTGTTGTAGGCTCTTATGATCTGTGAAGATCGTACACTTGGTACCGTAAAGATAGTGTCGCCAAATTTTCAACGCAAAAACAACTGCACCCAGCTCGAGATCGTGGGTTGTATAGTTCTTCTCGTGGATCTTGAGCTGACGAGACGCGTAAGCGATAACCTTATCCCGTTGCATGAGAACACAACCAAGACCAAGGTTCGAGGCATCGCAATAGACTACAAAGTCATCGTTTCCGTAGGGTAAAGCGAGAACGGGAGCATTGCAGAGCATATGCTAGAGGGTTTGAAAGGCAGTCTCTTGTTCAGTTCCCCAAACAAAAGGCTTGTCTTTATGCGTGGGAGAAGTAAGCGGCATGGCGATTTTAGAGAATCCGTCGATAAATCGGCGATAATAGCCCGCTAGTCCGAGAAAAGAACGGACTTCAGATGGGTTCTTAGGTGTAACCCAACTCTTAACAGCTTCGATCTTCGCGAGGTCGACGTGAATACCTTGACTATTGACAATGTGACCGAGGAATTGAACCTCCTCCAGCCAAAATTCACACTTGGAGAACTTGGCATAGAGTCGATTCCCCTGGAGTAGCTCGAGAACCAAACGTAGATGTTGCGCGTGTTTGGTTTTCGACTTAGAACAGATCAGGATATCATCGATGAACATGATGACGAAGCGGTCGAGAAAGGGTTTACACACGCGATTCATCAGATCCATGAAAACCGCGGGTGCGTTGGTTAAACCAAAGAGCATAACAACGAACTCATAGTGGCCGAGTCGAGTGCGAAAAACGGTTTTCGGTATATCTTCCTCCTGAATGCGTAACTGCTGATAGCCTGAACGCAGATCAATCTTCGAGAAACATGAAGCACCTTGTAACTGATCAAACAAGCCATCGATTCGAGGCAAGGGATAACGATTCTTGATTGTCAGCTTATTCAACTCCTTATAGTCGATGCACATCCTGAACGACCCATCCTTCTTTTTGACGAAAAAGACTGGTGCTCCCCAAGGAGAGGTGCTAGGGAGAATGAAGCCTTTGTTAAGTAATTCCTGGAGTTGACTCGAGAGTTCGCGCATTTCGGACGGAGCGAGTCGATAAGGAGCCATAGCGATAGGGTTGGCTCCAGGAATGAGGTCGATACGAAAGTCGATATCACGACTCGGAGGTAAACTAGGTAAGTCATCAGGAAAGACAAGAGGAAAATCATGAACAACGGGAACATCGTTCACGCCTGTGGTTCTTTTCTTTTCCTTCTTCGCTACTACAATGTGCGCCAAGTAAGCCTGGTATTCCTTGCAGAGATACTTGCCAGCCTGAACATACGACATGAGTTGGAGTTTCTTTGACGCGACTTCTCTGTAAACACACAATTGATCCCCATTAGCGAGCGAGAAGCGAATCATCTTTTCGAAACAAATAACTTCAGCACGATTTTCGCGAAGAAAATCCATGCCTACTATGATGTCAAAACTACCGAGCTGCATCGGAATAAGCTCGATTGGGAAGATGTCATTGTTGAGTTCAAGAGTACAATCGCGAAGAACAGAATTGACAGCGACGGTTCTTCCAGTGGCAACTTCAACATCGAACGTCGAGGGGAGATGGGCGCGCTTACGATTAAGGAGCTTTTCGAATTCAAACGATACAAAACAGTTATCGGCTACAGTATCAAACAAACACAAAGCATATATACCATTCACAAGAAACGTACCATTGACCACATTGTTGTCTGCTTGAGCCTGGCGGGCGTTGATGTTGAAAGCACGTCCGCGGGCTGCTGGCTGCTGCTGCTGCTGTTGCTGTTGCTGAGGCTGCTGCTGTTGCGGCTCTTGCTTCACCACTCGATTGGGGCACATGTTTTCAAAGTGGTTGGGATCACCACACGTAAAGCAAGCTCTAGCGTGGATCGCGGGTGCAGGAGCCGCTTGTTGGCCTTGAGGAGTGGGAAGTAGAGCTTGTTGAGCAGGAGCTTGACCTTAAGCTGGGGTTGGAGCTTGACGTGGACCAGTACGGCAGTTAGCGGTGAAGTGGCCATACATATTGCAGTGCACACAGTATCTGCAAGCGATTCCCACTGGGTGATGATAAGTACAAGTAGGGCAAGCCGGGTGAGGACCAGTGTATGCACGCTTAGCCGGCGGTGCATGGGTAACCGGTGCCGCTACTTTGCGGTGTTGGGGTTGCTGTTGAGAAGGGACAACTTGAAGTGGAGCGGCAGCTGTGACAGCGCAATTCTTGCTACTGTTGTTGTTGTTGTTCTTCCTCTTGCGACGGGAGGACTTTGAAGATTGCGGAGCGGCGACGGTTTCAACGGTTGGAGCAGCGGTGACTTAGTGTAGATTCTTAGAGGCTTTATCCCAGTAACCAGCCTTGACTCGCTTGTCGTTGGTCTCAGCAGCGAGTAAGAAGGTTTCCTCAATTGTTGTTGTCTTCGCGGCTTGAACGAAATCAGCCACGCAATCCGGAAGAGCACGGATATACTTCTTGATGGAGATTTCGGGCGTAGGGACTTGGCCTGGACAGATTATGCTTAGCTGCTTGAAGCGAGCGGTCAAACCAGCGTTGTCGCCATCCTTCTGTTTGATGTGCCAAAACTCACCCTCCAACTTTTGAAGCTCGTGGGGAGGGCAGAACTCTTTCATCATCAAGTCCTTCAACTCGTCCCACGTAAGCCCGTAAGCTGCATCATTTCCATGCTTGTTTCTTTCGGCAGTCCACCAGTCCAAGGCCCTGGACTGGAAAACGCTGGTGGCATTAACAGTGCGGAGATTATCAGGACAGTTGCTTTGGCGCAGGGTGACTTCAATAGAATCAAACCATTGAAACATGGCCGTAGGCTCATCTTCGCCGGTAAATTCTTTCGGGCCGCAAGCTTTGAACTGCTTGAAGCTAAAAGCAGACTTTGGCGAATTAGTCCTGGACTCTTCTGAGGACTTGCTGCCATTTTCATTTAGCTCACTAACGATTTGCGGGATAACTTTTGCAATCTGCTTAGCGACCAAAGAAGCGATGCGCTTGTCTTCATGGTTATGACGAGCGGTGCGGGAGTGAAATGATCCAAATGACGACATTGTCTGCAACAGACATCGCCATATGACTCAAACATAATTTCTATTAATCCTAGCATAGTCTAGCGCATCACCCAAAGCTACTTTATAAAGCACAGGAACACATCAACCACGTAAACACAGAGGCACGTAGGCACATAAACCATCGAATCTCATAAGCACATAGAGCACAGAAGCACGTAATCACATAGAATCACACTATATTTTGCACATATTCACCTACATCTGTCGTACGGATTCACCTATCATCCAAAGTCCGCGAGTTCAAGAATAGCGATTGCGAGTAGCGAGTACACAGCGAGTAGCATAGCATAAGCGAGTAATCAAGCGATTTCTTACCGTTTTGAGGTAAATGTGTAGTGCGATTTGTGTGTGTTGATCGAAGAGAAAAGTGTATAAATCACCAAAAATCAAAACACATAAACAGGTAAAACCACATAAAACACGTAAAATCCACATAAAAGCGACAAATATCAGAGTCAGCAGTCGTGGGCACAGAATCGGAACTCATAAAAATCGAGAATAGATTGTCTACGGCTGATAGACGTCAACTGCCCAAAGTGATTCGACTATTCACAAAAACTTTCAGTGCATGCTTTGGCCTTCTGGACTGTGTTCTCGCCTCGATTTGGGCGAACGGCACGCATCCTTTCAGTTACATCGTGACTTCAAGTCGCTGGAGTCCGTCGAGACTTTGGTGAGAGTTTTGTAAAACCAAAATAGAGCACAGAACAAGTCGTTAAGGTCTGGGTTTCATCCTTGACTTAACAACTTTGTTCCTGTTTTGATGAGATAAAGGGGAAAATGTGCGTTAAAGTATGGATTTCACTCCTGATTCAACACAAATTCTCTTGTTTGTAGTAAAATGCGGGTCGAACAAGTGATCTAATCGAGAGTTTGCGGTTTTCACACCTAATCTCGACCTAATCACTCGTTCATTTTCGATAAATAGTGCAGTGCTAGTGTTCAGCGAGTGCGAGTGAGAATAGCACGTAAGCTCGTACAAAACCCCTACCGGGTATGCACAAATCGTTCTGTTGGTACTTAGACTATAGACTAGGTCGTTTCTAAGACATCGACCCAGACTAGGTCGAGTCTTGCCTAATTCCCTATAGTTATGGCTCTGATACCAATCTGTCACACCCCAACCGATGACGGAAACATCGGGGCGCGGCAATGAGCAAAACAGATTGTCTAGGAGAAATCCATAACAACTAAATTACAGGATAGTTAATATTATGTCCCATACCATAACCCATCAAGTAAACTAATTATTGCAGACATAGATATCTCAAAGACAAGTAACATGTTCCGACAACTCAGATTCAAAATAAATAAATTGTTTTTGTTTGTTTCTAGACTCCATCCTAACTCGATTCCATCAATTGGCAAGCAAGCATCCTAAGCACCTGTCACATACGTTAAAATAAAGGTCAATACACATAGTGTAAAGGTGAGCATTCAAGTTTGATAATATAGTAGAGTTCGAAATCATAATATAGTAGACTTCGAAATCATTTACGCATAACCAGCATGCAACATGTAGCAAAGTGAAAGCTAGTAGGTTATCGACAGAGAAATATGCACGGACGTAACTGCGAGTTGTAGAATGCGCAACACATATCCCCACTGGGACACGTGAAGTAAGGCCCTTAACAACCCCTGTCCACGATAGGTGCTGAGTCCAAACTATAGTACTATCGTTGCTAAGGTGTCAGGCAACAATCACTGTGTTAACATAACATACAAGCATTCATCGAATAAGACGTAACATGCAATAGCGGTCAGCGTATAAATAGTGTTTGCGTTGTGTGTCGATTGTGAATTGAATAAGTAACATATGTAACACCCAAAAGTGCGTAAAGCAAAAAGGGATCGAGTATACTCACAGATTATGGTTAAGTAAATAAACACTCTCTTGGATTGAAGGGAGCGCTGAGATATTTGCCTGAACAATTAACGATAGCATAAGCGAAGAACTGCGCGATAAACGGTGAAAAATGGCTAAGTGTCGAGTGGTAATCCGATCGATGGCCATTCGGTCGGATTGACATTCGTTTGGGAAGGATGTGTTTGTGTATGATGGCTTTGAAGTTTTCGTTATAGCATTTTGAAAACAGAGAAGTATCTCTACCTTTCAGGTCGTCAATCGAACGGTCGTTCGATCGTTTAGCGATCCGATTGGTAGAACACTTAGTTAGAACAAGTTCACAACAGGATTGTCACTCGATCGGATATCAATCAGATCGGATAGCAATCCGATCGGATAGCAATCCGTTAGAAACTGATGTTCTTTGAAAATTATGAAAATGATTAAGTGTCGAAGTTCCAACTATCACTTGATCGGATGGTCGTTCGATCGGATGGCAATCCGATCGGACGGCAATCCGTTCGGCGTTCAGATATTTGAAAGCTTTGAAAATTGTTTAAGTGCTAGACCTCAAGTGCAATCTGATCGGATTTCAGTTCGATCGGATGGCTATCCGATCGGGTGGCAATCCGCCCCAACGAATCTGATCGTCTTGAACTTGAATATTTTTGAAAGTTTTGCAGTTTGATTGAGACGAGGTGATAACGTGCTAAACAATGGAACCTCGGCAAGTCCCAAGTCGTTCGATCGAACAGGAATCACCTTAATCTGACCAGTTGACTGTTCCTTGAAGGTTGTTCATGTTTATCCTGAAATCGGTTGTCTCGTTGATAGTATCCAGATCCTAAACCGACACATCACTAGAGAAGAGTAGAAGGCCTGAATGAGCTTCGATTCTATCGGTTTGAGTGCATTGAGTGTAAAAGAGTTGAAAGAAAGTTGGAAAAAAGTTTCTTTCAATCCTTTGGAAATCCTTCAGATCTGAGTTGTTCTTGGTGGAATGAGGCCAAAACTTGAAGTTCATAAGAACCCCATGATGACATCACCCTAGAACACCTCAAATCCGCTGATTTCACGATTAAAAGTTAAGATTCAAAGGTGAAAAAGATGAGGAAGTGCATGTAGATCATAGAAGTACAAGATTTAGGTTGAAAACTTACAAGAATCGCGAGAAATCGAGAGAAGAAGGTCTGGAACGCTGCTGGTCGAATGAGGGAGCTGTCACATCACAAATGATGTGACAGGGGGGGTATTTATAGGTTGCCAAAAAGGGAAAGGAGGAGCAAGGGTCGGATAGGCCACCGATCGGATGGCACTTTGATCGGATGGCAACCCGATCAGATGGCCATTCGATCGATTGGCCATTTGACTGAGGTGGTCCGACGTGTTGAGTTTCGGCGTTTTGTTTCGCATGTTGGGTTTTGCGATGCGTTTAAGTGAGGGTCGATTAAGCGATGTGATAGATTAATAATAAACACACAAATACTATATCTAACATACAATCATCATAATTAACTTACGTTTAGCGGTTGCGATTCGATTGCATTGCGATAGAATTGCGATTGCGTTTCGATTAATCACCACAAACATAAACATAAACATAAATAAACATGCACAAGTAACACATAAATAGCACACACACGTAAAACAATATCCAGAATGCATAATTCGAGTTACGAATGCGATTGCGATGCGATAAGCGATAAAGCGATAAAACATGCGATTAAACATCGATTAAACATCGATTAAACCTCGATTATTAATAGATACTCCACATAATACAACTAAAGCGATTAAATAAAGATTCAATTACAAGTCATAAACGTACAATCAATAGTTAAGCAAGGAGTGACAGATCGCAATTAGCAATCTTTTCTTCCTTTGACTTTGACTTTCGTAACACAGGGTGTTACAGGTTTAATTTCGATGTTAGTTAATAAACTCAACTCCTTACTACCAAACTAGTTGCCCGGGAGGCAACGGGGTATTAGTTGATAGCGCTATTAGGCTTGACAACCTCACACCGTAACGGGGAGGACGGGCATGAACTAATGACCTTAAACACATGGCCACTATTGATAGGCATTGATGAGGGCAAACGAACATACGTTACTTCGATATCAAGTTTATTATTGGCATGTCTTTAAACTAAAACACTTAACATGATTTCGTTAAACAAAACTGTGAACTCGCCAGCTTTATGCTGATACACTTTTTCTGCATGCTTGCAGGTCATTAGATGACTTCATGAAACAGAGCTTGCAATCAGAGGAGCTATGGATGTCATGGGTCATGACGTTTAATAAAACGTTAACGTTATCCGATGCTTAATGAACAATTTGATTTCAATTTACTTAGAACTATTTCAAATGCTTCCACTGACCGTATATTGTTTTAAATCAAATGTTTGGAATTACAGTTTTCACGTTGAATGAGATTTTCAAATTTGTTATATTACTGTTAGTTCAATGTGATTAGTGGCTAGAACCTAGTAAGTCACACGCCTCACGGTGGATTCCGCATGTGGTATTTTGGGGGTGTGACATCATCCATTTCAATTTCAATTTTGAAGAACACACTCTAAAAACCTCCATCTTTAGTAAAGTTACTAGCAACTTTGAAGATTTATGGTGGAAATTCAAGCATATACGGAAGGTTTACCCATGAATACCCCTTGAAACCCTTCATTATTTCTAATAATCATCATAGGTATAAATCTTTATTTTTCTTGTTCCTGATCTTGTTTGTAAATTTTGATTTACAAAAGATTGTTTCTCAAAAGCTTGAATTTTTCACAACACAAATCTAATCCACAAAATGGTTTTCCAACAAAACAAAAATGGAAGTATGTGTGAGTGTGTATATAGCCGTAGGTATGTATGCATGTGGGTTAGAGATTATGTTTTGTTTACAAGTTGATATTTAATTGTGATGTTTCCTGAAAAGTTGTTGCATGTATGATCAAAGTTGATTTATGCAAAGAAGATGATGATGATTTGAGTTGAATAGGTGAAAAGTATATGTTGGGATGCATATGTGTGGCTGTATACATGTATGTATATGTGCTAGTATATGAGTTATGTTTGATAGTTCATAAATATGTAAGAATGTTACATGCAATGAAATCAAAATGATTAGATGAATGATTTATGTGAAGTTGATGTTTTTGATTATTTGAAGATGTGATAAATATGTGTTGATGAGCATTTAAGTTTCTATATGATGTAGTAATAATGGTCATGCATTGAATACTTGTACATAAGTATTAGTGACGACTAGATGATGACATGAAGGTGATTTGATGATGAAATGATATGATATATGAATGATGAATTAATTCAGATTTTATTCATGTTAAAATGATGATATATTTTGATGATACAAAGATGTGTCATAAGTTTGATGGTCTTGCATGTTGTACATGAAGTTTAAAAAGTAGTAAAATAGATGAAATTGTATGATTTATGTGACTTAAATGAAATCTGCACTAACATGAATATAAGTACCATTTTATTCAGTAAATAACATGTGTTATGTTAAAATATAAAGTCGTGACGATTTGGGATGATTATAGTAAAGTTCGGTACAAGACTATGCGTTAAAAACGGTAAAAATCGGCTTTTAAAGTGATTTTTGCATAACTGATTTAGATCAGAATATAAATTGATACTTTTATGATAAATATAAGTATTTAAACTTATATTAAGTATCCTTGGTTTTTGGCTATTCATACGTGACTTTCGACACCCGAAAAAGTTACCGAAACGTTAAATTACGCATATTTCAACGTACGCGAAAATCAGTTTGTTCAAGGGTGAACTTTATGTGTTGCAATGTGATATGTGAATATGGATATATGTAAGGTGATAAATTAAGTGTTGACATGATAGTAGTAGTTAGGACTATGCATGTACACTTGTACGGTTAAAACGGTAAATTTCGTTAGATGTCACGTTAAGTATATAACTTAATTGTCAAAGCATAAAAATGATACATAGGTTAACTTGATGAGTTACTTTGCGTATTAGTGCTTTAAAAATGATAAAATGTGTAAGTTGATGAAATGCGTGAATTACGATATTTGATGAATGTGTTCACGTTTATGTGAATATATTACGAAGCGCAAATCGTAGATATATTATATATAAACAGGTGTGATAACGGATATAACATAATGAGGGTCACCAACAAAATCGTTCAAGTCACGAAAATCTTAATATATATATATATATATATGTGAACACATATATATAAATACGCCAACATAATCAAAATAAAGACTTTTCGAGAAAATCTTAAAGTTATGTGAAAATTCTAAGTATTGGAGAAACTTAGGTATTAATAGAGTAATTGGTTATTAAATCGTTCCTACTTAATTTAGGACGTGTAGACCAATTTGAGGGATTGCGTTAATATAAAAATGCACCCAAAGATGAGTGTCACTAACCCCTCTTTTACTGTTTTATGGACTGTTTCGGGGGAAGAACACGCCTTAAAAGGGATAATGTCACACCCCCAAAATACCCCATGCGGAAACCCCCGGGAGGAGTGTGACGTACCAGGATTCAAGCCACTAATCACATTGAACTACACATTATAATTAGATAAAACATTCCATTACTTTCAAAACATCGATCCAAAACATAGGTTAAACCAAGGTAGTTGTTCAGCGGAAGCAATAAAGTAAACTATAAGCCAAATGTTTCAAAACAAGTGTTCATAATCAATAAAGAAAATATCCAAGAGTCTCGACCCATGACAACTCCAGCACTCCCAGATAGCAAGTCCATATCAAGTACCTAACGACCTGCAAGCATGCAGACAAGTGTGTCAGACGACGCTGATGAGTTCAAAGTTTTGTTAGCGCGTTTAGTTACCAGATGTGTGTTTAAAACAGTTCAACGTTTTGTCTTGATGATGTTATTAAGTCGATTACCGTATGTGGCTACTAGATGTGTTTGCCCAAACCCCAATGCCTCTATCAAAGCATTGGTCAAGTGGTCAAGGTAAATAGTTCACGCCCGTCCATTCCGGCCCGGTGTGAGGGTGCCAAACCTAATAGCGCCATCAACTAAATACCTCGTTGCCTCCTCGGCAACAATCGGTAGATGTAAGGGGTCTTATATGATAGAAACTGAGTAATAACAAACATCCCTTTAACCCGACGTTCCTCCCCGGAACAATTACCAGAAATCCCTCCCCGGGATGCATGCTTGGAAAAGAGCAGTGAACTCACCTTGGTTTGCTCGGTATGTATAATTACCCGTTCCCGTTAGGTTAACCACCCTATCATGATTATCAAACAATATCAGTTTCGGAATACGTTACTTAATGTAATCACACAGTTTGCATTTCATTCTACAGTTCACATCCTCATGTATATCATGCATCAGTTAACAATTACAAGTATTCACAACACATGCAAAACACATGCACACTGTCACACATAATACCCCTTTCGGCGAAACTCCCCTGTGAAGAAACCCCCTAGGTTTCGTCGGCTATATGGGTGGCGAAACCCCATAGGTTTCGTCGATGGCAAATATGACGAAACCCCTAGGTTTCGTCGGAAGTGTGTGTGACGAAACATCACAGGTTTCGTCGGGACCAGTTACAGAAACATCAAGTGTGCAGTTTTACGAATCAAACAGCTGTTACCCTTCATAATCTAGCAACCCTAAACAGCATTCACAGTTTTAACATGATCATTAACCAATGTAAAAGTCCAATTCATTGATCATCAATACAAACAATAAACCATAGCAATCTCAATCATGGATGGCACTAGTCAGGAATAACACTAGTATAGATTCAACATGATTACAAACGTATGTCAAGATTTACTACAGATTCAGAATTAATCCATCAATCATATACAAATCATTGAGTTCTTAACATGCCCGATCTAGATTCATCATGTTCATGAAAACCCTAATTACACATACACAAGATTCATAAGTGTTTTTACAAAGCATTACACACAACTTCACGTATTCGGATTAATAAATCAACGACAGCAGACACTAACCGTAGTACTGAGAGGTTTAGATGAATCAAGATAACTATGGATGCTTCGGGGTTCTTTCTGCTGTCGCACAGAGTGAGAGAGAGTGTTCTAGGGTTTCTAAAATGATTTCTCGTAACTGATCAGTAGGTTTTATAACATAACAGTAGTTGGGCCGGCGAAACCCTCTTGGGCCGAAGCCCATTCCCGACGAAACCTCCACCTCGACGAAGCCCCAAGGTTTCGTCATGAATATAGTGGCGATACTCCCTAGTTTCATCACCTAGGGTTTCGTCGCTTAAGATTTCGTCGCATAAGGTTTCATCAAAATACCTAGGGTTTCGTTGAGTGACATGAGTTATGTTATAAGTTTACAATTCTAGATTTCCAACAATTACTTAAACATTATAACAGTAATTAATCAATCAGTAAGACAGTTTATACATCATCTAGCAAGGTGCACACTGTGACAACCCGAGTTTTCAAGGTCTCTGTTCGACCTAACTTAGTACTTAATTGCAAAGTGTGTTTTGACTTTTATTTTGATGTGCAATATAAGTGTTGATTTGTGATGGTGTATATTATATGTGTGTGTGTTATACATATCTTATACTATTGAGTTGAATTGCATAATTATAAAACATGGAACTTTGCCAGGCAAACCCCTTAAGAAAACACTCCATGGCCGAAAACACTTTATGTGTTTTCGTTCACTAGAGGGCCAACGAAATCAAAGTGGGCTTTGGCCCAGTAACGAATGAATAGAGGATCTGTTTAATATATGCGTATGATTTGGATAACTCACAAACCCTAGTCACCTCTCACCTTCTCTTCCTCTACCCTTTTTGTGCGACGGCAACTGTGAGACTCTTGGAAACTTTTTGCATTGACTGATTTATTGTCTCTTCTGCTTGGGTTAGTGACTTACCTGTTTGTTCTTGATTTCGACATACTGATTTATTGATTATGTAACTGCATGCGAAACACGTGTTGATTAGGGTTGAATGATATTAATTTGATCGGGATTCGAAAACAGATTAATATGCCAATAGTGTTCGATTATGTGAGATGTTATGATGATCGACTGGATGATATACGTATATATGTTTGATAGTTGAACTGAAAAATGATTCGGTTTGTATGACACATAGATAATGATTCGGATTGTATTGATGATTGTGAATATTTATTTTAATCTCTGACGTTGCACATGATTCTTTATACATACATTGAAAAAAAAAACAAGTGATATAGATTATGCAAACAATCGGTCCAGTAACCTGAAATTAGCAGCCACTACATATATTGGTCAAATGGCAACATGACAACAACATACACTGGTCGGCCACTGTTGATTTTTTAATGATGATATATTGATTGAATTGTAATCTTGGTCTCGCATGATTTGGCAAATTATATGTTACATATCAATGATTTATTTAACTGATTTTGAAGATGATTAATCATGTAATTATTAGACAACCATTAGAGTTGTGCGTGACTGCTGTTGAAGATGATGTTGACCCACGAAATCAAAAGGACCAGACGAAATCACTTGGGATTTCGTCGCCTGAGTGATTTCGCCAAAAGCGATTTCGTCCCAAGAGTTTTCGGTCACAAGTGTTTTCACCATACATGATTTCGTCGCATGTGCTTTATTAGTTGACAAGCTCTGTTAATTGCTAAATCTGATGAGTTATTAACTCAGTTACTACAGTAAACTTGGTTAGATTATTACTCTAATTAAGTTAAGTTGATTTATTTATTAATCTTCTTAGCCAAATTAACTCTGTTATCTTTATTTAACTCTGTTAAGTCTGTAACACTGTTAGTTTAATAACTATGTCAGTTTGTTAACTATGTTAGGCATTACCTCTGTTAAGTTATGCATGTAACTCCGTTAAGTTTGTAACTCTTATGGCTTGTTAACTCTGTTAGTTGATTAACATTGTTAATGAATAACTATGTTGGAATTAACTGAGAAAGCTGTTATATGAAACATGAAGTTGCCTGAGTTTGATTACTGTTTACATGATACAAGATGCTAACTGCTAAGTACACTCTGTGTTATACTGTGATGTTAGTTGCATGCGAAACATTACGAACATGAACTGATTGAATATGCGTGCATACTATAGGACGTGATTGATTACTTGCGAGCACATAGTTAAGCATACCGAGCAAACCAAGGTGAGTTCACACTCTTTACCAAGGCATGGGATTCCCGGGGATTAGGAATGGGTTGAATGATGGGATTGAACAATTTCTCCTACTTACACGGCTACTAGACTATCTACCATGGTCCTCGGGTTAAGCAGGACACTTACGTAAAACCTACGTAAACAAGTACTTACCACTGTCCTCAGGTTTCGAGGGACACTTACGTAAAACCTACGTAAATCCGCACATGCTACTGTCTTCCAGAGTCAGGAAGGACACTTACGTAAAACCTACGTAAACCCCACGCGTACCACTGTCCTCGGGTAAAGAAGGACACTTACGTAAAACCTATGTAAAGCTTGTACGTACTACTGTTCTCGGGTTAAGAAGAACACTTATGGTTACAAATAGTCTAGTGTATATACAAATATGGGAAGCCCCCACTAATAGAACATACTATCGGCCTAGTAGAGCCACATGTGACGAAAAGAACTTACTATTACGAACTTACCTACTGTGAACTCGCTCAACTAGTTGTTGACTCTCTGTTACATGCCTTGCAGGTCATTAGGTATACATGGAGCTTGCATGGGGAGGCGCGGTCATTGTGGACAAGGATCATGATTGCTTTGATTAAACATTTGACATTTCATACTTTACTTATGTTGGGCTTTTACTCATATGCTTCCGCTAAACGTTGAATTTATACTTATGTTTTGAACACCTTTCATATGGATTGGTTTGGTTAAATTACATTACTTTTACTATTTACGTTGTTCTATATGATTGGTGGCTTGATCCTGGTCAGTCACGCCTCCAAGCGGTGATACTCCGTGTGTGGATTTCGGGGGTGTGACAGATTGGTATCAGAGCCATTGGTTATAGTGAACTTGGTTTTAATAAGGGAAAAAGTTTTTGTTAAAACCAGACTATAACCTGTACAGTGCTCAACGATCCACAACGACGCTTCGCTCCACGTGCAAGACTCAACATTCTAGGTGATATGGTTTATGTTTATATTGCCTACTTGCTAGTTACATAGAACTTTACTCGTGGTATGCTCAGATAAACGTAACAACTATTGATTGAAAACACATGTGTGCTTACTCTCTTCTGTCATCGCACTTTCGCGAACCTTTCTCACTCATATTTCCTTCGATGTGAAGATCATGAGTGTACGTGTGAACCTAACTCAAGCCCAGCTGACGGCTCTTATCAACGAACAAGTTACGGCAGCACTCGCAGCCGCTCAGGCAGGAGGTATAACCTGCTATTCCAAACCTATCCTAGGGTGTTAGATCCTACTCTCATGACCTAACTCTCGCGCTTAACCCAGTCTTTTCTTCCTCGCGCAACAAGGTCAGAACGCTCAGCCACCTGTATGCACATTCAAGACTTTTATGGACTGTCGTCCTACTACTTTCAGTGGCACTGAAGGGGCCGTTAGCCTCCTCCACTGGTTCGAGAAGCTCGAATCAGTCTTCGAAATGTGTGAATGCCCCGAGGCTCGTAGGGTGAAATATGCCACTGGTACTCTCGAAGGCACTGCGCTAACTTGGTGGAACGCGCAAGTACAGATGCTGGGGCTGGTGGCTGCTAATGCCACCCCATGGAATGATTTTAAGGAACTGATCAAGCGAGAATACTGTAGTCGTGATGACATCCACAAGCTGGAAGTGGAGTTCTTTAACCTGAAGATGACGGAGTCAGAGACAGAAGCGTACACGAAACGATCCAACGAACTGGCAGTGTTATGTCCAACGATGGGGGATCCTCCCATCAAACGCATTGAGCTGTACCTCAAAGGATTAGTACCAGAGATTCAAAGCCATGTGACTTCTGCCAACCTTGCTTCTATCAAGGATGTTACTCGTCTTGCTCATCGTCTCATGGACCAGGCGATGGAACAGAACAAGCTGCCTAAGCGTATCGGTGCTACTGCTACTACTACTTTTGCGATTCCCAGTGACAATAAACGAAAGTGGGATGGAACCTCCAGCAAGGGTTCGACTTCAGTTCAGTCCCAGGCACAGCAGCGAAAGATTGATGACTATCAGAGCCCTGGTCAGCAATCTTCTAGTAGTCAGGGGCAGGGTGGATATCGAGGAAACCTTCCAAAGTGCAACAGACACCACAATGGTCAGTGCAACAGGGGTCATTGCCAGAGGTGTCTCAAGATGGGTCATGAAGCTAAGGATTGCAGGAGCTCGCGACCTGCGAATCAGAACCAACAGCAACAACCACCAGTTCCACAGAACCAGCAGCGATAGCGAGGTAACAGGGGATGCTTTCAGTGTGGTGCTGAAGGCCACTTCAAGCGGGACTGCCCCCAGTTAAATCAAAATCCGAACAACAACAATAACAACAATAATCAGGGCAATGGGAACAACAACGGGGGAAACAATGGCGCCCGAGGTCAAGCATTCGTGATTGGTCAGGGTGACGTAAGGAATGATCCTAACGTGGTGATGGGTTGAATCCCAGATCGAGCTAGCTTCTGGAGCAGCACCAATAGCTCATGCACCGTATCGCTTAGCCCCATTAGAATTGGAATAACTATCTACGCAGTTACAAGAACTCTTGGATAAGGGTTTTATTCGTCCTAGCTCTTCGCCCTGGGGAGCTCCAGTCTTGTTTGTGAAGAAAAAAGACGGTACCTTTCGTATGTGCATAGATTATAGCGAACTCAACATGGTGGCCGTGAAGAATCGCTATCCTCTTCCACGCATTGACGACTTGTTCGACCAGCTGCAAGGGTCGAGATACTATTTAAAGATTGATCTGAGGTCAGGCTACCATCAACTGAGAGTCCGGGATGAGGACGTCTCCAAAACAGCATTCAGAACACGCTACGGCCATTACAAGTTTCTGGTCATGCCATTCGGGTTAACAAACGCGCCTGCAGTCTTCATGGATCTTATGAACAGAGTGTGCAAGTCTTACTTGGATAAGTTTGTGATTGTATTCATCGATGACATTTTGATCTACTCCAAGAGTCAGGAGGAACACGAGCAGCATTTGCGACTTATCTTGGAACTTCTACGTACAGAGCAACTCGATGCAAAGTCTAGAAATGTGACTTCTGGCTTCGCGAAGTCCACTTTCTAGGCCACGTGGTAAACAAGGATGGGATTCATGTTGATCCATCCAAGGTAGATTCGATCAAGAACTGGCCTGCACCTCGCACACCAACCGAAATACGCCAATTCTTGGGTTTGGCGGGTTATTACAGACGATTCATCAAAGACTTCTCAAAGATTGCACAGCCGCTTACACTACTGACACAGAAAGGTGTTGCTTATCGTTGGGGTAATACACAGGAAACAGCGTTTCAGCACTTAAATGATAGACTTTGTAGCGCACCTATCCTCTCATTGCCTGAAGGCACAGACGATTTTGTAGTCTACTGCGACGCATCCATCCAAGGTCTTGGATGTGTGTTGATGCAACGGGATAAAGTTTTAGCCTACACCTCATGCCAACTTAAAGTTCATGAAAGTAACTACACTACACATGACTTAGAGCTGGGAGCTGTTGTTTTTGCGCTCAAGATATGGCGACATTACCTGTACGGTACTAAGTGCACCATCTACACCGATCACAGGAGTCTCGAGCATATTTTCAAGCAGAAAGAGTTGAACATGCGACAACGACGATGGGTCGAATTACTGAACGGTTACGAATGTGCTATAAAGTACCATCCGGGCAAAGCCAATGTGGTGGCTGACGCACTCAGTCGAAAGGATACTACACCTAGGCATGTACGAGCGTTGCAACTCACTATTCAGTCTAGTCTTCCTTCTCAGATACGAGATGCTCAAGTAGAAGCATTGAAACCAGAAAACGTCAGGGCTGAAGCCCTACGCGGCTCAAGGCAACGGTTAGAACAAAAGGCAGACGGCGCCTACTATGTAACAGGACGTATTTGGGTCCCACTCTACGGCAACTTACGCGAGCTTGTAATGGATGAAGCTCATAAGTCTCGCTACTCAGTACATCCTGGTTCGGATAAGATGTACCACGATCTCAGAACTACGTATTGGTAGCCTAGCATGAAAGCTCACATAGCAACTTACGTTAGAAAATGTTTGACTTGTGCGAGAGTCAAAACTGAATATCAGAAACCATCGGGTCTACTCCAACAACCAGAGGTACCACAATGGAAATGGGAGCAAATTTCCATGGATTTTGTTACTGGCCTGCCTAGATCTCAACGTGGGAATGATACTATTTGGGTGATCGTGGATCGACTCACAAAGTCTGCACACTTCTTGGCTATCAAGGAAACGGATAAGTTCTTCACTCTAGCAGACGTCTATCTTAAGGAAGTGGTTTCGAGGCACGGGGTGCCAACCTCTATTATTTCCGATCGTGATGCACGTTTTGCTTCAGAACTGTGGCAAGCGATGCATAAATCTTTTGGCTCACGATTAGACATGAGCACAGCTTACCACCCGCAAATGGGTGGGCAGTCCGAACGCACCATCCAAACTCTAGAAGACATGCTTCGTGCATGTGTAATCGATTTCGGCAACGGCTGGGAAAAACACCTCCCGTTAGTGGAGTTTTCGTATAACAACAGTTACCACACCAGCATTCAAGCCGCTCCATTCAAGGCATTGTACGGGCGTAAATGCCGATCACCTCTTTGTTGGGCAGAGGTGGGTGACAGTCAGATCACGGGTCCAGAACTGGTAGTAGATGCAACGGAAAGAATTGCTCAGATACGACAACGCATGGCGGTAGCTCGCGACCGTCAGAAAGCCTACGCAAACAAGCGCCGGAAACCACTCGAGTTCCAAGTTGGGGATCGAGTGCTACTCAAAGTTTCACCCTGGAAGGGTGTGGTTCGTTTTGGTAAACGAGGCAAGCTCAATCCGCGATATGTCGGATCGTTCGAAATCATTGAGAAAATAGGCAGAGTGGCCTACAGACTAAACCTACCAGCTGAACTCGGTGCAGTTCACAACGTTTTCCACGTGTCGAATCTGAAGAAGTGTCTGTCATATGAGACCTTCATAGTTCCTTTGAAGGAGCTCACTATCGACGAGCAGTTGTGATTCGTCGAGGAACCAGTAGAAATCACGGACCGGGATGTTAAGGTCCGCAAGCACACTAGAATACCTCTTGTACGAGTTCGTTGGAACTCCCGTCGTGGCCCATAGTTCACCTGGGAACGAGAAGATCAAATGAAACTCAAGTATCCCCAGTTATTCGGAAACAGTGCAACCACTACTGAGGCTGAAGCTACTACAGAATTTCGGGACGAAATTCCAAATCAACGGGGGGATGATGTGACACCCCAGGAAAACCAATAAACTACACAACACAACTAGCTTCCTCAGTAACCACGTGCTAAATTTCGGGATGAAATTTCTTTCAAGTTGGGGATAATGTGACAACCCGAGTTTTCAAGGTCTCTATTCGACCTAACTTAGTACTTAATTGCAAAGTGTGTTTTGACTTTTATTTTGATGTGCAATATAAGTGTTGATTTGTGATGGTGTATATTATATGTGTATGTGTTATACATATCTTATACTCCATGGCCGAAAACACTTTATGTGTTTTCGTTCACTAGAGGGCCAACGAAATCAAAGTGGGCTTTGGCCCAGTAACGAATGAATAGAGGATCTGTTTAATATATGCGCACGATTTGGATAACTCACAAACCCTAGTCACCTCTCACCTTCTCTTCCTCTACCCTTTTTGTGCGACGGCAACTGTGAGACTCTTGGAAACTTTTTGCATTGACTGATTTATTGTCTCTTCTGCTTGGGTTAGTGACTTACCTGTTTGTTCTTGATTTCGACATACTGATTTATTGATTATGTAACTGCATGCGAAACACGTGTTGATTAGGGTTGAATGATATTAATTTGATCGGGATTCGAAAACAGATTAATATGCCAATAGTGTTCGATTATGTGAGATGTTATGATGATCGACTGGATGATATACGTATATATGTTTGATAGTTGAACTGAATAATGATTCGGTTTATATGACACATAGATAATGATTCGGATTGTATTGATGATTGTGAATATTTATTTTAATCTCTGACGTTGCACATGATTCTTTATACATACATTGAAAAAAAAAACAAGTGATATAGATTATGCAAACAATCGGTCCAGTAACCTGAAATTTGCAGCCACTACATATATTGGTCAAATGGCAACATGACAACAACATACACTGGTCGGCCACTGTTGATTTTTTAATGATGATATATTGATTGAATTGTAATCTTGGTCTCGCATGATTTGGCAAATTATATGTTACATATCAATGATTTATTTAACTGATTTTGAAGATGATTAATCATGTAATTATTAGACAACCATTAGAGTTGTGCGTGACTGCTGTTGATGATGATGTTGACCCACGAAATCAAAAGGACCAGACGAAATCACTTGGGATTTCGTCGCCTGAGTGATTTCGCCAAAAGCGATTTCGTCCCAAGAGTTTTCGGTCACAAGTGTTTTCACCATACATGATTTCGTCGCATGTGCTTTATTAGTTGACAAGCTCTGTTAATTGCTAAATCTGATGAGTTATTAACTCAGTTACTACAGTAAACTTGGTTAGATTATTACTCTAATTAAGTTAAGTTGATTTATTTATTAATCTTGTTAGCCAAATTAACTCTGTTATCTTTATTTAACTCTGTTAAGTCTGTAACACTGTTAGTTTAATAACTATGTCAGTTTGTTAACTATGTAAGTCATTACCTCTGTTAAGTTATGCATGTAACTCCGTTAAGTTTGTAACTCTTATGGCTTGTTAACTCTGTTAGTTGATTAACATTGTTAATAAATAACTATGTTGGAATTAACTGAGAAAGCTGTTATATGAAACATGAAGTTGCCTGAGTTTGATTACTGTTTACATGATACATGATGCTAACTGCTAAGTACACTCTGTGTTATACTGTGATGTTAGTTGCATGCGAAACATTACGAACATGAACTGATTGAATATACGTGCATACTATAGGACGTGATTGATTACTTGCGAGCACATAGTTAAGCATACCGAGCAAACCAAGGTGAGTTCACACTCTTTACCAAGGCATGGGATTCCCGGGGATTGGGAATGGGTTGAATGATGGGATTGAACAATTTCTCCTACTTACACGGCTACTAGACTATCTACCATGGTCCTCGGGTTAAGCAGGACACTTACGTAAAACCTACGTAAACAAGTACTTACCACTGTCCTCAGGTTTCGAGGGACACTTAGGTAAAACCTACGTAAACTCGCACATGCTACTGTCTTCCGGAGTCAGGAAGGACACTTACGTAAAACCTACATAAACCCCACGCGTACCACGTAAAACCTAGTAAATGCCATCTGACCTTTTCTCGAGTCGTTTCTCCATACCCCGTAAATACTCAGCTTCATAGTTTTCTTCCCTCAATGCCTCGGCCTGAGCCGAACGGATCTTGCCAGGAAAGTTAGAATGAATAGTGAGCTGCAAAGCGCGAACACACTTGGGTTTTGATTCCTTTCTACTACGTGCGTCAGCTACAACGTTTGCCTTACCCGGATGATACTTGATTGCACAGTCATAATCGTTTAAAAGTTCCACCCAGCGACGCTGTCGCATATTCAAATCCTTCTGATAAAAAATGTGCTGAAGACTCTTGTGGTCGGTATAAATAGTGCATTTAGTACCGTACAGGTAATGCCTCCAGATCTTCAATGCGAAAACCACAGCCCCCAATTCCAAGTCGTGTGTTGTATAATTCCTCTCGTGAACCTTCAACTGTCGAGAGGCATAAGCTATCACATTGTTGCGCTGCATCAGTACCCATCCAAGACCCTAAATAGACGCATCACAATATACCATGAAATCTTCTGTACCTTCAGGTAGAGACAAGATTGGTGCACTGCAAAGCTTCTGCTTTAATAACTGAAAAGCCTCCTCTTGTTTCGTTCCCCAAGAGTATACCACGCCCTTCTGTGTTAGCAAGGTGAGAGGTTGCACGATCTTCGAAAAATCCTTAATAAATCACCGATAATACCCAGCGAGACCAAGAAATTGTCGCACCTCAGAAGGAGTCTTTGGTGCCGCCCAATTCTTAACAGCATCCACCTTTGTAGGATCCACGTGTATCCCCATTTCGTTAACAATGTGCCCAAGGAGGTGTACCTCTCGAATCCAGAAGTCACACTTAGAGAATTTTGCGTAAAGCTGCTCCTTCCTCAGGAGCTCCAAGATAAGTCGTAGGTGTCGCTCGTGATCTTCCTTGCTCTTCGAGTAAATCAAAATGTCATCGATGAATACTATAACGAATTCGTCGAGATACAGTTTGCATACACGGTTCATGAGATCCATGAAGACCGCTGGTGCATTCGTCAGCCCAAATGGCATAACTAAGAACTCATAGTGCCCATAGCGTGTTCGAAAAGCTGTCTTTGGTACATCCTCCTCCCGGACTCGCATCTGATGATAACCCGATCTTAAGTCGATCTTCGAATAATAACTTGACCCTTGCAACTGGTCAAACAAGTCGTCGATACGTGGCAGTGGATAACGGTTCTTGATAGTCACTTTGTTGAGTTCCCGATAATCAATGCACATGCGAAAGGACCCATCCTTCTTCTTTACAAACAAAATTGGGGCTCCCCAAGGCGAAGAACTGGGTCGAATGAAGCCCCTATCCAGTAACTCTTGCAGTAGATTAGACAGCTCCTGCAACTCCCCAGGTGCTAAACGGTAAGGAGCACGAGCAATTGGAGCTGCTCCTGGTGCAAGATCGATCTGAAATTCTACTTGATGGTGAGGGGGTAAACCTGGAAGTTCCTCAGGAAATACATCAGCAAATTCACGTACAACTGGCAGATCCTCGATCTTTCTCTCTTAAGACGGAGTATCAGTAACTAGTGCCAGAATTGCAGGATACCCCTTTCGTAGACATTTCTGTGCTTGCATAGCCGATATAATACCAACCATCGTCCCACTACGATGCCCTTGAACCAACAATGGCTCTCCCCCAAGGAGAGGAATTCGTACAACCTTCTCTTTACAGAGAATTTCAGCTTGGTACCTAGACAACCAATCCATACCAACCACTATGTCGAAACTACCGAGGGTAACAGGAAGGAGATCAATATCAAACACTTGACCCACGAGATCTAATTTACAACCAAATAGGGCATGCGAAGCTTCAATTGTTTTACCGTTAGCTAATTCTACCAGGTGTTTAACCTCTAAAGGCGTTGGGGTTAACCCTAATCGCTGACTAAACTCTAGGGACACATAACTCCAATCGGCACCGGAATCAAATAACACAAATGCAATAAGATTGTTCACAGAAAACGTACCAGTCACGACATTGTCGTCATTCCTAGCATTCCTATCCCCGATCATGAATACCCTTCCACGAGCACCGTTGCCCCCATTGTCGCCGTTGTTGTTGTTGTTGTTGTTCCCAACATTGTTGTTGTTCTGGCGGTTGTTGTTATTAACGTTCTGATTCAACTGAGGGCAATCCCGCTTAAAGTGGCCCTCATCCCCACACTGATAACACCCTTTCTTGAAACCCTGATTCTGATGGGGTTGCTGCCTTTGCTGTCGCTGGTACTGCTAGTTTTGCTGCTGCTGCTGCTTTGGCTGTGGGGCTCTACAGTCTTTGGCCTCATGGCCCACTTTCTCGCACCTACGGCAAGCTCGGGCGCACTGCCCGTAGTGATGATAGCCACACTTGTTGCACTGTGGCTTCTTCCCAACATAGGAGCCCTGATTCTGATTGCTGCCTTGGCCTTGGTTAGCAGACGACTGACTGAAACTGCAGTTGTTGCTGTTGTCAGGCTTTTTCTGGGATTGGCTCACACTTGTTGCCTTGTCAGTATCGTTCCACTTGCGCTTGTTATCACTGGCAGGTGTGGAAGCTGTAGCAGTAGAGGTAGTAGCAGATTTGCGAGGCGGTAATAAGCCATGCTCGACCTCTTGGTCAGTGATCTTATGCGCTAAACGGATAATCGGGGGTAGAGTGTTGTGGTTCGCAGAAGTAACATACCCCTTTACAGCTAGGGCTAGGCCATTGAGGTACAACTCAATCCTTCGCGATGCAGGTCGAGACAGATTAGGGCACAAAATTGCTAACTCATGAGATCGTTTCATGTAAGCCTCGATCTCAGACCCTTCCATTTTCAAATCTTAGAACTCATTCTCCAGTTTCTGAATCTCATCCCGAGGACAATACTCTTCCCTTATCAACTCTTTAAAGTCGTCCCAAGTGGTGGCATTTGCCTCCTCGACGCCCAACATCTGAACCTGGGCGTTCCACCACGTCAGGGCACCATCCTCGAGAGTGCCCGTAGCATACTTCACTTTGTCTCCCGTAGGACAGTTACACATAGAAAATACAGACTCAGCTTTCTCGAACCATCGAAGTAGCCCTACAGCTCCTTCAGTCCCACTGAAGGTCTGGGGCTTACAATCCATAAATGTCTTAAAGGTGCAGGCGGGCGGATTGTTCTGATGTGCTGGCTGACCTAATGGAAGAAAGAAATTACAACACAGGGGTAAGAGTTGTGTACGAGACACAAGGTTAAAGAGTAATTGGTACATGTCGTACCAGCTTGGCAGGCTGCCAGAGCCTTAGCCACTCGTGTGTTGATTAAGTTTGTCAGCTCAGCTTGGGTTATTGCAATGTGACCACGTCCATGACCTCGTCCACTCATGATTCTATATAAAGAGAGTGAACAAATTTAGGAGTCGAAATGAGGTAAAATTCAAGCACCACGTTGAAGTCTACAATCTATCAAGTTTACACACATTAGGGTGGAACCCTTCTCACACTCATTAAGCCTCACTGGGACTTACATGCACCTCACGTTATTATTATGTGTGCACCCATAATAACAAGGCAATTTGCAGGCTTACCCCATTGCCGCTTAACTTGCGCTAAAAGTTTCCCCCTCATTCAAGTAGCAAACAGAAAGTATTACAGGGTTACAGGTCACGTGAGTCGAAGAGTAGTGTCACACTATTAAATCACCATAGTATCTAGAGTGTCATCTCATGCAAGCTGTGAGTGTGTGACTACTAAACAAGTAATGCATAAAGTAAACAGAAGACGAACCTTGCAATCTGGAGCTGAGTGTCATGGTCGATTTTCGAAGTTGTTCGGTTATAGTCTGGTTTTACAAAAGCGTTTTAAAACCAAGTTCACTATAACCAGTGGCTCTGATACCAAACTGTCACACCCCCAAAATACCCCATGCGGAAACCCCCGCGAGGCGTGTGACGTACCAGGATTCAAGCCACTAATCACATTGAACTACACATTATAATTAGATAAAACATTCCATTACTTTCAAAACATCGATCCAAAACATAGGTTAAACCAAGGTAGTTGTTCAGCGGAAGCAATAAAGTAAACTATAAGCCAAATGTTTCAAAACAAGTGTTCATAATCAATAAAGCAAATATCCAAGAGTCTCGACCCATGACAACTCCAGCACTCCCAGATAGCAAGTCCATATCAAGTACCTAACGACCTGCAAGCATGAAGACAAGTGTGTCAGACGACGCTGGTGAGTTCAAAGTTTTGTTAGCGCGTTTAGTTACCAGATGTGTGTTTAAAACAGTTCAACATTTTATCTTGATGATGTTATTAACTCAATTACCGTATGTGGCTACTAGATGTGTTTGCCCAAACCCCAATGCCTCTATCAAAGCATTGGTCAAGTGGTCAAGGTAAATAGTTCACGCCCGTCCATTCCGGCCCGGTGCGAGGGTGCCAAACCTAATAGCGCTATCAACTAAATACCTCGTTGCCTCCTCGGAAACAATCGGTAGATGTAAGGGGTCTTATATGATAGAAACTGAGTAATAACAAACATCCCTTTAACCAGACGTTCCTCCCCGGAACAATTACCATAAATCCCTCCCCGGGATGCATGCTTGGAAAAGAGCAGTGAACTCACCTTGGTTTGCTCGGTATGTATAATTACCCGTTCCCGTTAGTTTAACCACCCTATCATGATTATCAAACAATATCAGTTTCGGAATACATTACTTAATGTAATCACACAGTTTTCATTTCATTCTACAGTTCACATCCTTATGTATATCATGCATCAGTTAACAATTACAAGTATTCACAACACATGCAAAACACATGCACACTGTCACACAAAATACCCCTTTCGGCGAAACTCCCCTGTGACGAAACCCCCTAGGTTTCGTCGGCTATATGGGTGGCGAAACCCCATAGGTTTCGTCGATGGCAAATATGACGAAACCCCTAGGTTTCATCGTAAGTGTGTGTGACGAAACATCACAGGTTTCGTCGGGACCAGTTACAGAAACATCAAGTGTGCAGTTTTACGAATCAAACAGCGGTTACCCTTCATAATCTAGCAACCCTAAACAGCATTCACAGTTTTAACATGATCATTAACCAATGTAAAAGTCCAATTCATTGATCATCAATACAAACAATAAACCATAGCAATCTCAATCATGGATGGCACTAGTTAGGAATAACACTAGTATAGATTCAACATGATTACAAACGTATGTCAAGATTTACTACAGATTCAGAATTAATCCATCAATCATATACAAATCATTGAGTTCTTAACATGCCCGATCTAGATTCATCATGTTCATGAAAACCCTAATTACACATACACAAGATTCATAAGTGTTTTTACAAAGCATTACACACAACTTCACGTATTCAGATTAATACATCAACGAGAGCAGACACTAACCGTAGTACTGAGAGGTTTAGATGAATCAAGATAACTAAGGATGCTTCGGGGTTCTTTCTGCCGTCGCACAGAGTGAGAGAGAGTGTTCTAGGGTTTCTAAAATGATTTCTCGTAACTGATCAGTAGGTTTTATAACATAACAATAGTTGGGCCGGCGAAACCCTCTTGGGCCGAAGCCCATTCCCGACGAAACCTCCACCTCGATGAAGCCCCAAGGTTTCGTCATGAAGATAGTGGCGATACTCCCTAGTTTCATCACCTAGGGTTTCGTCGCTTAAGATTTCGTCGCATAAGGTTTCGTCAAAATACCTAGGGTTTCGTTGAGTGACATGAGTTATGTTATAAGTTTACAATTCTAGATTTCCAACAATTACTTAAACATTATAATAGTAATTAATCAATCAGTAAGACAGTTTATACATCATCTAGCAAGGTGCACACCATACAACATAACAGATCATGAAAAACACAACTAGAAGACAAGTGACGTGTCGAGGAAAGACCTTGGAAAGTCGGGTTGTCACGGATAATTATACTTTTTTGTATAAGATATACCTTTGGATAATCTAAAAATATATTTTCATGGAAAATATGGTTTGGAAATGATATGTTATGTTTTTTTTATGGCAAACATGGTTTTGGAGATGTGTATGATATAAAATTTGTTTTCGAGGAAAACAAGATTTTGATTTATATAAAGACGTTTCGAGGCAGAAACGCAGTGCATGACGCTGTTTGAATAACACTGTATATTAAATTTAACTTTTTAGTAAGATATATATATATATATATATATATATATATATATATATATATATATATATATATATATATTGTTCATTGAGGCTGGCATTTGGGTGACCCAATTACGTGGCACTTGGCGCAATTGCTTGTAGCTAACTTAATCATTAATATTGCATGTATAACAACCCTCCTAAAATTTTTTCTGACACCCCTAATATATTTAGAACATCCCTATACGCCTTAAAATACACCACGTATACGAAAAATGACCCAAAATACCTTTATATAATTAAAAATAAAATAAAAACAATAAAAATGAGTCTGTCGCGGGCCGCGACAGACTACCTTTGGTTCTACACGGGCCGCGAGCGATAGGACAAGAGGCGGCACCCGGAGCTGCCACGTGTCGTATGCGTGTCGAGTCTAGTCCCATGACCTGGCCAAGCTAGGTCCTACTACCCCTACGCCGCGAGGCGCGTAAGCCCCTTGTATGGCTTTCTTGGGGCACGACAAACTCGATATCATGCCCTATATATAAGGAGGCCATCGGCCTTCAGTCCCAACTCGCTCACAACTTTTCTTTCTCTCTCAATTTCTCTATAGTATACATAATTCCCGAGCATTATACCCCCCTAATTAACGAAGGCCTGCCTCGTTGTAAGTATCATAACCCCCGGTTACGTATTAGATACGCTGCTCGATTGATCTAGTGCTCCGTAACGGCTGTCGAGGCTCTGCCCGACGTAGTCGTTGGAGTTCTGTATCGGGGAGAGTATAACTAATATAAATATTGGGTTATTATACTAACGTGTGTGTATTGTTTAATTACTAGATTATAACCAGGAAAATCACAGGAAAAAGGTAACACCACGTAAAAACGTGTCCAATTATGTGAAGACACGTGTCCTAAATCCTAATCATGTGGAAGATTGGGTTTGAAGGACTAAAGTTGTAAAACGATCAAAATATGAAACCGAAGGGACTAAAAGTGTCATCATGCCAAACCTGTGCCTCTGAATGACCACCCACGAAAAATATATTCTTAAACGAGTAATTAATTGGATATAAGAAGCCGTTTGTGAAAATAATCAAAAGATTATAAACTACAGGGGTTAAGCATGTCAACATGTTAATTCTTACCTCTGGGTGACCTTTTAATAAACCCGGGGCTTCGAAATATTCAAATATACTCTCAAGAATAAGTGATATAAATTTCACGAGGTTTCGAGATCTTTATGCGTTGTTTACGCGAATTCCCAAGAATTAGGGTTTAAAGCATCAACGAGGCGAAACTTATGTTTTCGGAGATCGTTTAACGAAACCGGGCCTAACGGTGTTTGGTTATACTCCCTAGATCATCCATAAATTAACTACAAGGGCCAGATGTGCCTAAAATGAAAGATATATTGCATTAAAAGGTGCAGGGACCAAATGTGTCAAGATTGAAACTTGTTTTGCTGGTATGTTGGGTGGTGCCATCGCGCCACAGAACCCCCCCCCTTCGCCGTGGCGCGTGGAGACGGCTGCAAATTGACAGAATGTGATGGACAGATGCAGGTTTCTTCATTACTTGAACTCCAAACAAGTCTTGATCAAATTCTATGGACATTTGATGGTTTTTAATACCACTTTGGACACTTGTGAAGATCCTAACACCTCCCTAAACACTTGGGATGATCTGGAGCAACCTGAATTCACTATAAATAGGCCTTTAAGTCCAGCTTTTCATTTGCTCATTCACTCTTCACTCTCATTTCTCTAAGTTATTGTGCTCCTGATCATTTCTGGAGGTTCTTGACCCAAAGGGAAGCTTATTCTTGTAGAAAAGATAGCTAGGACCCTTTGTAAGTGTCTTAGCCCTCTTCCTTAGTTCATTTTTTAGTTTAAAAACCGAAAAGTCAAAGTTATCGTAATTTGACTTTGACTTTCGGTTTAATCACTAATGGTCCAACCACTGTCCGAATTGAAAGTGGTTATGTGACCATATTAAGGTAGGTGATTAACCCTTAAAAGGGCACCTCCTAATTATTTCGTTCGACTAGTTAATTGTCGGGTCAAACTATTAAGTCAAAATGGACAGAATTTAAAATAATGATTTAAACTAATGAAACAGAGGTTATAAATTATATTTTAGCATTCAAATAACTTGGTAATTAGTATTAGAACATGTTTAAACATGTTTAACCCGACAATTACCAGTTTAAGGTCAGTTTATAACCGAAAGTCGCAAAAGCTTGACTTTTGCTTTGACTTTCAGTTCTAACCCGATTAAGCTTGATTCTTCCATGTTTTAAGCTTCCATTAGGACCGTATTATGTTATAGTATAACCCCCTAAGGTTATATTACCTGGTCCTTAGTGGTTTGAATTATATGCTAATCTCCGTTAATATGCTTATAAATGCCCATTTTTCCCTTTTGACATATAAATGAGATTTTTAGAAATGTGAGAGGACAAAAACCTTTGTTACTGGTATATAAGTATGTCCTGAAAATTTCACATCAGTTCTTGGTCTCAAACAGAAGTTATGCTCGATATCGTAAATAGAAGCTTCTTATTAATTAAATTGTGATATCTTGCATTAGGCATGTTTAAACTTGGATTTTGACCCAAAACTCATTACCTACTGTTAAGATATTGTTTTTAGGGATTTTTGGAATTTTTGACCAGATTATAATCTGATCATATCAAGGAGTTCTTGAATAATTCGGTAAATGACGATAATACCCTTTTCAAGCATAAAAATGAGATTTAGAAATGATTTGAATGCCAAACCTTTTTCTACTGATTTCATATATGAAATTAATTATTTTGAGCATTTAAGACTGATCAAAATCTCAGATTTGCATAAACTTTCTTGATTATCGTCAATTAGCGATTTTTACGCTATTTAGGTGCATAGTATGGTTTTAAACCATATTTAACACCTAAGACTTATGACCTTCTGAATTTTTAAATAAATTTTAATATTATTACAGTAGATATAAGTCACAAACTCAGACTTCCAAAAATGTCCTTAAAAGTATATGTGAAATGACCAAAATGCCCTTTCGGGGCATAGTTTGGCCATAATTGGTAAACCTCACATATATATAATATCTTACTGATGTAATGTGATAAAATACATATTTTTACTGATTACCAAAGACCAGAACCTCAGTTTGCTTTAAAACCTCTTTTATAAAGGGTAAAATGACCAAAATGTCCATACGAGACTTAAATTGGTTTTAAATACTTTTTGGACATATATGTTGACATCCTACTGATGTATTAACATATTCTAAGCATAATAACATTTGAGACCTGTATATAATTTATTTGGTTACCCGTTATGCATTTATGCGTTCGGGTCGGTTTATGTGACTAGTTTACATAAAATAGCCGAAACGGGTATTAAATCTTCAAAATCCAGAATGTATTTAGTTTACCCATATTATATAAGTATCCAAACTTGTCGGGTCTAAATAACATTCTATTCCGGTCACCGCTTAATCTAGCGTATCGTACCGTTTCTAAAACTTTAAGTTAGCCGGTCTAGGTCCATGACCTAAATAAGACCCGTTAGCATTCTGAATTGGTTATATATTACCATCATTCCAGACTAGAGCCACCTGGTAAAAGCTACTTGCATTTAGATAGATTGAATACGACTGAGTTATTTTGCTGTGAATCAAGTATTAGCTCAGGTAAATACTTTTAACTTATTTCCCGTTATATGGGCTTAGGATACAATATTATAATAATACCGCTTGGTCGGGTATGAAATCATTTAATCGGATTGTGATTAATAAATTGCATAACCCGTTTTAATCTGTTTTGTTTGATAACATAAGCATTGGGGTTAATACGACCGTGTCCTGGATATCCTCGGCTCATTTCATTTGAAAATGGCCATGACTTATGCACGGGGTGTAGGCATACACCTGACAGATGCAAATGCTAAATAACCCACATGTTGGGGATAACTCCTTTGTGGGTTTTATAAGTGGTGAGTCGGTTAATCACGACCGGCTTCCAACCGGCCCCAAATGTATAACAAACATGTAAAACTGTATACAAGATTATCTTAAATAATTGTCCCAAGTATAAATGGTTTGTGCCTTGTGCACTTAAATCAATTTTATTAAACTCTTTTCAAAAGAGTCAGTTAATTGTATTTACCAGTGAAAACTGACGTATTTTCCAAAGACTAAGTGACAGGTAGTACTCGTAATAGGCTGGGAGTTGCTCGGTGTCGAAATAGAGGATCTTGCAAATCTTTAAAGATGCCTTAAAGTCTGCTAAACTTCATTTTGTACATTCTGTAGAGATCCACCTGTGGATTTGATATTACAAGCTCGTCTATAATAAATACTTTGTTTTTTTTTTCAGACAATTGGGTTTTCAATTATAATTTATATTCCAAGACTTCCGCTGTGCTATAATTGTGTTAATTGACTATGATGATATCAACTACGTCACGATACTCCCCCACCGGGCCCACCGGTAGTATGTGGAAATATCGGGGTGTGACAGGTTGGTATCAGAGCCAACATTGAGTGAATTTAACACTAGTCTTTTGTGTTTAATCTCAATGACACAATAGCATATTCCTTAGACCTTTTGAGTCTAGACTTAACATAGGAATGCTCTCATCCCTATTAAGTAAACATTGTTTTCGATTTTATGTATTTTGAATATGTCGCCAAGCAAAGAAGTTGTTGATGGAGATTCTCCTCATCCGAAGCCAAGGAATGTCAAGCTTCGTATCACGGCCAGGATAAGCGTGCGACCGATTTGGAGGAAGACCCTTATGGATTCATTCCCAAAACCAAACCTATTGAAATTTGTAATCAGATTTCCGAGTCCATACCGGAGGTCCCTGAGGCTCAAAATTTTGAAGTCTGTGCCAGTGGAGTCCATACCAGGTGGTCCCTGAGGCTCCCGTATTGAAAATAATACCAGTGGATCCTAATGATCCCTATTTCTTACTTCCAATTTTTGAATTCCCAGATTTGGATTGTATCAGTCAAAGATCAATCCGTGATCCATATCATTCTTTAACCATGGAATTCTTGAATTCTACTTCTATAACGGATCTTGATTGGAATACTTACTTTATTCACTGAGGTCTTCAGTGTCCCTACCGAATATGGTAAACAAAGAAGAGAAACAATCAAAATGGAGCAAGGAAGAGAATCCTTCTTTCATAATATTCATTATCCTTTAAGTCCTTATAAGGACCTATCTCTTCTATATAGTCCCTGTGTGGACATATCTTTCCACTTAAGACCCTGTATGGGCATTTGCTATTTAGTCCCTTTGTGGACATTATATTTCATTGCAGTCCCTTCGTGGACATTATAAATCATTATAGTCCTTTCATGGATATTATATTACAATAAAGTCCCATGTGGACACGGTATTTTATTATAAGCCCCTTTAAGGACATATTGTTTCATCAATAAGTCCCAATGAGGACCTGTCTTTCGACATAAAGTCCCTACGAGGACAATTGTTTATTAACGTCCCTTCATGGACATGTAATATCATAAAAGTCCCAATACGGACATATCTTATAGTTCCTTTACGAATTTATATTTTCTTTTAGTCCCTACGTGGACTAGAGTTGCTTAAAGTCCCTGTGTGGACATTTGTACAGCAAAGCCCTTTTGTGTGCACGCTGTACCAATATAGTCCTTTTATGGACATGTTATTTCATTAAAATCCCTTTGGGGATACGCTATTTCAAAATAGTCCCTTTGTGGACATGTTATTTCATTATAAGTCCCTCTGTGGACGTGATACTTCTTGATAACCCCTTCAAGGACATATTTTATATACGGACTATATTTTCCTTTTAGTCCCCGCGTGGACTAAAGTTGCTTTAAAGTCCCCGTGTGGACAAATGAATTATTAAAGTCCTATTTGAGGCACTATTGTAAATTTCCTGATGATTTATGGAAAGTTTTTCTTATATAGGTATTCATATCGTCCTTTATCAAATGATCGTTCTGATTTTACTCGAACTTTATCGATCAGCTGAAAATTTTCAAAAGATCCTCTTAATGATATAACCTAGCCTATATGTCTATTAACATGGCTTTGATGGTAAAACCCTCTTAAGACAATTAATCCTTGTTAGCATCTAAAAACATATTAACATTCCTGGCTGTGTGACTTGAGAAACCACATTAGCTTCCAAAAGTACTTGGATCTTTCCAAGCCACCTTCATGGCCTAAATGATCAATATGAACCATGGCTAATAACGTCTAACATGATGTACACATCAAAACATCCATTTGAGATGTATGCCTACGGGCAAAGATGTATTCATGACAAAGATAGTTTTATTTCATAACTTCTTGTCAAAAGGCAATGAACTATGAAATTTTCCGATCCAAAGGATCATTGATTATGTTTTAAAATTGTCCTAATGACAAGGCCTTAGTGCCATCTAAAAGTCCTTTGAGACAAGCCCTTACGCTATATAAAATGTCTATACGACATTGACAGTTGTGACTTATGTCCCTTGTCTAATAAATATGAAGGATTAGATTCCGTTTAAACGCCAAAAATGGTTTATTTAAAAACCTAGGCAAAACATAATCAAATAAATTTCATACTATCTTGTTGGCCTATATGGTTTATTTACACCATGGCTATTTAATCATCAATTTCGACGATTGGCTATGTAACTAAATAAATTATTATTACTCGGTTATAGCCTTCAAAGCTTCACCATGGCTGACACATATGAAGCTCACAATCATCCAGTTGATAAGAATAATAACGCAAGACTGAACTTAACGGGCACCGAGTTACAGGCTATGTTAGATACAGCCGTAAATAAAGTCGTGGACTTAGTATTAAAGGATCATAAACGAAAGTGCGATAATACTCCAAATAAGGGTTACAAAAAGGGTAAGACCGGTTCGAACTATAACCGGTCCAAGCCGAATGAGGCGAAACCCAAATGTAAAACATGTGGTAAACAACACTTCGGAAACTGTTTCCGTAAGCAGACCAGGGGATGTGGAATCTGTAAGGAGATGGATCACAAGACTCATGAATGCAAGGACTTGATAAACGCCACATGCTATGGTTGTGGCGAGAAAGGGCATATAAAGACTCGTTGCCCAAAGAAGGCGATTAAAGGGAAATGCACTTTAGATTCACAAGCCAAGCCTTGTGGAATCTGTAATAAGGAAGGGCACAAAACTTTGGAGTGCCAAAACATAAGGGACGCAACCTGCTATGGTTGCAATGAAATAGGGAACATCAAAACTAATTGCCTAAATAAACCAAGAAGCCTGAAGAGGCTAAGAAGGGAAATGCCTGGACTACCTGATGAATGCCAGAGGCAGTACATATTAATAACATCATCAGGTACATTCTTTCTGCTAAGTGTCCTGTTTTTAATATAGGCAATAATAAGTCTTTCATAGACTATAAGCTTAGCAAATTTTTGCTGATACTCAAGAACTCCAAACATTAAGTTTAAGGTAGAACCTACCAATGAAACCATAGAGACCGTCTCTTCTATTCTCGACGAAGATCCTTCTGAAAAATCTAAGAGTACTCTTTCTTCAAATAGAGTACGAAAATATATGTTATTTTAATTATTTTCTCATTGATTTCTATCAACTGCGAGTGCCAACTATGTTTGATAAAAGCGCCATATGAGGATTGGTGTAACCTAGTGTGTCCCATAGATTGCTTCCATGCCTGATCAGTATAGAGGTTTAATGCATGGAACCACTAAGATATTCCAATGGTCATATTGTACTAAAGTCAGCTAGTGGTATTCAAAGAAGATATCCATTATAGGAATGCCTAAGTAGGCGTCTCTACTTAAGGCATCCATGCACTCGTAAAGCAAATGTGTCCTTTACATGGCACAAGTGATGAACAACCCTGTTTACCTCCTGAGAGGCAAAGTGGAGTTAGGATTAACATCCTATTGGGAGCCGTATGTATTACAGAAGCTCTATATCGGTTAGCGCCTACAGAAATGAAAGAGCTCAGGACTCAATTGGATGACTTACTGGAAAAAGGGTTTCATACAACCCAGCTCTTCACGTTGGGGAGCTCCTATATTGTTTGTGAAAAAAAGGATGGATGAATGCATTTATGTATTGTTTATCATGAATTAAACAAGGTAACGATCAAGAATCGTTATCCTTTGCCCAGGATCGACGACTTATTCGACCAACTCCAAAGGGGCAAGCTTCTTCTCGAAGATCGATTTAAGATTTGAGTATCATCAACTCAAGGTTAGAACTGAAGATGTACCTAAGACAGCGTTCAGAATGAGGATTGCTACGATAGGAGAAGTTATATGCTAAATTTTCCAAGTGTGAGTTTTGGCTTCGCAAAGTCCAATTCCTTGGACATGTTGTGAGCGAGCGTGGTATCCAAGTAGATCCCGCTAAAATAGAAGCCTTCATGAACTAAAACACCTACGGAGATTCGCAGCTTTCTGGAAATTAGCTGGCTATTATAAAAGATTCATTGAGAACTCCTCAATAATAGCTGCACCATTGACTACTCTGACCCGTAAGAATGTGAAATTTGATTGGGGTCTAAAACAACAAGAGTCTTTTGAGATTCTTAAACAAAAATTGAGCAATGCTCCGGTGTTGACATTGCCCGAAGGAATAAAAGAGTTTGTCATGTACTATGATGCTACACACACCGGTATGGGTTGTATACTTATGTGGAAAGACAAGGTGATTGCCTATGCATCACGACAACTAAAGGTGCACGAAAAGAATTACACTACCCATGATTTGGAGTTGGGTGCCGTTGTATTCGCACTAAAATTGTGGAGACATTATCTATATGGAATTAAATGTGTGATATATTCGGATCACAAAAGTCTCCAACACTTATTCAATCAAAGGGATCTCTTTATGAGACAGCACTGTTGGATGGAGACACTAAATGACTACGATTGTGAGATTCGCTACCATCCTGGCAAAGCGAACGTAGTCGCTGATGCTTTAAACCGAAAAGGAAAGAGTCAAACCTATAAGGATTAATGCTAAGAGCATTGAACTCAAGAACAGCTTGAATGAAAGGCTGTTAGCTGCTCAGAAGGGAGCTGTTTTAGAAGCTAACCTTCCAAGTGAAAAGTTAGGTGTAACTGCTGAACAGATAGCACCTGGTAAGGATGGAAATCCTTAGAATGAATGGAAGAATCTGGGTTCCTATTCATGGAGGACTTCGAGATATAATCCTCCAGGAAGCTCACAATTCCAAATAATCAGTTCACCCTGGAGGTGACAAAATGTATCAAGATTTGAGAGCTAATTATTGGTGGATAGGTTGAAGAAATATATTTCCACACATGTAGCTAAGTGCCTGACTTGTGCACAGATTAAAGCTAAACATCAAAAGCCGTCAGGTCTGCTACAACAGCCAGAACTTCCCACATGGAAGTGGGAGATGGTAACCATGGATTTTATAACCAAGTTACCTAAAACAAGGCATGGAAATGATACCATATGGGTCATAGTTAATAGACTGACTAAGTCAGCACACCTCTTACCCATCAAGGAGACTCACAGCTCCGACTAGCTAGCTCAGTTGTACGTGGATAAGATTGTATCTCTCCACGGAGTGCCGGTGTCTACTATATCTGATAGAGATACTAGATACACCTCTCACTTTTGGAAAAGTATCCAACAATCTTTAGGCACTCGTTTGAACTTTAGTACTGCTTACCATCCCCAAACAGATGGACAAATTGAGTGTACAATTCAAACCTTGGAAGACATGCTTCGTGCATGTGTTAATGATTTGGAAGATAGCTGGGATGACCACCTACCGTTGATCAAGTTCTCCTATAATGATAACTACCATACTAGCATTCAAGTTGAGCCTTTTGAGGCAATGTATGGAAGGAAATGCAGAACACCTGTTTGTTGGGCAGAAGTAGAAACTCAATTATCAGGACCTGATATAGTCCTTGAAATGACGAACAAGATTGTCCAAATTCATAATCGCCTGAAAACTGCCAGGGATAGGCAAAAAAGTTATGCCGTTAAGAGGCGAAAACCTCTAAAGTTTAAGGTAGGCGACAAAGTCTTACTAAAAGAATCACCCTGGAAAGGAGTGATGCGTTTTGGTAAGAAGGGCAAGTTAAGCCCGAGGTATATTGGACCATTCGAGATTTTTGAATATGTTGGCAGTGTAGCTTATAAGCTAAACTTGCCTGAGGAGCTTAGTGGAATTCATGATGTGTTCCATATCTGTAATTTAAAGAAATGTCTAGCTGATAAATTGCTAGCAATGTCTCATAAAGACGTGCAGATTGATGAAAGCCTGAGGTTAGTTGAAAGACCTATATCGATCGAGGATCGACAGGTTAAAAAGCTCCAAAGGAAGCATGTGCCTATAATTAAAGTTAAATGGGATGCTAGTAGAGGCCCTAAATATACGTGGGAAGCTGAGTCCACTATGCGACAGAAGTACCCTCACTTGTTCCAGTAAATCTCAGGGTCGATATTTCTTTTAAGGGGGTGAGGATGTAACACCACGTAAAAACGTGTCCAATTATGTGAAGACACGTGTCCTAAATCCTAATCATGTGGAAGATTGGGTTTGAAGGACTAAAGTTGTAAAACGATCAAAAGTTGAAACCGAAGGGACTAAAAGTGTCATCATGCCAAACCTGTGCCTCTGAATGACCACCCACGAAAAATATATTCTTAAACGAGTAATTAATTGGATATAAGAAGCCGTTTGTGAAAATAATTGAAAGATTATAAACTACAGGGGTTAAACGTGTCAACATGTTAATTCTTACCTCTGAGTGACCTTTTAACAAACCCGGGGCTTCAAAATATTCAAATATACTCTCAAGAATAAGTGATATAAATTTCACGAGGTTTCGAGATCGTTATGCGTTGTTTATGCGAATTCCCAAGAATTAGGGTTTAAACCATCAACAAGGCGAAATTATGTTTTCGGAGATCGTTTAACAAAACCGGGCCTAACGGTGTTTGGCTATACTCCCTAGATCATCCACAAATTAACTACAAGGGCCAGATGTGCCTAAAATGAAAGATATATTGCATTAAAAGGTGCAGGGACCAAATGTGTCAAGATTGAAACTTGTTTTGCTGGTATGTTGGGTGGTGCCATCGCGCCACAGACCCCCCCCCCTTCGCCGTGGCGTGTGGAGACGGCTGCAAATTGACAGAATGTGATGGACAGATGCAGGTTTCTTCATTACTTGAACTCCAAACAAGTCTTGATCAAATTCTATGGACATTTGATGGTTTTTAATACCACTTTGGACACTTGTGAAGATCCTAACACCTCCCTAAACACTTGGGATGATCTGGAGCAACCTGAATTCAGTATAAATAGGCCCTTAAGTCTAGCTTTTCATTTGCTCATTCACTCTTCACTCTCATTTCTCTAAGTTATTGTGCTCCTGATCATTTCTGGAGGTTCTTGACCCAAAGGGAAGCTTATTCTTGTAGAAAAGATAGCTAGGACCCTTTGTAAGTGTCTTAGCCCTCTTCCTTAGTTCAGTTTTTAGTTTAAAAACAGAAAAATCAAAGTTATCGTAATTTGAATTTGACTTTCGGTTTAATCACAAATGGTCCAACCACTATCCGAATTGAAAGTAGTTATGTGACCATATCAAGGTAGGTGATTAACCCTTAAAAGGGCACCTCCTAATTATTTCGTTTGACTAGTTAATTGTCGGGTCAAACTATTAAGTCAAAAAGTCAAAATGGACAGAATTTAAAATAATGATTTAAACTAATGAAACAGAGGTTATAAATTATATTTTAGCATTCAAATAACTTGGTAATTAGTATTAGAACATGTTTAAACATGTCTAACCCGACAATTATCAGTTTAGTCGCAAAAGCTTGACTTTTGCTTTGACTTTCAGTTCTGACCCGATTAAGCTTGATTCTTCCTTGTTTTAAGCTTCCATTAGGACCATATTATTTAACACCTAAGACTTATTACCTTCTGAATTTTTAAATAAATTTTAATATTATTACAGTAGGTATAAGTCACAAACTCAGACTTCCAAAAATGTCCTTAAAAGTATATGTGAAATGACCAAAATGCCCTTTCGGGGCATAGTTTGGCCATAATTGGTAAACCTCACATATATATAATATCTTACTGATGTAATGTGATAAAATACATATTTTTACTGATTACAAAAGACCAGAACCTCAGTTTGCTTTAAATCCTCTTTTATAAAGGGTAAAATGACCAAAATGTCCCTACGAGACTTAAATTGGTTTTAAATACTTTTTGGGCATATATGTTAACATCCTACTGATGTATTAACATATTTTAAGCATAATAACATTTGAGACCTGTATATAATTCATTTGGTTACCCGTTATGCATTTATGCGTTCGGGTCGGTTTATGTGACTAGTTTACATAAAATAGCCGAAATGGGTTTAACCTTATCATTAAATCTTCAAAATCCAGAATGTATTTAGTTTACCCATATTATACAAGTATCTCTGGTCACCGCTTAATCTAGCATATCGTACCATTTCTAAAACTTTAAGTTAGCCGGTCTAGGTCCATGACCTAAATAAGACCCGTTAGCATTCTGAATTGATTATATATTACCATCATTCCAGACTAGAGCCACCCGGTAAAAGCTACCTGCATTTAGATAGATTGAATACGACTGAGTTATTTTGCTGTGAATCAAGTATTAGCTCAGGTAAATACTTTTAACTTATTTTCCGTTATATGGGCTTGGGATACGGTATTATAATAATACCGCATGGTCGAGTATGAAATCATTTAATCGGATTGTGATTAATAAATTGCATAACCCGTTTTAATCTGTTTTGTTTGATAACATAAGCATTGGGGGTTAATACGACCGTGTCCTGGATATCCTCGCCTCATTTCATTTGAAAATGGCCACGACCTATGCACGGGGTGTAGGCATACACCTGACAGATGCAAATGCTAAATAACCCACATGTTGGGGATAACTCCTTTGTCGGTTTTATAAGTGGTGAGTCAGTTAATCACGACCGGCTTCCAACCGGCCCCAAATGTATGACAAACATGTAAAACTGTATACAAGATTATCTTAAATAATTGTCCTAAGTATAAATGGTTTGTGCCTTGTGCACTTAAATCAATTTTATTAAACTCTTTTCAAAAGAGTCAGTTAATTGTATTTACCAGTGAAAACTAACGTATTTTCCAAAGACTAAGTGACAGGTACTACTCGTAATAGGCCGGGAGTTGCTCGGTGTCGAAATAGAGGATCTTGCAAATCTTTAAAGATGCCTTAAAGTCTGCTAAACTTTGTTTTGTACATTCTGTAGAGATCCACCTGTGGATTTGATATTACAAGCTCGTCTATAATAAATACTTTGTTATTTTCAGACATTTGGGTTTGTAATAATAATTTATATTCCAAGACTTCCGCTGTGCTATATTTGTGTTAATTGACTATGATGATATCAACTACGTCATGATACTCCCCACCGGGCCCACCGGTAGTATGTGAAAATATCGGGGTGTGACAAAAAAAACCCTAAAGTTGCAATGTGAGTAATCTTCTTTTTGTAAACCTTTTTGCAAACTGTTTTTACAAAACCTTAAATATTTTACAATGTGATTAGCAGTGATTGAGTCTTTGTAATTCTTCAATTACTGCCGGTATGTTGGGGGTTTGTATACAAAATGTGGAACACGTTACCATTGGACAACGAGATAGCCAATGAGTAATATGACCCACCAGTCAGGATTGACAGTACTGAATGAGTAATTGTGTAGATATAAACATTGTAATCGCTCTCAATACTGTGAAATAATAAAACTCTTCTTGATTAAACTGGGATTCACTCACCGGTATTTCCCACTTACAAAATATTTTTAAACACGTTTCAGGTAACAAAATTTGAAAGCCAAATAGAAGCCAGCTGGACAGCACTGAAGGCTTGGAAAAAGTGGCTATAAAAGTTACCTAAATAAAGAAGATATTTTATTTCAATAAAATAGGATTTACCCCTATAAATTAGTTTGTAATGAAAACTTGGGTCTTATCCCAATATATTTATTAATATAAAATGTGGTGTTTTACTTTGATAAAATATTTCCTAACTACGGTCCTGATGTAAATTCCGCTGCCAAAATTGATAAACACCGATACCACTGAATCTGATCTGGCGGCCGCCCGTTCCCGGGTAGATAGGGGACAGGGGTTGCGACAGAAGGTGGTATCAGAGCTACATCCACTGATTCAGCCACAGAAGTGTTCTGCTGACACCAAAATATTATTCAATATGTTAGGAAATAATTTACATGGATACGTGCATATCTGTATATTATTGTTTTGTGTTATTTGACAATTTGTTAGTTTACAGTATGAGCGACCAAGGACCTTCAGACGCTTACCGTCAGTGGTCCAGCTCACCTAGGGACGAAGGAACCTCTTCACAGCCTACCCCCTCGGGGTATTCGGCTGATACCGAAGATGGGATTTTCGTGTTCAAGGCACAATCTGAAGAATCATTCCCTCCCAAGAAGAGAGGATGGTTCAGCAGAGGAGCTCACGAATGTAGAAAAAGGATGAAAAAGTTACAGCAGCAGCGTGCTTTAGCAGCCGCTAATAGAGAAATGAACTCTCAGGATATGATCAATAGAAGACTAGCAAACTTCCACATACTAGCAATCACAGCCGCCGACCCAAATCTAGAACAACTCATAGCACCCCAGCCATTACCACTGTTTCCCACACAACCTATGGAAATTGAAGCCAACCCAGAAAACCAAATCCCAATGCCTGCTTTTGACCCAGCTGAGATCCCTAGAGTACCAGCACCCCATCCCCCAGACTATGACCCGTGGTTTGACGACCATAGGGATTATGAACAACGTTACCCAATACCAAGCGAACCTATGCAAAACCTAGTAGGACCCTACCCAGACCTGGACCATCTAGACCCATATTTTGATAATGACCAATACATCAGGGAAATTCTAGAGAACCCATACCCTTACGAAGAAGCCATGCCCCAGTTCCCAGACCCTATACCAGCACCCGCACCACCCATGAGCACTGAGAATGTGCAAGAACTCCGAACCTTTGGTGAGGAGATTTTAGAAGGAAGTGAAAGAATGAGACAAATAGGAGAAAGGCTCGTCTGGAAATATGACGAGCGTAATATGCAGTTCTGGATGAACCCATTCCAGTAATAGTAATAATAATAATAATAACAAAATATATATGTGTGTATGTTTGAAAAAAAAATAGAGTAAATTACGTTTTTGGCCCCTGTGGTTATATCACTTTTACTATATTAGCCCAAAATAAGAATTTTTAACATATGTGCCCCAATGGTCTCTATAACTAACTATTTTTGGCCCCTAAGTCTAACCAAACCCCAAACTTTAGTTAATTAATGCTCACATGACAGGCACATGATGTCTAAAATTGTAATTTCTCCTCCCCCTTTTATGACTTTATAAATAAAACCCTAGATTTTTTTATCACTTCATCTGAAATTGATATAAGAACCTTCAGTCTTTTATCTTCTATCTACTCGCTCTTGAATCTAACAAGCTCTGAAAGAAAGTTTGATTCTTGGTCTAAATTACGTTTCTTCAACTCATGTTGAGATTGCATTTGTTTTTCTTCATCCTCGAAAGATGTCTCCTCTTCAACCAAATCATTCAGCTCGATTCGGGTCTTGATCTTCAAATCCTGTCTGATGCTTTCTGACCAGCTTTTTTTCAAATGTGTATTCCAGTAGTTCTTGATGTCATTATCTGTTCTTTCAGGAAGATATGAAGCTACAACTGCCCATCTACAACCATAATAATGCAGTTTAATTCCCCATGATTCTTGGACTAAAAAGTCAATTACCAACAACAGCTTTTTTACGAACATCAGGTTCATCGCTATACGAGCTAAAATGAGATTGAAATGGATGAATAGTTGGTTGCTTTTTAGTACTGACTTCATACTTGTTCTGGCCAGCATATACAACATTTAACTGAGAAGCATCTTTCTTGACTTGGTTGAAGGTAATAGTGACAAAAAAATCAGGAGGAAGAAAATGAAGTGACAAAATAGTTAGTTATAGAGACCATGGGGGCATATATGTTAAAATTCTTATTTTGGGCTAATATAGCAAAAGTGATATAACCACAGGGGTCAAAAACGTAATTTACTCAAAAATTTATATAATAATTAACTAAAATAGATAATCCTATAGTTATTGATGCATACTAATATTGTATTTCAATTCCAGTTGTATTTGTAATAGATATAGATGCGTAATATATAAAATAGAGTAAAGGTCGCAATGACGACGATTTTGGATCAATATGCTTGTGATGTGATTGTTTGTATTGGATATTGTCTTGTGATATTAATACATGGTAAATGTTTAAAATCCAGATGGACAACGAAGTGAATCAAGAAAACCAGAATAACAATAATAATGGAAACCAAGTGGATAACAGTGCCATCCAACACATAGTGGCATGAGGGATTATAGACGCAATGCCATATATTATTAAAACGGTTAAGGAAGCGGATAATAATAAAAGTAATAATGGCAGTAAACGACCACCTACTGAACCTGAACACAGCATAAACAATGGACCCATACTTCAAGTGCCCATTCCAAAAAGAAGAAGAACCATGTCTTAGGGTTGTTCTTACAAGGAATTCTGGTCTTGTAAACCAATAGAATTCTCGGGCAATGAAGGAGCCATTGAAGCTCTACGCTGGATAGAAAAGACTGAGGCAGTTTTGAAAATAATCAAGTGCGGCAGAAGAGGATAAGATAATGTTTGCCTCCAATTTGTTTAAGAACTCAGCATTAGAACGGTGGAACACAATCATCCAGTCCAGGGGAAGTGACAGGGTCTATAGTATGGAATGTGATGAGTTTAAGAATATGGTGGAAAGGAAATTATGTCCCCCTAATGAAAAGGAACAGATAGCAAATAAATTCTTAAACCTTAGAATGACTAGAGTAGATAGTAAGGGTTACACTATTACATTCTTCGAATATGCTAGAATAATGCCAACCCTTGCATCACCAGAACCAGTATTAATCTCCCGTTACATCTGGGGATTAATCAGTGAGATTAGGCATGTAGTCAAGGCAGCTAGACCACAAACCCTAGAAGAAGCTGTAGAACTAGCAAATACCTTGACTGATGAATTAGTACGTACCCAAGAAGAGAACTAGAGGAGGAACCTAGCTCAGAAGCTTACCCAAGAATTTCGTTATGAAAATTCCAACACTGGGAAAAATGTAGGTTCTACTTCTGCTCCATACTGCAAATATTGCAAAAGAAAGCATTCTGGAAGATGCTCTATATATTGTAATTTTTGCAAAATATCAGGACACAAGGAAGAAGACTGCAGGAAGAAACCTAACAATAGGATATGCTACAACTGCGGAGAACAAGGTCATATCAAGCCAAACTGTCCAAAACTAGCTCCGGCCACAAACAACAAGACTACGAAAAATGCTAGAGCATTTGTTCTGACTGCGGAAGAAGCAAAGATGATCCCAGATGTGATTTCCGGTACGTTTTTAGTTAATAGTGTTTTTGCTAAAGTATTATTTGACTCTGGTGCGAACCAAAGTTTTATTAATACTTCATTTTGCAAACTTCTCAATCAACCATTAACTAAACTCCAACAAGAATGTCTGGTAGAGACAGCAAATGGGGAAACCATTAAGATTACTGAAATCTTGCAGGGAGCAAGAATATAATTTTTAAATCAAAAGTTTATTGCAAACCTTTATCCAATGAATCTGGCAGGATTTGATATTGTATTAGGAATGGATTGGTTAGTAGCCAATAAAGCCAGTATTCTATGTGATCAAAAGTTAATCCAAGTAAATTCACCAAAAGGTGAAAAGATCACAATTAAAGAAGATAAGCCATTTAGATCCACAAAATTCATCTCTGTGATGAAAATAGCAAGTTGTGTAAGAAAAGGATCATTAGTGTATATTATTTCCATAATCATTAACACTAAAGGAAAAGAATTGAAAGATATCACCGTAGTATCACAGTTTCCAGATGTGTTTCCAGAAGAATTACCAGGACTACCACCAGACAGGGAAGTTGAATTCAGGATTCATCTGCTACCAGGAATAGCGCCAATTGCCAAAGCCCCCTACCGTTTGGCACCAGCGGAAATGCAAGAGCTAAAGAAACAACTGGACGAACTTTTGGAGAAAGGATTCATACAGCCAAGCTCATCGCCGTGGGGAGCACCAATCTTATTCGTCAAGAAGAAGGACGGGTCAATGCGTATGTGCATTGATTACCGCGAATTGAACAAAGTCATGATTAAAATTCGGTACCCATTATCGAGAATCGATGATCTGTTTGATCAATTGCAAGGAGCTCGATTCTTTTCAAAGATTGATTTACGCTTAGGATATCATCAATTAAAGGTACAGGAAGAGTACATTCCTAAGACCGCTTTTAGAATAAGGTATGGCCATTATGAATTTACTGTCATGCCATTTGGTTTGACCAATGCTCTAGTCGCATTTATGGACATGATGAACCGAATATGTAAGCCATATTTGGAGAAATGCATAATTGTCTTTATAGATGATATTCTTATTTACTCTAAGAGTAAAAAGGAACATGCAGCGCATCTGCATGCACTTCTAAATTTGCTGAGAAAAGAAAAGCTTTAAGCTAAATTTTCAAAATACGAATTTTGGTTAAAACAGGTGCAGTTTCTTGGACATCTAGTTAACCATGAAGGAATTCATGTGGATCCCACAAAGATTGAGGCAATTACTAAATGGAAAACCCCTGAGTCACCAACTGAGGTTAGAAGTTTCCTAGGATTGGCCAGTTATTATAGAAGATTTAACCGAGATTTTTCTAGAATAGCCATTCCCTTAACTAAGCTAACCTGTAAATCTGTTAAGTTTGAATGGGGACCAAATCAAGAAGAAGCCTTTAGAATCCTTAAGCAAAGATTAACCAACGCACCCATACTAGCATTACCAGAAGGAACTGAAGATTTTGTAGTTTATTGTGACGCTTCTAAGTTAGGTTATGGATGTGTGTTAATGCAACGTCAAAAGGTTATAGCCTACGCGTCTAGACAACTTAAGAATCATGAAGAGAATTATTCAACCCATGATCTGGAATTAGGAGCCATAATTATTGCCCTGGAAATTTGGAGACATTACCTTTACGGTAGTAAGTTTACCATTTTCACCGATCATAAGAGTTTAAGGTATGTTTTCGGGCAAAAGGAGTTGAATATGAGACAAAGACGCTGGATGGAAATACTTAGTGATTATGATTGTAATATCCAGTATCATGCAGGAAAGGCAAATGTAGTAGCTGATGCTTTAAGTCGAAAATATCACGAAAAGCCAAAAAGAGTACGTTCTCTTAAATTAAATCTACAAGTAGATTTAAATGAACATGTTAGAAAAGCACAAGAATCAATAATCAAGGATGATACTGAGAAACTGAAAGGAATGATTAAGGAATTAGAACAAGGAACATATGGAATTTGGAGATTCCATAAGAAAAGGATGTGGATACGTAAACTAGGAAACCTAGGCCACCGTATATTAGATGAAGCCCATAAGTCTAAGTATACAATGCATCCTGGAAGTGATAAAATGTATCAAGACTTAAGAAAGAATTTCTGGTGGATAGGAATGAAAAAGGATATAGCAGCTATGTTGCCAAGTGTCTAACCTGTTCACAGGTCAAAGCTGAACATCAGAAACCCTTAGGATTATTGCAGCAGTTAGAAATGCCGATTTGGAAATGGGAATTGATAACAATGGATTTTGTTACCAAATTACCCAAAACAAGAAAAGGTAATGATACAATCTGGGTGATTGTAGACAGGCTAACTAAGTCAGCTCATTTCCTACCAATGAAGGAAACTTTCAGTATAGAACAGTTAGCTAAGTTATATGTAAATGAAATAGTTTCATTACATGGAATTCCTTTACCAATTGTTTCTGATACGGATAGCCGTTTTACTTCTCATTTTTGGACAAGTTTCCAAAAAGCAATGGGAACCAAGCTAAATCTAAGCACCGCTTATCATCCACAAACGGACGGACAAAGCGAAAGGACAATTCAAACAATGGAGGATATGCTTAGAGCTTGTGTAATTGATTTCGGAGGAAATTGGGACGATCATCTACCATTAATAGAATTTTCTTACAATAACAACTATCATACCAGTATCAATGCTGCACCATTCAAAGCACTTTATGGACGAAAGTGCCGAACTCCAGTCTGTTGGACAGAAATTGGAGAAAAGCAATTGTCTGGACCAGAAATAGTACAAGAAACAACAGACAAGATTGTTCAAGTCAAAGAAAGACTAAAAGCAGCACGTGATCGACAAAAGAGCTATGCTGATAACAAGCGAAAGTCGTTGGAATTTCAGGTAGGAGACAAGGTGTTATTGAAAGTCTCTACTTGGAAAGGAGTGGTAAGATTCATCAAAAGGGGAAAGCTAAGCCCCAGGTATGTTGGACCTTTTGAGATTATTAGAAGAATAGGATCTGTAGCCTATCAGCTACAACTGCCAGAGGAAATGGCAGGAATACATGATGTATTTCATGTTTGTAATCTTAAAAAGTGCTTAGCTGATGAATCATTAGTAGTGCCTCTTAAGGATATAGAGGTAAACGAAAAGCTTAAGTTTGTAGAGAAGCCGCTTCAAATTGAAGACAGGAAAGTCAAGAATCTCAAACACAAGAGATTGGTTTTAGTCAAAGTAAAATGGGATTCCAAGAGAGGACCAGAATACACATGGGAGCTTGAATCAGAAATGCAAAGGAAATATCCACACCTGTTCCAGTAGACCTCGAGGACGAGTTCTAAAACAAGGTGGGGAGGATATAACAATCCTCCTAAAAACTTTTCCGACACCACTAATATATTTAGAACATCCCTATACGCCTTAAAATACACCCCGTATACGAAAAATGACCCAAAATACCTTTATATAATTAAAAATAAAATAAAAACAATAAAAATGAGTCTGTCGTGGGCCGCGACAGACTACCTTTGGTTCTACGTGGGCCGCGAGCGATAGGACAAGAGGCGGCACCCGGAGCTGCCACGTGTCGTATGCGTGTCGAGTCTAGTCCCATGACCGGGCCAAGCTAGGGCCTACTACCCCTACGTCGCGGGGCGCATAAGCCCCTTGTATGGCTTTCACGGGGCGTGGCAAACTCGATATCAGGCCCTGTATAAGGAGGCCATCGGCCTTCAGTCCCAACTCGCTCACAAATTTTCTTTCTCTCTCAATATCTATATAGTATACATAATTCCCGGGCATTATACCCCCCTAATTAATGAAGTTCTACCTCGTTGTAAGTATCATAACCCCCGTTTACGTATTCGATGCGCTGCCCGATTGATCTAGTGCTCCGTAACGGCTGTCGATGTGACAACTCGTATTTCAAACCTTTCATTGTACTTTGATGTATCATGCTTGAATGTTATGTGACTATGTGACATGTTAATGTTAATGGAATGTTATGTTTATTATGTTACGTGGATGTGTGTAGTGTATGTATATATGTAATGTGGTCGCACAACACAAGCCCAACCGCACAACTTGATTCGGATCACACGACACCTTTGGGCCGCACATTATGTTTCTATCCACTTACTCCTCTCGGCCCACTATACTTGAAATCAAGACCAAGGGGCAGCCCATGCAAGGGTTCGGCCCACTCCTTTATTTAAACTCACACATAACCCTTATGAGGTTTTGCTTCCTCATTATTTGCAAAAAACACTCAAACTCACAAACCCTACTCTCTTTCTTTCTTCCCTTCGAAGACCGACGGCAACATCCTCTTTCTCGAAGCTTTCTTGTTCGGATCAATCTTTGTACTACCTTCCAACCGGTTAGTGTTATATCATTGTTTGATTTTTACATATGATCGATGCTTGTTGTACGATTGGCAAGATGTTATTCGATGTTGATGTAAAAGTATTATGTTGGTGAAATTCTTAATAAACAACCTGTTCGATCAATATAGGGATTGTATGTTTGATAAATGCTTTGATGATGTTGGTGCACACATCTGTTGTCTTCGTCTTGTATCGAGTCTCGGTTTGGTGCGGAGCTAATCAAGCATGATGTCATCATCAAGGATGATGACATCACACAAGTTACATCATTAATGCATCATCACTCACTAGAAGACAAAAGTGAAATGCATGAAATTCAAATCAGATTGTCGTTTGCATGAGAGGTTCGCTTCAAGACAAAGTTATTTGTCTATTTCGCTTCAAAGGTTTCGCTTGAAGTCTTTATGTTTGCTTCAAGCGAAATCAAGCTCACTATATATAGGTTGTCATACTTGTCATTTGTAACATTGGCCAGAACAAGATACCGAGGTGCTGCCGGTTTTCCTTTCGATTGTAAATTGTGTCAAATCAATATATAAGGAGATTAAAGTGTGAAACAAGCTGTTTACAGATCCGTTTCTCTGTTTTCGCCTTTGAAACGGACTAGAACTCTTCCAAACGACTCGTTTAGGTCGGAATCCGATCCTACAATTGGTATCAGAGCTCAGGACGAGGAGTTCTTGCCAAAAACAGCCTGTGTTCACCACGATTTCTGTTTCTACACCATTCTTTTCGAAAATTTTCAACTTTTTACGGACAAAATCGGTTCAAATTTTCACAATACGTGCAAAAACATGTTTTAACAAATCCTTGAAACTTTCAGATCTAAAATCGGCTTAAATCTTGTTAAATCGAACCAAAATCAGATCGAATTGGCTGACATCATCAGATTTCGCTTGAATTTACTTGTGGATTTCGCTTGAAATCATAAGTTGAGCATGATTTCGCTTCAAGTTGATAATAATCTGTTGATTTTCGCTTCAAGTTGATGTATTTCTGTTGATTTCGCTTGAGAACATCATTTGATTTTGCTTGAATAGTTGAAGCGAAATTGATCTGATTGCATTTCGCTTGAAAATACGTTGACATCTGATTGAAACCTGCAGTTCACTTGATATATTATGATGTCTTAACTGAATTTTGCTGTTCATTGAAACCTGCTGATTAATTGAAAACATATTGTTTGTTGAAAAATTGCTTCGAGTCTTGTGAGAATATATCGGTTTATATAGTGTATGAGAAGTCTGATACATCGATCAAATAGATTTTAAAAATACTAAATTCAGTCAGTGTCTGCATGAAAAGGTGTTATCAATTAATGTTTGGAAACTGTTTGGCATGTGAATGACTTAATTGATAATTGTCGATACATGTGTATTTGTTTGTCACGAGGTAGTTGGCATGTGACTTAAAGTTTTACAGCCTAATCAAAAGTGTCGGCCACCCATCTTTAGTGCATATAAAATTCTAATAGTTGCCAGCCACAATTTTTTTTTAAAAAAAAAAGGTAGTGTGCATGTGTTAATTGAATGATTGATATCATGTAATGTGTAACAGAGTCAGGTCAATCATGTGAGCATGTGATTATGTTTAATGAAGGTGTCAGTTTAGTGTATTACAAGGTGTCAGCTCATTAGACTTTGCATGTGATTTGATTATTACCATCGTATACATTTGATACACATAGAAGTCCAATCAGTTTGTGTTGTTTTAAAATTGTCGACATAGTGGGCTTGAGCCCAAGCTTATTGGTTTGACAATTAATATTGTTTGGATAAGTGTTGTAAAGGTCGTGTGGTTTAAACAGTCAGTTCACACAAAGTTCAAGTCAGGTCCAGGTCATACGATTTGGAGTTCAAAGGTTTCAAAGGGTCAGGTCAATTGAATTCAATCCGGGTCATTCAGTCCGTACAGTTGGTCAACATTCAGTCCGCACTGAAAATCATCAGTTCGAGTACCAGTTTGTTTCAGTTAATTGATAAATCTTTAAACTGATTGTGTTTTGCTTGTTTGTTTGTCAGGTTCTACAGGTGTTTCATGAGGTGAATCATTTCGTTTGAAAGGGGATTTAATTTCATTTTAAGTGTTTTCGAATCATGGACTTAAATTTCTTTAGTATGACTAGTGAAACAATTAATAGAATAAATGTATTAAAGAAAGAATTTGACTCGTTTTCAAGCATGCCAGGTGAATCTACAAAGACTCTTATTGAAAGATATTGTCATCTTGTACGCACCATGTCACAGTTGAAGATAACAAAAACTCCAGCAGAATGGGTTGAAAAGCTTGCTGACGCGTTACCGCAAAAGGAATGGAGTACATATTTGATGATATTAAAGAATTCCGGACAGTTTAAAAGGTTATCGATTGCACAGTTTATAGAAAAGTTGGAGGCACAGGATCTGGAGCAGCAGAAAATTGCTAGAATGAACAGTTCTACTCATCAACAAGATATTAAATTGTACTATAAAGGAAATGTTCAAACTAATGAAGCAAGTCCAAAGATCCAAACTGCATTTAGTGCTGGAAATCAATCTACTCCAAGCAGTCAAGGATCAGTCAACACTAGTGGGTTCTCAACGGTGAATCCTCCAAGTGTTTAAAGTTCATCTGCTGGAAATGGTCATTTGATTCAGTGCAATGTAGCTCTACATCTTCAAAACGGTCAAAATTATTCTGAAGAAGTTGTAAAGCATCATATGGGATTATTGGTCACTGCATTAGAGTCTTATGAAGGGTTGATTGCCGGAAAAATTGGCAATCCAATGCTCACAAAGGAAGATTATGACCAGATTGATGCAGAGGAGCTGGAACTGATGGATATTAAATGGGCTTTAGCTAGTGTTTTGAGGAGAGCAGAAAAATTTAGATTGGTTACAGGAAGAACTGATTTCTTGGATGCAAATCTTTCTAATCTTGGATTTGATAAATCTAAAGTTGTTTGTTTTCGTTGCAGGGAGAAAGGCCATTTTAAAAGGGAGTGCAAGAATCAGGAACCGAGAGGAGCAAAGGAGTCTGCTGGGAAAGATGATTATTATCGGAAGACCATTTATCAGCAAATCACTCATCAACCACATCAACAAAAAGAGCCACAAATAGCTCATGGAAAAATGATCGAAGATGCAAACAGGAAAGCTTACCACGGTATCGTTGATCAAGATGATGAGAAAATGGCTGAAGGATTTAGCTGGGACAAGTACATTCCAGCTGATTCAAATGTTGGAGCGTTTATTGCTCATATTATTCGTAAGCCGGAAATGCTGAAGGAATGGATGGAAGTGTTATCTGATGAAGAGAAAAGTGAAGATGAAGGATCTGTTTCATCTGAAAACAGTTTGTCAGAGACAAGTGATAGTGATGAAGAAATTGAACAGATTAATCTTGGAAAAACTCACTTATCTTCTGATAGTTTTGAATTTTATTTTGCAGAAAAATTGAAGAAACTAAAAGAGCAGAAAGCTGCCAAAGATTTGAAAAAGGTCAAAGTGGTTGAGAAGATTGTGGAAGTTGAAAAGATAGTTGAAGTTGAGAAGATCGTTGAAATCACAAAACCTTGTCTTACATGTTTAGAGTCTTGTAAACAGTGTATAGAAAAAGATGAAAGGTTTAGTGAGTTAGAAAAGTTGAAAGAAAAATTGTTGTTTGATGTAAAGAATTTGAAAAAGTCGTATGATGTATTGAACAGACATGTGAATGGTCTGGAGAAGACTAACTCTGAAAGAGAAAAAGCTTTGAAGATGCTGAATGCTACCATGATGACAAAGCAAAAAGAAATCAACATGTACATAGAAGAATGTGCAAAGAGAAAAAAGGAGTTGGATAGTGAAGCAGCTGAGAATGAAAGAATCAGAAGATTACTGCAAAGTTACAAAGGTTGTGATTACATAATCGATAGAATTTATCCAACAGTTGAAGGATTTGAAGCTTTTAAAGATGAAGAAACAAAGACAAAGAAGAAAAAGGATACTGGTAAGAAACAGGGTGTATGTTATAACAAGTGTCCACCTCCGATTTGGGAAGGTTACTCGCCTAGAAAACCTAACGAGGAAGAACTAAAACAGGCGGTCAATATTAAGCTAGAATCCGAGATAACTGATGTTTTACCGGACAATATTGATGTCACGTTCACAGCGTCCGACACAGATCATGAGTCTGAACTGATAAAACGAGTGGTCGATCAGGTGTTGGATAAGGATGAGGAGTCAGAGTCAAAGTCCGAGTCCGAAAATTCGTGTCAGTCAGTCGGGAGTTCGAGTTCATCAGAAAAGAGTTCAAAGTCGTCGGGAAAACGGGTTTATAGTAAAGAATTTTTGTTGTCAAAATCTAATTTGAATGACGAAACATTTGAAGTTGCATATACTTTGAATGATTCTGACAAATTATATTTTGATAAAGAGTTTCCAATTAGAAGTGTTCGTTTTGACATGATTAAAAAGGTTTTCAAAATGACAGAAATTAATATTTCTGAAATTAAAGATTTAAATCTTACTGGAAAACCTAAAAAATACACTTCAAGAGTTCAACAGCGTTTGAACAAGAAAAAAGGTTACGATTCTGGTTCTGGTTTTCAAAAGAAACCAAACCACAATAGTAAGCTCAAAAAGAAAGGACTTGGTTTTATTCTACCTGAAAATTATAAAAATGAGAACATTTCTAAAACAAATACAAAATATGTTGCAGGAACTAGCCATGAAGAAGAATCAAAAAGCTCATTCTGGAAGCAATCAAACACAGAATTTCTTGCAAAGAAAGTGAAGAATGAAGATTATCAAAGAAAGGAGACAAGAACCTGTTACAGATGCAATGAAGTTGGTCATATTGCATGGAACTGTCCCCAAGCAACAAAAACAAAACAGGGAGTCTCACAAAAATTGAAAGAAGTAGTTGATAAAACCGAACCACCAACTGAACGATTTAAAGTGTTTAAAAACTCTACATATGAAGTTGGTGAATGTTCAAAAAGATTTTACAAGAAAAGGGGAAATCTTGACAACCAAGCTTGGGTTGTTAAGAAATCAGAGATAAAATCTGGCGATGAATCTGATTCCACAAAGTCAGAGGAGCCACAAGTTGAGCTAAAAAGTGAAAACTCAGTTCCTCCAATGGATGATGAGAACTTTCCATCATTGAGGACTGAATATTTTAAATCAAAAGTTGGGAAAGTTGAGATCTCAAATCAATTCTATTCTGAACAGAAAGAATTTGATGTTGAGAAAGCGTTTAATGGAAACATTAAAAAGATGATTGGTAAAATGATTGATGGGAAGGTTAAAGGGGTAAAGGAGTTTTATGCTACAAAGAAGGCAACTTATAGCCCAACCCCTAGTGAAGTTGAGAAGTTTACACCCAAGGCTGGTCAGGCTTGGGTGGATATTTTCTTTCATTAAAAAACCTGACTTGCCGGAGCTCCTAGGTTGGTAAGAGTGGAGCAGGAATCGGCATCATTCTTTATATCAGATTTTGATTGTGTTTAATTACAAGTGGTTGAAAGAGGTTTTCAACGTCAAGTGGTAAATCAAGGACATTAAATTGTACTTGATTTTCTACAAATGATTGAGGAACGATATGATGAACCCCTAACTTTACAAGTGGTAAAATCAACAAAACTTATTTTCCGGAAAAATCATTTTGGTTAAAACAAACTTGAGTGCTTTGAAATCATAATGAGAAAATAGTTTTGTGAAAGGGGGAGTTCTGATTGTTTATGCCAAGTAGATGGCGAATTGAGGTGATTTGATATCAGTTGTCACTTTATTGTACAGTTTATTTTCAAATTTCCTAAAATGTGTTTGCATTTTAGGGGGAGTAAAAATTTCAGAAAATCCAAAAACATTTGAAAAATTGAAAAATACAAAAACATGATAAAATTCAAAAAATGAGTTTTGTTGTGAATAGAGGAAATGATAGTACATCAGTAGACTGTCACAACATGCTAAAGATATGAAATGTTAAAATGTGATAAACAATCTCACTGCTGATATGCCAGTAGGTTTTTGCACATTTAGTAGATTGTGACGAGATATAAACCTAAATTTCAATCTTGCTTATATCGTGGAGAAACATCTCTCGGATATATGGGTAACCCCCGAAATCTCGTTTGAAAGGTCTCATAATCTGATATACTAGGTCTTTATACTCAATGATGTCTGGGGTATTATTCCGGGACTTCTGCTGAACGGTGGTTCTGACCTAGTCCTTGGATAATACTTTCCGTAATGCTTGAAACATAGCATAAACCCTCAGCATGCTGATGAAACAATAAAATTGATAGTCGCTGCTGTTGTAGCTAAAAGATCTTCTAAAGGGGACATTCCGAAAAGTCGAAGCTGATATCTCTCTGCGTATACGGAAGTATCGACCTGAGATCCCTCGGCCCTCGCATTACCTAATTTATATACAGATATCATTTGTGTCATAATTACCTGTAAGACTGATTATTGGGATCTGGATACGGGAGTATATTCTGAGGTGGGACACGCGATTGAGTTTAAGTATCTAAGACATTAATATCGTATCTCGAAACAGTTGAACTTTGTGTGAAAATTTAAGTGGACAGGTATACTGACAATCTAGGTGAATTGTTTAAAACTTAAAATGCAATGAAGCTTAACGGTGTTGGTGATTTGTCTCAGAAACTGATATGATCCTCTTGCACGAACTCACAAAAATATTGTTTGTAAATATTTCTTTTCTGCATTGTATTTCTGTCTTTCAGAAAATTCCAAAAAGATTTTGTGTGTGTTTTAGCATAAATTTTTGAAAAATTCAAAAAGATTTTCGGCAACTGATGTTGGAAAGCTGATTTTCAAAGTTCCAAGTGCTGAACATGATGACATTGATGTGAGGGGGAGTATGTTGTAATTGTCAAAATATGTTTTTAAATCATCAAGTGGTTCATCATGTGTATGTGATCTGAGGGAGAGTGATTGTTGATGCATATGAGAGTTGTTATTGATGCATTCAAATTGTTAAATTTAGAAAATTTATTTCTGGGTTAAGGATGTGCAGGTATAGCCAGGCTTCAATCTTGAACTTGAAGATAGAGTGCCAGGTTCTGATACCTGAGGATTCTGATACTGTAAAAGCCAGACTACGATCCCAGCATGTTTTGAGGGGGAGTCTGTTAGAGAGAGTTACGTCATCCGAGGAGGAGATTAGTTGAAGAAAGTTAGAGTGAAGGAAGATCAAAGACTGATAAAGACTGAAGATTGAGAAGACTCGACACTTAAGACTCGTCAACATCTGAGGGGGAGTCTGTTGGTGCACACATCTGTTGTCTTCGTCTTGTATCGAGTCTCGGTTTGGTGCGGAGCTAATCAAGCATGATGTCATCATCAAGGATGATGACATCACACAAGTTACATCATTAATGCATCATCACTCACTAGAAGACAAAAGTGAAATGCATGAAATTCAAATCAGATTGTCGTTTGCATGAGAGGTTCGCTTCAAGACAAAGTTATTTGTCTATTTCGCTTCAAAGGTTTCGCTTGAAGTCTTTATGTTTGCTTCAAGCGAAATCAAGCTCACTATATATAGGTTGTCATACTTGTCATTTGTAACATTGGCCAGAACAAGATACCGAGGTGCTGCCGGTTTTCCTTTCGATTGTAAACTGTGTCAAATCAATATATAAGGAGATTAAAGTGTGAAACAAGCTGTTTACAGATCCGTTTCTCTGTTTCCGCCTTTGAAACGGACTAGAACTCTTCCAAACGACTCGTTTAGGTCGGAATCCGATCCTACAGATGATGGATCTAGAAAATTAAGAACCGAATGGATGTATTCGGCTGTATGTATATGTATTCGGACCAATGGTATGATCGAGCATGAAGTATTGTATGATGATTTGAAACCATTAATCTGATAGTTTAATGTTATAAGTTGTTGTTTGTGTTTTGAATTATGATTAGGGTTCATAGGAATTGGATGTTAAAGTCTTAGTTTGATCGATTATTGCATGAATGGAAACTGTTAATTGGATCTTGCAAATTAATTGGAATTAGTAAACTGATTGCATAAAATTAGGGATTTACAATTGATCGCACAAGTGCCTAGTCGCACAAGACAGTCGCACAAGCTTTGTGCAACTGTTTAAGCTCACTGTACAACTCTTTTAAGCATAAGCGCACAACATCTTGTGAATCTCACAAGGTTGTGCTGATCGTACAAGATGTTGGGCTGCACATTTTATTAAGCTAAGTTATGCTGTTGGGCTGAATAGCCCAAAACCAAATCGCACAAGTTATTTCGAATCGCACAAGATTACATGGACGGCACAAGTTAAATGTTTGTTTAATTAATTGGGCCGCACAAGCTATTGGGCTTAGGATGTAATGGGCCAGGTTTGTTTTCAATCGCACAACCCGTTGTGAGTCGCACAAGATTATGCTAGACGCACAACAGGTTGGGTCGGATGTCTGTTGGGCTTTATCCTTCGGATCGCACAACCCAGGCCAATGGCGAATGGGTCATTAGTTAAATAGCGCTATTAGGTTTGACAAGCCTCACACCGTGCCGCAGAGGACGGGAGTGGACTAATGGATCTGGGCACGTCAATGATGATAGACATTGACTTAGGGCACCCAACTTTCTCAGTCAGTAATCGATATGGTAACGGGTCTAGTGGGATATTCATGGGGTAGCCCCCATGGCTGGGAGCCAGAGTAAAAGGAAAGGATTAATCATGTTTTTAAACTATGGGGTAACCCCCACGGCAAGTAAGCTAGCTAAAGGAAAACTATGTTTTTGAAACAACTTAAAACGAACACCCAACTGTGAACTCGCTCAACTTTGTTGTTGATTCGTTATTATATGCCTTGCAGGTCATTAGGTACTTAGATGGAGCTTGCACAGGAGGACGGGGTCGTTGTGGGACATGGGCTATTGAGTTCCATGTTAAACATTTGAACATTTAAACTTATGTTTTGGTTTTGAACTTTATGCTTCCGCTGATAACTCGAACTTGGTTAATTTGCTTTGGACACCAATTATATTATTGGTTAGTTTTATAATTACTTTAATACATTGTTCAATATGATTGGTGGCTTGATCCTGGTCATGTCACGCTCCCTGCGGTGATACTCCGCTTGTGGATTTTGGGGGTTTGACAGATTGGTATCAGAGCCATTAGTTATAGTGAACTTGGTTTTAAAAAGGGAAAAGCTTTTTGACAAAACCAGACTATAACCTGTACAGTGCTCAACGATCCACAATGACACTTCGCTCGACGTGCAAGGCATAACATTATAGGTAATATGGTTTGTGTTTGTATTGCCTACCTGTTAGTTTACATAGTGCATTGATCATGGTATGCGTAGTTAGCGTAACAATAATTGCTTGAAACCCTGTGTGCTTGCTCTCTTCTGTCATCCCCTACTTACGCACTTTCGCGATACCATTCTCATTTGTGTTTACTTCGATGTGAAGATCATGAGTGGACGCCTGAACTTGACTCAAGCCCAGCTGACGGCTTTGATCAACGAACGAGTTGTTGAGGCTCTCGCAACAGCACAAGCAGGAGGTATAACCTGCCATTCGACCTATCCTAGGATGTTTAGATCCTACACTCGTTAACCAACTCTCATGCTTAACCTTGTCATTTCTTTCCCGCGCAACAGGTCAGAATGCTCAGCCTCGGGCGTGTACATTCAAGACCTTTATGGACTGTCGACCCAGTACCTTCGACGGCACTGAAGGAGCCATGGGTCTCCTCCAGCTGGTTCGAGAAGATCGAATCCGTTTTCGAAATGTGTGAATGCCCCGTTGCTAGTAGGGTGAAGTTTGCTACAGGAACTCTTGAAGGTGGTGCGTTAACTTGGTGGAACGCACAGGTTCAAATGCTAGGGTTGGCAGCTGCTAATGCCACTCCATAGAATGACTTTAAAGATCTGATCAAAGAGGAGTATTGTCACCGTGATGACATTCACAAGTTGGTAGATCCTCCCTACAAGCGTATCGAGCTCTATATCAAAGGTTTGGTGCCAGAAATCCAGAGCATGGTTACTTCAGCCAATCTCCCTACCATTCAGCGGGTTATACGACTATCCCACCATCTCACTGATCAGGCAGTTGAGCAGAACAGACTGCCAAAGCGTATTAGTGCTACCACTACTTCTGATGCTCCTAGAGACAACAAGTGCAAATGGGATGGAAACTCAAGCAAGGGTTCAACTTCTGTTCAGTCTCAGTCTCAACAGCGAAGGACCGACGACTACAAGAGCCCTAGTCAACAGTCTTCTGGTAACCAAGGTTAGGGTGGGTACAGGGGAAGCCACCCTAAGTGCAATCGATGTAACTTGCACCACAGCGGGCCGTGTAGCAAGGGTAACTGTCAGAGATGTAACAAACCAGGTCATGCAGCCAAAGATTGTAGGAGTCCTTATCCTGCTAATCAGAGACGCCAACAGCAGCAGACTCCACAAAACCAGCGCCAGCAGCAGCAACAGCAACAGTAGGGTGACAGCAAAGGATGTTTCCAGTGTGGTGCTGAGGGCCACTTTAAAAGAGACTGCCTCCAGCTGAACCAGAACCAGAACAACAACAACAACCAGGGGAATGGAAACAATAGGGATAACAACGATGGCAATGGTGCCAGGGGACGTGCTTTTGTGATTGGTCAGGGTGATGCGAGGAACGATCCCAACGTTGTGACGGGTAAGTTCCTACTGGATGATTTCTTTGTTTCTGTATTATTCGATTCGGGTGCCGATACTAGTTACGTATCCTTAAAGGTTAGTCAGATGCTTAAGCGTACCCCAATTCCCTTAAACACCAAGCATGTTGTAGAACTGGCAAATGGTAAAAGCCTTGAGGCCACACACATAGTTAAGAGTTTTAATCTCTCACTCGCTGGCCAGATCTTCTCTATCGACCTTATCCACATCGTTCTTGGTAGCTTCGACGTCGTCATTGGGATGGATTGGTTATCCCACCATCGAGCAGAGATTCTATACAAGGAGAAGATTGTCCACATCCCTCGTCCTGGTAAAGAACCTCTCGTTATTCGTGGTAACAAGAGTGGTGCTGTTGTGGATATCATCTCTTTTCTTAAGGCCCAGACGTGTTTGCGAAAGGGCCACACTGCCATTCCAGCTCTCGTTACTGACACCTCAACAAAAGAAAAGAAGATGGAAGACATTCCGATCGTATGCGACTTTCCTCAGGTATTTCCTGGGGAATTACCTGGTCTTCCGCCTCATCATCAGGTCGAGTTTCAAATCGAGCTAGCTCCTGGAGCAGCGCATATAGCTCGTGTACCTTATCGTTTAGCCCCATCAGAACTAGAAGAACTGTCCGCGCAGCTACAAGAACTCTTGGACAAGGGATTCATTCATCCTAGCTCTTCACCCTGGGGAGCTCCAGTCTTGTTTGTGAAGAAGAAAGACGATACCTTTCGAATGTGCATAGACTATCGCGAGCTCAACAAGGTGACCATGAAGAATCGTTATCCTCTTCCCCGCATCGATGACATGTTCGACCAGTTTCAAGGGTCGAGCTTTTACTCTAAGATTGATCTGAGATCAAGCTATCATCAGCTGAGAGTCTGAGACGAGGACATGTCTAAGACAGCATTCAGGACTCGTTATGGACACTACGAGTTCCTGGTCATGCCTTTCGGGTTGACAAACGCACCTGCGGTCTTCATGGATCTTATGAACCAAGTGTGCAAACCTTATTTGGATAAGTTTGTTATTGTATTCAATGATGACATCCTGATCTACTCCAAGAGTCTGGAGGAACACGAGCGACACCTACGACTCATTCTGGAACTTCTTCGAGCAGAACAGCTTTATGCTAAGTTTTCGAAATGTGACTTTTGGCTTCGTGAAGTCCATTTCTTAGGCCATGTAGTTAATGAGGATGGGATTCACGTTGATCCATCCAAGGTTGACTCAATTAGGAATTGGCCTGCACCTCGAACACCAACTGAAATCCGTCAATTCTTGGGTTTGGCGGGTTACTACAAAAGGTTTATCAAGGATTTCTCAAGGATTGCACAGCCTCTCACTGTTCTTACTCAGAAGGGTGTCACCTACCGTTGGGGTGATGCTCAGGAATCCGCGTTTCAGCAGCTGAAGTCGAAGCTTTGTAGCGCACCTATTCTCTCGTTGCCTGGGGGCACAGACGATTTTGTGGTTTATTGTAACACGTCAATCCAAGGACTTGGTTGTGTGTTGATGCAACGTGAGAAAGTCATTGCTTACGCATCACGCCAACTCAAAGTTCACGAAAAGAACTACACTACTCACGACTTGGAGTTGGGAGCGGTGGTGTTTGCTCTTAAGATATGGAGACATTACTTGTACGGTACCAAGTGCAACATTTACACCGATCACAAGAGTCTCCAGCATATCTTCGATCAGAAGGAGTTGAACATGCGACAGCGTCGATGGGTTGAACTTCTTAACGACTACGAATGCGCGATCAAATACCATCCCGGCAAGGCCAATGTTGTGGCTGATGCCCTCAGTCGAAAGGAAACCAAACCTAAGCATGTACGTGCGTTACAGCTTACCATTCACTCCAATCTCCCCGCTCAAATTCGTGATGCTCAGGTCGAAGCATTGAAAGAAGAGAACATCAAGGCTGAGTCCCTACGAGGATTGGAGAAACGGTTAGAACTAAAGGAAGACGGTACGTACTACTTAGCGGGGCGCATCTGGGTCCCATTTTATGGTAATGTACGTGAGCTTGTGATGGATGAAGCACACAAGTCTCGTTACTCAGTACATCCTGGTTCTGATAAGATGTACCACGATCTCAAAGCTACGTACTGGTGGCCCCACATGAAGGCTAACATAGCAACCTATGTTAGTAAATGTTTGACTTGTGCTAGGGTCACGGTCGAATACTAGAAGCCATCAGGCCTACTCCAACAACCAGAGATCCCGACATGGAAATGGGAGCAAATTTCCATGGACTTCATTACTGGCTTACCTAGATCTCAACGAGGAAACGATACCATTTGGGTGATAGTGGATCGACTGACAAAGTCTGCACATTTCTTGGCTATCAAAGAAACGGATAAGTTCTCTACTCTAGCAGACATCTACCTGAAAGAAGTAGTTTCGAGGCACGGGGTGCCAACTTCCATCATATCTGATTGTGATCCATGTTTCACATCTGATTTGTGCCAGGCGATGCACAAATCCTTTGGCTCGCTTCTAGACATGAGCACAACATATCATCCACAGACAGATGGGTAGTCCGAAGGCACCATTCAAACTCTTGAAGACATGCTTCGAGCATGTGTAATCGACTTTGGTAACGGCTGGGAAAGGCATCTACCTTTGGTGGAGTTTTCGTATAACAACAGTTACCACACCAGCATTCAGGCTGCTCCGTTCGAAGCATTATACGGACGGAAATGCCGATCAGCTCTTTGTTGAGCAGAAGTTGGCAACAGCCAAATCACTGGCCCAGAACTCGTCGTCGACACGACGGAGAAGATTGCCCAGATACGACAACGAATGGTGGCAGCTCGTGACCGTCAGAAAAGCTACGCTGATAAGTATAGGAAACCACTCGAGTTCCAGGTTGGGGATCAGGTGCTACTTAAAGTCTCACCTTGGAAAGGTGAGATTCGGTTTGGTAAATGGGGCAAGCTTAATCCGCGTTATGTCGGACCTTTTGAAATCACTGAGAAAATTGGCAAGGTGGCCTATAGATTGAATCTGCCCGAAGAACTCAGTGGAGTTCACAACGTATTCCATGTGTCGAATCTGAAGAAGTGTCTGTCAGATGAGACCCTCATAGTTCCTCTCAAGGAACTCACCATCGACGATCAGTTACGATTCGTCGAGGAACCAGTAGAGATTACGGGCCGAGAAGTTAAGGTTCTCAAGCGTACCAGGATACCCCTTATTCGAGTTTGTTGGAACTCCCGTCGTGGCCCAGAATTTACCTGGGAACGAGAAGATCAAATGAAACACAAGTATCCCCAATTGTTCAAGAAAAGTGAATCCACTACTGAGGCTGAAGCTACTGCGGAATTTCGGGACGAAATTCCAAACCAATGGGGGAAGGATGTGACACCCCAGGAAAACCAGGAAACCACGCAACCTAACTAGCTCCCTCAGTAACTACGTGCTAAATTTTGGGACGAAATTTCTTTCAACTTGGGGATGATGTGACAACTCGTATTTCAAACCTTTTGTTGTACTTTGATGTATCATGCTTGAATGTTATGTGATTATGTGACACATTGATGTTAATGGAATGTTATGTTTATTATGTTACGTGGATGTGTCTAATGTATGTATATATGTAATGTGGTCGCACAACACAAGCCCAACTGCACAACTTGATTCGGATCACACGACACCTTTGGGCCGCACATTATGTTTCTATCCACTTACTCCTCTCGGCCCACTATACTTGAAATCGAGACCAAGGGGCAGCCCATGAAAGGGTTCGGCCCACTCCTCTATTTAAACTCACACATAACCCTTATGAGGTTTTGCTTCCTCATTATTTGCAAAAACACTCAAACACACAAACCCTACTCTCTCTATCTTTCTCTCCTTCGAAGACTGACGGCAACATCCTCTTTCTCGAAGCTTTCTTGTTCGGATCAATCTTTGTACTACCTTCCAACCGGTTAGTGTTATATCATTGTTTGATTTTTTACATATGATCGATGCTTGTTGTACGATTGGCAAGATGTTATTCGATGTTGATGTTAAAAGTATTATGTTGGTGAAATTCTTGATTAACAACCTGTTAGATCAATATAGGGATTGTATGTTTGATAAATGCTTTGATGATGGATCTAGAAAATTAAGAACCGAATGGATGTATTCGGCTGTATGTATGTGTATTCGGACCAATGGTATGATCGAGCATGAAGTATTGTATGATGATTTGAAACCATTAATCTGATAGTTTAATGTTATAAGTTGTTGTTTGTGTTTTGAATTATGATTAGGGTTCATAGGAATTCAATGTTAAAGTCTTAGTTTGATCGATTATTGCATGAATGGAAACTGTTAATTGGATCTTGCAAATTAATTGGAATTAGTAAACTGATTGCATAAAATTAAGGATTTACAACTGATCGCACAAGTGCCTAGTCGCAGAAGACAGTCACACAAGACAGTCGCACAAGCTTGGTGCAACTGTTTAAGCTCACTGTACAACTCTTTTAAGCATAAGCGCACAACATCTTGTGAATCGCACAAGGTTGTGCTGATCGCACAAGATGTTGGGATGCACATTTTATTAAGCTTAGTTATGCTGTGTAGGATCGGGGATTCGATCAAACGAGTCGTTCAGAAGAGTTCTTGATCAATACGAAAGGCGGAATCAGACGTATTGATGTTATATCAGCTAGATTTACACGAAGAATCACTTTAACTGTCGTTTGTATTGATTTGAAACTATTTACACGAGCTGACGACACTTTAGCAGAGCTTCGCTACTGGAATCCAAAAGTTACAAATGAAATCCAAGACTCACCTATTTATAGGAGATCCAGATCGCATGAACCAGTCCACACGATCTAGTCCAGGTCGCACGAACTGGTCACTTCGTGTGAAGTGGCTGGTTCAGACCTGTTTCCCGTTTCTCTCGAACAACGTGTCCTGGTTTATCTACTCTATTACATGACTCGATACAAGACGAAGTCAAAAGACATATGCACTAACAAACTCCCCCTTGGATGATGACAAGTCTTTAGTGTATTGAGTCTTCAGTCATGATCGGTCTTCTCGCTCTTTCCAAAGTATCTTTCTCTGTAAGCATCCTTCAATCTCTCTCGTACTCTTCCAGAATCTCAACCTAACTCTTCAAATTCTCTTGTTCAGATCTCTTGATTCCTTAATCTTCAATCTTCAGACTCCCCTTTGCTGACAGACTCCCCCTTAAGTTGTTTCGGGATCGCAATCTGACATTTCACATGTTCAAAGATCGTGTCCTGGCTCAAACTCTGCTCAGGCTTAGACACAGGGATTTGCACAAATCTCTACCCAAAAGTAAATTTCACAATTCTTAAAATTTAACAAATTTAGAAAACACTTGAAGATATCATTCAACATCAACAATAGTTATATCAAGTTCAAATTAATGACCTTGATTAACTAACAGTAAAATCAGCCTCAAAATTTCTCAAATTATCTCAAATTTTAACTTCATTTTTCTTTTCAAACACACTCTCCCAATCCACTATCGTTCATCATGTTTAGCACTTGAAATTTTGCTAAACAGCTTTTCAACATCAGTTGTCGAAAATAAGATAAAATAAAATCTTTTTGAATTTTCAAAATTTTATGCTAAAACACACTGAAAATCTTTTTGGATTTTGGGAAATAAACTATATACAGACATCTTTTTGTGAGTTTGTGTAAGAGGATCATATCAGTTTATGACAAATCACTAGTACCGTTGAGCTTTAAACACTTTAAGATCTAAACGATTCACTTAGATTGTCAGTATACTGATCCACTTAAATTTTCACACAAAGTTCAATTGATTCGAGATACGAGATTAGTGTTTTAATGGACTTAACTTATTCGCGTGTCCCACCTCAGAATATACTCCCGTATCCAGACTCCTATATTCAGTCTTATAGGTGAATGTACACTAATGATATCTGTAAACGGGTAATGCGAGGCCATGAGAGCTCAGGTTAGAACTTCTGTTCAAACAAAGAGATGATGGCTCGTCTTTCAGGTGTGTCCCATTTGGGGATCTTTTCTTCAACAGCACATGATTAGCATTTTTCAATGTTTCATCAGTTTTTATGCTGAGGGTGGGCTTTATGATTAAAGCAGTGCAGAGCATTATACGAGGACTAGGCTATTGCTTCCGCAAAATCAGAAGTCCCGGTATAATACCACATATATCATCACGCACAAAGACCTAGTATGTCAGAAATAGAAAGCCCTTCAAACAAGATTTCAGGGGTTACCTATATATCTGAGAGATGTTCCCCACGAGATAAATAAGTATTTGATATTTAGGTTTATATCTCGAAAACAATCTACTAAGCGTGTAAAAACCTACTGGCATATCATCAGTGAGACCGTTTATCACATTTTAACTTTCCAATTCTTTAGCGTACTGTGATTGTCTACTGATGTACTATCATTTCCTCTTTTTCACAACAAAACCCATTTTTGATTTTTCGATGTTTTTGTATTTTTTTATTTTATCATGTTTTTGGATTTTTCAAAATTTTAATTTTTTACTCCCCCTAAAATCAAAAATATGTTTCAATTTTTGATTTTCTGGGAAAATTTGAAAGTAAAAGCAATAAACTGTACAAATAAAATAACAAACTGATGTGAATTACTTCAATTCTCCATTCTCTTGGCTTAAACCATCAGAACTTCCCCTGACAACAAACTATTTTCCCATTATGATTTCAAAACACTTAAGTTTGTTTTAATCAGAATGGTTTTTCCGGAAAATTAGTTCTGTTGATTTCACACATCATGGGGATTCATTCATCACTTTGTTCTCTCAACCATTTTGTAAAAATTATCACTTGTAGGTTTTTTCACAAAAAACATTTTTCAAGAATGATGCCGATTCATGCTCCACGATTACCAACTTGGGAGCTCCGGCAAGTCAGGATTTTACTTTTTAAAGAATCTCACCCATGTCTGATCAATCATGGGTGAACCATCCTCATTTGGTTTAACAATTTTCGATTCATAAAATTATTTCACTCCCTTCACCTTCCCATCAGCCATCTTACCAAAAATATGTAACACTTTACCATTAAATGCTTTTTCAGCATCAAATTCTTTCTTATCAGAGAAGAATTGATTTGAAATCTCAATCTTACCAATTTTTGATTTCAAGTTTCCGTTTGACAATGGTGGAAATTTTTCATCATCCATTGTTGGAACGGAATTCTCATCATTTAGCACAACAGGTGACTCCTCTGACTTTGACGAATCAGATTCATTGCCAGAAACAACCTCTGATTTCTTAACAACCCATTTATGTTTGTTTAAATTGGCTCTTCTTTTGTAAAAATGTTTCGAACTTTCACCAACTTTGAAAGTCGAATTTTTGAACTCCTTAAATTTTTCAATTGGTTGTTCCTTTTTATCAACACATTTTTCTTTCAATTTAGAGTTAGAAGAAACTCCATGTTTTGTGTTGGTGGACTTTGGGCAATTCCAAGCAATATGTCCAACCTCTTGGCATCTGAAACAGGTTCTTCTTTTAATTCTCGGTTCAGATTCCTTCAACATATTCTTTTGCTTTTCAGCGAGAAACTCCTTGTTTGACTGTTTCCTGAAAGGTTTCTCCTTCTCTTCTTCTGAACTTGCTCCTGAAACAAATTTAGTTTATGGTTTATAAATTTTCTCATTTTTATGATTTTCGGTTGGAATAAAACCTAATCCTTTCTTTTTGAAATTACTGTTATGGTTTGGTTTCTTTCGATAACCCGAACCAGAACTGTAACCTTTTTTTCTTGTTCAATCTTTGTTGAACTCTTGAAGTGTACTTTTTAGGTTTTTCAGTAAGATTTACATCTTTTATTTCAGAAATATTAATTTCTGTTAATTTGAAAACCTTGTTAATCATTTCAGTTTTAACACCTCTTATTGGAAATTCTTCATCAGAATATAATTTGTCGGAATCATTCAAAGTATATGCTACTTTGAATGTTTCGTCATTCAAATTATTTTGTGACATCAGAAAATCTTTATTGTAAACCCTTTTAACCGGTGAACTCGAATTTCTGTCTGATGAACTCGAATTTTCAGATTTAGACTCTGAGTTTGACTCTTCATCTTTATCCAACACCTGATCGACCACTTTCTTAATTAACTCGGACTCATGATCAGTGTCAGACGCTGTGAAGGTGACATCAATATCATCTGGTAATCCATTGATAGACTCGGATTTTAGATTCAGATTGAGTGCTTCAGCCACCTTTTCAAAGTGTCGGGGGCTATAGCCATCCCACATTGGATTTGGTACTCTGTTATACTTCAAACCAATTTTCTTACCAGAATTTTCTTCATCTTCTGCAAATTTATGAGCTGCCACGGCAGGATAAATGCGATCAATAACATAATCTGAACTTTGATAACTTCGAAGTAAAGAATTCACTCTTTCGGTTTCGATCGTCATCGCTGTCAATTCTTGTTTCAGCCCTGCAACAATCTCAATGTATTTGTTGATTGCAGTTTGCTTTTGAAGAACTGTTGCTTTCAGAAGATTCTTCATCTGAATATCCTCATCACTAGCTCCTTTGTACAAGTTCACTTTGCTGCTTAGGAGATCATATGATTCCTTTACGCTTCTCACATTGTGTAGCAAATTTTCTTTGAGCTTCTCTAATTCAACATACTTTGTATCTTTTTCAGCACAATCTTTGCAAGGTACTAAACACTTTGCACAAGGTTTTTCAACCTCTACAATCTTTTCAACTTCAACAATTTTTTCAACTTCGACAATTTTTTCAACTATTTTCTCCACCACCTTTTCAATCACAATCGATTCTTTCTCAACTTCTATCTTCACTTCACTCTCTTCAACCTCGATCTTCTCTATCGGTTTTTCTTCAACTTTTTGCCTTATCAGCTTCTATCTTAACTTCAGTCTTTTCTTCAGCAACCCTTCTTGCTTCCATTTCTCTCTTCAGTGTAGCAGCCCTTTTCTCTTTCAATATCTCGATTTTATCTGCAAAAAACAAATTAAAACTATAAGTATCCAATTGTTTTCTAGCTTTATTAATATACTCTTCCTCATCATCAGTGTCTTCATCACTTCCTGAAGATTTAAAAATCGGTTGTCTTCTAGGACTGTTCTTAGATTTGATTGTTCCTTCTTCCGAGGTTGAATCTTCAAAGAATCGAGCAACAAATGCTTTAGAAACTGAAGGTCTAGAAGGATCATAGTCATCCCAATTGAACTCTTTCGGAATCCTTTCATCTTCTTGATCTAACAGACCAAAACAAGATTTACCCTTTGATTCTTCAATCAAGATAGTATGAGAGTGTGAAGATTGTTGTTGATATGGTTGTTGAGCAACCTGATGATAAATTGCTTTTCTATGATAATCGTTGTTTCCGAAAGGATCTTGTCTTCCGGTTGCTTCTCTGTTTGTACACTCTCGTTTAAAATGTCTTTTTTCTCGGCAACGAAAACAAGTAACCTTTGATTTGTCAAAACCTAGCTGAGATGTAGCAGCTTCACGGCGATCATCTCTTCCGGTAATTTGTTTGAACTTTTTTGCTCTTCTCAAAACGCTAGCTAAACACCACTTGATGTCCATCAACTCAAGTTCTTCAGAATCAATCTGGTCATAATCCTCTTTAGTGAGCATCGGATTGCCAATTCGTCCAGCAACCAAGCTTTCATACGACTCTAACACAGTAACAAGTGATGCCATGTGTTGCTTCGCAATATCTGGAGAGAAATTTTGACCATTTTGAATATTTAATGTAACATTGCATTGCAAAACTTGACCATTAAAGTTTGTTGAACTTTGTTGTTGAGAACTTGGTGTTGAGAAATTTGGTTCAAAACTTGAATAAGACGAAGAATATCCACTGCTCTGATTTGTATTGTTTGCATTTGTTCCGGAAGTACCATCAGCACTGAACGCAGTCTGAATCTTTGGACTCGGATGGGTCTCAACTTTGCTTCCTCTATAGTATAGACTAACATCTTGTTGAGCACCCGAACTTCTCATCGTAACAGTTTTTCGAATTGATAGCTCATGTTCTTCCAATTTTTGGATAAACATACTCAAATTCATATCTTCAAATTGTCGGTTATGCTTTAAAATCAACAGATATGTTCCCCATTCATTCTGTGGTAACGCATCGGCTAGCTTATCAACCCATTCATCATCTTCTTTCTTGATGTCCAATCTTTTCATTTCCATGACAATATGACAATATCTCTCAATAATCATTCTTGTTGTTTCACCTTCAAGAGCTGTAAACATATCAAAAGATTTTTTTAGTAATGCTCGTTTATTTTTTTATCATATCAGCACTACCCTTAAACTTTTTAATCAATGCTTTCCAAATTGATCTACCAGTTCCCTCATGTTGAAGCAAAACAAAAATATCTTCTTTTACCGCTTGTTGGAGAATGCTAATCATCATTTTTTCACTTGTGTATTTTTATTATTCATCGGGTAAAAATTGACTTAATTGTTTTTCATTTCCAAGGTCATCTTTCGGTAAAGTATAATCTTTCTCTAAAGAAACCCATCCATCAAACTTATTAGCTTACACCCAGTTTTCAAAACGGTCCTGCCATCCTTTAAAGTCCTCAATATACATAAGCTTTGGAGGTTTTTGGAAATTTCATGTTTCATTCTCAATACCAACAGTTTCAGCAACGGTAACTGAAGCAGCCGGGGCAGTAGCAAACGCATTGTAAAATTCGTTTTCCATGTTTCGGTGAAAAGATTTTCAAAAGCACAATTTTCAAGCGAGCTGGAGTTTCAAACGAGCTGAGATCAAACAATCTGGTACTTCAAATAAGTTGAGGTCTCACACCGTGCAAACTGGGTTTAAATTCAAACCACATGATCAACCCGTGCGACCTGAATGTATAACCAAACAACCTGGTCACCACGTATGACCTTGAATTCAGGTCATGCGACTTAGAACACAATCCGTGCGAGCTGGATACAAATAACCAAACAATCTGGAGTTCTGTTTCAAACGACCTGGCTCAGATCGTGCGAAGTGGCTTGTCAGCTCACACGACTTGGACTATTTTCACACGATTTGGCCAAAATTCAAATGATCTGAGGGTTTTTCACACGATTTGGACAAAAATTCACTCCTTTTGAAACTTCTAAGTCCAAAAGTTCGTCATTTTGTCAATTTTTATCAAGTTTTAGGTTGAATTTGGTACTGATTTGTTCACGGATTGTTCAAAACAGTGTTTTACGTGTTATATCAAAAAATCATATCATTTTAACCGTAAAAACTCGGTAAATTTGATGAAAAGTGTAGAAGAATGAGTAGAAATCAGATTTTATCCGTGAAAACAAGCTGAAATGGTAAGAACTCTTCCTCCTGAGCTCTGATACCACTTGTAGGATCGGGGATTCGATCAAACGAGTCGTTCAGAAGAGTTCTTGATCAATACGAAAGGCGAAATCAGACGTATTGATGTTATATCAGCTAGATTTACATGTAGAATCACTTTAACTGTCGTTTGTATTGATTTGAAACTGTTTACACGAGCTGACGACACTTCAGCAGAGCTTCGCTACTGGAATCTAAAAGTTACAAATGAAATCCAAGACTCACCTATTTATAGGAGATCCAGATCGCACGAACCAGTCCACACGATCTGGTCCAGGTCGCACAAACTGGTCACTTCGTGTGAAGTGGCTGGTTCAGACCTGTTTCCCGTTTCTCTCGAACAACGTGTCCTGGTTTATCTATTCTATTACATGACTCGATACAAGATGAAGTCAACAGACATATGCACTAACATGTTGTTGGGCCGAATAGCCCAAAACCCAATCGCACAAGTTATTTCGAATTGCACAAGATTACATAGACCGCACAAGTTAAATGTTTGTTTAATTAATTGGGCCGCACAAGCTGTTGGGCTTAGGATGTAATGGGCGGGGTTTGTTTTCAATCGCACAACCCGTTGTGAGTCGCACAAGATTGTGCTAGACGCACAGCAGGTTGGGCCGGATGTCTATCGGGCTTTATCCTTCGGATCGCACAAGATGATTGGGCTCACACAAGCTCAACGGCGCAATCATCTGAGTCACACAAGTTGGGCCTTATATGTACTTGACTGCTACTGTTAACATGATCCTACGTGTTTGCCATGATCGTTATGTGTTCGTAACTTGTTAGCTTATGTGTAAACTTATGTGCACTACTTGAACCTAGACCTGACTTGTATGGTAACCATGTTAGGACGTGGTTGACCACAAATAGCTCAAGTGACCTTTTTGTTTATCCGCCGAGCTAATCTAAGGTGAGTTCACACTTTCTACAAGGCATGGGATTTCCGGTGGTTGGGAATGGGTAATTGAATGAAAGGAAACCTGCTTATTCTCCTTGGTTGGAATACGTACCTCCACCCTCTTAATTAAAGGGTGACAACATTGGAACCTGCGTGATCTCATTATATGGGACACGTACCTCCACCCTCTTAATTGAAGGGTGACAACATTGTTACTAGACCAAAAACTCTATCATAAGTCCCTCATTTTTATATCGACTTAATCGCTGGGCCAATGGCGAACGGGTCATTAGTTAAATAGCGCTATTAGGTTTGACAAGCCTCACACCGTGCCGCAGAGGACGGGGGTGGACTAATGGATCTGGGCACGTCAATGATGATAGACATTGACTTAGGGCACCCAACTTTCTCAATCAGTAGTCGATATGGTAACAGGTCTAGTGGGATATTCATGGGGTAGCCCCCACGGCTGGGAGCCAGAGTAAAAGGAAAGGATTAATCATGTTTTTAAACTATGGGGTAACCCCTACGGCAAGTAAGCCAGCTAAAGGAAAACTATGTTTTTGAAACAACTTAAAACGAACACCCAACTGTGAACTCGCTCAACTTTGTTGTTGATTCGTTACTATATGCCTTGCAGGTCATTAAAACGAACACCCAACTGTGAACACCCAACGGGGTCGTTGTGGGACATGGGCTGTTGAGTTCCATGTTAAACATTTGAACATTTAAACTTATGTTTTGGTTTTGAACTTTATGCTTCCGCTGATAACTCAAACTTGGTTAATTTGCTTTGGACACCAATTATATTGTTGGTTGGTTTTATAATTACTTTAATACATTGTTCAATATGATTGGTGGCTTGATCCTGGTCATGTCACGCTCCTTGCGGTGATACTCCGCTTGTGGATTTTGGGGGTGTGACAGTCGAGGCTCTGCCCTACGTAGTCGTTGGAGTTCTGTCTCGGGGAGGGTATAACTAATATAAATATTGGGTTATTATACTAACGCGTGTGCATTGTTTAATTAATAGATTATAACAAGGAAAATCACAGGAAAAAGCCCTAAAGTTGCAATGTGAGTAATCTCCTTTTTGTAAACCTTTTTGCAAACTGTTTTTACAAAACCTTAAATATCTTACAATGTGTTTAGCAGTGATTGAGTCTTTGTAATTCTTCAATTACTGCCGGTATGTTAGGGTTTTGTATACAAAATGTGGAACACGTTACCATTGGACAACGAGATAGCCAATGAGTAATATGACCCACCAGTCAGGATTGACAGTACTGAATGAGTAATTGTGTAGATATAAACATTGTAATCGCTCTCAATTCTGTGAAATAATAAAACTCTTCTTGATTAAACTAGGATTCACTCACCAGTATTTCCCACTGATAAAATATTTTTAAACACGTTTCAGATAACAAAATGTGAAAGCCAAATAGAAGCCAGCTGGACAGCATTGAAGGCTTGGAAAAAGTGGCTATAAAAGTTACCTAAATAAAGAAGATATTTTTATTTCAATAAAATAGGGTTTACCCCTATAAATTAGTTTGTAATGAAAACGTAGGTCTTATCCCAATATATTTATTAATATAAAATGTGGTGTTTTACTCTGATAAAATATTTCATAACTACGGTCCTGATGTAAATTCCGCTGCCAAAATTAATAAACACCGATACCACTGAATCTGATCTCGCGGCCGCCCATTTCCGGGTAGATAGGGGACAGGGGTTGCGACAGCAAGCGTGGAATTGTTGATAGATCTATCGGGATGACCACCCCGTCGTGACCGGTAGCTTCGTGTCATTTCAAGCGACAAATTTATATTCTTTTAATGAGTCTAGCTTGATTATACTCACATTGTTGATATATAGCTTGTAATGTCTTGCAAACTTACGAATCTGAACGATTGGGCTGAAATTTAATACATAAACATTGGGAAAATGATCTTATCGGAGGTTTTCCGTAAAACGATCACGATAGCTGACCCTCAGATCTTATCGGAGGTTTTCCATAAAACGATTACGTTTTTCGTCCCTATGGTTTATCATAAATCACTATTTCAGTCCATTAGTTTAAAAATTGCTAAAACAGTCCCTATGGTTTCACTTTTGTAACTATTATGTCCACCCACACTAACGTCATCCAGTTATTCAGTTAGTTTATTTGAAATGACCATAATGCCCTTGTTATTAAAACTAAAATTAAAATAAATAAAGAGTTACTTACGTTTTTCGTCCTTGTGGTTTGTTAAAAATAACTATTACAGTCCATTAGTTCTAAAAATTGCCAAAACAGTACTAGTATCCTTCTTTATTTATTTTGTGAAAGTATTGGTAATGTTTTGGCAAATTTTAGAACTAATAGACTGTAATTGTTATTTTAACAAATTACAGGGATGAAAAACGTAACCAACTCTTTATTTATTTTAATTTTAATAATAGGGGCATTATGGTCATTTCAAATAAATTAACTAATAATTGGATGACGTTAGTGAAGGTGGACTGTAATAGTTACGAAAATGAAACCACGGGGACTGTTTTGGCAATTTTTAAACTAATGGACTGAAATAGTAATTTTTGACAAACCACAGGGACAAAAAACGTAATTAACTCTAAAATTTACTTTCTTAACTATATATGGTTGTTTTACCATTAAAAATTAATAGTAAGAAAGTTTTCCTTAAACAAATTGTTACAAATTTGAATATGTCCAACTCACCTTCCTTTGTGTTAACACTTGATTTTTACGTGTTCTTCAGGTACATGAGTTCGGCTTAGGGATTTTGGCATATCTTGTGGTAGTGATGCTTGTCCTGTTTATGACAACTTTTGAAACTAATTTGGGACCGTGTGTATTTGGATCCATAAGGATCAAGACAACTATGTTGTGGTTGTGGATTGTGTTTAAACTTTAAACTCGAAACTCGAAACTCATGTTTTAAATAAGTTGTATGTCCAAAATAAACATTGCATCGCCTATCAAGATATTTATAGCTACCAATCTCTGTCACCGCCACGTTTGTATTTCCGCTTCGACGTTTTTCGGGTGTGACATGAATGAAATACTAATCCCTACACATCCGAACTACAAGGCTTTATTATGTAATTAATTTATGATTAAATTGCCATTTTAGTCCCTGAGGTTTGACCAAAATTGCCACTTTAGTCCAAATAGTTTTGTTTTCTGCCATTTTAGTCCCCGATTTTTGTCATTTTTTGCCATTTTCATCCAACCCAGTAACTCCATTGAAAAATTTTAGTCAACTTAGGTGAATTTTGGTCAAACCACATTTTTCTTTCTTTTTTTACAGGTGCGATGGTTTAGGAATGATGTTGTGCCAGTTTATAGTGAAGATGATGATGGTGTTTTTTGGTTTTACGATGATGGCGGCGGTGTTGGTTGATGACGTGGGTGGAGGAAAAGTAGCCGGTGGTGGTGGAAATGGTGGGTGGGTGGTGGAAATGGTGGGTGGGTGGTGACGGTGCAGGCAAGTGGTGGCGATGATAGAAAGTTGTGATGGGTGGGTGGTGGGAAGTGATGGTGGTGGTGGTCGATGAAAATGGTAAAAAATGACAAAAGTCACGAACTAAAATGGCAAAAAACAAAACTAATTGAACTAAAATGGCAAGAAAAAACTATTTGGACTAAATTGGCAACTTGGTCAAACCTCAGGGACTAAAATGGCAATTATAGATGAGTTTATGTTTCATTAGATTAGTTATACAAAGTACAAGGGAAACCCAAGTAGATCCACATGAATTACTACTTGCTAAAGAAGAAACAAGGAATTACAAGGAAGTATACTTTGACAGCAAATGGATTTAAGCAATGAAGGATGAGTTAGACTCAATAAACAAGAATAACACTTGGAGATTAATAGAGTTACCAAGAGATCACAAGAATAAACAAGAAAATGACATTATGTTTTTTTTTTACCTTTTCATGTCTTTCGTACGTTTTGTACGATAAGGCTATTTGTATTTGAGATTTTGCTGATCTTTTAATTAGGGAACGATATCTCAATTGACTGACTTATTAGTAAATCAGAAAAATGGTGACTCTAAGGAAAATATAAAAAAAGGTTTTATAATAATTAGTTTAATTTTATACTATGGGTTTTTCATTGCTTTAATTAGATTTAAAATTTAATATAAGCCTAGTAAAAAAAAACTAAATATAAATGGCAGAACATCTATTTTACAACTTAACATGAATAGGGGCTTGCATGTATTTTTGTTACAGTTGGATGGTTTGTATGCAATTTTGAATGGTTGATACAATCGAGGAGAAGAATGATCCTCTCCCTCGTCTTGCTTGAGCTTTCTAATCAATTATTACAACAATCATACTTGTTACAATCATGCTCTTCACATACTATGTTTCCACAACCTCTTTTATATCTGCAGAAACACCCTGCAAACTAAACCAGGGCATCAGTCTCTCTCCTATTCGCAAAGAAGTCTAAGGACGGTCATATATTTGACATGACTCATCCCTATCTTCCAGATATGTCGTCATGGGGATCGGATGAGGGTCTTGGAGAACGGCTCACTTGCTAATACTTCACTTTGACAAAGGTCATGTGTTTCATTATATTTTTACTTTATTCTTTTCCTGTTTCTAGTGCTCTGGTCCTTGTCTTCTTTTTAAATTTCCTACAAAATCTGTTTGCGTTTTAGTATTTTATATTCAAAACTGAAAGAAATATATATAGTCTTTTTGGGATTTATGGAGCAACTTATGTGGTAGAATGTCCAGATCAAGTTAACAACATTTTATTAAGAGTTAAATGCTTGGTTGGTCCCTGTGGTTTCCAAAAATTGCAGACTTGGTCCTAGTGGTTTACTAATTACATGTGTGGTCCCAAAACTTGTCAAAAATGCACTCGGTTGGTCCCCAGCCCTAACATCAGTTAAATTTCTCAGTTAACTATGTGTGAAATGACTATATTACCCCTGAAAGCCTAATCATCTTCTTCAACCTCTTACCCCTGAAACCATAGATTCACTGTATCCTCTGTAAGTGTATAAACAAGTTTCTTATAATAGCATTCAATTGTAAGTTTTGGATGGTGTTACAATATTGAAACCCTAGAACTAAACCACGCACACATACACAGTACCCCTGTCTTCTCTCGAGCTCCGGCAACCGGAGCCAAATTTCCGGCGGTTCAGTTTGACGGCGACGAGCACCCACACCTCCTCCGACCTCCTCTTCATCTCCTACTACACCCACCTTCTTCGAAGAACAAGTTAAATCGACAGAGGAGAGAGAAAGACGGCGTCACCGGAGGGATTCTGGCGACGGCCGACGTTGTTTATCGGTGATACAACACCCACACCCTAACTCCCACCTGTTACACCACATGACACGTCCCTTCTCTTCCGGCGACGAACAACACCCCCCCCCCCAAATCTCGCTCCTCTCTCTCTCGACGATCGGATCAGATCGGCTCCGGAGGCACTCTTCCCGATGATGACTGATGCAGTTGATGCATCTATTGAAGATGATGAGGGTGTTAATGGCGGTGGTTGACGACGACTAGAAGCCGTTTGGTTTTCCGGCGACAGATTAACGGCGGAGGTAGTGTTTGGTTGCGACAAATTTCCCGGTAAATATAACCCCCCCCCTCCCGTTCCTTTTATCTTCTGAAGATTGAAGATGATATTGATTTTGTTGTGGTAAATATTGTATAGCTCAGATCTGAGTTATGTAGGGAACCAGGTTTTAATCTCGGATCACGATTCATGTCAGCGTGGTCGGGTTCAGTTTCAGTTTCATCTAAGATGTCAGATTTGGTTTCGGGTCTAGTTACAGAGGTCAACAGCTCGGTCAACGGTTCGGGTCAGTCATGGTCAACAGGTCAAAGGGTAAGAGGTTGAAGAAGATGATTAGGCTTTCAGGGGTAATATAGTCATTTCACACATAGTTAACTGAGAAATTTAACTGATGTTAGGGCTGGGGACCAACCGAGTGCATTTTTGACAAGTTTTGGGACCACACGTGTAATTAGTAAACCACTAGGACCAAGTCTGCAATTTTTGGAAACCACGGGGACCAACCAAGCATTTAACTCTTTTATTAAATTAAAAGACTGGCCAATTACAGAGATAACTATGCTTTCAATTTGGTTATTAGAAAGAGCAAATTACTGTTTTGGCCGCTGTGGTTTAGTTAGTTTAACTCTTTCAGCCTAAAAAAATCTTTTAACATATCAGACCACGAGGTTGCATTTTATAACGGTTTTGGCCCCTAACACTAACTTTGTTACTTTTTTTATAGTTAAGTGTAAGGGTAATTAGGTAATTATATACCTTAGGGGCTGTTTTTGATAATTACAAAGTTCATTTAATATTTAAGAGATTATTACAAAGTTTAACTCAAGTTTTTTTTTTATTATTTTGTTATTTTCACGATTATTATTTAACAAAATATGTTTTATATATACAAATAAATATATATTTTCATTAAGCGTTTGTTTTTTATAATCGTCGTTTTTAAAATTATTTGTTTTTTAACCCTTTTTTTAAAATCGTCTATCGTTTTTAAGATTATTAATTTTAAACCGCTTCTTTATTAAATTTGTTCTTTTTAAAGTTGTTTGTCTTTCAAAGTTTTTTTTTAAACGATTCATTTTATAAAGTTCTTTTTAAAATCATTTTTTAACTTTTTTAAACAATTCGTTTTTCTAAGTCGTTAATTTTTAAAAGCGTTTCTTTTTAAACTGTTCCTTTTAGAACCGTTTTTGAAATCGTTCATTTTTGAAACTTTGTATTCAGTTTACTTATAGTCGTTAGGGAAAAAGAACTTTAGAAACTAAATGATTTCAAAAATCGAAAGAATTTAATAACCATTGATTTTAAACGAACGAGTGGTTTAAAAAACGAAGATTAAAAAATGGATGTTTATAAAAAAACAAAACCTTAAAAAATAAGTTAATAAGTGTAAGGTACTAAAAACGCACGAATTTAATAAACGAAAGGTTAAAAAATAACGAATTTTGAATAAACAAACGGTCAAAAGAAATTGTAGATTTAAAAAAGAAATAAACTATTAAAAAAAGTTTGAAAAATGAACGATCTTTTGCAAACTTTTTATTAAAATGTTTTTTTTTTCAAATCTTACATTTCTTTGTTTTTTATACACGTCGTTTTGTAAAATTTGAAAAAAAAAAATGAACGACTTTACAAACTAAGTTGTTTAAAAGTCTTTTAAAATAAATGATTTTAAAAAGAATGGTATAAAATGAAGTGTTTAAAAAACTTTAAAAGACAAACGACTTTAAAAAATGATTTTAAAAAATAAATGGTTTAAAAAGAAACAATTTTAAAAACGATAGATGGTTTAAACAAAATGTGAAAAACAAATTATTTTTTAAAACGACTTTTATAAAAAAAATGGTTAATAAAAATACATATGTATTTGTATGTTTAAAACGTATTCTGTTAAATAATAATCATTAAATAACGAAATAATAAAAAAATTGAGTAATTGCATTAATAATCTCTTAAATATTAAAAGAACTTTGTAATTATAAAAAATAGCCCTAAGGAATATAATGAGCTAATTACCCTTACACTTAACTGTAAAAAAGTACGGAGTTAGTGTTAGGGGCCAAAACCGTTATAAAATGCAACTCGGGGTCTGATATATTAAAAGATTTCTTTTCGGGCTGAAATGGTTAAACTGGCTAAACCATAGGGGCCAAAACAGTATTTTACTCTTAGAACTCATAATAAATCGGCATTGTATTTATAACCCACTCGGTTGTTTTATAATTAAAATTGCATTACTTATTTATTTTTTTGTGATTGTATATACTTTTTTTTGTTCTGTATGACAAAGCATCATTAAAAACTTATTTCAAGGAAATAGGAATGCAAATGTACTTCCACTCATATAGAAAAAACTAAAAAGAAAACAAATTTTGTTTTTGTCATAAAACAGATATACAAAACACCCCTTGTAACTGCCTTGGCAGTTAACCTCTCATAATTGTTTTGACTGTTAACACACGTACGTTATATATATACTATTGTATGTTGTTATTTATGGGTATCACATTTGTATCATATGGGATAATAGATCGAAGATTCAATACAGATTTCCGAGTGGTTTATATCACGTTATCAGCACGAGACTCTCCGCTGAGGTTTATCGAAAATCTGAAATCAATCACAAGAATTTTTGTAGCCGTCTCCCCGTCGCCGGCCACAACACATATTCACCAGACTCTATTTTTGTGATTCAGAAACTATTCTGTTCTACCACATCCAGGTACATATCATCACAGGCTCAACTAAGTGTTCATTATGTTTCAATTTTTTTTCTTTTTACAGTTTTGAGTTTCCAAAGGATGATTCACATATTTAAATTTTACAAAGTGAGTATTAGAAAAGTAGAATTTTATATATATATGCTCTCTACGGTGGTAATTTTTCATAAAAAGGATCCACCCATTTTTCGAATACCTTTCAAATTGGATTTTAAGTCTCATCCTTTGGAACAAAAGAAATAAGAATTTCGATCTAGATACTAGATTATTCAATTCAGAATTTTTTTTTGTTCTTCTTGATTTTAGAACTAGGAATTTCTTTTGATTTGTATATACAGAAACACATATTATGAACTGTTACAACCACTAACGAATCGATATACAATTAAATTAGATTTTTTTTTTCTCAAACACACAGACGGTTCCTACCGTCACACATTGCGATCTTACCCGAAAACCTTCCTCCGACGGTCAACCGACGCTGCGCACCACCGAAACCGTCATTCACCGGAAACCGTCATCTTGTTTGATCAACACTCTGTAACCCCCTCTCTTGCGTCTTCAAGCACGTTACACCATCGCAGCCGGTGTCGTTCGTCGCGATCAAACCTGTGGTAGCAACCATCGTTTTTTTTGTTCCGTTCTATGTTGCTTCGCCGCCATACATAAACGGGGCAGCCCTCTCGCCTGGCGAACCAACCGCAAGCGGTTCACCACGACAACAATCTCAGTCGAATCACAGCCTCCTTTGTAAGCCGCTATCACGACACCGCCGCCGTGCATCATCAGTTCCCCACCGCCTCTTTTTCTTTCGATATAAGTTTCTATACCAGATAAAGGGTTTTTTATTTTATATTGGAATGGAATTGTGATAAAGGGTTTTTGAGGATTGTGTAATACCAGGTCATGGTTTTGTTTTTCCTGTGTGCCAAATTTATATTTTATTATATATATTTTTTTGAAACAAGAGATTGTATAAAGATGTTACAACTTTTTAACCACAAAGTACAAGTCGTGATACGATATGTTTCTGGTATTAGTAATATCTGCTCTGAAAAAAGGTTTTTAAAAGGATTCAAATGACATAAATTCTTCCAGATCTGGATCAACTTAGTACCAAGAAACATACAAGTCCTAAAGCCTGGGTTACAAGTGGATAAGAGCTATTAATCTGTATGAAATTTTTTTTATTTTTTGATCTGGATACATGATGCGTGTGTGGGGCTGTTACAACCTCCATATGTTTTCTCTATTTTTTTTCCCCACCAACCAAATTTGAAATTTTAATATTTCTAGTTTGCACAATAAATATACAAAGTGCAATTATAATAGGAATGTATTTATAAGTGTATATAAAGATCATCTATTATTACACCTTATAAAATATATATATATATATGAACTCGAAGTTCTTCTATATTATACATTGGCTCGTTTTAAATGCATGAATTTTTCCTTCGTAGAAAAAATGTCAAACTTATCAAATCTTGAATTCACTGCACTTGAAATCTCGGGCAATAACTACCCCTCATGGGTTTTTGATGCTAAAACCCATCTGAAAGCAATGTGTCTGGGGGAGACAATCATTGATGGGAATAAAACGTCCTTTCAAGAAAAAAAACTAAAGCTATGGTTTTCCTTCGCCTTCATCTTCATCTTCATGAAGACCTAAATAGGGAAAACCGTACTGTCGAGGACCCTCTCGAGTTATGGAAAAACATTCACGAAACATTTGACCACCTGAAGTTGGTCTTACTCTATAAAACTCGCTACAAGTGGGTTCATTTAAGGCTACGAGATCATAAGACTGTTAGTGAGTACAACTCTGCCCTTCTTCGCATCACCTCTGAACTTAAATTATGTGGTGAACAAATCACCGACAAAGACATGATTGAGCAAACTATCCCAACGTTCCATTTATCCAACATGCTCCTGGCGCAGCAGTACAGGGAACGTAATTTTACAAAATATTCTGAGCTCATATCATGTTTGTTGGTCGCGGAACAAAACAACAAGCTCATACTAAAAAAAAAAAGGGTAGTTGCACGGTACCCCTGACCAAAATCATTAAACGCGTATTATGTGATGTTTGGATTTTATTTCAACTCTTGTGGTATTTTATGTTTTGAACTATTGGTATGGTTTCATTTAAAACCTAGTGATGTTTGATTTATAGTAGCATGATGTTTTTATCATACTCAAACATGCAATTTCTTATACTTAACGTTTTTATTATTTCCAGAAGAAATATGTATACTAGCTCCAGCAGAGCTATTATTGGTGATGAATGTCTGGTAGACAGCGGTAGTACTAACACTATTCTCAATGATATGAAATTTTTCTCTCAGTTGTCTCCGGCAGAGACACCGATTAGTACTATATCTGGTGTCAGTAACCTTATCGAAGGCTCCGGCAAAAGCACACATAATATTATCTTCGGGTACCCAACTAACTATTGATAATGCATTATATTCAAGTAAATCCAGAAGAAATTTACTTAGCTTTAAAGATATTCGAAAAAACGGTTACTACCTAAAAACAATATCTGAAAATAAAATTGAATATCTTCAAATTACTTTAAACAAAAATGTTGAACAAACAATTGTTGAACAATTAGAAGCCTTATCCTCTGGATTATATTGTAATAATATCAATCCTATCGAATCATACATGGTGAGTAACCAAAAGCTATTAGATAAAGACACATTCAATATATGGCATGACCGTCTAGGTCACCCTGGTAGCATAATAATGAGACGAATAATCAAAAGTGCAACCGGGCACTGATTAGATTGAGACCAACTGCTGATCACGAATACTCCCCATTGCAACTGGTCTCCGGACGAGAACCAAGTTTGTCCCACCTTAGAATTTTTGGTTGTGCAGTATATGTACCAATACAGCCACCACAACGTACTACAATGGGACCCCAAAGAAGACTAGGTATCTATATTGGTTTTAACTCCCCGTCCATAATTAAATATTTAGAACCAATGACGGGAGATATTTTTACAGCACGGTATGCTGACTGTCATTTTGATGAAACAATGTTCCCAGTCTTAGGGGGAGATAAGGACAAAGAAAGACTGGTAACGCAAGAAATAACATGGAATGCATCATCGCTATCAAATCTCGACCCCCGAAGTGGTCAATGTGAATATGAAGTCCAAAAGATTATACATTTGCAAAGAATAGCGAATGAATTACCAGATGCATTCACAGACACGAATAGAGTGACAAAGTCACATGTACCAGCATCAAATGCACCTGCTCGAATTGAAGTAATCCCAGAAGCGATTACTATACAACGAAAGCGTGGGAGACCAATCGGTTCCAAAGACAAAAACCCACGGAAATGAAAAGAGCAAAGTAACGCAGTTGGTGAAAACTCACAAAAGATTAAAAATGAAACCCCGGTAGAGGTAAATGTCCCAGAAGAGACAACTATGAATCCAGAGAAAAATGAAATTTCAGAAGAAACACCGGTACCGAACGAAAATGAGATCTCTATTAATTACGTACAAGATAGTACAATGTGGAACCAGAATAAAACACGTGTTGATGATATATTTGCATATGCTATAGCAACGGATGTAATCAATGAAAATGATTACGTACCAAAAACTTTAGAAGAGTGCATGCACAGAAATGATTGGCTAAGATGGCAAGAAGCCATAAACGCCGAATTGAATTTGCTCGAAAAGCGACATGTTTTCGGACCTGTAGTCCGAACACCCATAGACGTCAAACCAGTAGGTTATAAATGGGTGTTTGCAATAAAGAGAAATGAAAAGAATGAGATTGTACGATATAAGGCTCGACTTGTAGTGCAAGGGTTTTCCCAAATCCCAGGAGTTGATTATGAGGAAACGTATTCCCTTGTAGTGGATGCGATAACCCTTAGGTTACTAGTCGGCTTCACAATCTCTGAAGGACTTCATATGAGACTAATGGATGTCGTCACCGCATACTTATACGGGACACTTGAAAATGGCATCTACATGAAAATCCCTAAAGGATTAAAATTGTCTGAAGCATTAAAATCAACACCTCGAGATATGTGTTCTATAAAGCTCCAGAGATCTTTATATGGTCTCAAACAATCTGGTCGTATGTGGTACAATCGACTTAGTGAATATCTCGAAAAAGAAGGATACAAGTCTGATGTAAACAGTCCACGTGTTTTTATAAAAAGAACACTCTCAAATTTCACTATAATAGCAGTCTATGTTGATGATATCAACATCATCGGATCTCTTGAAAAGATAGAGAAAACGGCTCAGTTGTTAATGAAGGAATGTGAAATGAAAGATCTTGGTATGACGAAATTATGCATCGGACTACAATTTGAGTATCTGTGCAATGGCACATTTGTACATCAATCAAACTACATCCAGAAGATGTTAGTACGTTTCAATATGGACAAAGCACATTCGTTTATCGTACCTATGGTTGTCCGACCGCTAGATCCACACAAGGATCCTTATCGCCCTCAAGAAGAAGGCGAAGAAGTACTTGGTCCAGAAGTACCGTACTTAAGCGCGATTGGTGCCCTTATGTATCTCGCAAATAACACAAGACCTGACATTGCATTTGCAGTTCATGTACTAGCGAGATACAGTTCGAATCCAACACGTAGACACTGGAATGGTGTGAAACATATATTCCGATATATTTGCGGGACACAAGACTTAGGCTTTTTTCTATCAGAAAGATCAAAAGTCCCAGCTTATTGGGTATGCTGATGCCGGATATCTATCAGATCCTCACAAAGCAAAATCTCAGACAGGTTATGTATTCACATACGGTGGCACAACAATTTCTTGGAAGTCAACTAAGCAAACACTTACAGCAACATCATCAAATCATGCCGAATTAATAGCATTATATGATGCTGGTCGAGAATGTGTGTGGTTGAGATCAATGATTAATCACATACAAGAAGCATGCGGACTAGAACAGATCAAGAAGGAGCCAACAATTATTTATGAAGACAATGCTGCTTGCATAGCTCAGATTAGAGAATGTTACATCAAGGGTGATCGAACAAAGCACATCTCACCAAAGTTCTTCTCAACATATGACTTGCAGAAAGAAGGGGAAATTGATGTTCGCCAGATCAAGTCAAGTGAAAATTTAGCTGACTTGTTCACAAAATTTTTACCTAGAAGCCGTTTCGAACAGTTATCACATAAGATCGGGCTTCGTAGATTAAAAGACGTTAGTTAAATTGAGGGGGAGCATTATACACGCTGTACTCTTTTCCTTGACTAAGTTTTGTCCCATTGGGTTTTCTTAGCAAGGTTTTTAACGAGGCAGCATAACTGATCCTGTAGTATCAGTTTATCATATAGGTCCTGAAGTATCGATTTAACATCATCCTGAAGAATGTTGTTAATAGTGTATAGTGAACAGTATGTATATCTGAGGGGGAGTGTCATAAAACAGATATACAAAACACCCCTTGTAACTGCCTTGGCAGTTAACCTCTCATAATTGTTTTGACTGTTAACACACGTACGTTATATATATACTATTGTATGTTGTTATTTATGGGTATCACATTTGTATCATATGGGATAATAGATCGAAGATTCAATACAGATTTCCGAGTGGTTTATATCAGTTTTTACAATTAATTCATGTCCATTATAAAAAAAATCTAAATGGGTCTAAACTCAATGCCTTCAATAATAAACCCAGTAAAATTAAGTCTCAACATAAAATCCATGTGGACTTTAGTGGCAGCTTGGAATTCCCAAATTTGCACTTCATTCCATCCATCGTTCCTTTGTTTTGGAAGGCTTCTTATTTTCGGCCTATTGAGTGGGTTGTGGGTGTTTTGACCAGCCTTTGGTCTAATAACTGGGGTTCGAGGAGATCCTTTTAAATAAATATACCAAAAGTTATCTCCTGAATCACATTGTTTGTCTTCCACTCTCACAAGCGCCTCAAATCTAGATTGGTCTTCTGGTACTTTGTAGACAAGGTAACATGCATATGTTGTTTCAGATGATACTAGTTGGGACTGGACTTCTGTTTCGATAAAAATAATGTTATAATCCCCCAACTGAATGGCTTCTCCAAATCTGAGAGATGTTAGAAAATCATCTTACATGTAAAAGATTTGCAAAACATAGTAATTTATATAAGAAATCTGACAAGGGGTATTAAAGAACCTTGATTCAGGTAATAACACTTTTCTTTGGTTCCAACGCCATTTGAGAGCCGCTTTTGCTGAAAGCATATGACATTTCTTCCCATTTTTGTCAAGAGAAAACCACTGTCAAGCAACGAGTATATAGATATGTTTAGCAATTCAATATATAATTCTCCCTTGAGGTGGAACCATGTTCATAGGCTCCACAACAACTATATATGGAAAAAAAGATAAATGGATTTGCAATTCAGTAATGGAAGTATAAAATTGTTGCTATCAAAGTTACCATCATGCCATCATTGGTTAAGAACCCTTTGCAAAGAATTGAGTACGCTTTCTTCTTCTTCTTCGCTCTCCATGGAAAATAATCAAAAATCCCTTTTTTTGACAATTTCATTATGTCTTTATAATCAGTAGGCAGTTTTTCTTCCCAATTTGAATCTGAATCTAAATCTGAATCTGAATCTGAATCTGATATGGGTTGCTTGTCATCTATAGGTTCCACCTGTAGAACAACATAAGCATATCAGACTTTGAATTAGTCACTAATATGGGTTTTCTTACATTGAAAATAACTAATGTGATTGTGGCAGCTGGACAGTAAAAGAAAACTAAAAGATATAAATAAATTAATTAATTAATGATGTACATGAATAATCAAATTTTAATTTGTAAAACTTACGTTCTCCAAGGGCTGGAATTCTATGCCTTCTACTAATATGTCGAAAAGATTATGGTAGCCCTCAAACAAAATCTGAAAATGAACAATTCTGTGGTCAGTAGTAAACTGATACAATTCACATGCCCACCATCCATCTTCTCTCTCATATGCAAGGTATGAAATTGAACTCTCTCTCTCCCCTTGTAATCTGTATTTGAGGAATATAGTAGGTTCACATCTTCTCTCCTTTTTCTTCATAAACTTGAAGACAAGGTTCACCGTGTATGTGATTCCTGGTGACAAGAACTGAGTTTTTACATGTGTTTTCAATATAACTCCATTCCAATGGTAGGTGCCCACAGCAAATCTGCGTGAATAGCAACAAAGAATGATACATTGTAGGTGGCAAGTACTTGTCAAATACTCTCAAAAGCTGGAAACAGGAAAACTCACCTTGAATTATATTTAGACGAGAAGTCGTAACTCTTTGCATCTGAACCCAAACATTCTGCAATAGATATAATCTCACAGTGTTCTCCCTTATTATTTAATGAAAACCACTGTCCGTCCATTAAACAAGTTCAAGTAAGTTGATCATGCATGTTAAAAGTTACATGTGATATTCTATAATACAGACACAGAAGCTAATTACCGTTTTGCCGCCATTAAGGAGGATCCCTTTGGACTGAAACTTCATCGGTTCAACGTCAGATCTGTAGTTCAGAGGACATTGTTTGTTCCATTCACCTATAAACTCTTGATAATTGACCAATTCTAGACTTTTCTCAAGTTCTGCCACAACCTCAGCCATCTTTGGCCGATCTTCACAAGATTCCTTCAAACATTGATACGCAATGTCTGAAAATATTTCTAAAGCACTCTGCTCCAATGGTTGAATGGTCAGATCTTTGAAGATGATATCATTTAACTTGTTCTGTTCATAACTCTTAATCCATGTGGTCACTAAGATCTCCTTAACATGATCCTTGCTATCAAGCGTATAGCATGATCTCCCGCATAAAACTTCAAATAAGACCACACCAAAAGAGTATACATCCGACTCTTTCGTTAGGGTGTGTGTCATCGCATACTGTGGATCACAGTACCCAGGGGTACTTGCTGCAACTGTGACGGTAACAGAGCTATGCTCATTAGCGGGGCCCATTATTGATAATCCGACGTCAGAAACTTTAGCATTCCATTGCTCATCAAGTAGGATGTTGGCGCTTTTTACATCATAGTGGATAAGTATTTGGTGTGTCTCCCTTTGATCATGAAGGTACCATAGCCCCTTTGCGGAATCCAAACATATCTTGAGACGTTGTGACCACGTGAGATGAGGGGAGTCCAAATAGCAGTCAAGGCTTCCACGAGACACATGCTCGTACACAAGGATCATCTCATCCCCTTGGTAACAAAATCCCAGAAGAGAGACAATATTCTCATGCCTGTAACAGGAAAGATTCCTGATGTCTTTCAAGAACTTAGGGATTCCTTGTCCATACTTCAGATCAATACACTTAATAGCAGTCATGCTTCGGCCCTTACTATGAGACACTTCTCCTCTATAAACCTTCCCAAAAGCACCACCTCCAATATAGTTCTCAACATTGAAGTGGTTGGTGGCTAATGTTATCTCTTCCAGCGGGATTGTAAGATCTTGAAATTGCTGCCAGAATATACCAACATATTTGGGGATCAGATAATAGTTACTAAATGCAAATCAAGGGTGGGGAAGCAATTGCAAGTGCACAGCTTGACACGACGTCTGCAAACATTTTCATTTCAATTCGTTGGTGTATTTTAATTTTAATTCATTCCGCAATCTTATTTCTTTGGTGTTTAGAGTGAATCAACTGAATTCTTTCCCATGAACGATAAAGGGAAAAAACACTTGAAGGAGAAAAATAACATTTTTGCCATGCCTTTTAAAGAAGCTCCCATATAAAAATATGTATCTTCATTCTATATAAGTCTAATGAAATTCCCAAATAAGCTAACATCCTACAAACATAATGTACCTTCTGATATCCAAGTGCAGTCGTAAGTTCTGTCACAACCTCAGCCATCCTTGGCCGATCTTCACGAGATTCCTTCAAACATCGATATGCAATGTCTGAAAAAGTTTCTAAAGCGCTCTGCTCCAATGGTTCAATGGCCGAATCTTTAAAGATGATATCATTTAGCTTCTTCTCTTCATAGCTTTCAATCCACTTGCGCACTAAATTTTGCTTAACACGACCATTGCTATATGTACAACATAACCTCCCACATAAAACTTCGAATAAGACCACACCGAAAGAGTATACGTCTGACTCTTTTGTTAAGGTGTGTGTCATCGCATACTGCGGATCACAGTACCCAGGGGTACCTGCTGCTATGGTGACAATAGCCGATTGCTGCTCGTTAGCGGGGCCCATTATTGATAGCCCGAAATCAGAAAGTTTACCATTCCATTGCTCATCAAGAAGGATGTTGGCGCTTTTTACATCACAGTGGATAAGTCTTTGGTGTGTCTCCCTTGGATCATGAAGGTAAATTAATCCCTCTGCTGCATCGAGGCATATCTTGAGACGCTGTAACCACGTGAGATGAGGGGAATTCAAATAGCGGTCGAGGCGTCCACGAGATGCGTACTCGTATACCAGGATCATCTCACCCCCTTGGTAACAAAATCCCAGAAGAGAGATGAGATTTTCATGGCTGTAACGGGAAAGCGTTGTGATCTCTTTCAAGAACTTAGGGATTCCTTGTCCATACTTTGGATCAATACGCTTAATAGCAGCCATGCTTCGGCCCTTACAGTGAGACACTTCGCCTCTATAAACCTTCCCAGAAGCACCACCTCCAATATAGTTCTTCTCAACATTGAAGTGGTTGGTGGCTAATGTTATCTCTTCCAACGGGATTTTAAGATCTTGAAATTGCTGCCAGAATACCTACATATTTGTGGATCTGATAATAGTTATTATACAAATCAAGGGTGGGAAAGCAATTGCAAGTGCACAGCTTGACACGACGTCTGCAAACATTTTCATTTCAATTCGTTGGTGTATTTCAATTTTAATTCATTCCGCAATCTTATTTCTTTGGTGTTTAGAGTCAATCAACTGAATTCTTTCTCAAGAATGGTAAAGGGAAAAAAAACACTTGAATGAGAAAACTAAGATTTTTGCTATGTCTTTTAAAGAAGCTAGTGAAATTCCCAAATAAGCTAACATCCTACAAATACAATTTAACATCCTACAAACATAATGTACCTTCTGATATCCAAGTGCAGTCGCAAGTTCTGTCACAACCTCAGCCATCCTTGGCCGATCTTCACGAGATTCCTTCAAACATCGATATGCAATGTCTGAAAAAGTTTTTAAAGCGCCCTGCTCCAATGGTTCAATGGTCGGATCTTTGAAGATGATATCATATAACTTCTTCTCTTCATAGCTTTCAATCCACGTGCCCACTAAATTTTGCAGAACACGACCATTGCTATATGTACAACATAACCTCCCACATAAAACTTCCAACAAGACCACACCAAAAGAGTATACATCTGACTCTTTTGTTAGGGTGTGCGTCATCCGATACTGCGGATCAATGTACCCCTGGGTACCTGCTGCAACGGTGACAATAATCGATTGCTGCTCGTTAGCAGGGCCCATTATTGATAGCCCGAAATCAGAAACTTTACCATTCCATTGCTCATCAAGAAGGATGTTGGCACTTTTTACATCACAGTGGATAAGTCTTTGGTGTGTCTCCCTTGGATCATGAAGGTAACTTAATCCCTCTGCTGCATCGAGGCATATCTTGAGACGCTGTAACCACGTGAGATGAGGGGATTTCAAATAGCGGTCGAGGCTTCCACGAGATGCGTACTCGTATACCAAGATCATCTCATCCCCTTGGTAACAAAATCCCAGAAGAGAGATGAGATTTTCATGGCTGTAATGGGAAAGCGTTGTGATCTCTTTCAAGAACTCAGGTATTCCTTGTAGATTCCTAGGATCCAGATTTAGACGCTTAATGGCGACCATGCTTCGTCCCTTAGAGTGAGACAGTTCTCCTTTATAAACTTTTCCAAAACCACCACGTCCAATACAGTTATCATCGTTGAAGTTGTCGGTGGCTGATGTTATATCTTCTAGTTGGATTTTAAGATGTTGAAACTGCTGCAAGAAAGCATCCATAATTATTAAAGATTGGTTTTATGTGATTAGTAATATTTGTTAACTAAAACAGAGAGCTGAAGCCTGAGAGATGGTTAAGATACTGTAACCCCAATAATTACACTTTATAACAATATATGGTGCTGGGTGTGTAACCATACCAGCTGTTTATGATCTTAAAAATATTATAGGGGTTGTTATCATGGTTGCTTACCTAATAGGTTCTAGAAGACTACCATATTAAAGGGGTTGTTATCATGGTTGCTTACGTAATAAGTTTTAGAAGACTTTTGACCATATTAAAGGGGTTGTTATGTACCCGCCCTCATAGCCCAGTGGTTGGGATCGGTTTGTCCTCCTAGAGGTCACCGGTTCGACTCCCGCTTGTGGCGAAAGGGGTAGAGACATCCGTGCGCAATAATGGTGAAAAACCCACCGAGGAGGGTTTGATCCTGAGCGTCACCCCGGTTTTCATCCGGCTGTTACTTCAGCGAGGAAACTCGTGTGGAGGCAGTACGGTTTCCGGGGGAACGCCGTATCCAAGTCTAACTACACAGCTCTGGCGCTACTATCTGTGCAGATCTTGGCTAGGGTCGCCGATTAGGCGATGTGACAATGGTCACCATTAGAAGTTCACCGTTAAAAAAAAAGGGGGGGGGGGTGTTATCATTGTTGCTTACGTAATAGGTTCTAGGAGACTTCATTTTCGAGGTTGTTAAACCTACCCTCCTTTCAACGTACCCTTCTCTTAAGGGTGTTGTTAAATATACCCAAGTCAATCTTCCAATTATTCAAATCATTAATTACCTAATATTTCTATTTTAGTTTTTAATTACTAATTACAATCATTAGTTTTTAGTTTTTATATTATTTTTTATGTGAACATACAATATTTTTTATACAATCAAACTTTTATGTAATGAGTTTTCTTAATCTTTATTATAACACACAGACTTGACAAATATTTTTTAAATAAATTATTCAACTTTTAAACCAATCAAGTTAAATAAAAAGTGGTCTGAAATGTGTAAAAATATTAAAAAACAATAGTTTATCATATAAATGTTTTAGTTTTTTAATTTAAGATGGTTAATATATAAAGCTATGGTGCTTCGTATCAGAAAAAAACAATTCTAAATAACATTTATAAAGTGATGGTGCTTTAAAAAAATAAGATAAATGTCTTTATTAATTATAAAACATATATGAAGCAACATTAGTATGTCTGCGGCTGGATGAGAGACAATGCATGGGTGGCGTCTAAAATTATATACCCAACTTTATCGTCGTGAAAGTGATTTTATCGATCTAGGTGATTAATCGTTATTTATTTATTTATAATGAAACTTTTCATTTTCGTGTTTATAATAAAGTGTCTTGATTATTTATTTGTTAATATTGATATTTATGCTAATACTAATAATAGTATAACAAAATATAAAAATGTAATGTAACAGAAGTCTTATAGAATAAAATCATACAAAAAACATAATTATTACTTTTGACTTTAGAATAAAATAAAGTATTAAAGTACTTAATCATTACCAAGTTTGACTAATTTGGTATATTAATACATATGTTGGGTATATTTATCACACCCATCTCTTAAAGTTTCACGTTAATACAATTATTGTTTTTTCTCTTTTATTATTGTTTTTTAAAACGTAATTTATTAGTTGAGTAACTTTATTTAACGATTTATTTATACATTCTAAACATATTTTTGTTTTTTTATTTTTAAATGACGTTTGTTTTCTTATTTAGAAAAACACCTTTTTTTCGAAATATTGTTTTAATTTTTTTAGAAAGAGTTATTTTAATAATATTTATAGAGTTTTTAACATTTTTCACATCTTTTGTTAATAAACAAAATGGTTAATTAACGTGTTCATGATCGTTCGTTTAGAAAATGAACGTGTTTGTTCGTTAACATTCTAAACGAACTATTCACGGAAACTACAAACAAATGTAAATGAATAATAACAAACATAAATGAAACACACATAGATGAACGTTTACAATACCCAAAGTGGTCATCGTTTTGGTTTCACATTCGGTTTTTCTTTTAATTTATGATTGGTTGGCTTCAAAATTTTGAAACCGTACCAAGCAATTTGGTTTACGGTTTAACCTCAAAACCGATCGCATAAACCCAAACCAAACGTTTGGTATATGGTTAATGACGATTACAATTTATTTTGTTGCGTTCAACTTTGCCTTTTTTTTTATTTTTACATACAATGGACCGCTCGTCTATATTAACATTGCTGGCAATTTTTGTTTTTGATAATTTGGACTCTTTTTTTCTTAAATTATGCATTCAAATTTAAAACTTGCATTCAGGTAACTTATTTTATGCATTTATACAGATTTTTCATTTTTTCAGTTTTGTATAAATGTATTATTTTACATAAAAAAAATTATTTCTTATCTTTTGGAAAAATGGTTTTATTTATTTTATATAAAAATGTTTTTTTTTTAGTTTTCTTTACCTAAACTATGTTTGATCTTTAAAAACATATAAGGGGAGAATAGGACAAGTTTTATTTTAATTTTCAAGAAGGGGTATAAAAAGTAAGGGGTGGTACATTTGGCCTAACTCTGAGCGAAATCTGAATTTATTAAATTTCATGTGAAATTACATAAATTTAAAGATTTATATATATAAAGAGTAATTAAAATAACTTCTAGAAGTTAATGACTAAATTTAAAAAGCATAAAAAAGAATCGCTAACTAGACTTTAGAAAAGATAGTTATGAGAAATAACGAGAAAAGAAAAAAGATGGGTTGATGAAGATAATAACTAGACTTTTCACTGTAGAATAGATGGTTATTGTCCATGGTTTTATAATCTAGTGGTATTTTGGGTTGGGATAAGGCTTTGAGACTAATAGGTCATGGGTTCGCTTCCCACAAGTGGGGCTTTCCCAATAAGGTTTCCTCCTGAATTGGTGTATAGACATTATGCCTAGTGGAGATGAATATGATTGGGTGGTTTCGCTGGTGACACCATGATACTCCAGTGGTCCGTCAGTGGTCCAAATTTATCGTTAAAAAAAGATAATTATTATTGCTAGTGAGAACCTAAAAGTTTAAAAAGTTGCAATAATTTAGAGGATATAGTTTTAATAAAGTTAGTTATACTATTAATACGAGAAAGATTATTATATAAGTGGAAAAAAGTGTATTAAGTGTAGCAGAAAAGTTATTTGTAAGATTAATGGTTGAGATTAAATGTTTCTTAAATTTAGAATTTACAAAACTTAAAACAAGTAGGGAAAATGAGAAAATCCAATATTGTTGACTCATAAACCTACTTCCTATTTAATTTTTAAACGATTATAACATTTTCATACGTTAATATTTTTTATAAAAATTACACCGTATTAACGAGTATTTCATTCTCTTTAATTCGAGCAGCCTATTGTTATAGCTTTCTTAAAGAATGCAGGATTTGGAATACTCATTACGTGATTTTGAATACCTAGTAAGTGACTACGTGGTTTTGAATACCGATTACGTGATTTCATTACGGTATTTTATATGAAACCCCGCTAAGTGATTATGTAACAATCGATGACTATGTCTTATTACGTGAGTACGTGATTTTGAATGTCTCATTTCGTGAGTGCCAGATTAGTTGGACTAGAGGGACTAAATATGTAAAAATGTGGAAGTTTGGATGTGGAGGGGTCATTTGTGACAAAATGACAAATTTTGGCTTCTAAAGGTCCCTTAAAGACTGCAAGGCTTATGCCTTACGGACCGTAAGGTATTTAAATTTTGTGGGCGCACTGAGGTCCTTACGGACCGTAAGCCACCACTCTTACGGTCCGTAAGGGGTGCAGCTGGTAGTTTGTGCTTACTGGCAAAGGTAGCCTGCTCTCTTGCCACTTATCTCGCGAAATACCACCATAATTCTGCTTCTTCCACCTCATTGGACACTAGTCCAAGATCAGGGAACCATGAGAACACTTGGCATCATCTCATACTCCTTGTGCAAGTATAATTAGCCATGATCTTTGGCCTTGCAAACTTGCACCTTCACTTTTTTCTCTCTAAATCTTCTTGGAGTTGCTTTTGATCTATAGAGGACTCCTTCTGGAGTTTAATCTCTCCTTGACTTTTGCTTTGACTTTTGGTTATGACCATTTTGGTCAAGCCAATGTTCGAATTGAATATGGCTACATGATCGTAAAATGTAGGTGTTAATCCCCCACGAGGGAACCTTCTGAAGATCACGTTAAGTTGATCAAATGACAGGTCAAAGTTTTATTAAATAAAAAGTCAAAATACAGTTTTTCATAATTAACATAAAATGAACTTATAAGTATCGAAACATTAATTTTTGACATTATATCAGTTTGTATAACATATTAGGACATGTTAGATCATGCCCAACCCGTCATTTCCTGTTTAGAGCTCGGTTCACAACCGAAAGTCAAACAGTTTGACTTCTGGTTTGACTTTCGATTCTGACACGTTTGAGATAATTTAGCTACTGATTTGAAGATGTAATATGATCATATTAATGTATGGAATAACCCTCTGAGGTTATACCATTTGATCATATCATTTGTCGGGTTTTTATGATAGTCCATATTATATGCCTAAATAATGACTAAAATGCCCTTTTTACGCATAGAATGGTTTTGAAACATAATGAACATGTAAACTGAGTTTGAAACTAACATAACATTATATTAAACATGTTTTGGCATATTGGTCTTGACATAGACCTATCCGATCACCCGCTGCCGCCTATGCGTGCACGGTTGACTTGTATAACTTAGTTTATATAAGTTAGTCGAATCAGGTCAAAACCTTTCCAAATCAGTTCTAATAAGAATGTATGATTGTTTGACCCATATTATACGAGTCACAGTACTCGTGAGGGTGCAAACCACATTCTATCCGGTCTCCGCTTAATCTAGCGAACCGTACCTATTTATTATAAGTTAACTGGTTCAAGTCATATGACTTGAATAAGACCCGTTAAAATTCTAACGGATCATAGTTCTGTCCATTCCAGACTAGGAGCCTCCAGTAAATTGCACTTGTGTTAGTTGTTTTGATTAACGACTGTGCTTGGGATACGGTAAAATTATTTGCCGCTTGGTCGGGTATGGGATCAATGACGAATGAGTCCAAAATCCAAATAACCCATTTTAATCCGTTATGCTTGATAACTTAAACATGGGGGGTTAATGCGACCGTGTCCTGGATATCCACGACTCACTTAATTGCAAGTGGCCACGACCTAAGCGCGGGGTGTAGGCATACACCTGACAGAAGCTAATGCTGTTATAAAATGTATTTACCCAAAGGAGGATTTAAGTGGCGTGTCGGTTAATCATGTATCGATGTTTAGGTCTGGGCCCCATATGTATTGACAAGCATGTAATTCTGGTAACACGAGATATAGTTTGTCCCAAGTTATTTATGAAAATGATATACCAAATGTTATAAAAATGGTTTTGAAAAGATTTTCAAAACGTGTCGGTTAATTTTATTTATTAGTTAAAATTGACGTATTTTCAAAAGACTAAGCGTAGGTTAGCAAGTACGAAATAGGCTGGAGCTGCTCGGTAATTGCATATTGGAATTTGCGACTCCACGCAAAAGCCTAGTAGTCTTTATGTAATCATTTTGTTATTTCGATCCGCATGTGGATCTTTTGTACACTTTCAGTCTGTATATTAATACTGAACTTTTGAACATTTGTACTTTGTAATAACTATTTTTATAATCCCAAGACTTCCGTTGTGCTAAATGTGAATATCTATATCAATCATCACGCATAAACCCCAAGTTCGGGCCCACCGAGAAATCAGGGTGTGACATTAGACTAGTTAACTAAGTATTAGGATAATAAAAATATCGCTAGTTCGTTTGCCGGTTCGAAACCGGACAATTTGTGAAAGATGCATCATAATACCGGAAGCTATGTTTTGGATATTCCATCTATATCCCCAGGTTTATTTAAGGTGTTTAACAACATTTACAAGCCTTATGGACATTGTAAAAGCTGAATTTTAGTGTTGCGGACATTTATAATTGTTACAGTTTACTTCGGATCGGACAATTTAATAGTTTCGGCATTTTCCGGAAAGTTAGACCTTTTATTGAAATTCATGCCCCTAATTATGGTTTTTATTCAAGTTTCTATGGTAATATGCTTTCATATCGTTCTTTGATAATTCAGTCAGTTTTCGGAATTCACCGATGTAACACCCCGTGTTTCGAAAGTCAAAGTCAAAGTCAAGATTGAAGTCAAAGGAAGAAAAGATTGCTAATTGTGATCTGCCACTCCTTGCTTAACTACTGTTTTGACTTCTTTGACTTGTAATCGAATCTTTTATTTTGTTTGCTTTAGTTGTATTATGGGGAGTATCTATTAATAATCGAGGTTTAATCGCTTGTTTTATCGCTTTATCGCTTATCGCATCGCAATCGCATTCGCAACTTGAATTATGCGTTCTGGATATTGTTCTACGTGTGTGTGCCTCTTATGTGTTACTTGTGCATGTTTATTTATGTTTATGTTGTGGTGATTAATCGAAGCGCAATCGCAACTCTATCGCAATCGAATCGCAAACGCTAAACGCAAGTTATTTAGGATGATTGTATGTTAGATATAGGGTTTGAGTGTGGCTAGAATTAACCTATCGCATCGCATACTCGCTTAAATGCATCGCAACGCTCAACGCGCGAAACGAAACGCCAAAACGCAACTCATCGGAGCCACTCGATCGAATGGCCAATCGATCGAATGGCCATCTGATCGGATTGCCATCCGATCGAGGCGCTATCCGATCGAGGTGCACCCTTTCCCTTTTTGGCAACCTATAAATACCCACCTGTCACATCATTTGTGATGTGACAGCTCCCTCACTCGACCAGCAGTGTTTCCAGCCTCATTTCTCCCGATTTCTCGCAATTCTTGTAAGTTTTCAACCTAAATCTTGTACTTCTATGATCTACACGCACTTCTTCATCTTTTTCACCTTTGGATCTTAACTTTTAACCGTGAAATCAGTGGATTTGAGGTGTTCTAGGGTGATGTCATCATGGAGTTCTTATGAACTTCAAGTTTTGGCCTCATTCCACCAAGAACAACTCAGATCTGAAGGATTTCCACATGATTAAGCAATGTTTTCGCATAGATCTGAACGTTTTCAAAGTTAAAGGGATTGAAAGATGGTTTTCCAACTTTCTTTCAACTCTTTTACAGTCAATGCACTCAAAACCGATAGAATCTGAGCTCGTTCTGATCTTCTACTCTTTCATAGTGATGTGTTGGTTCAAGATCTGAATTCTATCTAAGAGACAACTGATTTCGGGTTAAACATGAACCACCGTCTCGAACAGTTAACCGATCGGACTAGGGTGATTCCTGTTCGATCGGATCACTTGGGTCTTGATGGGGTTTCTGTGGTTTAGCACGTTGTCATATCATCTCGAGCAAACCGCAAAACTTAACGAATCTTCAAGTTAGCAACACGATCAGGTCACGGGATGGATTGTCGTCCGATCGGACTACAATCCGATAAGATTGCACTTGAGAATTCAACACTTAAACTTTTCTTCAACTTGCAAGATCTGAATGTCGAATGGATTGCCGTCCGATCGGATTGCCATCCGATCGAATGACCATCCGACCATGTGACGTTTGGAACTTCAACACTTAAACAATTTGTTCAATGTGTAGTCAGTAACTAACGGATTGCCACCCGATCGGATTGCTACCCGATCGAGTGACAAACCTGCTGTGAACTTGTTCTCACTAAGTGTCCTACCAATCGGATCGCCATCCGATCGAACCGCCGTCGATCGATCGACCTGAAGGGTAGAGATACTTCTCTGTTTTCAAAATGCTACAATGAAAACTTCAAAGCCATCATACACAAACACATCTTTACCAAACGATGTCAATCCAATCGAATGGCCATCCGAACGGATTGACATCCGATTGAATGGCTAACCGATTGGATTGCCATCCGATCGGATTACCATCCGACACTTGGTACATTACACCGTTTTACGCACTGTTCTTCGCTTATGCTATCGTTACTGTTCAGGCTAACCTCTCTCAGCGCTCCCTTCAATCCAAGGCAGTGTTTATTAAGTTAAACACTATCTGTGAGTATACTCGATCCCTTTTTTCTTTATGCACTTTTGGGTGTTACATACGTTACTTATTCAAATCACAATCGACACAAAACGCAAACACTATTTATACGCTGACCGATATTGCATGTTACGTGTTATTCGATGAATGCTTGTATGTTATGTTAACACAGTGATTGTTGCCTGACACCTTAGCAACGATAGTACTATAGTTTGGACTCAGCACCTGTCGTGGACAAGGGTTGTTAAGGGCTTTACTTCACGTGTCCCAGTGGGGATATGTGTTGCGCATTCTACAACTCGCAGTCACGTCTGTGCATATTTCTCTGTCGATAACCTACTTGCCTTCACTTTATACATGTTTCATGCTGGTTATGCGTAAACGATTTCGAACTCTATTATACTATCAAATTTGTATGCTCACCTTTACACTATGTGTATTGACCTTAATTTTAACGTATGTGACAGGTGCCTAGGATGCTGTGCTTTGCTTGCTTTTCATGGAATCAAGTAGGATTGAGAGTCTAGAAACAAAGACAATTTATTTTATTTAAATCTGAGTTGTCGGAACATGTATTCGTCTTTGAGATATCATTGTCTGTAATAATTTACTTGCTTAATAGGTTCTGGTATGGGACATAATATTAACTATTCGGTAAAGTAGTTGTTATGGAATTTCTCTTGGACAATCTGTTTCGCTCAGTGCCATGCCCCGATGTTTCCGTCATCGGTTGGGGTGTGACAGATTGGTATCAGAGCCATAACTATAGGGAATTACGCAAGACTCGACCTAGTCCGGGCCGATGTCTTAGGAACGACCTAGTCTATATTTTAAGTACCAACAGACCAACTTGTGCGAACCAAGTAAGGGTTCCGCACGAGCTTACTTGCTATTTCTCGCTCGGACTCGCTGAACACTACACTATCACTGCACATTATTTTTCGAAAATGAACGAGTGATTAGGTCGAGATTAGGTGTGAAAACCGCAAACTCTCGAATAAGTCGCTTGTTCGACCCGCATTTCATCAACAAACATGAGAATTTGCGTTGAATCAGGAGTGAAATCTGTACTTTATGTCACACCCCGATATTTCCACGTATTACCGGTGGGCCCGGTGGGGAGTATCGTGACGTAGTTGATATCATCATAGTCAAATAATCACAGTTCAATGCACAGCGGAAGTCTAAAAGTAATAATATTACAAACCGAATGAAAGTATCATGAGTAGTCCAAACAGAATGTAAAAGGATCCACAGGCGGATCAAAACATAGGAAATATTGTTCAACAGATTTTTAAGTGACAAAGCTTGCAAGACTCTGTATTTATTCACTCAGGAGTAGCCAGCCTATTTCGCATAGTACCTGCACTTAACCTTTTGGAAAATACGTCAGTTTACACTGGTAAATACAATTAACCGACACTTTTTGAAAAGTTGTTTAAGAAAATTGATTTAAATGCACAAGGCACAAATAATCTTTTATAACTTGGGATAATTATTTAAAAATAATCTTGTATAAGAATTATATGTTTATTATACGTTCAGTAGCCCGGGTTAAATATCGGGTTAAAGATTAATAGACACACCACATAATATAACCTACGGTGAGTTATTCTCGAACAAGCAGGTATATCATTTTACATACCCACCGGCAGGTGTATGCCTACACCTCGTGCTTAAGTCGTGGCCTTTTCAATGAATGAGCAGAGGATATCCAGGACATGGTCATTAACCCCCCAAAGGCTTTAACAAACAAAACAGATTAAATGGGTTATCTCAATGATTTAACCTTCATACGATTAAAGATTCAATACCCGACCAAGCGGTATTTTATATATCGTACCCCAAGCCCGTATAAGGGAAAATAAGTTAAAAGTATTTACCTGAGCAAAATACAAATTTATCTCAGCCGTATAAGAATTCAGCAATTGCAAATATCTTTTACTGGGCCCCTAAATCTGGAACGAAGGTTTTAATAACCTATTAGATTCCTAACGGGTCTTATTTAAGTCTTAACTTAGACCGGTTAGTTTTAAAGAAAGGTTTACGGTTCAAAACACAAGATTAAGCGAAGACAGGATTAGAATGTGATTTAGACCCGACAAGTATGAAGACTTGTATAATATGGGTAAACTAATCACATTCTGGATTTTGAGGTAAAAATGATAAGGTTTGACCCGTTTCGGTCAATTTATGCAAACTAGTCACATAACCCGTACCGAACGCGAAAAATGCATAACGGGTAACCAAATGAGTCATGAACAGGTTCCACAAGTTAATATGCTTTAAATATGTTGTGATATCAATAGGATACCTTCCATTATGCCCAAAACGGATTTAAAGTCAAATTAAGCCCCGTAGGGGTATTTTGGTCATTTTTAAGATTATAAAAGAGGTTAAATAATAATCTGAGGTTCTGGTCTAAACTGATCATTAAAAATATTTATTTTAGTAGGTTATATCAGTAAGCTATTTTATATATGTGAAATATATCATTTATGGCCAAACTATGCACCGTAGGGGCATTTTGGTCATTTCACATAAGCTTTAAAGGTCAAATTTGGAAATTTGAGTTCAAAACTTTTACTTACTGTTAACGTATAAAAATTTACTTAAAACATCAGTAGGTAATAAGTCTTAGGTGTCAAAAATAGTTTTAACCCATACTATGCGCTTAAAATGCGTAAAAAGTCAGTTTTAGGCGATTTTCAGGTTATATAAGGAAATCTAAGTTTTTGATCAGTTTATAAAGTTCAAAATATTTTATTTATCATATAAAATCAGTAGCAAAATGTTTGGTATCAAAATGTTATGTAAAACTCATTTTATTCAAGAAAAAGGTATAACCGTCAATTACCGAATTAAAGCAAGAACCCCATGTTATGATTAGTTTAAATATTAATAAAAATCTTCAAAAATCCCAAAATATTATATTACATCAGTGGGTAAAAGTTTTGGTGTCAAAATTTGGGTTTAAATAGGTTTTATGCCAAAAATGCCGTTTAATTAATAAAAAGCTTTCAAATTACGATATTGAGCATAACTCCTAATTTAGACCTCAAACTGATGTCAAATTTTTAGGACATGTTTATAAATTAGTAAAAAAGGTTTTTGTCCTCTCACATTTTCAAAAAATCTCGTTTTAGTATCAAAAGAGCATTATGGTCAACATTTAAGCAATTAACGGAAACATGCATATAAGGAACCAAGTTGTATAACCTCAGAGGGTTATACTAACCTATAACATGGTCTAAAGGAACCCTAAGGCATATTGAAACTAAGCTAAATCGGGTCAGAACTGAAAGTCAAAGCAAAAGTCTTCTTTTGCGACTTTCGGTTGCGAACCGAGCCTAAACTCGAAATTGTCGGGTTGAACATGCTTAGACATGTTCTTACATTATTTACCAAGTTATTTTAGTGTTATGTCACACCCCTATTTTCCACGTGTCACCGGTGGGCCCGGTGGGGAGTATAGTGACGTAGTTGGTATCATCATAGACAAACAACACAATATATAAATGCACAGCGGAAGCAAAGATAGATTCATTTCAACTTTAAATAAAATGTAATATTAAATATCACGAGTAGTTGAAATGGATCCACAGGCGGATCAAAATAAAAGAAGATATTGTTCAACAGTTTATTTGACATCCAAGCTTGCGAGACTTATTGTGGACGCTTTAGAAGACAGCCAGCCTAGTACGAGTAGTACCTGCACTTAACCTTTTGGAAAAATACGTCAGTTTACACTGGTAAATACAATTTAACTGACTCATTTTGAAAAGGGTTGAAAATTGATTTGAATGCACGTGGCACAAAACATTTTATAACTTGGGATAATTATGCAATATAATCTTGTAAGGGATTTACATGTTACTTATGCGTTCAGAGCCCGATCCGTAGATCGGGTTAAAGATTAATAGACACACCACAATATTGAGTTATGCACTGAAAGGTGTACACCTACACCCCGTGCTCAGACTATACACTATGGTGACCCATTGAGCCAACCGGTTGCCACGTCAAGGAAAAGACAAAATGAAAGGTAAAAATTTTAATTAAATATGTGAATGTCTTACACGACCAGGTTGTCTGCACGAACAAGTTTGCAACCAATTGTGGAAAGATTATTTAATCCTTTTTTTTTCTTTTCTCTATTATTTGTTTTTATTTCTAATAACTTATATAATAAATAATAATTACAAATCATATTTATATAATAAAATATTAGTTTAGGTTGGGTTGGGTTGTGAATGTAGGTGAAAAATTGAATTGGGTTGGGTTGTATAGGTGGAAGAGAGAGAAATTAGTATTTTATTGAAAGATTGGGTTGGGTTGGGTTGTGATAGTGGATAGTCTCAGGTCGTGGCCATCTCGTAAGATGATGCCAAGGATATCCGGGACATGGTCATTAACCCCCCAAAGGCTTTAAGCAAACAAAACACATTCAAAACATAGCATATCAATAAATTTAACCTCTATTCGATTAAGAATTCAATGCCGGACCAAGCGGTATTTTATATACCGTACCCCAAGCCCGTATAGGGAAAATAAGTTAAAAGTATTTACCTGAGCAAAGTATAATTCACAATAAGCAAATTGCAAGTAGCTTTTACTGGTGCTCCAAATCTGGAATGAAGGTTTATAATAACCTATTAGATTTCTAACGGGTCTTTATTTAAGCTTAAGCTTAGACCGGCTAGTTTTAAGGACGATACGGTTCATACGCACGATTAAGCGAAGCCGGATAGAATGTGATTTAGACCCGACAAGTTTGAATACTTGTATAATATGGGTATACTAAATACATTCTGGATTTTGAGACAAAAATGATAAGGTTTGACCCGTTTTGGTCAATTTATGCAAACTAGTTACATAAACCGAACCGAGCGTGAAAAGGGCGTCACGGGTAACCATAAGAGTCATATGCAAGTTCCCTGAGATAATATGGCTTAATTATGTTATAATATCAGTAAGATATCTTCTATTATGCCCCAAATGAATTTAAACTCAACTTATGCCTCATAAGGGCATTTTGGTCATTTAAAAGACTATAAAAGAGTTTAATTTGTAATCTGAGTTACAGGTCTGATTTATACAGTAAATATACTTAATTTAACATGTTATAACAGTAGGGTATGACCTATATGTGAAACTTATCATTTAAAACCAAACTATGCACCTTAGGGGTATTTTGGTAATTTCACAAGGGCTAAAAAGGTCAAAACTGGAAACCTGAGTTTATAAACTTTTACTTACTGTTATTATATAAAAATATGCTAAAAATATCAGTAGGTATCAACCTTATATGTTAAATATGGTTTTAGCACATACTATGCGTTAAAACGCTTAAAAAGGCGATTTGGAGCCATTTCCGAGTTTTTAAAGGAAAGCTGATATTTTTATAATTACAGAAGGCTCAAAATATTTTATTTAACAAGTAAAATCAGTAGAAAAAGGTTTGGGGTCAAAAGGATTTGTAAAACTCATTTTATGGCTTAAAAGGGCAAAATCGGTATTTACCGAATTAAACTTAGAGACCTATGTTATGCTCAGCCAAAAATTAAATAAAAATCTTCAAAAATCCCAAAATATTATATTATATCAGTGGGTAAAAAGTTTGATATCAAAAAGTGGGTTTAAATAGGTTATACGCTAATTACGCTGTTTAAGTAACATAAAGCTTTCAAATTACGCTAATGAGCATATCTCTTAATCTAGACCTCAAACTGATGTCAAATTTTAGGTGCAAATTTATAAATCAGTAATTTAGGTTTCTACACTTTTACTTTTTCAAAAATCACGTTTTATAGTCAAAAGGGCATAATAGTCAACATTTAAGCATTAATCGGAAACATGCATGTGAATCGGATAAGTATTGAACCAAGTTGTATAATCTCAGAGAGTTATACTTATATGAAACCTGGTCCAAAATAAGCTCTAAGGTAGATCTTAAACATGCACAAATGGATCAGAACTGATAGTCAAAGTAAAAGTCAATTTATGCGACTTTCGGTTCCGATCCGGGTTTAAACTGAAAATTGTCGAGTTGAACATGTTAAGACATGTTCTTACATTAGCTACTATGTTCTTTTAATGATTAAACAGGTTGCATGTACCCTACATTGCTAATTATGCTTAAATTTGCAAATAATCATTCTGTTGACTTTTTAAAGTAAGCTTTGACTCGACAATTAACATGGTTAGAGTGGGAATCTGAAAATACCCTTTTAAGGGTTTGTTACCCACATAAATACCTACTTGTAGGTACTTTCAATTCGAGAAATGACTGAGCAAATTTCATTTAATGTCGAAGTCAAACTTAATTTACGATGGTTTGACTTTTGGTTAATTAGCTAAGCTAGAACGAATTAGAAAGGATTAGGAGTACTTACAAGAGTCCTAATTATGCTTAGAGATCACTAGAAAGTTGGCTTGATGTCCAGAGAGCTCCAGAGATGATCTTTTGCAAAGTTGTAAATGAATGAACATAAGTTGCAACAATGTGGGTTCTTTTATAGTCACTTTGATCCTCCAAGATGATGCCAAATCAGTCTATAAGTGATCCCAGATGAGTCCAAGTGCCCCTCTATGCATGCAAATCCATTGGAGAGCCCCAGGTATCGAACAACAGCTGTTAACCATCGAAAATCAGGCCTGCAACTGACATCTGCGCGCTGTTGTCGCTGGCAACTTGTAGGTGGGCCGTGAGAGGCCTTACGCGGGCCGCGTACAAGTGGTGACCAGGTTAACAAGTTTTCCAACATTTGCATTTCAGTCCTTGGTCCCTTGTTACGTGGTTTTGGCTATTTATCTTGCACTCTTGACCCTCAAATCTGATTTTTAAGGGCCTTAGGACATTTATAAACTTGGGTAGGTCCTTGGTTAACTTTGTGCTTACCCGAAAAGTCACGAATTTTAACGTTAACGCATTTAACCCTTCGTGCACGGTTTTGATCATAACTTTCTCATACGATAACGAAACTTGATGAAATTTTTATCACATATTATAGTGAGTATATTTTATCATTACAAAGCTTCGGGTTTACCAAAAGGTCACTCAGAGGTATACTTTTAACATGTTGACACATTTAGCCCCTGTAGTTTGTAATTCCTCACTTTCTTTCATTTTCCGCTTTGTATGATCCATGATTTAATTGTTTAAGATTATAAACACCATGTAGGGATATTGTAGAGTCTATTTATCCATTGTTGACACTTTGGACCCTTATATTCACATAGTTTCACTGTTTGTCAACTTTAGTCCATCTAAAGTACTTTTTCACATATTCAAACCTATGACACGTGTCAGTACATTATTGGACGTAAATTTTCGAGGTGTTACATCCTCACCCCCTTAAAAGAAATCTCGACCTCGAGATTTACTGAAACAAATGAGGGTATTTTTCTTTCATCGTGGATTCTACCTCCCATGTGTATTCGGGACCTCTACGGGCATCCCATTTGACCTTTACAATAGGCACATGCTTTCTTCGAAGCTTCTTTACCTGTCGATCCTCAATCGACAATGGTTTTTCCACAAATTTCAAGCTTTCATCTATATGCACATCCGTATGTGGTATGACTAGTGATTCATTAGCGAAACACTTCTTCAGATTACAGATGTGAAAAACATTATGTATAGCACTGAGCTCTTCAGGCAAGTTTAACTTATAAGCAACTGACCCGACACGTTCGATAACCTCGAAAGGTCCTATGTATCTCGGGCTTAACTTGCCTTTCTTACCAAATCGCATCACCCCTTTCCAGGGTGAAACTTTAAGCAACACTTTGTCACCTACTTCGAAGTGAAAAGATTTACGCTTTGGATCCGCATAGCTTTTCTGTCTATCCCTGGCAGCTTTCAAACGATCGCGAATCTGGACAATCTTGTCCGTCGTTTCAAAGACCAAATCCGGTCCTGACAATTGAACGTCTCCTACTTCTGCCCAACAAATAGGTGTTCTGCATTTTCTACCATATAATGCCTCAAAGGGCGCAGCCTTAATACTAGTATGGTAGCTATTGTTATAAGAGAACTCGACCAATGGCAGATGCTTATCCCAACTGCCACCTAAATCAATCACACATGCACGAAGCATGTCTTCCAATGTTTGGATGGTACGCTCACTCTGTCCGTCTGTCTGTGGGTGGTAAGCAGTACTAAAATTCAAGCGCGTGCCCAAAGACTGTTGGAAACTTTTCCAAAAATGAGAGGTGTATCTCGTATCCCTATCCGAGATAATTGACAATGGCACGCCATGCAACGCTACAATTTTATCTACGTATAATTGAGCTAACATGTCTGAGCTGTAAGTTTCCTTAATGGGTAGGAAATGTGCTGACTTCGTCAGTCTATCCACTATGACCCATATAGTATCATTTCCCTTCCTCATCTTTGGAAACTTGGTGATGAAATCCATCGTCACTATCTCCCACTTCCACGTGGGAATTTCAGGTTGTTGTAACAAACCTGACGTCTTCTGGTGCTCAGCTTTGACTTGCGCACAAGTCAAACATTTAGCTACATAGGCGGCTACAGACTTTTTCAAACCAATCCACCAATAGTTGGCCTTTAGATCCTGGTACATCTTATCAGCTCCAGGATGAACGGAATATTTGGAACTGTGGGCTTCCTGGAGGATAACATCCCGAAGTCCTCCATAAACTGGAACCCATATTCGTCCATTCAATCTAAGCATTCCATCTTTGTCATAGGATAACTGCTCCTCAGTTACTCCTAGCTTCTCTTCAGGATAGTTAGCTTCCAACACAGCTTCCTTCTGTGCAGCTAACACCCTTTCGTTCAAACTATTCCTTATTTCAATGCGCTTGGCATTGATTCTTATCGGCTTCACTCTTTCTTTTCTGCTTAAGGCGTCAGCAACTACATTTGCCTTGCCTGGATGATATTTTATCTCACAATCATAATCATTTAGAGTTTCCATCCAGCGTCGCTGCCTCATGTTCAAGTCCTTCTGATTGAACAAATGTTGAAGGCTCTTGTGATCTGAATAGATCACACACTTGGTTCCATACAAGTAGTGTCTCCAAAGTTTTAATGCAAATACAACGGCACCCAGCTCCAAGTCATGGGTGGTGTAGTTCTTTTCGTGTACCTTTAACTGTCGTGAAGCGTAGGCAATAACCTTGCCTTTCTGCATGAGTACACAGCCCATACCAGTGTGGGATGCATCACAATACACCACGAATTCTTCTATACCATCGGGCAATGTTAACACTGGTGCATCGCTCAACTTTTTCTTAAGAATGTCAAAGGATTCCTGCTGCTTAGGGCCCCAATCAAACTTAACCTTCTTACGTGTCAACGAAGTTAGGGGCGTAGCAATCCTTGAGAAATTTTCGATAAAGCGCCTATAATATCCTGCTAAACCCAGGAAACTGCGAATCTCAGTAGGCGTCTTCGGTTCTTGCCAATTCATAACTGCCTCTACCTTAGCGGGATCCACTTGGATACCATGCTCACTTACCACATGTCCAAGGAATTGGACTTCTCGAAGCCAAAACTCGCACTTCGAAAATTTGGCGTAGAGTTTCTCATGATGTAGAAGTTTGAGAATACAACGAAGGTGTTTCTCGTGGTCAGCTTGGTTCTTCGAGTAAATAAGGATGTCGTCAATAAAGACGATGACAATTTTGTCTAAGTAAGGCTTGCAGACGCGATTCATGAGATCCATGAATGCGGCCGGTGCATTAGTGAGCCCAAAAGGCATCACTAGGAACTCGTAATGACCATAACGAGTCCTAAATGCAGTCTTGTGCACATCTTCATTCTTGACCTTCAACTGATGATAGCCTGACCTCAAGTCGATCTTAGAGAAGTAGCTTGCCCCTTGCAATTGATCAAACAGATCGTCGATCCTGGGCAAAGGATACCTATTCTTGATAGTGACTTTATTAAGCTCACGGTAATCGATGCACAGACGCATCGATCCATCCTTCTTTTTGACAAACAAGATCGGCGCTCCCCAGGGAGACGAACTAGGTCTAATAAAACCTTTAGCTAACAGATCATCTAACTGCGTCCTTAACTCCTTCATTTCTGTTGGTGCTAACCTATAAGGCGCTCTCGCTACTGGTGCTGCACCCGAGATGATGTCAATTCGGAATTCCACTTGCCTATCTGGTGGTAAACCAGGTAGTTCTTCGGGAAAAACTTCAGGATATTCCGAAATGATAGGGATGTCTTCAATCTTGGGCTTTGGCTCATCAATAGTAACCTGTGCCACATAAATGACACAACCCTTCTTCAAGCATCTAGATGCCTTGAGCATGGAAACTTGCTCGGGCAATCCATGCTGGGTATCCCCTTGAATGGTAAGTGACTCACCAGACGGAGTTTTGACTACTACTTGCTTTCTGCTGCACATAATCTGGGCTTGGTTATGCAATAACCAATCCATACCTATAACTATATCAAAGCCGGCTAGCTTAAAGGGAAGTAAGGACAAAGGAAAAGAGTGATTCCTAATGGATATAACACATCCATCTAACACAGTTGAGGCGGTTTCTATGGTTCCATCAGCTAATTCCACCTCATATTTCACACTTAAGGCTTTTACAGGTAATTTTAACAACTCACAAAACTTATTATCCACAAAAGACTTATCTGCTCCAGAATCAAACAATACTCTAGCAAAAACATCATTTACGAGAAAAGTATCTGTTATCACGTTGTCATCCTGAACAACTTCCTTAGCGTCCATCTTGAAGACCCTCGCATTGGTCTTCTTCCCATCCTCGGCTTTCTTGGCGTTCTTTGGACAATTGGACTTAATGTGCCCTTTCTCATTGCAACCGTAACATGTTGCATCTTTCAGCTTCTTACACTCCAAAGTCTTATGATCCATAGATTTGCAAATTCCACAGGGTCTCGTGTGAGACTGGGATTTCGACTCAAGTCGACACCTCCCAAAATGGTTCTTCTTACAAGTTTTACATTTGGGCTTTTCCCCCGATTGTTGCCCATCCTTCTTAAATCCCGACCCTTTCTTGTGGTCGTTACTTCCTCGGTGTCTCTTATCTGATCTTCATGAGGTATCGTCCTCACGCTTCCTCTTACCTTCTTCTGAGTTCCTGAGTGCTCTCAACCTGACTACACATAAGGTAAGAGATAGAGATAGATCAGCTGCTGATCTAAAGGTTGCAGGCCTTGATGCCTTAACACTTGCTTTAATCTCTGGGGCTAAACCCCCGATGAAGCGAGCAATCCTCTTAGGTTCTGGGGTTACCAAGTACGGAACCAACCTGGATAGGGTATTGAAAGTGGTGAGGTATGCCTGGCAGTCTGAATTCTTCATCACTAACGATAAGAAGTCTGATTCGATTCTCTCAACTTCGTGTTGCGGGCAATAATTATCCTTAATGAGAGCAACGAACTGATCCCATGATAAATTGTAGAGTGGGATCTTTCCAGCAGCTTGTATGAGAGACTTCCACCACGCCAGTGCTTCTCCTTTGAACGATTGGGATACATATTTCACTACATCCCTTTCAGCACAACCGCTGATGTCCACAACCGTATCCATTTCGTCCAACCAAGTCATACAATCTATTGCTCCTTTCTCCCCGGTGAAGTCCCGGGGTTTGCAAGAAACAAAGTACTTGTAAGTACAGGACTTGGTGTGTGGTTTGGCATCATACACCATCCTTTTTGAGGGAACACTGTTCTGATTTGATGAGTGTCGATCATCATCCTTCTTGAGCTCATCTTTCTTAGATTCATCCTTCTTGAGCTCATCTTTCTTAGATTCATCCTTCTTAGAGGGCGGTTTGTTATGAGCCTCCGAGTCTGTCTTTGGCTTGGAATGTGGTGCAGATCGGGTCCTACTTCGGGTCCCGCTCGATTCACTATACTGTCTATTTAGTGCTTCGATAACAGCATCATTTACTAATGCTTTCAACTCCGCACCAGTTACTAATATTTTTGCATTTTCAGGGTTTTCCTCTGGACGACTGTTTATCTCTTCTGACTTAGCCATGTAGTCTTAATTTGCTACATAAAAATAAGGACAAGGTCTATTTAGAAGCCTAAACAGTATTATCGTTCTTGACGATTTATTAACCATGGTTTTAATAGCCATACTAGTTAATTTATTCAATAATTCCATTCGGGATTTTTACTAGTAATCTTTTTAGAATGAAATATAATATTGGCATAATAGGCCTAGTCACGTAGACAAATTTCTAAATTACAAATTTAGATCTTATAGGATTAAAGTTTGAATATATAAGACAAATCAATCCCTTTCTTGGCAGGGAGTCTATAAACTACGGCTGCCTTTTGTTTTATATGACATTAATTATAACCCGTAGGCATTTTGTCATAATCAAATATATATAAAAATATAAATTTGGGTAATTTATAAAAAAGGTGACATGTGTGATTTTGCGGATCACACTAGCCAAGAATGTTAACATGTTTGCAGATGTTAACAGATATTTGAATCTTTTTAAACAGGTTCTACCATATTGGCCAGGTCTTTAATATGACATACAAGCTGGGTTTTACCTTTTTAAGATTCTTATTATTAAAATGGTAAATTAAAATAATAAATGTTATTTTTCATTTATTCATATATTATATTCATGCATATAATTTTAAAAATGAAAAACTTAAATTAACCATTCCAAACAAAAATTTAAACTAGTACGAGTTTGCCCTAAACGGGACTTTTACATAAACAACATGCCCACGCAGGGGCCAACTAACAAAACAAACCCACGCAGGGGTCAAAATAGAAAAAAAAAACATGCCCACGCAGGGGCAGAACAGAAAGGATAATATGCCCACGCAGGGGCAGAGTACAGAAATAAATGTCCTCGCAGGGACATGATTACAACTAAAATAAATAAACAAACAAAGGATTTTAGTGATCCTTCTTGCTTTTTCCCTTGATCAAATTCACCATCTTCTTAAACATCCCCCGGTTATGCCTACGTTCTTCCCGCAATCCATGTTGCACCTCTTGTCGCACCTCATGTATCTCATGAAGGATTTCTTGAAATTGCGGCGGTGACATTGCCGACGTTTGAGGGGGCTGCTGATATTGCGGAGGTCGAGGAGGCGGTTGTTGATACCCATATGGTGGGTATCCATAGGTCGATTGTCCCGTAGCCCAGGGACCTCCGTAGGGACCTTCCGGACGGGGAGCGTTGAAGCTCGAAGCTAACCAGTAGGGATCCTCTACAAAGTTGTAATTTGTGTGGATTGGCTGCTCGAAAGGATTGTATGCTGCCGCACCAGTGTAAGTGGGAATTGGGTCTCCAAAACCCAATGGTGGCTGTGGCGCGACTGGCGCAGAGTTCACCTCTGAGACGGGGTGTGAAGATTCTCCCATCTCCGGTTCTTCGTGAAGTGGCGAGTACCGGCTGCCACTTGAATGTGGAGGGGTGCAAATGCGCACTCCCCCTCGTGCGGATATCCGCAAGGTCGTTCTCCTTCGCCTCGGGGGCGAGGGAGGCTGAAGTTGAGGTGGTGCTGCCGGCGGAGTGACCGCGACAAGTCGGGAATCCTCGGAAGGATTCTGCTGTTGCTGTGGCTGCAGGGGAGAGTTGTGCTGTGGCTGGTGCAGGGGAGAGCTATGGTAACTGGGAGTAAATACCCAGTCATACTGCTTGAATATCTCCTCAAAGCTATCGGGACCATTGTAAGGTGATCCCACAAACGGTGACCCATCTGAAATCTCAATGGGATGGTTAGGGGTCCCGGATGGTGGCATTGCAGGATCGGTGTCCTCGTCGATATCCATCGGGTTGCCTCCAGAAAAGTGGTCTTCGGGTACAAGTGGGTTAAAACCCACTGGTTCTCCAAGGTAATCAGCAGGGTTGAACTGGCCCTGAAAGACGGGTGATAGGTGGTCAAAGGGTGAATTGTGTCCTTGAAGAGGTATGAAGGACTGGTGAGAGTTTTGGGGTTCATTTTGGGAATAAGGCCCAAAAGAATGTGGGATTGATGGGGAGGTACTCAGTGATACCGAGCGCCTAGCAGGCTCAATAAAAGACCTCCAAAGATCTTGAGCATCTGAGTTATGGGGGTCCGAAGGTGTTCGCCGGTGCGAAGGTCCGGCTTCATGATCGTTTGGGGCTACATGTGCTCCTTGTCCCCTTCCTCTTCCTCTCATACGTGGCGGCATGTTGACAACCTGTCAAAATCAAACAAGTGATACAACAACAAAGATATATAAGACAAAGTTAGAAATAAGACAAAATTTTGAAATAAAATCAATTTGGGATATTCCTAAGTTCTTTGTCTAGACTCGAGAATCGAGGAATGGGCAATTGTGTAACTGAGACTAAACACAAAAGGCTAGTGTTTAATTCACTCAGAGTTGGCTCTGATACCAACCTGTCACACCCCTATTTTCCACGTGTCACCGGTGGGCCCGGTGGGGAGTATAGTGACGTAGTTGGTATCATCATAGACAAACAACACAATATATAAATGCACAGCGGAAGCAAAGATAGATTCATTTCAACTTTAAATAAAATGTAATATTAAATATCACGAGTAGTTGAAATGGATCCACATGCGGATCAAAATAAAAGAAGATATTGTTCAACAGTTTATTTGACATCCAAGCTTGCGAGACTTATTGTGGACGCTTTAGAAGACAGCCAGCCTAGTACGAGTAGTACCTGCACTTAACCTTTTGGAAAAATACGTCAGTTTACACTGGTAATACAATTTAACTGACTCATTTTGAAAAGGGTTGAAAATTGATTTGAATGCACGTGGCACAAAACATTTTATAACTTGGGATAATTATGCAATATAATCTTGTAAGGGATTTACATGTTACTTATGCGTTCAGTAGCCCGATCCGTAGATCGGGTTAAAGATTAATAGACACACCACAATATTGAGTTATGCACTGAAAGGTGTACGCCTACACCCCGTGCTCAGGTCGTGGCCATCTCGTAAGATGATGCCAAGGATATCCGGGACATGGTCATTAACCCCCCAAAGGCTTTAAGCAAACAAAAAACATTCAAAACATAGCATATCAATAAATTTAACCTCTATTCGATTAAAGAATTCAATGCCGGACCAAGCGGTATTTTATATACCGTACCCCAAGCCCGTATAGGGAAAATAAGTTAAAAGTATTTACCTGAGCAAAGTATAATTCACAATAAGCAAATTGCAAGTAGCTTTTACTGGTGCTCCAAATCTGGAACGAAGGTTTATAATAACCTATTAGATTTCTAACGGGTCTTTATTTAAGCTAAAGCTTAGACCGGCTAGTTTTAAGGAGGATACGGTTCATACGCACGATTAAGCGAAAACCGGATAGAATGTGATTTAGACCCGACAAGTTTGAATACTTGAATAATATATGGGTATACTAAATACATTCTGGATTTTGAGACAAAAATGATAAGGTTTGACCCGTTTTGGTCAATTTATGCAAACTAGTTACATAAACCGAACCGAGCGCGAAAAGGGCGTCACGGGTAACCATAAGAGTCATATGCAACTTCCCTGAGATAATATGGCTTAATTATGTTATAATATCAGTAAGATATCTTCTACTATGCCCCAAATGAATTTAAACTCAACTTATGCCCCATAAGGGCATTTTGGTCATTTAAAAGATTATAAAAGAGTTTAATTTGTAATCTAAGTTACAGGTCTGATTTATACAGTAAATATACTTAATTTAACATGTTATAACAGTAGGGTATGACCTATATGTGAAACTTATCATTTAAAACCAAACTATGCACCTTAGGGGTATTTTGGTAATTTCACAAGGGCTAAAAAGGTCAAAACTGGAAACCTGAGTTTATAAACTTTTACTTACTGTTATTATATAAAAATATGCTAAAAATATCAGCAGGTATCAACCTTATATGTTAAATATGGTTTTAGCACATACTATGCGTTAAAACGCTTAAAAAGACGATTTGGAGCCATTTCCGGGTTTTTAAAGGAAAGCTGATATTTTTATAATTCCAGAAGGCTCAAAATATTTTATTTAACAAATAAAATCAGTAGAAAAAGGTTTGGGGTCAAAAGGATTTGTAAAACTCATTTTATGGCTTAAAAGGGCAAAATCGGTATTTACCGAATTAAACTTAGAGACCTATGTTATGCTCAGCCAAAAATTAAATAAAAATCTTCAAAAATCCCAAAATATTATATTACATCAGTGGGTAAAAAGTTTGATATCAAAAAGTGGGTTTAAATAGGTTATACGCTAATTACGCTGTTTAAGTAACATAAAGCATTCAAATTACGTTAATGAGCATATCTCTTAATCTAGACCTCAAACTGATGTCAAATTTTAGGTGCAAGTTTATAAATCAGTAATTTAGGTTTCTAATCTTTTACTTTTTCAAAAATCTCGTTTTATAGTCAAAGGGGTATAATAGTCAACATTTAAGCATTAATCGGAAACATGCATGTGAATCGGATAAGTATTGAACCAAGTTGTATAATCTCAGAGAGTTATACTTCTATGAAACCTGGTCCAAAATAAGCTCTAAGGCAGATCTTAAACATGCACAAATGGATCATAACTGATAGTCAAAGTAAAAGTCAATTTATGCGACTTTCGGTTCCGATCCGGGTTTAAACTGAAAATTGTCGAGTTGAACATGTTGAGACATGTTCTTACATTAGCTACTATGTTATTTTAATGATCAAACAGGTTGCATGTACCCTACATTGCTAATTATGCTTAAATTTGCAAATAATCATTCTGTTGACTTTTTAAAGTAAGCTTTGACTCGACAATTAACATGGTTAGAGTGGGAATCTGAAAATACCCTTTTAAGGGTTTGTTACCCACATAAATACCTACTTGTAGGTACTTTCAATTCGAGAAATGACTGAGCAAATTTCATTTAATGTCGAAGTCAAACTTAATTTACGATGGTTTGACTTTTGGTTAATTAGCTAAGCTAGAACGAATTAGAAAGGATTAGGAGTACTTACAAGAGTCCTAATTATGCTTAGAGATCACTAGAAAGTTGGCTTGATGTCCAGAGAGCTCCAGAGATGATCTTTTGCAAAGTTGTAAATGAATGAACATAAGTTGCAACAATGTGGGTTCTTTTATAGTCACTTTGATCCTCCAAGATGATGCCAAATCAGTCTATAAGTAATCCCAGATGAGTCCAAGTGCCCCTCTATGCATGCAAATCCATTGGAGAGCCCCAGGTATCGAACAACAGCTGTTAACCATCGAAAATCAGGCCTGCAACTGACATCTGCGCACTGTTGTCGCTGGCAACTTGTAGGCGGGCCGCGAGAGGCCTTACGCGGGCCGCGTACAAGTGGTGACCAGGTTAACAAGTTTTCCAACATTTGCATTTCAGTCCTTGGTCCCTTGTTACGTGGTTTTGGCTATTTATCTTGCACTCTTGACCCTCAAATATGATTTTTAAGGGCCTTAGGACATTTATAAACTTGGGTAGGTCCTTGGTTAACTTTGTGCTTACCCGAAAAGTCACGAATTTTAACGTTAACGCATTTAACCCTTCGTGCACGGTTTTGATCATAACTTTCTCATACGATAACGAAACTTAATGAAATTTTTATCACATATTATAGTGAGTATATTTTATCATTACAAAGCTTCGAGTTTGCCAAAAGGTCACTCAGAGGTATACTTTTAACATGTTGACACATTTAGCCCCTGTAGTTTGTAATTCCTCACTTTCTTTCATTTTCCGCTTTGTATGATCCATGATTTAATTGTTTAAGATTATAAACACCATGTAGGGTTATTGTAGAGTCTATTTATCCATTGTTGACACTTTGGACCCTTATATTCACATAGTTTCACCGTTTGTCAACTTTAGTCCCTCTAAAGTACTTTTTCACATATTCAAACCTATGACACGTGTCAGTACATTATTGGACGTAAATTTTTGAGGTGTTACATGTTAGAACACGTTCCATAACCTCTACATTATCAGTTATAAGTTTATTTGCAAAATAGCTTTCTGTTGACTTTTTAAAATTAAGTTTGACCCGACAATTGACCAAGTTAGAGTGATAATCAGGGGGTGCCCTTTTAAGGACTTATTACCCACATAATTACCAACTCATAGCCACTTTCAATTCGAATAATGGCTGGACCATTAGTGATTAATCACTAAGTCAAAGCTTAATTACGACGGCTTTGACTTTTGGTCATTAGACTAATAAAACTTGAACTAGAGAGGTTAAGAATGCTTACAAAGACTCTTAGCACGAATTAGGAGCTGAGGGAAACTTGCTTGAAGTCCAGAGAGCTCCAGAGAATGAGTTTGAAAGATTTTTGTGAATGAACAATTGAACTAGCAAACCAAGAGTGCTTATATAGCCAAAAATACATCACAAGATCATTCCACACAAGTCTACAAATGATTTCTGATGATTCCAGGTGTCCCCTATGCATGTAATACTGTTGGCTCAGTCCCTGAAATCGAAAACCACTATGCAATGGCGGTGTAACTGGCTGTACATGCACCTGTCTATTTTTTCTGCATCTGGTTGTAGGACACGGGCCGCGTAGGACTTAACAGAAGTCTACGCGGGCCGCGTAGAAGGCTAATGCCGGTAAAAACTTTGCTGACTTTGCAGTTTTGGTCCCTGGTCCATAAAAACTTTATATAACTTCCATTTATTGCAGTTTTGACCCCCATAGTTAACTTTTAAGGACCTTGGGTCATACATTAACTCCGTTAAGCTCCCGGTTAGTTGTATGATCACCCGAAAAGTCTTGTTTTCTTCGAAACTCCACAAAATTAACATCCGACATTCTTGGAAGCGAAATATACAATTATTACAATGTTCTTGGGGTCGTTAAAAGGTCACTCAGAGGTTACTTTCAATATGTTGACACTTTTAACCCCTATGTTTCATAAGATCCTTATTTTGAGCACAAACGACTTTCTTTCGATAAATTATTCGTTAAAGAATACGAACGTCGTGTGAGGTCAATCAGAGGCACAAGAATAACATGTTGACACTTTGGATCCCTTTATTAACATATTTACATTATTTGATAATTTTAGTCCCTCCAGATCAATTCATTACACGTTTAAAGTCCATGACACGTGTCTTCATCATATTGGTCGTGATTTTACGAGGTGTTACATCCTCACCCCCTTAAAAGAAATCTCGACCTCGAGATTTACTGAAATAAATGAGGGTACTTCTGTTTCATTGTGGACTCAACCTCCCACATATATTCGGGACCTCTACGGGCATCCCACTTAACCTTCACAATCGGTAAGTGCTTCCTTCGAAGCTTTTTAACCTGTCGATCCTCGATCGACAAAGGTTTTTCGACAAACTTTAAGCTCTCATCAATATGCACATCCTTATGTGACATGGCTAGCGATTCATCAGCTAGGCACTTCTTCAGATTGCATATGTGGAACACATTATGAATTCCACTGAGCTCTTCAGGCAGGTTTAACTTGTAAGCCACTGTTCCGATACATTCGATGATCTCGAATGGTCCTAGGTATCTTGGGCTTAACTTGCATTTCTTGCCAAAACGCATTACCCCTTTCCAGGGTGATACCTTAAGTAACACTTTGTCACCTACCTTGAATTTCAGAGGTTTACGCCTTTTATCTGCGTAGCTTTTCTGCCTATCTCTGGCAGCTTTGAGACGATCACGTATCTGCACAATCTTATCTGTCGTCTCTAGGACTATATCAAGTCCTGTTAGTTGGACATCTCCAACTTCCTCCAAACAAACTGGCGTTCTACACTTTCTTCCGTACAAAGCTTCGAAAGGTGCAGCTTGAATACTTGAATGATAGCTATTATTATATGAAAATTCAATCAACGGAAGGTGGTCATCCCAACTTCCACCCAAGTCAATGACACAAGCTCGTAGCATATCCTCAAGCGTTTGTATAGTACGCTCACTTTGCCCATCCGTCTGAGGATGATAGGCAGTGCTGAAGTTTAATCGAGTGCCTAAAGATTGCTGTAAGCTTTTCCAAAAATGTGATGTGTATCTTGTATCCCTATCAGAGATAATAGACACTGGCACTCCATGGAGAGATACAATCTCATCCACGAATAGCTGAGCTAACTTGTCGGAGCTGTGTGTTTCTTTAATCGACAAGAAGTGAGCTGACTTGGTCAACCTATCGACTATCACCCAAATAGTATCATTTCCTTGCTTTGTTTTCGGTAATTTAGTGATGAAATCCATAGTTACCATTTCCCACTTCCAGGTGGGAAGTTCAGGCTGTTGCAGCAAGCCTGACGGTTTCTGATGCTCTGCTTTAACTTGCGCGCACGTCAAACATTTTGCCACATAAGTGGCTATAGATTTCTTCAAGCCTATCCACCAATAATTTGCCTTTAAATCCTGGTACATCTTATCGCAGCCAGGATGAACAGAATATCTGGAGCTATGGGCTTCCTGAAGAATCACATCTCGAAGTCTTCCATAAATTGGAACCCATATTCGTCCATTCAATCTTATGATTCCATCCTTGCCATATGATAACTATTCAGCAGTTACTCCCAATTTTTCATTCGGATAGTTAGCTTCCAATACAGCTTCCTTCTGAGCGGCTAACAACCTTTCATTCAAGTTGTTCTTCAATTCAATGCTCTTGGCATTGATTCTGATGGGCTTAACCCTTTCCTTCCTGCTCAAGGCATCAGCAACTACATTTGCCTTGCCAGGATGATATCGGATTTCACAATCATAATTATTCAATGTTTCCATCCATCGGCGTTGCCTCATGTTAAGATCTTTCTGATTAAACAGATGTTGAAGGCTCTTATGATCAGAATAGATCACACACTTGGTACCATATAAATAATGCCTCCAAAGTTTTAGTGCAAACACAACGACACCCAACTCCAAATCATGGGTGGTGTAATTCTTCTCGTGCACCTTTAATTGTCAGGAAGCATAGGCAATAACCTTGCCTTTCTTCATAAGCACACATCCCACACCTGTGTGCGATGCGTCACAATAAACCACAAATTATTCAATTCCTTCGGGCAATGCCAATACAGATGCATTGCTTAACTTCTATTTAAGAATATCAAAGGATTCGTGCTGTTTGGGACCCCAGTCAAACTTGACATTTTGCGGGTCAACGAAGTCAATGGTGCAGCGATTCTTGAAAAGTTTTCTATGAAACGCCTGTAGTATCCTGCTAAACCCAAGAAGCTACGAATCTCCGTGGGTGTCTTGGGCTCCTGCCAATTCATGATGGCTTCAATCTTAGCAGGATCCACCTGGATACCATGCTCACTAACCACATGTCCAAGAAATTGGACTTCACGAAGCCAAAACTCACACTTTGAAAACTTGGCGTAGAGCTTCTCTTGCTGAAGAAGTTTAAGAATACACCTAAGATGTTTTTCATGATCGGCTTGATTCTTAGAGTAGATAAGGATGTCATCAATAAAGACAATGACAAACTTGTCCAAATAAGGCTTGCAAACATGATTCATGAGATCCATGAATGCTGCTGGTGCATTAGTGAGCCCGAAAGGCATCACCAAAAACTCGTAATGACCATAGCGAGTTCTGAATGCAGTCTTATGCACATCTTCATCTCTGACCTTCAGTTGATGGTAACCTGACCTTAGATCAATCTTTGAAAAGTAACTTGATCCTTGAAGCTGATCGAATAGATCATCGATCCTGGGTAACGGATACCTGTTCTTGATTGTAACCTTGTTTAACTCGCGATAATCGATGCATAGACGCATCGAGCCATCCTTCTTCTTCACAAATAGAATCAGTGCTCCCCAAGGGGGCGAGCTAGGTCGAATGAAACCTTTAGCCAATAAATCATCCAACTGAGTTCTTAACTCTTTCATCTCAGTCGGTTCCAACCAGTAAGGTGCTCTTGCAACAGGTGCTGCTCCAGGAATAATGTCAATTCTGAACTCCACTTGCCTATCTGGGGGTAAACCAGGTAGTTCTTCAGGAAAAACGGCTGGATATTTAGAAATAACTGGGATGTCTTCAATCTTGGGCTTCGGCTCATCAATGGTAACCTGTGCCATATAAATGACACAACCTTTCTTCATACACCTCGACGCCTTAAGCATAGACACTTGCTTAGGCAATCCATACTAAGTATCTCCTTGAATCATGAGTGGCTCACCATGAGGAGTCTTAATAATCACTTGCTTCTTATCACAAACGATCTGAGCTTGATTAGAAGACAACCAATCCATGCCTATCACTCTGTCGAATCCAGCTAGTTTCAAAGGAAGCAAAGATAACGGAAAAGAGTGGTTCCTAATGGATATAAAACATCCATCTAACATGGTTGAAACAGTTTCTATGGTACCATCGGCCAATTCTACTTCATATTTTATGCTTAAGGTTTTAACGGGTAGATTTAACAACTTACAAAATTTATCATCCACAAACGACTTATTCGCACCTGAATCAAACAATACCCTTGCATAAACATCATTGATAAGAAAGGTACCTGTTATCACGTTGTCATTCTGAACTGCTTCACGTGCATTCATTTGAAAGACCCTAGCATTGGTCTTTTTACCTTCTTCAGGTTTCTTCGCATACTTTGGGCAGTTGGACTTGATGTGCCCTTTCTCGTTACAATTGTAACAAGTCACATCCTTAATCTTCTTGCAGTCCAACATCTTATGCTCACTTGATTTGCAAATCCCACAAGCCCTAGGCTGCGATTGGGATTTAGTTTCGAACCTGCACTTCCCCAGATGACGCTTCTTGCAGGTTTTACACTTGGGTTTCTCACTCGACTGCTGATCATCCTTTTTAAACCCGGAACTCTTTTTGTGATCAGAGTTCCCTTTGTGCTTCTTATCAGAACGTCGTGAGTTCTCATCCTCACGCTTCCGTTTCCCCTCATCAGAATTCCTAAGCGATCTCTGCCTGACCGCATCGAGGGTAAGAGACAATGATAAATCAGCCACTGACCTGAAGGTAGTAGGTCTTGATGCCTTTACACTTACCTTAATCTTCGGAGCTAAACCTCCAATAAAACGGGCTATACGTTTTGGTTCTGGTGTGACTAAGTATGGAACCAATCGAGACATGGTATTAAAACTCGTAAGGTATACCTGACAGTCTAAGTTCTTCATGACCAAGGTCAAGAAGTCAGTCTCGATTTTCTCAACTTTGTGCTGAGGACAGAAATTTTCTTTGATCAAAGCAACAAATTGATCCCAATACATGTCATACAACGGGATCTTTCCTATAGCTTGGATTAAGGATCTCCACCAAGCTAGAGCCTCACCTTTAAAAGATTGTGAAACAAACTTCACAATGTCTTGCTCTGCACAACTACTAATGTCAACCACTGTATCCATTTCATCGAGCCAAGTCATACAATCGATGGCTCCCTTCTCTCTTGTGAAATCTCTGGGCTTACAGGAGACGAAATACTTATAAGAACAACCCTTAACACGTGGCTCTTGGTTGAACACAATTTGCTTAGATGGAACACTTCTTTGATTTGACGAGTGACGAGCATCGTCCTTCTTTGACTCGTTTACTTTAGATGGGGGCTTACTACGAGCCACAGATAGAGTCTTAGAGTGTGTACCACTTGATTCCTTGAACTGCCTGTCAAGTGCCCTAGTAACAACATTGTCTATCAATGCCTGAAGATCTGCACCAGCTACATTAATCCTGGTGGTATCATGATTTTCTCTCGGGTGACTGTTTACTTCCTCCGATTCAGCCATGTAGCTTGATTGATACAAAACAATTGACAATATTTCATTCAGAGGTTATTTATGGAATCATCATTTTTGATGATTTATTAACCATGGTAGTATAAACCATATTGGTTAATTTGTTAAACATATTTATTTAGGATTTTCATTATAATTTATCCTTTTATTATAGATCATTAAAGGTATTAAGGTGGCATAAAAGGCCTAGTCACAAGGACATTTTTAAGTCAGGATTTCATAGAATCGAGGTATTAAGGTTTGAACATAGTTCATTACCTTTTACCGACAGGGAGTCATAGACTACAGCTGTCTTTTGTCTTATATGACAATTATTATAACCCGTAGGCTCTGCATCACTAAGGGATGTCTCATACATGACCATCTTAATTGATGATTAAACCTATGATCTCCAAATCACTAGGTTGGAAGAATCCAATATAAAGATAACATGTGTGATTTTTACTGAATCACATCTGCCAAGAGTGCTAACATGTTTTTAGATGTTAACAGGGATCTGAATCCTTTCAAATAGGTTTTACCATTATGGCCATGTCTATAATGATATACAGGCTAGGTTATATCCTTTAAGATTCTTTTTAATATATAAAGGCAGATTAATTTCTAAAAGGAATGGTATTTGATTTATTTCATATATTATAATCATATATATGATGACAATGAATTTTTTAATTAAAACATTCCAATAAAATTTGAAAGAAGTACATAGATGCCCTAAACGGGACTTGTAAATAACTAACTTGCCCATGCAAGGGCTAAAATGAAAATACAAGTCCTCGCAGGGACTGAATACATAAATAGATGTCCACACAGGGACTTAATTGAAAATAAACAACAATACAAATAAATAAACAAGGAATCTTCAAAAATCCCTCTTCTTCTTCCCCTTGATCAGATTCGCCAAACACTTGAGAAATACCTGGTGGTTTCTACGCTCCTCTTGAACCTCTCGTTCCACCTGGCTCAACCTCTGAAGAATCTCATGCTGCTGCTGAGGCTGAATCAATGGCGGCTGTGGCGGCTGCTGCTGCGGAGGTTGAGGAGGTGGTGGGTATTGATACCCGTATGCTTGGTACCCAGACTGGTACGAAGCTGCATAAGGTCCTTCCGGGTGAAGAGCATTGTAGTTGGCCGCCCCGAGATACGGGTCGACGGTAGGGGCATTGTAGTAGTTGTAGCCAGGGTAAGCTGGCTGCTCAAAAGGGTTATACGCCGATGTACCGGCGTATGAAGGAATCGGGTTGTCATAACCCATGTGTGGTGGTGGTGGTGCGACTGGAGCTGAGTCGACCTCTGAAACTGGGTTTGAAGGCCCACCCTGTTGCGGGTCTTCATACAGTGGCGGGTAGTGGCTGACACTGGAGTGTTGAGGGGTGCTGAAATGGAAATCCCCTCCTCGCACGGACATCCGTGCACCTGTTCTTCTTCGCCTCGGTGGCTCCGGAGGTAGTTACTGCTCGAGCGATGGTGGTGGCAGTGGCGTGACCGCTACAAAACATGAATCCTCAGAGGGATCCTGCTGCTGCTGTTGAGGTGGGTTGAAAGAAGGAGTAAACTCCCAGGGGTATGAGGCAAACCTTGCTTCATAGCTGTCTGGGCCTATGTACGGCGATCCATGAAAGTATGACCCGTCGGAAATCTCTATGGGATGCGTGGGCGTCCTAGATGGTGGCTCGGCAGGATCGGGATCATCATCCATATCCATACCCTGAGCTTCAGGGAAATGGTCTTCCGGGCCTAATGGGTTATAACCCATTGGTTCTTCAACCTGATTTTTCGGATTGAACCGGCTCTGGAAATACGGGGTCGGGTCCTAGAAGGCCCGATGTGAGCTTGACCGCTGCAACGGCAAGAAGGAGTGGTGTGAATCTTCGGGCTCGTTCTCTGAATGTTGTGACAACCCGCACAAAACCAGGTATCCGTACGATTTAATTAATGATTAATTACTGCTTAATTACTGTGCTTGCTTGAACTAGCTGATAAACTGCTACCTGCATACTGATACATGCACTTACTTGCATCATACTTTATTTGCTGTCACTACATTATTTACATGCTGAACCTTGGTGACAAACATGATGCACAAAAAGCACAGTAGCACTAAACGGATACACAGTGAACATGCTGATATAACCAGCATCAGGCAGACACTGCCTCTAAGGCCTGTTAAGAGCCTCAAATATCTGACTACACTGGTAGTGAGTGTAGGGTTATAAGGGTTGTGGAACTGCGTCTCTAGGGATAAGATACACTGATTGGACGTGCCAAAAACATACTTTAAGTACAAAACACAGCACTTTAATAAATAATCCAGCTTCTAGCTGACTAGTAAAGTGCCAAAGCATGGGGAAAATACTACTAGACACTTTCTAAAGTGTGGAAACAAAATGTGTCACTAAAAATAACAATAACGACACTTTAAAGCTTTTGTAACGCTTTAACGGATTACTATCCAACCGAACAACCGGACTTTACCCGGGACATGAAAATATTACTATTTTCACTAATTATATTTTTCTGAGCCAGTTAGGGTCCCTGATTACCCTAACACCCGTCATAACGTGTAACATATAACTAACAAGGTTAAACACTTAACTTAATCTATTTAACATAACCATCACCTAACTAATCTAGTTACAATCGAACCAACCCCCCCCCCCCATTCCCTAACCGGCCCCAAACCTTGGGGAGACACACTTGTACTTGGTGGATTTGTTTAGTGATTATTGTGTAATATCTAAGTGGCATAATTACCTTTGGATAATAGCCCTTCTAATTGTCTATAAAATGCAAGGATTACACATGAACATTATCACATAACATCACCAACCAAAACTCTCTCTCACACTCCCTTCACTCTCGGCCGAACTCCCCACATCCCACCATCATACTTTCGGTTCTTGTTCATGCATTCCATCAACATACACACTTCAAGGATCGCGTATTAGGAGCTTTGGTGCACTCGGAACGCAAAGGACCACTTCCGTTAGCTTTTATCCACCCACTTTCCGTCAAGAATCTTCCCTAGCCTTGAGCTAGAGGTATATTGTTTAAAACTCTTGTTTGAACTTATCTAAAGTGGTTAAAAGGGTTCGTGTCGGTTAAATATCTATAACATACGTTTTGAAGCATTAAAGTCTAGTAAAAACTCTAAAGATGGTGGTTAATAGCTTACAACTTGTGTAAAAGTTGTAGTACTTGAAAGATGTGTTTATCTAGACCCGATCTATGATTGTGGTAGCTCGGATCACCATTTAACCCGGTTTGGTAAGATCGTTGATCTTAACATAAGCTTGTTTTGGTTAACACAAGGGTCAAAAGGTGAAACTCTACCACACACGAGACATGAACTTGTGTAAAAATATTTTATTTGTGTAAAAGTGATTTAACTTATACGGTAGTGTTTAAAACTAGCGGATCTACGTATCCGCAAGTGGTATTTTCAAAGAACCACACGTTAAATAAATCATGTTTTCTAAAAAGATGGATCTTACACTAACAAACATGATTTTATAAACCACAAGTGTGTAAACACTTGTGAAATGAAAAGATCCGACAAAGAACTAGATTTGTCATTTGTTACTAGAAGTTGTAAAGACGGATTTCTCTAAACACGAGGTTTTTACAAGGTTGAAATTACTTTATATAAGGATCTACAAAATATAATGGGATTTACATTATAGATGCGGAAAAGCTACAAGTTCATGCGATTATGCGATTTACATACTTATCGACTAGTTTGATGTGACGGAAATTGTTTGATTGAATAAAGAAGTTGTTGAATTGATTTGTTAAAAGAAAATGATACGCTTGAAAGCGTGGCCACCTCCAGTTTCAGAGGAAACTCTGACGAAATTTCCTAAAAACCTAACACTTAGAATTATTTACACAACAAGTGTTAGAACTATTTTTGACATATTTTCGAAACATAAAATTTCGCCAGAACTATATTTTACTAAATATTCGGAGGTGGGATTTTCACTAAGTTAACGTGATAAATATGTTTTGTCACAACACTGTTTATGATTATTTTGTGAAAATACATAAATATTATTTTAGAGTAAAAATAATATTTACAAGCGTTAATGATCCCAAAACTTTGCGAATGCTTACACCATGAATATATAAGTTACACCGGTAATTACATTACCTCAAGATTGATAAAACGTAACTTACGCACATGTATTGTATCCCCCATCCTTGGGAAGGAGTTTAACTACCAAGTATATACAAAAAGTAAACACGAAATAGTTGTCTAACTATTTCCCAAAAACATAAACTATAAAGCTAAGGCACGGCCGTCCGTCTAATAGAATTAGCACTTGTAGGTCGTCGCGCAGCTTTCTGATTCAGGGATACTTGGTAGAGACGCTTCACTGTGAGTTCATGTCCCCCTTTTCTCTAACTGTTTTCAGTTTTTCTTAACTGCGGGGGTGAAATACATGTTACTTTGATTACAAGTACTTTATACACGGTATGATTAACGTAAGGAGGTTTTAGATCATGTGAATGGGTAGGCGGAAACTTGAGGCCATTAATCCTCAGGATAGGACCGAGGGACAGGAGCGGTAGATCTATCTGGGTGTAGCGAGCCCAGCCCCAGGCCCAAACAGAACGGACCTCGGGGTGACTTTGTGCCCAACGCATAAATCCGCTAGGTTTGAGTCTTCCTACTTGCATTTCACAACATGCTAATGGCCTTGCAAACCATTGGTGATCACAAGTCCTCTTACACTGCTACATACCAGGAAACTTTTATACTTACAAGTGTTTTACTTACTCACTTGCACATGAACTCGCTCAACATTATTGTTGATTTTTCAACTTACATGTATTTCAGGAAATTAACGAGATCTGGCACGGTATGGCATGTTTTCCGCTGCACTAGTTTCCGAGGTCATCCGGGGTTTAGGGGATGTGTCTCTTTCCTGGACAAGACACAATCCTTAAACCATGTTTATGTTATGTTTAAAGTTGTAACGTCTGTTGAACAAGGTTATGGTTATTGGTTAAAACAATGGTACTGTATTAGTTTTCAAAACTTAATGGATGATCTTGCATGTTTTTAACTCATATAGCTTTGGTATGATTAAGCTATGGTATTAAGAAGTCACACCAAAATTAACCACACTTCCGCAAAGCCAGGGTGTGACAGCTTGGTATCAGAGCTCTGATCATAGCGAACTAGGATTCTTTCTCGAGTCTAGACTATGATCACTAGGGCTCTCACGAAAACATTTTCTGCATACCACTTAAGTCCAGATCCAAAACTTTTTACAAACAAATGTTGAGCACATTTTATTAATTATAGGCTCAGCTTGGAGGGCTGAGGATCGATCTGGAGGATCGAGGTGATCGAAGTAGTTGAGCACGTTGGTTTGTTATAGGATCGATCTGGAGGATCGAGGCTCGGTCTAGGTGACCGAGGTAGTGGGCTAGCAAGGCTAGGAATAGTAGGCTCAGTCATGACGACTGAGGTTCGGTCAAGGAGACCGAGGAGCGATCTAAGTGGTCAAGGTGGAGGATAGAGCAGTCTTGTAGACTGGATGAAATTGGCTAGTAAGACTAGGAGAATTACGTGATACCTTACGTGGTGACTTATGTGATTACTTGATTTATGATTGACTATTTGTGCATGTTTGTGTATATGTTACAGACACATGGATTCTGCAGACACTGGTGGTTCAGGCACCACAGGCCCGAGGCCTATCGTTTCAGACGACATTGAGTCATCGGAGCACGAGGTTTATACGTCCGACTTCACCAGCACAGATGAGGACGATTTCCAGCCCTTTGCACTACCTGACGGTGCTGGCGAGCTCGCAGATGGTCCTATCGCCGGGGATCTACCACTGGCATTGATCCCTGCCCCTATACCGCTGGCTGCGTATCCAGCTTACGATTTACCCATCGACGATGAGGAGGATGATGTCGATATGTTTGATGAGGAGCCTTTCGAGGAGGATGCTCAGGGCGAGGCCCTTCCTGCCGCCGATCCCTTGTTGATCGCAGATGCTCCTGCCGCGGAGTCACCTGCTCACTCCCCAGTCGCGGACTCCTTTGAGTCTGTGGCCTCTGTACCCACACATGTCCAGAGTGCGCAGCACTTCTCTTATGGATCAGATCCTGATCAGGCATCTTCTGTTGCCCCTATCCCCAGTTTCGCTTTTGACCATGATGATGAGGGGGATTCCGATCCTATGTTTCCCCCAGGGTTCGACCCAGATCGTGACTTAGAGTTTGTTCCCATGGACCAGTTTATGGAGGATCCAGTAGACGCTGTTGACCCATTTGATCCTATTAACCCAGATTTTGATTTTGACATGGCTTTTGATGACTTCGAGCCTGCCGTTGCTCCTGAGCAGGCAGCCGCTCTAGACCCGATACCCGAGCATGACCCAGTGCATGCTGATATCCCTTTTGAGCCTGTTGTTGCTGATCTCCCTTTAGATGTTCCTGTGATTGAGGGCGATCATGTTGCTGTTGATCCCGTTGTTCCTTTACCCGTTGGTGATATACCTGCTGACCATCCTATAGAGCACCTTGCACCCGTTCACCCTGTTGTTGCTCCCTTACTTGATCCCGTCCCACTAGAGCCCGGACATGCTCTGTTCGCGGCACATATGGATCCACCGGATGAGTCCGCACAGCACGGTTGGATACCGGCTGATGAGGATGTCCCACCTTTTCCTCCACAGATTCCTGTTGCACCACATATTGACTTTTCATTTCAGGTTCCTATGTTTGTACCTCCAGCAGGGCCTGGAGAGGGTTCTTCAGCTCACCCTGATGGGCACGTACCGATGCCTATCCCTTTCATGCCTCAGACGTCATCTGTTCCACCCGCTTCTACTCCATTTCACGTGGCACCTTTCGACCCCACTAGCGAGTCGTTTCTTTGGGAACCTGACTCCGGTGTGCCACCTACTGACCCCTATCATGCTTTTCACATGGGATACACTATCGAGGACGTCTTGATGTCCTTCGTCGCACAGCACGAGTCCCACACACAGCGTATCCAGGAGCTCGAGAGAGCTCGGCTGTCATGTCAGTGTCATGGTCAGACACACTCTCCCCTACAGCCGTTTCGACCATTACCTCCAGATATTGCTGCCCGCCTCTTTACGTTAGAGCAGCAGATTGCTTCCGTTATCCGTACTCAGCGAGCCCAGGAGGAGGACTGGCTCCAGTTACGCCGCTTGTTTTACACCCATTTTCCCCCTCCTCCACCACCATCTGCATAGAGCTCACCAGTTACTGATTAGGTAGGCGAGGATGAGAAGACGGCGATTGTTGGATTGCACAGCATTTTGGAGACCACTTTATGATTTTGACTTTTGTTGACATGTACTTGATGTTGTATTTGACACTGATTTGTTATGATTTTTGGACAGGGGTGATGTAGCCCCTAGTTGATGGAGGATTGTATGACACTATGATGTACTGATACACTTACTCTGTGGTCTTGATGTATGACAATCGCAGTATTCTCATCATATCCGTTTCGCTTGATTACTTATTTGCATTGTTATGTTATGAGATGTGGGTGATTGATATATGTGATGTATTGATGACATGAGATATTACGTGCTATTACTATTACTATATACGTACTTTTCGCTATGGCCTGACCAACGTAAACCATCTTTTAGAAAATGCCGCCAAGACGTGAACCACACATGCCAACCAATGAGGCAGAACTCCAGCAGATTATTGCTGCTGCCATAGCACAGTACGCAGCATCTCAGCCAGGAGCGAGCGGAAGTGTTAACCAAGGCAATAACAATCCACCTCACGGTAATACCAAGCCATTTGGACCTACCATGACCTAGCTGGATATCTTTAGCAATGATGCTAATGCCAAACACATGTTTTAACATACGTGCAGGATGCACCTACAAGCAGTTTCAAGACTGCAAACCGGTCAACTTCGATGGCACAGGAGGTGCAGTTGCCTTCACCCGCTGGGCTGAGAAAACCGATTCTGTTTTACGCATGAGCAAATGCGCAGAGGATCAGCAAGTCACATACATCTCAGGGCTATTCTTGGATGGAGCCCTCTCTTGGTGGAATCTGCAAGTACAGACTCTGGGCGAAGCTGCCGCCTACGCGCTGACTTGGACCGAATTGAAAGAACTTATGCGCAAAAAGTACTGTTCTCGCGCGGAAATTCAGAAGTTGGAGACTGAATTTTGGCATTTAAAGATGGATGGACCAAAGGTTGCAGAATACGTCCAAAGATTTCACGACTTATCTCAAGTGGTTCCTTACATGGTTACACCTGAATACAAGCGAATCGAGCGCTTCATTTGGGGTTTGGCTCCCCAAATCATAAGCATGGTAACCTCCTCCAAACCAGCGACTATCACTGAAGCCATCGATTTGAGCGTGGCTCTCACCGAGGAGGCGATTCGTTTGAACAAGTTTGATGAGATCAAGACGAAGAAGGCAGAGACTCACGTTGAGTCATCAGGAGGTAACAAAAGAAAGTTCTCGAACTTCAAACAAGGTGTTAGCAGTGTTGGTAAGAAAGGGGAAACAAACGCACCAGCTCAGGTTACAGCTGGTAGTGGGAGGAAAGGAAGAGGATATATGGGCACCCAGCCCAAGTGTAATGCCTGCCAGCGTCACCATTCTGGCCGATGTGGGTTGAGGGTATGTGATTCGTGTGGAAAACCTGGCCACTTGAAGGATTCTTGTTGGGCCACTGCTGGCCGCGGAGGCCAGGGAGGATATGGAAATAGGAGTGATGATCGTGGTGGAAATGGGAATCGCCCACAAGGAAATTTTGGAGGAAACAGAAACCGAGGCAACAATGCAAATCAGGCTGGCAATGCCAACCAGAACAACACCCCAGCTGGAAATGGGGGTGGCAACGGGCAGAGACTCGGATGCTATAACTGTGGGGAAATCGGGCATTTTAAGAAGAACTGCCCAACGTTGAACCAAGCCCATGGTAGGGTGTTCCAACTCGAAGCTAGGGAAGCACGCCAGGATCCCAATGTTGTTACTGGTACGTTCCCTATCAATCAACGCTATGCATCCGTTTTATTTGATACTGGTGCCGATTATAGCTTCGTATCGTTAGAATTTAAGAATATGCTTGGGTTAGCCGCTAATGAGTTAGACATTCCCTACTCGATCGAATTAGCTAATGGAAAGTTAGTTGAAGCCAACGAAGTAATCAGAGGTTGTGTGATTGAATTGGGAGAACGTGAGTTCGCTCTAGATCTACTACCAGTCCAATTGGGAAGCTTCGACGTGGTGGTAGGAATGGATTGGTTATCAAGCAACAAGGCTGAGATAGTATGTCACGAGAAAGTTGTTCGTATCCCAACCGATGATGGTGAGACAATTGTGGTTCACGGAGAGAAGCGTGACACACCGCTAAGATTTATCAGCTGCTTGAAAGCAAGGAAGTGTTTACAGAAAGGGTGTGTTGCTTTTCTGGCACACATTGTGGACAAGAAGGCTGCTGAGCCAAGAATCGAAGACATCCCTGTCATGAGGGAATACCCAGAAGTCTTCCCAGAAGACTTACCTGGACTGCCGCCTCTGAGGCAAGTAGAGTTCCACATTGACTTAGTTCCAGGCGCCGCGCCTGTAGCTAAGGCACCTTACAGACTTGCGCCGTCTGAGATGCAGGAATTGTCGACACAACTTCAAGAGTTGTTAGACAAGGGTTTTATCCGACCAAGCTTCTCGCCTTGGGGAGCTCCGGTCTTGTTCGTCAAAAAGAAGGACGGTAGTTTTCGTATGTGCATCGACTACCGGGAGCTGAACAAGCTGACGATCAAGAATAGGTATCCTCTGCCAAGAATCGACGATCTGTTTGATCAACTACAAGGCTCTAGCTTTTACTCTAAGATCGATCTTCGATCTGGATACCATCAACTAAGGATACAGGAGGAAAGTATCCCGAAAACAGCCTTCCGAACTCGTTATGGACACTACGAGTTCCTTGTTATGCCGTTCGGTCTGACAAACGCACCTGCAGTCTTTATGGATTTAATGAATAGGGTTTGCAAGCCATATTTGGACAAGTTCGTGATTGTATTCATCGACGACATCTTGATTTATTCAAAGACGAAGGCTGAACACGAGCAACATCTTAGAACCATATTGGAACTGCTGAAGAAGGAACAACTGTACGCCAAATTCTCTAAGTGCGAGTTTTGGCTACGCGAAGTCCAATTCCTTGGGCACGTGGTGAATGGAGATGGAATCCACGTGGACCCAACAAAGATCGAGGCGATCAAGGATTGGGAAACGCCAAAGACGCCAACCGAGATTCGGCAATTCTTGGGTTTGGCTGGCTACTATCGGAGGTTCATCGAGGACTTTTCAAAGATCGCTCAACCTTTGACGCTCCTCACGCAGAAGGATAAGGCGTTTGATTGGGGAATCAAACAGGATGAAGCGTTTCAGATATTGAAGGATAAGCTTTGTAACGCGCCAATCTTAGCTCTACCAGAAGGTACCGACGATTTTGTGGTATACTGCGACGCATCGCGTCAAGGATTGGGTTGTGTGTTGATGCAACGCCAAAAGGTCATTGCTTACGCATCACGTCAACTGAAAGTGCACGAAAAGAACTATACCACGCATGATCTAGAGCTTGGCGCAGTGGTTTTTGCACTAAAGATCTGGAGACATTACCTTTATGGTACGAAGTGCACAATCTTCACCGATCACAAAAGCCTACAGCATATATTTAACCAGAAGGAGTTAAATATGAGGCAAAGACGATGGGTTGAGTTGCTAAACGACTACGACTGCGAGATAAAGTATCATCCAGGGAAGGCGAATGTAGTCGCCGATGCCCTAAGTCGTAAAGAAAGAATCAAGCCCATAAGGGTCAGGGCTTTGGAAATGATCATACGAACCGATCTTTCCCTGCGCATTCGTGCTGCACAAAAGGAAGCTCTCAAGGAGGGAAACCTTGAGGAAGAATATCTCCGCGGAATGGAAAAGCTCTTGGTACCAAACGAGGAAGGAACGTTATGTTCTGAGAAAAGGATTTGGGTTCCTCTGTTTGGTGGATTAAGGAAAGTTATTTTCGACGAAGCGCACAAGTCACGGTACTCTATCCACCCTGGATCGGATAAGATGTACCAGGATCTCAAAGAATATTATTGGTGGCCTAGGATGAAAGGCGATGTTGCTATCTACGTGAGCAAATGTTTAACGTGCGCTAAGGTTAAGGCGGAATACCAGAAGCCTTCGGGACTTCTGCAACAACCTGAGATTCCCAAGTGGAAATGGGAACAAATCTCCATGGATTTTATTACAAAACTGCCAAGAACGCCAAGAGGCCATGATATGATTTGGGTGATTGTTGACCGCCTAACAAAGTCCGCACACTTTCTGCCAATCAAGGAGAAAGACAGTACTAGTAAACTTGCGGAAATATACATGAGAGAGATTGTCGCACGCCATGGAGTACCTCTCTCAATCATCTCTGATAGAGACGGAAGGTTTGTGTCAAGGATATGGCAATCCTTCCAAGAAGCCTTTGGCTCACAGTTGAATCTGAGCACGGCGTTCCATCCGCAAACTAACGGCCAGAGCGAGCGAACGATACAAACTTTGGAAGACATGCTGAGGGCATGTGTTATGGATTTGGGCGGTAGCTGGGATAAACACTTACCTTTGGTTGAATTCTCATACAACAACAGCTACCACACCAGTATTGGTGTCGCGCCATTTGAAGCCCTATACGGACGCAAGTGCCGATCACCCCTATGTTGGTCTGACGCAGGTGATAGGCAGCTTGCTGGTCCCGAGATCGTCCAAGAGACGACAGACAAGATTGCGCAAATACTTAAACGCATCGAAGCAGCTCGCCACAGACAAAAGGCCTATGCGGATCCAAACCGGAAGCATGTGGATTTCCAAGTTGGAGAAATGGTGTTATTGAAAGTTTCACCCTGGAAGGGGGTGGCACGCTTTGGAAAGCGTGGGAAGTTAAATCCGCGCTACATTGGTCCCTTCAGAATTCTGGAAAGAATTGGGACAGTAGCATACAAGTTGGACCTACCCACTGAACTGAATGGTGTTCACGATACATTTCATGTATCCAATTTAAAGAAAAGTCCAACTCAAGTTGACGTTGCCATTCCCATCGACGAGATTCATATTGACGACACGCTCCACTTCGTTGAAGAACCTGTTGAGGTCACGGATTGGAAAGTTAACAAGACCCGCCGGAGCAGTGTCAAACTCGTCAAGGTTCGTTGGAATGCCAGACATGGTCCTGAATTCACCTGGGAACGTGAGGACCGGATGAAAGAGAAATACCCTCACTTATTTCCTAAGAACTCTGCATCTACAAGCAGGACTTAAATTTCGGGACGAAATTTATTTAACGGGGGGAGAATGTGACAACCCGCACAAAACCAGGTATCCGTACGATTTAATTAATGATTAATTACTGCTTAATTACTGTGCTTGCTTGAACTAGCTGATAAACTGCTACCTGCATACTGATACATGCACTTACTTGCATCATACTTTATTTGCTGTCACTACATTATTTACATGCTGAACCTTGGTGACAAACATGATGCACAAAAAGCACAGTAGCACTAAACGGATACACAGTGAACATGCTGATATAACCAGCATCAGGCAGACACTGCCTCTAAGGCCTGTTAAGAGCCTCAAATATCTGACTACACTGGTAGTGAGTGTAGGGTTATAAGGGTTGTGGAACTGCGTCTCTAGGGATAAGATACACTGATTGGACGTGCCAAAAACATACTTTAAGTACAAAACACAGCACTTTAATAAATAATCCAGCTTCTAGCTGACTAGTAAAGTGCCAAAGCATGGGGAAAATACTACTAGACACTTTCTAAAGTGTGGAAACAAAATGTGTCACTAAAAATAACAATAACGACACTTTAAAGCTTTTGTAACGCTTTAACGGATTACTATCCAACCGAACAACCGGACTTTACCCGGGACATGAAAATATTACTATTTTCACTAATTATATTTTTCTGAGCCAGTTAGGGTCCCTGATTACCCTAACACCCGTCATAACGTGTAACATATAACTAACAAGGTTAAACACTTAACTTAATCTATTTAACATAACCATCACCTAACTAATCTAGTTACAATCGAACCAACCCCCCCCCCCCCCCCCATTCCCTAACCGGCCCCAAACCTTGGGGAGACACACTTGTACTTGGTGGATTTGTTTAGTGATTATTGTCTAATATCTAAGTGGCATAATTACCTTTGGATAATAGCCCTTCTAATTGTCTATAAAATGCAAGGATTACACATGAACATTATCACATAACATCACCAACCAAAACTCTCTCTCACACTCCCTTCACTCTCGGCCGAACTCCCCACATCCCACCATCATACTTTCGGTTCTTGTTCATGCATTCCATCAACATACACACTTCAAGGATCGCGTATTAGGAGCTTTGGTGCACTCGGAACGCAAAGGACCACTTCCGTTAGCTTTTATCCACCCACTTTCCGTCAAGAATCTTCCCTAGCCTTGAGCTAGAGGTATATTGTTTAAAACTCTTGTTTGAACTTATCTAAAGTGGTTAAAAGGGTTCGTGTCGGTTAAATATCTATAACATACGTTTTGAAGCATTAAAGTCTAGTAAAAACTCTAAAGATGGTGGTTAATAGCTTACAACTTGTGTAAAAGTTGTAGTACTTGAAAGATGTGTTTATCTAGACCCGATCTATGATTGTGGTAGCTCGGATCACCATTTAACCCGGTTTGGTAAGATCGTTGATCTTAACATAAGCTTGTTTTGGTTAACACAAGGGTCAAAAGGTGAAACTCTACCACACACGAGACATGAACTTGTGTAAAAATATTTTATTTGTGTAAAAGTGATTTAACTTGTACGGTAGTGTTTAAAACTAGCGGATCTACGTATCCGCAAGTGGTATTTTCAAAGAACCACACGTTAAATAAATCATGTTTTCTAAAAAGATGGATCTTACACTAACAAACATGATTTTATAAACCACAAGTGTGTAAACACTTGTGAAATGAAAAGATCCGACAAAGAACTAGATTTGTCATTTGTTACTAGAAGTTGTAAAGACGGATTTCTCTAAACACGAGGTTTTTACAAGGTTGAAATTACTTTATATAAGGATCTACAAAATATAATGGGATTTACATTATAGATGCGGAAAAGCTACAAGTTCATGCGATTATGCGATTTACATACTTATCGACTAGTTTGATGTGACGGAAATTGTTTGATTGAATAAAGAAGTTGTTGAATTGATTTGTTAAAAGAAAAATGATACGCTTGAAAGCGTGGCCACCTCCAGTTTCAGAGGAAACTCTGACGAAATTTCCTAAAAACCTAACACTTAGAATTATTTACACAACAAGTGTTAGAACTATTTTTGACATATTTTCGAAACATAAAATTTCGCCAGAACTATATTTTACTAAATATTCGGAGGTGGGATTTTCACTAAGTTAACGTGATAAATATGTTTTGTCACAACACTGTTTATGATTATTTTGTGAAAATACATAAATATTATTTTAGAGTAAAAATAATATTTACAAGCGTTAATGATCCCAAAACTTTGCGAACGCTTACACCATGAATATATAAGTTACACCGGTAATTACATTACCTCAAGATTGATAAAACGTAACTTACGCACATGTATTGTATCCCCCATCCTTGGGAAGGAGTTTAACTACCAAGTATATACAAAAAGTAAACACGAAATAGTTGTCTAACTATTTCCCAAAAACATAAACTATAAAGCTAAGGCACGGCCGTCCGTCTAATAGAATTAGCACTTGTAGGTCGTCGCGCAGCTTTCTGATTCAGGGATACTTGGTAGAGACGCTTCACTGTGAGTTCATGTCCCCCTTTTCTCTAACTGTTTTCAGTTTTTCTTAACTGCGGGGGTGAAATACATGTTACTTTGATTACAAGTACTTTATACACGGTATGATTAACGTAAGGAGGTTTTAGATCATGTGAATGGGTAGGCGGAAACTTGAGGCCATTAATCCTCAGGATAGGACCGAGGGACAGGAGCGGTAGATCTATCTGGGTGTAGCGAGCCCAGCCCCAGGCCCAAACAGAACGGACCTCGGGGTGACTTTGTGCCCAACGCATAAATCCGCTAGGTTTGAGTCTTCCTACTTGCATTTCACAACATGCTAATGGCCTTGCAAACCATTGGTGATCACAAGTCCTCTTACACTGCTACATACCAGGAAACTTTTATACTTACAAGTGTTTTACTTACTCACTTGCACATGAACTCGCTCAACATTATTGTTGATTTTTCAACTTACATGTATTTCAGGAAATTAACGAGATCTGGCACGGTATGGCATGTTTTCCGCTGCACTAGTTTCCGAGGTCATCCGGGGTTTAGGGGATGTGTCTCTTTCCTGGACAAGACACAATCCTTAAACCATGTTTATGTTATGTTTAAAGTTGTAACGTCTGTTGAACAAGGTTATGGTTATTGGTTAAAACAATGGTACTGTATTAGTTTTCAAAACTTAATGGATGATCTTGCATGTTTTTAACTCATATAGCTTTGGTATGATTAAGCTATGGTATTAAGAAGTCACACCAAAATTAACCACGCTTCCGCAAAGCCAGGGTGTGACAAATGTGGCCCAAAGGAGTGATGATATGAGGGCGACGAGCTGAGCGAGACAGAACGCCTCGCAGGTTCCAAGTATGTCCTCCAATCTTCTTGAGGACTAGAGCTCATGGCTGAGGGTGTTCGCCGGTGAGAAGGCCGACTTCATGATCGTTTGGAGCGGTGAATGGTGCCTTGCCTCGTCCTCCTCTGCCTCTGAATCTTGGTGGCATTTTCGTGTTCCTGTCAAAACAAACAAAGGAAACAACAAAGAAAACAATAAAGGATAAAATAAAAGATTATGATTAGTCCTAAGTCCTTTGCCTAGACTCGAAAGTCAAGGAATGTGCAAACTGTGTCATTGAGATTAAATACAAAAGGCTAGTGTTTAATTCACACAATGTTGGCTCTGATACCAACCTGTCACACCCCGATATTTCCACGTATTACCGGTGGGGAGTATCGTGACGTAGTTGATATCATCATAGTCAAATAAATCACAGTTCAATGCACACCGGAAGTCTAAAAGTAATAATATTACAAACCGAATGAAAGTATCATGAGTAGTACAAACGGAATGTAAAAGGATCCACAGGCGGATCAAAACATAGGAAATATTGTTCAACAGATTTTTAAGTGACAAAGCTTGCAAGACTCTGTATTTATTCACTCAGGAGTAGCCAGCCTATTTCCCATAGTACCTGCACTTAACCTTTTGGAAAATACGTCAGTTTACACTGGTAAATACAATTAACCGACACTTTTTGAAAAGTTGTTTAAGAAAATTGATTTAAATGCACAAGGCACAAATAATCTTTTATAACTTGAGATAATTATTTAAAAATAATCTTGTATAAGAATTATATGTTTATTATACGTTCAGTAGCCCGGGTTAAATACCGGGTTAAAGATTAATAGACACACCACATAATATAACCTACGGCGAGTTATTCTCGAACAAGCAGGTATATCATTTTACATACGCACCGGCAGGTGTATGCCTGCACCCCGCGCTTAAGTCGTGGCCATTTCAATGAATGAGCCGAGGATATCCAGGACATGGTCATTAACCCCCCAAAGGCTTTAACAAACAAAACAGATTAAACGGGTTATCTCAATGATTTAACCTTCATACGATTAAAGAGTCAATACCCGACCAAGCGGTATTTTATATACCGTACCCCAAGCCCGTATAAGGGAAAATAAGTTAAAAGTATTTACCTGAGCAAAATACAAATTTATCTCAGCCGTATAAGAATTCAGCAAGTGCAAATATCTTTTACTGGGCCCCTAAATCTGAAACGAAGGTTTTAATAACCTATTAGATTCCTAACGGGTCTTATTTAAGTCTTAACTTAGACCGGTTAGTTTTAAAGAAAGGTTTACGGTTCAAAATGCAAGATTAAGCGAAGACCGGATTAGAATGTGATTTAGACTCGACAAGTATGAAGACTTGTATAATATGGGTAAACTAATCACATTCTGGATTTTGAGGTAAAATGATAAGGTTTGACCTGTTTCGGTCAAGTTATGCAAACTAGTCACATAACCCGTACCGAAAGAGAAAAATGCATAACGGGTAACCAAATGAGTCATGAACATGTTCCACAAGTTAATATGCTTTAAATATGTTGTGCTATCACTAGGATACCTTCCATTATGCCCAAAACGGATTTAAAGTCAAATTAAGCCCCGTAGGGGTATTTTGGTCATTTTTATGATTATAAAAGAGGTTAAATAATAATCTGAGGTTCTGGTCTAAACTGATCAGTAAAAATATTTATTTTAGTAGGTTATATCAGTAAGATATTTTATATATGTGAAATATATCATTTATGGCCAAACTATGCCCCGTAGGGGCATTTTGGTCATTTTACATAAGCTTTAAAGGTCAAATTTGGAAATCTGAGTTCAAAACTTTTACTTACTGTTAAAGTATAAAAATTTACTTAAAACATCAGTAGGTAATAAGTCTTAGGTGTCAAAAATAGTTTTAAGCCATACTATGCGCTTAAAATGCGTAAAAAGTCGGTTTTAGGCGATTTTCAGGTTATATAAGGAATCTGAGTTTTTGATCAGTGTATAAAGTTCAAAATATTTTATTTATCATATAAAATCAGTAGCCAAAGGTTTGGTATCAAAATATTATGTAAAACTCATTTTATTCAAGAAAATACCGAATCAAAGCAAGAACCCCATGTTATGATTAGTTTAAAAATTAATAAAAATCTTCAAAAATCCTAAAATATTATATTACATCAGTGGGTAAAAGGTTTGGTGTCAAAATTTGGGTTTAAATAAATTTTATGCCAAAAATGCCGTTTAATTAATAAAAAGCTTTCAAATTACGATATTGAGCATAACTCCTAATTTAGACCTCAAACTGATGTCAAATTTTTAGGACATGTTTATAAATCAGTAGTAAAGGTTTTTGTCCTCTCAAATTTTCAAAAATCTCATTTTAGTATCAAAAGGGCATTATGGTCAACGTTTAAGCAATAATCGGAAACATGCATATGAATCTGATTAATAAGGAACCAAGTTGTATAACCTCAGAGGGTTATACTAACCTATAACATGGTTCTAAAGGAACCCTAAGGCATATTGAAACTAAGGTAAATCAGGTCAGAACTGAAAGTCAAAGCAAAAGTCTTCTTTTGCGACTTTCAGTTGCGAACCGAGCCTAAACTCGGAATTGTCGGGTTGAACATGCTTAGACATGTTCTTACATTATTTACCAAGTTATTTTAGTGTTAAAACGCGTTCCATAACCTCTACATTATCAGTTATGAGTTTATTTGCAAAATAGCTTTCTGTTGACTTTTTAAAATTAAGTTTGACCCGACAATTGACCAAGTTAGAGTGATAATCAGGGGGTGCCCTTTTAAGGACTTATTACCCACATAATTACCAACTCATAGCAACTTTCAATTCGAATAATGGCTGGACCATTAGTGATTAATCACTAATTCAAAGCTTAATTACGACGGCTTTGACTTTTGGTCATTAGACTAATAAAACTTGAACTAGAGAGGCTAAGAATGCTTACAAAGACTCTTAGCACGAATTAGGAGCTGAGGGAAACTTGCTTGAAGTCAAGAGAGCTCCAGAGAATGAGTTTGAAAGATTTTTGTGAATGAACAATTGAACTAGCAAACCAAGAGTGCTTATATAGCCAAAAATACATCACAAGATCATTCCACACAAGTCTATAAATGATTTCTGATGATTCCAGGTGTCCCCTATGCATGTAATACTGTTGGCTTAGTCCCTGAAATCGAAAAGCACCATGCAATGGCGGTGTAACTGGCTGTACATGCACCAGTCTATTTTTTCTGCATCTGGTAGTCGCACGCGGGCCGCGTAGGACTTAACAGAAGTCTACGCGGGCCGCGTAGAAGGCTAATTCCGGTAAAAACTTTGCTGACTTTGCAGTTTTGGTCCCTGGTCCATAAAAACTTTATATAACTTCCATTTATTGCAATTTGGACCCCCATAGTTAACTTTTAAGGACCTTGGGTCATACACTAACTTCGTTAAGCTCCCGGTTAGTTGTACGATCACCCGAAGAGTCTTGTTTTCTTCGAAACTTCACAAAATTAACATCCGACATTCTTGGAAGCGAAATATACAATTATTACAATGTTCTTGGGGTCGTTAAAAGGTCACTCAGAGGTTACTTTCAACATGTTGACACTTTTAACCCCTATGTTTCATAAGATCCTTATTTTGAGCACAAACAACTTTCTAAGTTCGATAAATTATTCGTTAAAGAATACGAACGTCGTGTGAGGTTATTCAGAGGCACAAGAATAGCATGTTGACACTTTGGATCCCTTTATTAACATATTTACATTGTTTGACAATTTTAGTCCCACCAGATAAATTCATTACACGTTTAAAGTCCATGACACGTGTCTTCATCATATTGGTCGTAATTTTACGAGGTGTTACACTTTAACATGGATTTTCTTCTCTATTTTATCAAAACAGGAATGAAGCTGTTAAGTTAGGGGTCAAAACCCGAACCTTGACAACTTGTTCCGTGCTCTATTTGGGTTTTACAACGCTCTCACCAAAGTCTCGACGGACTCCAACGACTTGAAGTCACACTTTAACTGGAAGGATGCGTGTCATTCGCCCAAAATCGAGGCGAGAGCACAGTCCCGAAGGCCAAAGTGTGTACTGAGAGTCCTTGTGAATAGTCGAATCACTTTGGATAGTCGACGTCTATCAAGCCTTAGACAATCTATCCTCGATTTCAGTCTCGCATTCGCTGATTTTAGGTGTTTTCGATTTTGAGCCCGCAACTGTTGACTCTGATATTTGTCGTTTTGAGTGGATTTTTATGTGTTTTATGTGATCCTTCCCTGTTTACATGTTTTGATTCTTAGCGATTTATACGCTTTCGCTCCTCGCTTTGATCGACACACACAACTCGCACTGCACATCTATCTCAAAACGTCAACAAATCGCTGCTACCTGTGGATAATCGCATGCTATGTTACTCGCTTATACTATGCTACTCGTTGTGTACTCGCTAATCGCAATTGCTATTCTCAAACGCTCGAACTTTGAATGATAGATGAATCAGTGAGGCAAATGTAGGAGAATACGTGCAAAATATAATATGGTTTCTGTGTTCTGACTACCTTATGTGTCTATGTGATTACGTGCTTATGTGCCCTATGTGCTTATGTGATTCTGTGGTTTATGTGCCTACGTGCCTATGTTCTTACGTGGTTGTTCGTGTTCCTGAGCTTTAGTAGTAGTACGTGTGAGGTGAGATTCGATTATATAGCGTTTTGAATCCTATGGCGCTGTCTATTGCAGACAATGTCGTCATTTGGATCATTTCATTCTCGATCTGCTCGCCGCAATCATCACTACTAGAAAATTAGGCAATTGCGACTAAAATTTGCGACCTAAACAAGGCGGTCGCAAAATTAGCGACCAGCTTGCGACCAAATTCAGAACAGTTGCAAAATTAAAGACCAACCCAGATTCGGTCGCAAAACGGTCGCAACTTTTGTGACCGCATTTTTCCAATCGCAAATCAGTTGAATAATGGTCGGTTAAATACGAGAAAAAAAAAACAAAAGTTGCGACCGTCTAAAGCGGTCGCAATGCGAGAAATATGAAAAAAAAACAAAAGTTGCGACCGTTCAAAGCGGTCGCAAATACACGCGATATATAAAAAAACAAAAGTTGCGGCCGTCTGAAGCAGTGCAAATACAAGAATATCTAAATATACAAAATTACATACAAAACATTAGAAAACCATCGCTGGAAATGGGTCTGTATATCTCTCTTATTTCAAACCATTTTGTAAAAAGTTGTGATCGTCCGTTGGTCGGCAATACGAGATGTTATAATATTTATATTATTATTACCGAGTGCAAGACTGACAACCAACGTGTTCTTCCCCCTTTTCCCGTCACTTCTTCTTCCATCGATTTCACCATAATAATCATCTCAAAATTCTCAAAAGTTCACTCCCAAATTCACACGTTCCTGCACTAATCTAGGGTTTCAATCGATTATCCCCTTCAATTCCCCCCCAAATCGACCTTAATCTCCTCTCCAGTGACCCTAATTCCCCTAGGGTTTCGATCAAACCCTAATTCTCATTGAAATTGTTCTAATTTTCAATCTTCGCCGGTTTTCGATGAGCGCGTGTTATCATTATGACGAAAAGCTATGTGTATGGGAGGTCTTGCCTTCAAGTCACACAGACGAGTAATGAAATTTGCCATTCAAAAAAATATCAGATCTGATCGGTTCTCAGTCCTTGTTCCGACTTCAACTTCTTTAAACGAATCAATCGATCTCAGATCCGATCGATTCACGGATTCATGGAATCGTCAATTGATTGATTGACTTGAAATTATGAACACTAGAACTCTACAACCGCCGCAGCCGGAAACGGTCAGATCTGGCACCGAAGTCCATCCACCGCAGGCTAGAAGGCAGGTATATCATTCAATCGCAGTGTTTATGATGTATTATGACAATTGGAATGTTTTGAGCTGAATCTGAAGTTGATTGGTTGGTAATTGGATGTTTATTAGGGTTTAAGTTAGCTAAAATTCTAAATTTGTGTGTAGTGTTATTTTAATTGTTGTTCTATGATGAATTATGTATAATAGGAATGTATTGAGCTGAATTTGAAGTTAATTGGATGTATAATAGGAATGTATTGAGCTGAATTTGAAGTTAATTGGATGTTCATCACCGTTTAGGTTAGCTTAAATCTGATGCTTTTTGTTACTGAGATTAACAATTTAGCACTGGAGTTCTAGTAGTTTGCTTGCTGTCAACAAGCTTAAGTTGGGCATATGATAGTTCAATTACTATTTTAAACGGTTGAAAGTGTCACTTTACTTTCATCTTGTTTCCCATGTTATCAGCTTCTTCATATTCAAAATCAAAGGAAAAACTTGTAATCTTAAAAGGAAGCCAGATAAAAGTTAGCTTAAATGGATCAGTGCAATGGAGTGGTGGTTTCATCTGCGATATTTGGTATTTTTCTACATCATTGTCATACTTATTTACATATGTATTTAAACAGGAAGTATCTTCTTCGAATTCATTGTGCCTGATTGTGAACTGAGGAAATAACTAATTCCTAAAAATCAAAATCAACAAATCATATTTGCTGAATCTCACACTTGGCTTTTTATTGTAGATATCATGGGACGTACTATGAAAAATATCGGCAAGGGTCGTGGCCAAGGTGTTGATCGAAGTAGTGGTGAGCAAGGTCGTAGTCAAGGAAGTGTTCTAGGTAGTAGTGATACCGTTGGACTAAAGTCAAATCAGCAGCATACTTTGATGTCTTCTCCCATTGAGGGTAGTGATGGTGATGATGTGTCTTCGTGCCGTGTTGCTTCTACGAAGCAGGGAGGCTCTTCCCAAGTCCAAGTACCCGAACCAGTGAAACGTTGATTGTAGCAGTTCGGTAGTTGAGAACGTTGATTTGGAGGATGTTCATTTGGAGGGCGTTGAATTAGAAGGGAATGTACAAGAAAAAATATCGGCATGGGTTGACGATAGGGCACATGAGACTTGGGTAAGTTTCTTCACTTGAATATCAAATGCATTGAAAGGGTTAATTAAATAAAGTTGTATTTGTATCTATATTATTGGTTCAGTGTTGCAAAGTATGTTAAATTAGGTTGTATTTGTAGGTGAAATATGAGGGATATCTTTTGGAGAAGTATGGGGAGGAAAGTAGCCAACACCGAGAACTTGATAAAGAATTGTGGTACCAAGCTTCCGGGGGAAAGAAGAGAGGCAAAGTATATGGGTTAAGCAATGTTAAGAATGATTTTAACGTTCAACATCACGGCAAACAAGACCAAGAGGTAAGTAATATGTTTATTTTTTTAAGTTGTTTGGTTCAAGGCTAATGTTGATTTGAAATTGATCTAATATTTTGAGCAAACATGTTTAAACTCAAATATTGACCTCATGTTTTCATGCAATCACTTCTCAGTCAATAATAGTCAATAATATGTTAACTTTGCATTAGGTTAAATTTAGTATTTGTGTTAATACTGTTTTTCATTAGGTGGCATGTTAACTGTCATCATATCTAGACCTCAATCCTCAACAAGATCTTTCATCACTGCTAATTGGTCATCTAAATCACCATCAACTTTATTCTTCTTTTTGGAGGATCACCATCTCATCATCTTTATAAAACTAATCTCTTTCTTTAATGAACTTCCGGCTTCTATGTATAGCCAAGCTTAGCAATGGTTACCGTTCCTTTGGAACCATACATAGAAGATTAACATGGCCCTTCCACAAGGATAACACCCACAAATCAATAAATGGTCCAAATTTGTGTTTAATCGACTTCTCCGGTCGTGGTCTTCCCTGAAACCGTAGTTTCAAAATGAAATATTCAAAATCTATATCTAATGTGTAAGCAATCACATAAGATCAGATGTCTGCATATTTTGGTTTAGTTTTTAACTCAAGTTGGGTGCATTAGCTTTTTTATAACAGCAAAAAATAAATATCTTTATAAGTTCCTGCCCGGGATCGAACCGGAGACCTTTTGCGTGTAAAGTAAACGTGATAACCGCTACACCACAGAAACATTTTATGTACTTACGTCAACTACTAGCTATGTCATGACAATTTTAACCATGCAACTTGACGAAATACCAGTGATGCAGCCATGGTCTTATTTTGAGGAGGTATTAATGAAAAAATAGTATTTAAAAGGTATGTAAAATCTATGTGTTTTAGTTATTGTTACATCATACTAGCTATTCTGTTAACTATATTTCAAGTAACGAATCTGGGCTTTTTTTTGCTTATTATGATGCTTAAAATGACTTAGTGCGTAATGAGGGTCTGTATGCCTCACAAATTTGGTCATCCATGATGGTCCTTTTAATATGGCATGCGCATTGTGCATGACGTATTTGTTAGGGGGAAAACATTAATCAACCAAATAAAGAATAAAACTGAACTGAAAACATAACACAACACAACACAAAACCCATATCCTTTAGTCATTGCAGCCCTTTTGTCAAGCCATTCTGCATGCTATGTATGACATGACCCGTTCACAAACAAATGTAAACCACCACCAAGAAGTACTTCTGCGATTAACTAATCGGTGATCATTTTTAAAATTCTAACAAGTTGTATAAGCAGCTAATTAGTTTCATAAATTGTGATTATGCTAGTCATTAACATTTCACTTTGCATTGGTTTTATTAGATCGAAAGGTTGAACGTGATTATCCAAGATATAGTGAAAGAAAAAGAAGAAAAAGAAAGGTTGAACGATACTATTGCGGGATTGGTGGTGGAAAAAGAGAAAGATAAGGCGGAGAAAGAGGCTATGAATGAAAGAATGGCAAACATTGAAGCGATGCTAAAAGCTAGGTTTCAAAACGCATAATCATTGACTTAGGTTTCAAAACGTATAAACACTTTGTTTTGAATATGTATTTTGTTATGATAACTTTGGTATTTGATGTTTTAAGTGTAATGTTTTATATAATTGTGAAAATTTGATAATATGTAAATTTTAAAATTGATATTATATGCAGGTTAAGATAGAAAATGGCTATAATTAATAAAAATTGCGACCGCAAAAACGGTCGCAATTTTTCAAAAGGCAAGCAGTTGCAAAACGGTCGCAATTTGTAAAAGGCATGCGGTCGGAAAACGATCGCAGTTTGTAAAAGGCATGCGGTCGGAATACGGTCGCATCAAGACCGTCGCAACCAAAGTCCCACAAAACCAAGAGCAGTCGCAATATTTGTGACCATTATTAAAGTCGCAAAACCCGGGTCGCAAAAGATAGCAGCAGTCGCAAGTTAGTCGGAGTAGAGCAATTGCGACGGGTGTTTTTCCGATCGCAGTTCCGGTCGGAAAACGGTCGCAACAGGGCAATTGTGACTGGTTTGCGACCAAAATTGCGGTCGGAAAAACCTAGTTTTCTAGTAGTGCATGATGATAAACGCATCGCCGCCCTCCTCGCTAAGCAAATGGCGAAAGTTATCCCCCAGATTGTTAGTGAGCTGAACGAAAACGCTAGCAAGTCTTCTGAAGAGTCCAGGACTGATGCTCCTAATGCTGCTTTTAGCTTCAAACAGTTCAAAGCCTGCGGCCCGAAAGAATTTACTGGCGAAGATGGGCCTACGACCATGTTTCAATGGTTTGATTCGATCGAGGTCACCCTGCGCCAGAGTGGTTGTCCTGATAATCTCCGTACTCTTAACACAACTGGCGTCTTCCAATCCCGAGTTTTAGATTGGTGGACGGCCGAGAGAAACAAACGCGGAAATGATGCAGCTTACGGGTTAACTTGGGATGAGTTGAAGGACGTTATGATGCAAGAGTTCTGCCCTCCCCACTAGCGCCAAAAGCTGGAGGACTAATTCTGGCATATCAAGCAGAAAGATGGAGACAACGCTGGTTTGACTGCTCGCTTTAAGCAGCTAAGCATAATCTGTCCGAGCCAAGTTATTACGCCCAAAATCACCATCAAGAAGTATATCCGTGCTCTTCCGGATTGCGTGGCTGATTTCGTTCAGGCTTCAAAGACGAAAACAATTGAGGAGACCTTTTTACTCGCTGCTGAGATCAACGACTAGCGAGTCAAGTCTGGTTACTGGGATAAATCTTCCAAGAATCTGCATCAAGCTACCACCGCTGCAACCGCTGAAACCGCCGCCGCTCCGCAATCTTCAAAGTCCTCTCGTCGCAAGAGGAAGCACAACAACAGTGGCAAAAATTGCGCTGTCACCACTGCTGCCCCGCTTCAATCAGTTCCAGCTCAACCGCAGCCGCAACACCGCCATGTAGCGGCACCGGTTACCAACGCACCGCCGGCCAAGCGTGCGTACACTGGTCCTCACCCGGCTTGCCCTACTTGTACCTATCACCACCCAGTGGGAATCGCTTGCAGATACTGTATGCATTGCAACATGTACGGCCACTTCACCGCCAACTGCCGTACTGGTCCACGTCAAGCTCCAGCTCCTGCTCAACAAGCTATACTTCCTGCTCCTCAAGGCCAACAAGCGGCGCATGCACCCGCGATCCATGAGCTTACTTTGCGTGTGATGATCCGAACCACTTCGCAAACGTGTGCCCCAATCGAGTGGTGAAGCAAGAGCCACAACAGCAGCAGCCCCAGCAACAGCAGCAGCAGCAGCAACAACAACAGCCTGCAGCCCGCGGACGTACTTTCAACATCAATGTCCGCCAAGCTCAAGCCGATAACAATGTGGTTAATGGTACGTTCCTTGTGAATGGTATTTATGCTTCATGTTTGTTTGATACTGGAGCCGATAACTGTTTTGTATCGTTTGAATTCGAAAAGCTCCTTAATCGTAAGCGTGCCCATCTCCCCTCGACGTTCGATGTTGAACTTGCCACCGGAAGAACCGTCGCCGACAATTCTGTTCTTCGTGATTATACTCTCGAACTCAACAATCATGTCTTTCCTATCGACCTTATTTCGATGCAGCTCGGTAGTTTTGACGTCATAGTAAGCATGGACTTTCTTCGCGAAAATCATGTTGAAGTTATTTGTTTCGATAAGATGATTCGCTTCTCGCTCGCTAATGGTGCTCAACTTTGTGTGTATGGCGAAACTCCTTCGAAGAAACTCCAACTCATGTCGTGTGTCTAGGCTAGCAGGTACCTCCGCAAGGAATACCAAGCTTTCTTGGCGCACATTGTAGTAGCGAAGAAAAAGGAAGTTAAGGAGATAGACAAGGTGCCCGTGGTTCGTGATTTTCCTCTTGTATTTCCTGCGAGCTTCCTAGATTACCTCCGAGTCGTGATATCGACTTTCGTATCGACCTCATTCCTGGAGCCAATCCTGTTGCTAGAGCTCCTTATCGAATCGCCCCGTCCGAAGTGCGCGAACTCTCGAGTCAGCTCCAGGAATTGCTTGATAAAGGCTTCATTCGCCCTAGCACCTCTCCTTGGGGCGCACCAGTCCTTTTCGTCAAAAGAAGGATGGGTCATTCCGGATGTGCATCGACTACAGGGAATTGAATAAGCTAACTATCAAGAATCGCTATCCCCTGCCTTGAATCGGTGATTTATTTGATCAGCTGCAAGGTGCTACGTGTTTTTCAAAGATCGATCTAAGCTCAGGCTATCACCAGTTACGCACTCACGAGGAGGATATACCCAAAACCGCTTTTCGCACTCGTTACGGCCACTATGAGTTCGTTGTTATGCCTTTTGGTTTAACCAAAGCACCCGCGGTTTTCATGGATCTGATGAATCGCGTGTGTAAACCATTTCTTGACCGCTTCGTCATCATGTTCATCGATGATATCCTAATCTATTCCAAGTCGAAGACCGAACACGCGCAGCATATACGTTAGGTTCTCGAGCTACTCCAAGGGAATCGACTCTATGCCAAGTTCTCCAAGTGTGAATTCTGGCTAGAGGAGGTTCAATTCCTCGGTCATATTGTCAATAGTCAAGGTATTCATGTCGACCCCGCGAAGATCGAAGCTGTTAAGAGTTGGGATACACCTAAGAACCCGTCTGAAGTCCGTTCTTTTCGCGGACTAGCGGGCTATTATCGTCGATTTATCGAAGGATTCTCTAAAATCGTTGTGCCACTTACTTCTCTCACGCACAAAGACATGCCTTTTGTTTGGGGAACTGGACAAGAGACTGCCATTCAAACCCTCAAGCATATGCTCTTCAATGCTCCCGTTCTCGCTTTACCCGACGGAAACGATGACTTCGTTTTCTATTGCGATGCCTCGAACCCTGGTCTTGGTTGTGTTCTCATGCAACGGGACAAGGTTATCGCTTACGCATCTCGTCAGCTCAAGATCCACGAGAAGAACTATATAACCCACAACCTCGAGCTAGGCGCAGTTGTTTTTGCGTTGAAAATTTGGTGACACTACCTTTATGGTACCAAGTGTACGGTCTTCACCGACCATAGGAGCCTACAACACATCTTTAGCCAAAAAGAACTGAATATGCGTCAACGCCGATGGGTGGAACTTCTCAATGATTACGACTGTGAGATTCGTTATCATCCTGGCAAAGCAAATGTCGTTGCCGACGCTCTAAGCCGACGAAGCTATTTGCATAGCGTTCGTAATGTTCAAGCCCAGCATCATCTCGAAACTCTCATCCACGAAGCCCAACATGCTTGTTTCACCAAGCGCACTTTGAAGAAGGAAAGGATTCTCAACGATGGAGCACAGCTAGTGAATAAATCGAATAGGATATTCCATTATCTGGACCGAATTTGGATCCTTAGGCGGACCAACTTATGACAGATCCTAATGGACGAAGCCCACAAGTCCCGATATTCTATTCATCTCGGTGCTGATAAAATGTACCAGGACCTTCGCTAGAAGTACTGGTGGCCAGGCATGAAGAAAGATATCGCTCTCTACGTTTTAAAGTGCCTGACTTGCTCAAAAGTAAAGGCCGAGCACCAAAGACCCTCTGGCTTACTCGTTCAACCCGAGATCCCTATGTGGAAATGGGAGAGTATTGCCATGGACTTCATAACGAAACTTCCGCACACGCCGTCAAGTCACGACAGCATTTGGGTTGTCGTTGACCGCTTGACTAAATCTGCTCATTTTCTGCCAATACGAGAAGACTATAAGGCAGAAAAATTGGCCCGAATCTACACCAATGAGATCATATGTCGACATGGGACGCCTCGCGACATCATCTCTGACCGCAATGGTTGGTTTACCTCGCGTCTTTGGGAAACGTTTCAATCTGCTCTCGGTACTACTCTTAATCTAAGTACCGCTTTCCATCCCCAAACCGACGGTCAGACTGAAAGAACGATTCGTACCCTTAAAGACATGCTTCCCTCGTGTGTCAAAGATTTCGGTGGTAATTGGGACGCATACTTACCTTTAGTCGAATTCTCGTACAATAACAGTTATCATTCCAGCATTCAAATGGAACCGTTTGAGGCATTGTACGGAAGAAAATGTCGATCGCCTATTGTATGGCACGAGATCGGAGACACGCAAATAACCGGTCCTGAGCTATTGCAAGAAACGACTGAAAAAATCCTCCAAATTCGAGAAAATATGCTGAAAGCTCGGAGTCATCAGAAAAGTTACGCCGATAGACGACGCAAGCCCCTTGAATTTGACGTTGGCGACCACGCACTCCTAAAGGTATCACCTTGGAAGGGTGTGGTCAGATTCGGCAAGAAAGGGAAACTCGCGCCTCGATATGTTGGACCCTTTAAGATTCTGGAAAGGATCGGCAAAGTGGCCTACAGACTCGAACTACCGGAGAAACTTAGCAACGTCCACCCGACTTTCCATGTTTCAAACCTCAGAAAGTGTCTGGCTGAACATGATTTACAAGTTCCACTGGAAGATCTTTAAGTGGACGAAACATTACACTTCGTGGAGAAGCCTGTCGAGATCATGGACCAAGAAACCAAGAAGCTCAGGCGCTCACACATTCCCATTGTGAAGGTTCGCTGGGAAGGCAAACGCGGTGCAGAGTTCACTTAGGAACTCGAAAGCGACATGAAGGCGAAGTACCCACAGTTGTTTGTTACGGCTAGAGCCTAATTTCGGGATGAAATTCCCTTAAGTAGGGGAGGCTGTAACACCCCGTGTTTCGAAAGTCAAAGTCAAGATTGAAGTCAAAGGAAGAAAAGATTGTTAATTGCGATCTGCCACTCCTTGCTTAACTACTGTTTTAACTTCTTTGACTTGTAATCGAATCTTTTATTTTGTTTGCTTTTGTTGTATTATGTGGAGTATCTATTAATAATCGAGGTTAAATCGCTTGTTTTATCGCTTATCGCATCGCAATCGCATTCGCAACTCGAATTATGCGTTCTGGATATTGTTCTACGTGTGTGTGCCTCTTATGTGTTACTTGTGCATGTTTATTTATGTTTATGTTGTGGTGATTAATCGAAGCACAATCGCAACCCTATCGCAATCGAATCGCAAACGCTAAACGCAAGTTATTTAGGATGATTGTATGTTAGATATAGGGCTTGAGTGTGGCTAGTATTAATCTATCGCATCGCATACTCGCTTAAATGCATCGCAACGCTCAACGCACGAAACGAAAGGCCAAAACCCAACTCGTCGGAGCCACTCGATCGAATGGCCAATTGATCGAATGGCCATCCGATCGGATTGCCATCCGATCGAGGCGCTATCCGATCCAGGTGCACCCTTTCCCTTTTTGGAAACCTATAAATACCCACCTGTCACATCATTTGTGATGGAATTTCTCTTGGACAATCTGTTTCGCTCAGTGTCATGCCCCGATGTTTCCGTCATCGGTTGGGGTGTGACAGATTGGTATCAGAGCCATAACTATAGGGAATTACGCAAGACTCGACCTAGTCCGGGCCGATGTCTTAGGAATGACCTAGTCTATAGTTTAAGTACCAACAGACCAACTTGTGCGAACTCAGTAAGGGTTCCGCACGAGCTTACTTACTATTTCTCGCTCGCACTTGCTGAACACTACACTATCACTGCACATTATTTTTTGAAAATGAACGAGTGATTAGGTCGAGATTAGGTGTGAAAACCGCAAACTCTTGACTAAGTCGCTTGTTCGACCCGCATTTCATCAACAAACAGGAGAATTTGCGTTGAATCAGGAGTGAAATCTGTACTTTAACACAGATTTTCTTCTCTATTTTACCAAAACGGGAACGAAGCTGTTAATTCAGGGGTGAAACCCGAACCTTGACAACTTGTTCCATGCTCTATTTGGGTTTTACAACGCTCTCACCAAAGTCTCGACGGACTCCAACGACTTGAAGTCACACTGTAACTGGAAGGATGCGTGCCATTCGCCCAAAATTGAGGCGAGAGCACAGTCCCGAAGGACAAAGTGTGTACTGAGAGTCCTTGTGAATAGTCGAATCACTTTGGATAGTCGACGTCTATCAAGCCTTAGACAATCTATCCTCGATTTCAATCTCGCATTCACTGATTTTAGGTGTTTTCGATTTTGAGCCCGCAACTGCTGACTCTGATATTTGTCGTTTTGAGTGGATTTTTATGTGTTTTATGTGATCCTTCCCTGTTTACGTGTTTTGATTCTTGGCGATTTATACGCTTTCGCTCCTCGCTTTGATCAACACACACAACTCGCACTGCACATCTATCTCAAAACGTCAACAAATTGCTGCTACCTGTGGATAATCGCATGCTATGTTACTCGCTTATACTATGCTACTCGCTGTGTACTCGTTAATCGCAATCGCTATTCTCGAACGCGCGAACTTTGAATGATAGATGAATCAGTGAGGAAAATGTAGGAGAATACGTGCAAAATATAATATGGTTTCTGTGTTCTGACTGCCTTATGTGTCTATGTGATTACGTGCTTATGTGCCCTATGTGCTTATGTGATTCTGTGGTTTATGTGCCTACGTGCCTATGTGCTTACGTGGTTATTCGTGTTCCTGAGCTTTAGTAGTAGTACGTGTGAGGTGAGATTCGATTATATAGCATTTTGAATCCTATGGCGTTGTCTATTGCAGACAATGTCGTCATTTGGATCATTTCATTGTCGATCTGCTCGCCGCAATCATGATGATAAACGCATCGCCGCCCTCGTCGCTAAGAAAATGGCGAAAGTTATCCCCCAGATTGTTAGTGAGGTGAACGAAAACGCTAGCAAGTCTTCTGAAGAGTCCAGGACTGATGCTCCTAAAGCTGCTTTTAGCTTCAAACAGTTCAAAGCCTGCGGCCCGAAAGAATTAACTGGCGAAGACGAGCCTACGGCCATGTTTCAATGGTTTGATTCGATCGAGGTCACCCTGCGCCAGAGTGGCTGTCCTGATAAACTCCGTACTCTTAACGCAACTGGCGTCTTCCAATCCCGAGCTTTAGTTTGGTGGACGGCCGAGAGAAACAAACGCGGAAATGATGCAGCTTACGGGTTGACGTGGGATGAGTTGAAGGACGTTATGATGCAAGAGTTATGCCCTCCCCACGAGCGCCAAAAGTTGGAGGACGAATTCTGGCATATCAAGCAGAAAGATGGAGACAACGCTGGTTTGACTGCTCGCTTTAAGCAGCTAAGCATAATATGTCCGAGCCAAGTTATTACGCCCAAAATCACCATCAAGAAGTATATCCGTGCTCTTCCGGATTGTGTGGCTGATTTCGTTCAGGCTGCAAAGACGACAACAATTGAGGAGACCTTTTTACTCGCTGCTGAGATCAACGACAAGCGAGTCAAGTCTGGTTACTGGGATAAATCTTCCAAGAATCTGCATCAAACTACCATTGCTGCAACCGCTAAAACCGCCACCGCTCCACAATCTTCAAATTCCTCTCGTCGCAAGAGGAAGCACAACAACAACAGTAGGAAAAATTACGTTGTCACCACTGCTGCCTCGCTTCAATCAGTTCCAGCTCAACCGCAGCCGCAACACCGCCAAGTAGCGGCACCGGTTACCAACGCACCGCCGGCCAAGCGTGCGTACACTGGTCCTCACCCGGCTTACCCTAATTGTACCTATCTCCACCCAGTGGGAATCGCTTGCAGATACTGTGTGCATTGCAACATGTACGGCCACTTCACCGCCAACTGCCGTACTGGTCCACGTCAAGCTCCAGCTCCTGCTCAACAAGCTATACTTCCTGCTCCTCAAGGCCAACAAGCGGCGCATGCACCCGCGATCCATGCTAGAGCTTGCTTTGCGTGTGGTGATCCCAACCACTTCGCAAACGTGTGCCCCAATCGAGTGGTGAAGCAAGAGCCACAACAACAGCAGCCCCAGCAACAGCAGCAGCAACAACAACAGCCAGCAGCCCGCGGACGTACTTTCAACATCAATGTCCGCCAAGCTCAAGCCGATAACAATGTGGTTAATGGTACGTTCCTTGTGAATGGTATTTATGCTTCGTGTTTGTTTGATACTGGAGCCGATAACTGTTTTGTATCGTTTGAATTCGAAAAGCTCCTTAATCGTAAGCGCGCCCATCTCCCCTCGACGTTCGATGTTGAACTTGCCACCGGAAGAACCGTCGCCGACAACTCTGTTCTTCGTGATTGTACTATCGAACTCAACAATCATGTTTTTCCTATCGACCTTATTCCGATGCAGCTCGGTAGTTTTGACGTCATAGTAAGCATGGACTTTCTTCGCGAAAACCATGCTGAAGTTATTTGTTTCGATAAGATGATTCGTTTCTCGCTCGCAAATGGTGATCAACTTTGTGTGTATGGCGAAACTCCTTCGAAGAAACTCCAACTCATGTCTTGTGTCCAGGCTAGCAGGTACCTCCGCAAGGAATACCAAGCTTTCTTGGCGCACATTGTAGTAGCGAAGAAAAAGGAAGTTAAGGAGATAGACAAGGTGCCCGTGGTTCGTGATTTTCCTCTTGTATTTCCTGCGAGCTTCCTGGATTACCTCCGAGTCGTGATATCGACTTTCGTATCGACCTCATTCCTGGAGCCAATCCTGTTGCTAGAGCTCCTTATCGAATCGCCCTGTCCGAAATGCGCGAACTCTCGAGTCAGCTCCAGGAATTGCTTGATAAAGGCTTCATTCGCCCTAGCACCTCTCCTTGGGGTGCACCAGTCCTTTTCGTCAAAAGAAGGATGGGTCGTTCCGGATGTGCATCGACTACAGGGAATTGAATAAGCTAACTATCAAGAATCGCTATCCCCAGCCTCAAATCGATGATTTGTTTGATCAGCTGCAAGGTGCTACGTGTTTTTTGAAGATCGATCTACGCTCAGGATATCACCAGTTACGCATTCAAGAGGGGGATATATCCAAAACCGCTTTTCGCACTCGTTACGGCCACTATGAGTGCGTTGTTATGCATTTTGGTTTAACCAACGCACCCGCGGTTTTCATGGATCTGATGAATCGCGTGTGTAAACCATTTCTTGACCGCTTCGTCATCATGTTCATCGATGATATCCTAATCTATTCCAAATCGAAGACCGAACACGCGCAGCATATACGTTTGGTTCTCGAGCTACTCCAAGGGAATCGACTCTATGCCAAGTTCTCCAAGTGTGAATTCTGGCTAGAGGAGGTTCAACTCCTCGGTCATATTGTCAATAGTCAAGGTATTCACGTCGACCCCGCGAAGATCGAAGCTGTTAAGAGTTGGGTTACACCTAAGAACCCGTGTGAAGTCCGTTCTTTTCGCGGACTAGCGGGCTATTATCGTCGATTTATCGAAGGATTCTCTAAAATCGTTGTGCCGCTTACTTCTCTCACGCACAAAGACAAGCCTTTTGTTTGGGGAACTGGACAAGAGACTGCCTTTCAAACCCTCAAGCATATGCTCTGCAATTCTCCCGTTCTCGCTTTACCCGACGGAAACGATGACTTCGTTGTCTATTGCGATGCCTCGAACCTTGGTCTTGGTTGTATTCTCATGCAACGGGACAAGGTTATCGCTTACGCATCTCGTCAGCTCAAGATCCACGAGAAGAACTATACAACCCACGACCTCGAGCTAGGCGCAGTTGTTTTTGCGTTGAAGATTTGGTGACACTACCTTTATGGTACCAAGTGTACGGTCTTCACCGACATAGGAGCCTACAACACATCTTCAGCCAAAAAGAACTGAATATGCGTCAACGCCGATGGGTGGAACTTCTCAATGATTACGACTGTGAGATTAGTTATCATCCTGGCAAAGAAAATGTCGTTGCCGACGCTGTAAGCCAACGAAGCTATTTGCATAGCGTTCGTAATGTTCAAGCCCAGCATCATCTCGAAACTCTCATCCGCGAAGCCCAACATGCTTGTTTCACCGAGCGCACTTTGAAGAAGGAAAGGATTCTCAACGATGGAGCCTAGCCAGTGAATAAGTCGAATGGGATATTCCATTATCTGGACCGAATTTGGATCCCTAGGCAGACCAACTTACGACATATCCTAATGGACGAAGCCCACAAGTCCCGATATTCTATTCATCCCGGTGCTGATAAAATGTACCAGGACCTTCTCTACAAGTACTGGTGGCCGGGCATGAAGAAAGATATCGCTCTCTACGTTTCGATGTGCCTGACTTACTCGAAAGTCAAGACCGAGCACCAAAGACCCTCTGGCTTACTCGTCCAACCCGAGATCCCTATGTGGAAATGGGAGAGTATTGCCATGGACTTCATAACAAAACTTCCGCGCACGCCATCAAGTCATGACAGCATTTGGGTTGTCGTTGACCGCTTGACTAAATCTACTCATTTTCTGCCAATACGAGAAGACTATAAGGCAGAAAAATTGGCCCGAATCTACACCAATGAGATCATATGTTGACATGGGACGCCTCGCGACATCATCTCTGACCGCGATGGTCAGTTTACCTCGCGTCTTTGGGAAACGTTTCAATCTGCTCTTGGTACTACTCTTAATCTAAGTACCGCTTTCCATCCCCAAACCGATGGTCAGACTGAAAGAACGATTCGTACCCTTGAAGACATGCTTCGCTCGTGTGTCATAGATTTCGGTGGTAATTGGGACGCATACTTACCTTTAGTCGAATTCTCGTACAATAACAGTTATCATTCCAGCATTCAAATGGCACCGTTTAGGCATTGTACGGAAGAAAACGTCGATTGCCTATTGTATGGCACGAGATCGGGGACTCGCAAATAACCGGTCATGTGCTGTTGCAAGAAACGAATGACAAAATCCTCCAAATTCGAGACAATCTGCTGAAAGCTCGGAGTCATCAGAAAAGTTACGCCGATAGACAACGCAAGCCCCTTGAATTTGAAGTTGGCGACCACGTACTCCTAAAGGTATAACCTTGGAAAGGTGTGGTCAGATTCGGCAAGAAAGGGAAACTCGCGCCTCGATACGTTGGACCCTTTAAGATTCTGGAAAGGATCGGCAAAGTGGCCTACAGACTCGAACTACCGGAGGAACTTAGCAACGTCCACACGACTTTCTATGTTTCGAACCTCAGAAAGTGTCTGGCTGAACATGATTTACAAGTTCCACTGGAAGATCTTTAAGTGGACGAAACATTACACTTCGTGGAGAAGCCTGTCGAGATCATGGACCGAGAAACCAAGAAGCTCAGGCGCTCACGCATTCCCATTGTGAAGGTTCACTGGGAAGGCAAACGCGGTGCAGAGTTCACTTGGGAACTCGAAAGCGACATGAAGGCGAAGTACCCGCAGTTGTTTGTTACGGCTAGAGCCTAATTTCGGGACGAAATTCCCTTAAGTAGGGGAGGCTGTAACACCCCGTGTTTCGAAAGTCAAAGTCAAGATAGAAAGTCAAAGGAAGAAAAGATTGCTAATTGCGATCTGCCACTCCTTGCTTAACTACTGTTTTGACTTCTTTGACTTGTAATCGAATCTTTTATTTTGTTTGCTTTAGTTGTATTATGTGGAGTATCTATTAATAATCGAGTTTTAATTGCTTGTTTTTTCGCTTTATCGCTTATCGCATCGCAATCGCATTCGCAACTCGAATTATGCGTTCTGGATATTGTTCTACGTGTGTGTACCTCTTATGTGTTACTTGTGCATGTTTATTTATGTTTATGTTGTGGTGATTAATCGAAGCGCAATCGCAACTCTATCGTAATCGAATCGCAAACGCTAAACGCAAGTTATTTAGGATGATTGTATGTGAGATATAGGGCTTGAGTGTGGCTAGTATTAATCTATCGCATCGCATACTCGCTTAAACGCATCGCAACGCTCAACGCGCGAAACAAAACGCCAAAACGCAACTCGTCGGAGCCCCTCGATCGAATGGCCAATCGACCGAATGGCCATCCGATCGGATTGCCATCCGATCGAGGCGCTATCCGATCGAGGTGCACCCTTTCCCTTTTTGGCAACCTATAAATACCCACCTGTCACATCATTTGTGTTGTGACAGCTCCCTCACTCGACCAACAGCGTTTCCAGCCTCATTTCTCTTGATTTCTCGCGATTCTTGTAAGTTTTCAACCTAAATCTTGTACTTCTATGATCTACACGCACTTCTTCATCTTTTTCACCTTTGGATCTTAACTTTTAACCATGAAATTAGTGGATTTGAGGTGTTCTAGGGTGATGTCATCATGGAGTTCTTATGAACTTCAAGTTTTGGCCTCATTCCACCAAGAACAACTCAGATCTGAAGGATTTCCACATGATTAAGCAATGTTTTCGCATAGATCTGAACGTTTTCAAAGTTAAAGGGATTGAAAGATGGTTTTCCAACTTTCTTTCAACTCTTTTACACTCAATGCACTCAAAACTGATAGAATCTGAGCTCGTTCTGATCTTCTACTCTTTCTTAGTGATGTGTTGGTTCAAGATCTGAATTCTATCTAAGAGACAACTGATTTCGGGTTAAACATGAACAACCGTCTCGAACAGTTAACCAATCGGACTAGGGTGATTCCTGTTCGATCGGATCACTTGGGTCTTGATGGGGTTTCTGTGGTTTAGCAAGTTGTCATATCGTCTCGAGCAAACCGCAAAACTTAACGAATCTTCAAGTTAGCAACACGATCAGGTCACGGGATGGATTGCTGTCCGATCGGATTGCCATCCGATCGAACTGCAATCTGATCGGATTGCACTTGAGAATTCAACACTTAAACTTTTCTTCAACTTGCAAGATCGGAACGTCGAACAGATTGCCGTCCGATCGGATTGCCATCCGATCGAACGACCATCCGACCATGTGACGTTTGGAACTGCAACACCTAAACAATTTGTTCAATGTGTAGTCAGTAACTAACGAATTGCCACCCGATCGGATTGCTATCTGATCGAGTGACAAACCTGCTGTGAACTTGATCTCACTAAGTGTCCTACCAATCGGATCGCCATCCGATCGATCCGCCGTCGATCGATCAACCTGAAGGGTAGAGATACTTTTCTGTTTTCAAAATGCTACAACGAAAACTTCAAAGCCATCATACACAAACACATCCTTACCAAACGATGTCAATCCAATCGAATGGCCATCCGATCAGATGACCATCCGAACGGATTGACATCCGATCGAATGGCCAACCGATCAGATTTCCATCCGATCGGATTACCAGACGAATCTTGGTACATTGCACCGTTTTACGCACTGTTCTTCGCTTATGCTATCGTTACTGTTCAGGCTAACCTCTCTCAGCACTCCCTTCAATCCAAGGCAGTGTTTATTAAGTTAAACACTATCTGTGAGTATACTCGATCCCTTTTTGCTTTATGCACTTTTGGGTGTTACATACGTTACTTATTCAAATCACAATCGACACACAACGCAAACACTATTTATACGCTGGCCAATATTGCATGTTACGTGTTATTCGATGAATGCATGTATGTTATGTTAACACAGTGATTGTTGCCTGACACCTTAGCAACGATAGTACTATAGTTTGGACTCAGCACCTGTCGTGGACAGGGGTTGTTAAGGGCTTTACTTCACGTGTCCCAGTGGGGATATGTGTTGCGCATTCTACAACTCGCAGTCACGTCTGTGCATATTTCTCTGTCGATAACCTACTTGCCTTCACTTTATACATGTTTCATGCTGGTTATGCGTAAACGATTTCGAACTCTATTATACTATCAAACTTGTATGCTCACCTTTACACTATGTGTATTGACCTTTATTTCAACGTATGTGACAGGTGCCTAGGATGCTGTGCTTTGCTTGCTTTTCATGGAATCAAGTAGGATTGAGAGTCTAGAAACAAAGACAATTTATTTTATTTAAATCTGAGTTGTCGGAACATGTATTCGTCTTTGAGATATCACTGTCTGTAATAATTTACTTGCTTAATAGGTTATGGTATGGGACATAATATTAACTATTCGGTAAAGTAGTTGTTATGGAATTTCTCTTGGACAATCTGTTTCGCTCAGTGCCATGCCCCGATGTTTCCGTCATCGGTTGGGGTGTGACAACCGACGTGAATAGTTTTTTCAGTATGTTCGCTAACGTATTAGGACATAGTTTATCGTTTTCTTGCGACGCGACGAAAGTAACATTACCATTTGTAAAGTTTAACCATGTCTTACAATTGCTAGATTTGTATGACCTAGTCATTCACAAATTAAGTCATAAATGAACGCAATTAATCGTATAAATAATTGTTAAGTTGTACAGAATTACCATTAATTTTTCCAGTTGTCACATACTCCCCCCGTTAGAAGAATTACGTCCCGAATACAAGTTGTGTTACCGGTTACAGGGGAATCTTGGAACATATATGGGTATTTGGACTTAATTTGATCTTCACGTTCCCATGTATACTCGTGACCATGACGTGAGTTCCAACGAACTTTGACTAGTTTGACGCGACTTCTCCTTGTTTTGTGGACCTTCCAATCCATAACCTCAACAGGTTCTTCAATGAATTGAAGTTTGTCGTCAACATGAATCTCATCCGCTGGGATGATGACTGTTTACTGATAGGGCTTTTCGTAAGATTTGACACATGAAACGTGTCGTGTACGCTACTAAGTTCGTCCGGTAGCTTTAGCTTATAAGCAACAGTTCCAATCTTTTCCAAGATTTAGAACAGTCCTATGTTTTGTGGGTTCAACTTTCCACGCTTCCCAAATGTAGCTACGCCTTTCCAAGGCGAAACTTTCAGCCAGACTTTGTCTCCGACCTCAAAAGATAACAGTTTGCGTCACTTGTCGGCATAGCTCTTTTGTCTATCACGAGCTGCTTTGATACGGTCTCGTATTTGGAAGATTTTGTCCATAGTCTCTTGGACTAATTCCGGACCAATGAGTTGTTTGTCTCCGGTCTCCGCCCAACATAGCGGTGATCGGCACTTTCGTCCATATAGAGCTTCAAACGGGGCGGCCTGGATGCTAGTGTGATAACTATTGTTATATGAGAACTCCATTAAGGGCAAGTGAGTATCCCAATTTCCACCCAAATCCATCACACAAGCACGTAACATATCCTCCAAAGTTTGTATCGTTCGTTCACTTTGGTCGTCCGTTTAAGGATGAAAGGTCGTGCTTAGATCCAAACGAGACCTAAAGGCCATTTGAAATGATTTCCAAATCCTTGACACGAACCGACCGTCTCGGTCCGATATGATGGAAACTGACACTCCATGTCGTGCCACAATTTCTTGAAGATATAGTCCAGCGAGCTTTTCCGTGCTATCCATCTCACGGATAGGTAAGAAATGTGTAAACTTCATTAATCGATCAACTATTACCCAAATCATATCGTTACCTCTCGAGGTCCTGGGTAACTTAGTAATGAAGTCCACTGAAATTTGTTCACATTTCCAAACGGGAATTTCAGGTTGTTGTAACAATCCTGAAGGCTTTTGGTATTCGGCCTTAACCTTGGCACATGTAAGACATTTTCCGACATAAGTAGCGATGTCGCCCTTAAGGTTAGGCCACCAATAGAATTCCTTTAAGTCTTGGTACATCTTATGCGATCCCGAATGGATAGAGTACTCTGACTTGTGAGTTTCATCTAAAATAATCCCCGTAGGTCGCTAAAGAATGGAACCCAGATTCATCCCATAAGGTATAATGTTCCATCCTCCTTTGGCTCAAATTGTTTTTCCATTCCACGTAATGCTTCGACTAGTATATTTTCCGGTTTAAGTGCCTCTTGTTGCGCGTCACGAATCCGAGTAGTAAGGTTTGTTTGTATAGTCATTTCTAAGGTTGTTCGAATTAAAGAGAATGAAATGCTCGTTAATATGGTATAATTCTTTTTTTTAAATATTAACGTATGAGAAAGTTATAGCCGTTTGAAAATCAGGGGGAAACTAGTTCACATGAGAAAAGACTAAGGTAGCGTTGGTTTCACGGAATAGAATGGAATTGGAAATGGAATTAGAATTGGATTTTGATGGACTCCTTTGAAATCCCATAATGTGATCAACTAATGGAATTGGAATTTAAGTTATGCAAAATGATATAACTAGCCTTTAAAATTAGCAAATATAAAAACCCACATAAATTCATATATTTTTAAAAGAGAAAAATGCCCGGATAGTCCCTGTAGTTTCGCCTTTTTTCACCTATAGTCCCCAACTTTCTAAAACTACCTGAATAGTCCCCAAGTTTTCATTTTTTTGTTCCTGGATAGTCCCTGGGTCTAACTTCAGTTACTTTTCTCTGTTAAAATGATGTGAAATGACAAAAATACCCTTTCCTTAAAAGGCCAAACCATAGGGACTATCCGGGCATCTTCTTCATTTTTATTTATAAAACCCCACCACCACACTTCATCTTCAACCTCCACCCACCATCACCCTCCTCCACCCTCCACCATCACCGCCACAATCACTCTGCTCAAATCTACAAGAATAGAAGTGAGGGATTACCGATTGAACTCGACTGACCCGGATCTGAACCAATCGATCCGAATCTGAACCGAGCCACGTGAGTCGAAACAAACTGAAACTCGAACCAAAACTGAACAAGACTCGAACCCAAGCCGAAATTCGAAACGTGACCCAAACCAAATTCTAACCTGAATCGGCGACGATGCGAGTCCCGGATCGGAGCCAGAAAACATGGTGGCTCGACCGTGTTTGCGTCTGGAACTGATCTGAGGACAAAGGACTCGAGAATCACAACTGAACGGACCACCGTCGCCGTGGGCGGTGCTGCTGCTGTCGGTGTCTACTGCCGCCGCCGACATCATCTTCTCTCTAACTCTCTCTCTCTCTCTCTCTCTCTCCGCGTCTGTGTATGTGCCGCCGCACGCCACCACCGAAATGGTGGTGGCCAGCCGTTCGTTCAAACAGAGGTGTATGGGTGGTGGTTTAAAAAGAAGAGAGGGGTAAGGGGGTCGTGGTGTCTGTCGAATGATCAGTCGCCGGAGAGCCGGCCGGAATCCCTGCTCGCCGGTCAGTCTTTAGGGGGAAATAGAGAGTGAAGATGATGATGCTTGCATGTGTTTTATTTGGTTTGTGGCTTTTGTGTGTATGAGTGTTGCTTTTAGTTGCAGAGTGACTGTGGCGGTGATGGTGGAGGGTGGAGGAGAGTGATGGTGTGTGGAGGTTGAAGATGAAGTGTGGTGATGGGGTTTTATAAATAAAAAAGAAGATGCCCGAATAGTCCCTATAGTTTGGCCTTTTAAGGAAAGGGTATTTTTGTCATTTCACATCATTTTAACAGAGAAAAGTAACTGAAGTTAGACCCAGGGACTATCCGGGAACAAAAAATGAAAACTTAGGGACTCTTCAGGTAGTTTTAGAAAGTTGGGGACTATAGGTGAAAAAAAGCGAAACCACAGGGACTATCCGGGCATTTTTCTCTTTTTAAAACAAAATCTTTAAAATTAAACCAGTACCGCACTTTTTTCAAACATAGGACGAGAAGTTCAACATACGACCATAGGTAGTTCAACATACGACAATAGGTGGTTCAACATACGACTACAAGACTTAAACATAACTACACGACTACAAGTCTTAAACATAACGACAAACTAAAAAATCATTTTTTTCCTAACCAAACTTACCCGACAACAGAAACCTAATCCAAGCCTCTCTTTCCTCTTCACCCAAACTCCAAAAGGTCATCACCCTAATTTAATCATCTTTTATTTTTTCAATTGCTTTAAACCTTTCCAATTGCGTCAAAGACTTCATTTTCGAAAGCTCTTCGGGCAACATCAAAGTTTTTTTTTTTTTTTTATTTCCAGTACAACTTTTTTATTTAAAGTCCAAATTTTATATCTTCACTTATTTGAGCTGAAGTTTCCTTAAGTCGGTCAGCAAACAAAACAACCGCATCACTGAAACTCTAAACCAACGGATCTTGCCTCGCCCGTTTCCTCTTCTTACCATGAACACTTGAAGTTTCTTCAACTTGAAAAAGTGAACTGGTACCAACGTTATGGCTAATTTCATCAAAAATCTTCATTTCTTTGGTGCTCTTCTCTACCATATTCACTTCTTCCATCTCGACCACACTTTTGGCTTTCTTGCCTTGAGCTCGGTCTTTACCAAATATAACGCACAATTCATCATAGTGAGGAAACTTTTTATTTTTCCATTTACCCGCCTTTTTATGCTTCTATTTCACATGATAAGAGTGAATAAACAATCAAAGATTAGTATTGTATAGTGATGGATTTATTTCTCATATCAAAACTATTTTTAATCCTAAAACATCCCATTGACAACAAATTATTACTCATGATGAAACTAAAACAACATAAAATGTAGACCAATAACAACATAATCATTAAAAAATATGTTTTTTTAACTCTGATAAAAATCATTTTCGGGTTGGTGGGTTGACCCGTTTAACCCAATAAAAAAGCGGGTTGAACTGGTCGGGTTCGGGTCAGCCTCTGAATATTCGGGTTGGGTTCAGGTTCATATATATGACACGATTTTCGGGTTCGGGTTCGTCTAAATTTTCAGGTTCCGGTCAGTTAAACCCGCCAACCGGCGAACACGACCCGTTTAGCACCCCTATTTAACACACAACTTAATCATACCTAGCACGTACCTCTAGATAGGAATTCCAAACTTCGTCATCAGCCATGACAAAATTTGTTTCTTTATCATAACCAAATCCGCTAGTAGCATTGAGCATATCATAAACAACTTGCCAATCTTTCTTCATTGTTTTAATTCTTGACTCAATATGGGGTTTACCCAATATGCCCGACTCTGGAAGTGATTCTTTTAAGGATGCTTCAAGATGTGGTATATATCCGGTTCTAAAGCCATTAACAGATTTAAGTTTTCCAGTGTTTGTCATGTTTAATAAAGCTTCAACAAGCTTTTCATCTTCAACATCGGTCCACACTCAATAATTTCTATTACTAGTCGTCATTCCTTCCTGCAAAAAAAAAGTAAACTAAAGGGTAAATTACTTTTTGAGTCCCTGTGTGTTTAGTGGTTTTAACTTTTAACCACCTGAGTCCAAAATCAAAATGTTAACGCCCTGAGTCCCTATAGCCACTTTTCTTAACCATTTGAGTCCAATTTCTAACACTGTTAGAATTATTTTGTTAAAATTTGTTAAATGACCAAATTAACCCTATAATTAAGAAATAAATAAAAGAGTTAATTACACCATTAGTCCCTGTGGTTTGTAAGAAATAACATGGTCAAGTACTAATAGTTCAAAGTCACACTATGAGGTACTAACTTTCAATTTTGTAACAACCTAGAGTACTAAGACTAACAGATGTTAGTTTTTCAGTCAAGTTCAAGGGCTTTTTAGTCATTTGATATTTAAAGGACTAATTATGTAATTATATAATATATAATTAATGAGGGACTATTTTTGTGACTCTTAAATTTTTAAGTAATGAACAAATTCCCAATATCTTTAAACCCAGTCTCCCAATGCTTACATGCTCTCAAGTCTCAACAATCTATCAATTCTCAACCTCAAGTTATCTGCAACAATCACATACAGACAATTCTTGGAGTTTTTTCCGTTACAAAAAACGGTAACAATGTCGTCATCAATGGCTTTCTTGTCAGTGTCTCTCTGAAGCCTCAAAGACCTCTTTGAGCTGCTGAAAATGGGTAAGGAGTTGCTGTTGATGTCGAGGTGAAGAAAGATATAAGGCTAAGGCTATGACTAAGGCGGAGGGAAACGAAGCTCCGGTGGCGGCTGATGTGTAAGAATTGGGTGTGAAATATAAAGATCTCAAGTTCAGCATGAATTATTTTTCGAAATCATAACCAGGAATATTGAAATCAATTATCCATTCTATATTAAAGCTAACCACAGTCCACACTCAAAGATAATCTATAATTATCCTTAATCTAATATATATTTCCGACGCAAGAATCAAACAAAAAGTGAATAGCAAATTCTGTACTTGGATTTTGTTTTCAATCAGACCATACTAAAATCTAAATCAACTAAAATAGTATAGCAAATTGTTTGAATTTAAAACTCAAAGATACAACATTGTCCCCATTTTTTAATGGTGGGAAATAATTATCATCACCGTATGATAAATAAACATTCAAAATCACAAAATAGGAAATAAATGCATACTGTTCAAGCTCCGTAAGGGATTTGCATCTCCACCATGATCTTCTACAAACCCCAAAAACTGGGACTCGACGAATGAAAATCAAGACTGGATTGAGGTTAACTTTCAATCGGTATTTGCAAATTATGAACTTTGGATGAAACCCCACTCGGGTTCATAAGGAAATAAATGAAGAGATTGACGGTAAGGTACTAATTGGGATGTTGTCGATGGGGTGGTGTGGCGCCGGCGGTGGAAAAGCGGGGAGAAGAAGAAAGGGAGTAGGGTGGGAAAGAAGAAAGGGTGGTCTGGTGGGGTCCACACTAGTTTTAAGCAATGACAAAAACACCCTTAACAATTAAATCAAAGAATTACAAAAGTGGTCCTTGAAGTTATCAAAGGGTGTTTTTACCATTTCATAGAAACCTAACAGAAAAATTAACCTCTGTTAGTCTTAGTACTCTAGGTTGTTACAAAATTAAAACTTGATACCTTAGAGTGTGACTTTAAACTATTAGTACATGACCTTGTTACTTCCTACAAACCACAGGGACTAACGGTGTAATTAACTCTAAATAAAAAACTAATTTATTTTTAGTTTTCTCTTTCTCTCTCTTATCTTTCCCTCTAAACAAGATCTGCATTTCTCTCATCTTTCATTCTCTCTCTCTGTCCTATGCAGTTAATGCGGAAAAATATCGGATATCGGTCAAGGACCGATATTTGAGATATCGGTTATTGCCGTGAGATATCGGTAATTTATAATATTGTGCATATATATATATATATATATATATACACGTATATATACATATAGAACCTATATAAATTTATATATATAATGTTAAGTTTATACTTTTTATGCATAGATTTGTAAGTTTAAGGACCAAATGTAAACTAGTAAAGATAGAGGGGTTAAATGTTTATATTCACAAACTAATAATATGCTTTTTATGTAAAATATTACAAGTTTAAAGGACTAAATATAAACTAGTGAAAGATAGAGGGGTTAAATGTTGAAATACTTAAACTTAATTAACCCTAAAAATCTAACACACGCATCATCAGCCGCTACTTTCTTCTTCTTCCTGTCTCGCTATTCTCACTGGTTTACAGCAGAAATTCCGGCAGAGGCGTCGGAATTGGCCGCCGGAGGTCGCTATACGGTCGATATGTTGTCGATAGGTGCCAATAGGTATGTTTCTTCTTCTGTTTTCAACTTATTTGTTCAATTTTAACTTCTTAGTTGGGCCTATCGATATTCTCAGCGAGACGACCGATATCAGAATTACAAGTTATCGGCGATATATCGGTATATATCGCCGATATTATCGCCACCGATATTATTACCGATATTTCAAACCGATATGCTAGCCAAGGTCCAATAACCGAGATATCAGTGATATATCACCGATATATCGCCGAGATTGACTGCATAGTCTCTGTCTAAACCTAAACCACCTCCATCCCATCACCACACCTCCAACATCAACGCCACCGTCGTTACTGCACCTCCACGGTCACCACCACCACTACTACACCGTCACCACCACCACTACACCGTCAACGAAGTTCAATAAATTCTAGAAGTTGCAGGATGTTCAAAAGATACAAATCTAATAAATAGATGTACTCTAGTCTACAATCTAGTAATAAATTGGTGGTTCAAAGATGATGTGACCTCATCGACAATGCATTTGTGGAGGGAATCGAACCCATGCCACATTTCTAAGCAAAACAAAAGAAATAACCTTCCTGTCTATTCGTGCAAAGCCAACAGCAAGCAAACCGTGCCCCTTCTCTGCAACTGTTGATTGGGTATGTCTGCGAACTTCACTGCCGTTTGCCTGTTTTCCTTTTAATCCACTCGAAATTTAAAAAAAAAAACTTGGCTTCGAATTTTATTTATTCATCCCTATTCCCAAATCAACTGCTTATAAACCCTAACTTCTATAATACCCCAATTCAAGGAATACATACGATGTTTAGCAAAAATTATATTAGGGGTATTGTCCCTTGAATAAAACTGAGCACAAATGTGTAAAGCAAGCTTACGGGTTGCGAAGTGAACTCAGGATTCGAACGGTGGCCGGCGGTGGAATACTTCGACGAACTTGCAGATGATTGGGGAATTAAAAGAGTGAAGTAATTGGGTCTAAAGAGGGTGGTTGTGCGGCGAGTGGTTGTGGCATGTGAAAAGAGGGTAGGTTGTGGTGTTTGAGCGATAGGGCCCGAGGGTGAAACCACGGTGATGGTGGCGGTGGTGGTGATGGTTGTGAGAGAGATAAGGAAGAGAGAGAGGGGGATGAGGAAGAGAGATACGGATTGTTTTGCTTTTGTATGTATATGTATATGTAATGTAATTATAATAATAAGAGTAAATAAGTTTTTTTAATATAAAAGGGTGTTTTGGTCATTTTAAAAAAGTTAACTGAGAAAATCTAACTGAGTTAGTAATTTGGACTCAAATGGTTAAGAAAAGTTGCTATAGGGACTCAGGGCGTTAAACATTTTGATTTTGGATTCAAGTGGTTAAAACCCTCAAAACACAGGGACTCAAAAAGTAATTTACCCTAAACTAAAACATAAAATATGCACAACGAAAATACATAACCAAAAACTATGTAATAATCAATATGTTTGTAAAACATAAAATTTCATACTAACAAAAATAGCACTACCAACAACTATTTAATAAATAATGTCCTTAAAACATAAGGTTAATGCATCATGCATGAGATTACAATTAGGCAATGAATACAAAAAATGGCAAACAAGTCGAATTAAACTAAAATCGCTATGTTGTCAAAAGCGCAAAAAGCGCGTGCCTAGGCGCCCGGGCGCAGCGAGGCGCACCTACAGCGCCTGGTGGTAGCCTAGGCGCAAAAATGGGCTTTTTTTGAAAAAACGCTCCTTAGGCGCAAAAAAGCGCGCGCCCAGGCGCAAAAAAGTCCCTGAGGCGCAGGGAAAAAGGTAAAACAGAACAAATGACCATTAAAAACAACAACGAAACCGAGTGTGTGCAAAAGCTGGCTCACGCGGGCCCAGGTTTTCGGAGCTGCATTCATGTCCGCAGGTGCGGGCACGCATGAGTTCAACCAAATTCAAGCTCAGAAACTCATTTTTGCACCCCCCCCCCCCCCCCGCGCGCGCGCGCGCAGGTAGGACTTGTGGTAAAACATGTCATAAAACTACAATTGAGTAGTAAAGGCATTACCTTATAAACAACCACTCACTTTGTTCCCACACCAATGTGGGACAAAGTATTTACCATCTTTTGAGACTTTTATTCACACACCCACAACTTACAACATATAAGTCCTAAACTTTTGCTACTAGCTATTAGCTACATGATCTTAAATGGCATATATAATAGTTTTTTTAATTTTATATGTGGAATCTTATTTATTTTCAAAGCATAACATATTTTTTATATTTTTTTTCTCTATGTGCGCTTTTCTTAAAAAAGCCCACGCTTTTTTTGTGCCTTGAGCCTAGGCTCCGGGCGAGGCCGATGCGCCTCGCCTGCGCCTTGCGTCTTTGACAACATAGAAATCGCCCATAATATATTTTAAATACGAGCCAAGCTTTACAATATTAATATATATCTATTAGTTTATACTATAACTCCAAAATCAACAATTTAAAAAAAAAAAAAAAAAAGACGAGTTACAAAAATAACCTACATATAGATTACAGATCATCTAAGAAAACACAATCCTAAATATGGCGCATATTCTGACTCACAAAAGGGAGCTTTAAATCAGCAGTTCAATAGATAGTCAGATTAAAAATCGAACAAATAACATCTAGCATAAATAAGTTACTTATCATGTTCCAACTTGGCACAATTTCAACCTATAACTCTGTCTAGATTCCAAACCAACCGAGTTTATATCTATAGTTATCGGAAAACTAAAGCCTATGCATATTTGCAGTTAATGATAGGAAAGAACCTTACTAAGGAGTTCAATAATTTTTTTATCAATGCTAACTGCAACAAAAAAGACATCACAAAAGTTTACTATAAGGCCTAAATTGCAAGTTGCAACAATCAGTTACCAACCTATCTTGTATGAATCAGTAAAAAACTTAACAAATCATGATCATAATACACAATGTAATTGATTAATTAAAACCTAACCCTCGAAATCAAACTGAATAAACGCATTAAACATCTAAATGAAACATATATGACTTTGAATGTAGCAATTGATGTTAATCATGAAGTATGACACAATATAAACTTGTATAACTGGAAAAAAATCTGTCTATTATAGTGAATCTGCCTAATGCTACCAAGATCTTAACAAAATTAATCAGATTCTAGTAGTGATAGATAGCAAAATCAACATATAATCGATAGATTAGTAACCTGGTTCGAGTCAGTTGTGCGTTCACTCCGGCGTAGAGACGGCGGCGGTTTGCTCCGACGGTTAAGATGGAGACGGTTTGTTCCGATGGTTGAGACGATGTTGTATTGCTCCGCCGGTTGAGACAGCGTCGGTTCACTCTGATGGTTGAGACAGCGTCGGTTCACTCTGATGGTTGAGACGGCGGCGGTTCACTCCGATGGTTGAGACGGCGGCGGTTCACTCTGATGGTTGACACGGCGTCAGTTACTCCGGCGGAGAACCGACGGTTTACTCTGGTAGAAAGCTTGCGGGTTTGTGTAAGAGGATGAACTGAAACAACGAGATGTAATTTCTAGGGTTACAAGGCTTTCTAAAACATTCCTCCCAAGTTTGGAAGGATTTCAAATTTCATTGTTTGAAGGGATTTGGTGGGATTTTGATTCAATTCCAATTCCATTTGTTGTTGAAACAAACATCATAGGGAATTCCATTCCGTGAAACGAACGTACTTAAGATACCATTCCTGCTAATAACACTTGTCATTCCATCCTTCTCATCTATGCTTCGCACAACAATTCTCTCTTGTACATGATCCAAACACCTATTAGTATTTCCTTGTGTTAATTCACTGCAGGTAAACGTGACATGCATTCATGTTGGTTAGGGGTGGGCTAACCTTGCCTTGGTCTGTGTCGGGTTCATCTTTTCAATCATGGAACGACAAAGTAGTTGTAGGCAACCATAAAATAGTTCATTAGGTCATATAGCTGGAGACTATAGAGAAACTCATGAAATTAAAAAAGTTACAGTCACAGCAGATTCTTCGCAAACGAAACAATAATTATTTTATTATTAAGAATTTTAATAAAACTAAAATCTAGAACTCAACAATATTAAATATAGAGTAAATTACGTTTTTGGCCTCTGTGGTTATATCAGTTTTACTATATTGGCCCAAAATAAGAATTTTTAACAGATCTGCCCCCATGGTCCCTATAACTAACCGTTTTGGCCCCGAAATCTAATTAAACCCCAACTCAGGTTAATTTCTTGGTCACATGGGTAGCACATGATGTCTAAATTGGTCATTTTACCTCCCCCTAAAATATCTGTATAAATAAAACCTTAAATCCTTATTTTTTTCACTTCATCTTCTTCATTAAATCATCTTCTTCTTCTAGCTTTTCAGCATCTTCGTTAATTCCACCTTTTTCTTGGTGTTTGTGTACAAGATCAGGTTAACATCTTAAAAAGTCATGATTTTTGATAGTGATGATGACAATAAAGAAAATGAACAATGTGGGTCTTTCTTGATTTTGACCAGAGAAAAAGCCACTTTGAAGGTTGATTTTGTATGTGTCAATGCGAGATACTCATGGGTTATTGTTCTTTTTATGTGATTCATCTTCCACAAGGTTAGATTTTGGGGATTTTTATGTTATTTTGCTGTAAAAGATTAGTTTTTTAAAAGGTATTTTTTTAGTACACACCAAGTGTTTGTGAAAATGCCTATGTACCAGCATCATTCAACTGGTGGGCAGGTTTTAGAGCATCATTCAACTGGTGGGCAGGTTTTAGATCTGGAAACTGCTATGAAATATGGCATTTTGGGTGGTGTGGGTGTGGGTGGGGGTGGGGGGGTTGGGTGTGGTGACGTCACTGGACCAGAAATGGGAAAAATGGATGTGAAGAAGATGATTGAACAGCTTGACTCAGTTGAGGTCCCCTCTGTGTTCATATGTCCAATCTCATTAGAACCAATGCAAGATCCAGTGACCCTTTGTACAGGACAGACTTATGAACGGTCCAATATCCTCAAATGGTTCTCATTAGGCCACTTCACTTGCCCCACAACAATGCAAGAGCTTTGGGATGACTCACTCACACCAAACTCAACACTCAGCCATTTGATCCACACTTGGTTTTCCAGAAGTATTTAGCTATGAAAAAGAGGTCAGATGATGTTCAAGGAAGGTCTTTAGAGCTTCTAGAGACTCTAAAAAAAGTCAAAGGTCAAGACATATATAACAAACAACATCCTCGACTACCCTGAAATACCCGGTACAATCGTCTTGTTAACAACATGGTCATCTGGTAGGATGGAAAGGAAAAGAAAAAAAATTGAAAAATTACCCTAATCGAGCAGCAGTGGAATTGTCTTCCAGGATTCGCTTGAGTATGGGTGGTTCGAAGGACAGAAGGTAACCCACATTTTCATATCATCATCTTTGTCTGCTCTGAAATTAGGGTTTTGAATGAAAGCTCGAAGACGAAGAAGAAGATGATGATTTAATGAAGAAGATGAAGTGAAAAAATAAGGATTAAGTGTTTTATTTATACAGACATTTTAGGGGGAGGTAAAATGACCAATTTAGACATCATGTGCTACCCATGTGACCAAGAAATTAACCTGAGTTAGGGTTTGGTTAGATTTAGGGGTCAAAACGGTTAGTTATAGGGACCACGGGGGCAGATCTGTTAAAAATTCTTATTTTGGGCCAATATAGTAAAACTGATATAACCACAGGGGCCAAAAACGTAATTTACTCTTAAATATAAGATATAATAACAAAATGAAAATACAATTGAAGAAGATAAAACAGTTTTCTTCTACTTTCATTATCATAAGACATCATTCACGTGATCATGTCTAAGATAAAAGAAAAAAAACAAGAACCCGTACACCCACTTTATTATCCCTTTCACCATTATTGGCACCTTTTTAGACATATAAAGCCCAGACTCGAGCTAATTTAATCTATATCTGGTTTAAGCTTTTAGCAAGTCAGTCTCAAATATCTCACGAGTAGCTTGAATTGTTTACACCCTACACACCCTACCTGTGGTCGTTCATCCACACGGATGGCTCCATCTCTTCTGCCAAAAACACACAACTGACCGAGATCTTGTCCGTGGCAAACCCATTTTGATCACCATTATTGCAGTGCGGCCAAAGGAAGTGGAAAATGATAAAGGATAAAAAAAGAAAATAGAGTTATAAATGAAAGAAAAAAAACAACCCTCCTTTACTCACTTTCTTCTACCTCTCTTTCATATTTGTTTCACCATTACTACATATAGATAGACATAAGGGGGAAAAAGGAAATGAGATATACACTAAACCCTACGGATGTAAATGAGCCGTGCTTTGGTTCACCTAAACTTCATATTAGCTCGGATGTAAATGAGCCGTACTTTGGTTCACCTAAACTTCATATTATTAGCTCAATTAAATTAAAAAGGCTGGATCTCAGATCATTTCATTTGGAGCCTATTTTTAAAGCTCGACCTAACTTAGGCTTGAAATGTTTGTTCTTTATTATTATTTAGTTATTAGTTATTTTATTTATATATAATAATAATTAATTTTATATATGTTTATGATTTAACTTTTATATGTAACCCAATATATATTATTTAATTATCTTTTATCATATAGTTAGTTGTAAATGACCATGTGAGAATATCGGAATTTAAATGGCGGTCAAGGCTTCCACGAGAAGCAAGCTCGTACACCAGAAGTTTATTATTCCCTTCAAAACAAAATCCCAGAAGAGAGATAAATTTTTCATGCCTGCAACTCGAAAGCATCGTGATCTCTTTCAAGAACTTTGGTATTCCTTGTCTATGAGCCGTATCCAGACACTTTATAGCAACCATGCTTCGTCCCTTAGAGTGAGACACTTCTCCTTTGTGAACTTTCCCAAAACCACCAACTCCAATAAATTTCTCCTTGTTGAAGTTGTTGGTAGCGGTAGGGGTGTGCACGGTTCGGTTCGGTTATTAGCATTATCCGTAACCGTAACCGAAGTCATCGGTTAATCGGTTCGGTTAATTCGGTTAATTTGTTGGTTTTCGGTTCGGTTCGGTTAGGTTAATATTCGGTTAATAACCAATTCAAACAAGGGCTAATTTTTTTGCTTAGAAATACATGTATTGGAGGTATAAGTACATGAAATGGATGTATAAATAAATTAAATGAAGATATAAATGCATGAATAGATGTTTAAATAAATGAAATGAAGGTATAAATAAATGAAATGAAGGCATAAATAAATGAAATAGAGGTATTATTACATGAAATGAAAGTATAAAAAATGGAGGTATAAAAGCTAGAAATATTTAAAAAATAAATGATTCGGTTCGGTTCGGTTCGGTTAATTTCAGTTAACCGATAGTAAAAAAAATATCCGTTAACCGGCTTTCGGTTAATTCGGTTTCGGTTAATTTCGGTTCGGTTTTGTCGGTTTTCGGTTCGGTTTCGTTTAACGGTTCGGTTATTGCACACCCCTAGGTAGCGGTTGTTATCTCTTCCAAATCAATTTAAAGATGTTGAAACTGCTGCAAGAATACATCCATAATTGTTAATCAAATAATAATTTTAAATTCTAATTAAGGGTTCCAAGAAATTGCAAGTGCACAACTTGATAAGAGATTTATAAAGAACCAACACAAAAGGTGTTTGTAAACAGGGAATTGAAAGATGGTAAACAATGAAGGACACGAAATTATTTTGCTGTGACTAGTTCAATGAAAAGCAATGCCTTTAGTTGGGACAAAAGAAACGAGAAATTAAATATGTTCAATAAGTGCATATTATTATTATTATTTAGTTAAAATAAAAAAAAAAAAATTAAGGGGTGCTAAGTGATTAACATAGCTAAATGTACATCCAATGCATAGAAGGTGTTGTACTTTCCAGCATGCAGTATGCAGTTCGAACAACATGCTCAAAGTCAAGCCTCCATGTGCTTTTGTTTTTACTAGTTTTCTTACCCGTCGCGCGTTGCGGCGGCGTCGTCTTAGTTGTATATGGTGGCAACATGTTATATGATACGTTAAGCATATGAAAACGTGTCTTTCAACATATCCGATCTAAGGCATTGTGTTTACAAAAAGAAACAGAATTGAACCCGAGTTGGTTCGTTTAGTGAGGGTTCCACCTAACAATTACACCACCCTTACTTTGCATCAAGACTTAGTAGTGTCAAAACGTTCAGTAACTTGAATTTGTAGCGTCGAATGAAAATATAGGGGTAAATTTGAAAGTTAGAACCCAAGAGGGTGAAAATGACAATTTAAAAAGTTTATAGAAAGTTTTCTAAAGTCAGTGGGTTGTTTTTGTCAATTTAGAAAGATTAGGGTGGTTTTTTTTGTCTTTTACTCAGTCGATGTTGGTTTGGTTAGTTAAGGGATTGGTAAGGTACAGTACAGTATCATCAATTGCTATACGCCAAAACTTATCGACACGTGTTCGAATCATTGGTTTTTTTATTAGTTAACTAAACGAATTATATGACTCTTCGCATTAAGAAACATTATATTCCATAATTACAAAGTATAAAAAATGATCTAGTGGTCTAGTGATATGGTGTTTGGTCCACGACAACAATGATGCGAGTTCAAAGCCATCTGCAATTTTGGTGTAAAAGTTACTATTAAAAGCATTAGTTATCGGTATTAGTTATCAAGTTGAAGTTGAATAATAAAAAAGTTAGTATGTTAAATATGAATAATAATAATAATAATAATAATAATAATAACTAATTTCTTTTAAGTAGGAAAAAATTGAAAATTTAGAGAAGTACAGGGTATAATATAAAGGTTGAGTATTTTGCTGTTGGAAGTTACAAACTATTTACAAAAAGAGGAGAAGAATACACCTCGAAAGAGTGACCTCTTGTTCAAGAGCACATGCACTTACCACTTTATCAGATTAACATTTGATTTCTTATTTGCCAAACATTTTATTATAAGGAACATAAGGTGGTGGCTGTGATTTGACAGCCACCGACCTTTCATTTTAAGTTTATATAGAATGTGTTAGCTGATCACATAATTTCATAAAAAGATTGTTTAATTTCAAAAATTAGATTAAGGGGGTGTTTGTTTTTTGTGAAAAGTACTTCTGGACCTCTTATGTCTTCCCCACGCAGACCACGCCCAGACGTTTAAGTCTGCAGTGTGTTTGTTTTTAGAAGTGATTTCATTAAAAAAAGGTCTTCTACACCTCTTCCTCGCGCAGATCAGGACTCCCCTCTTCTAACCTCTTCTCATCCTCTCATCTCTACTCTTTCAAAACACTGGAACCCTAGCACTTGCTCCTCTCAGCTGACCACCACATCTCCCCTCCCCCACCTCCGGTTGCCTGACATCACCTCTCCCACCTCCGCCTTCACCGCCGACAACACGTATCCCCTCCGCTCCTGCAAGTTCGTCGGCCCCTGTCTTCACCGCCGACAACACGTCTCCCCTTCACGGCCACTGCAACTCGCCGAAAAAGTCAACGATGGCGGTCAACTCCGTCCGTATCACCGCCGCTCAAATGACATCCGTCAATGATCTCGCCACCTACGCTCGTGTCGTCAAGGTACCGTTTTATCTTGTATCCTTTAACTGAGTAGTAATCAAACTGTTAATTAGCGTTTGAATCAATATAAATGTTTATATAATTGACTGGATTAACCATTTATCTAGTATCTGTAACTTGGGTAATCAGTGTGATTGATCCTTGTGATGTGATTTGGAGTAATTTATAGATTATGAAGGTTTGTATTTGTTAGGGTTTAGTAGAATAGAAATTAGGCTTACATGATTACATGATTGATTGTAATTTTATTAAGTTATGATTTGTATGAAGCAACTTCAGCAGGGGCAAAACTTCTTTGCTTCTCTGAGAATTTTGGTGGGTTGATGCTAAGGTTTTATTAGGGTTTAAGAATTGATTAGATTCAAGATTTTGTTAAGCAGTTTGCAGAATCATATGGGTTTGTTAAGCATTAATTAGATTCAAGATTTTGTTAAGCAGTTTGCAGAAGTAAAAAAACAAACAATCTTCTTCTTGCAGACTGCAGAGGTTTGGTCCACCTCTTCTGCTACAGATGTCTACAGATGTGGTCCGCAGACTGCAGAAGTTTTACCTCTAAAAAAACAAACAGCGACTAAATAATTTGTTGTCTTGTGGGTGGTTAGTAAGTCTCTTTAGCGTACCTAAGGCATTATTGCTTATTTGCTCATATCTAAAAACAAATATTAAAGGAAAGACAAAATGCAACTGATCATACAATTTCATAAGAAGATTGTTTAATTCCAGATATTAGACTAAATAATTTGTTGTCTTGAAGGTGGTTAGTAAGTTTCTTTAGCAGCCTAAGGCATTATTGCTTATTTGTTTATATCTAAAAACAAATATTAAAGGAAAGACCAAATGCAACTGATCATACAATTTCACAAAAAGATTGTTTAATTCCAGATATTAGACTAAATAATTTGTTGTTATGGGTAGTTAGTAAATCTCTTTAGCGTACCTAAGGCATTATTGCTTATTTGCTCATATCTAAAAACAAATATTAAAGGAAAGATGATGTATTGCAAAATACATCCTTTATTCGTGTATAGTTTGTACAATTTCTCGTTATTTCTAGTTTAGTTTACGTTAGAATGTGCGTACTATTGATAAATTCGAGTTTTGCAGGTCATGGTACTTAATATTGCGGGGTACCGAGTAAAACGAGCCAAAATATTGATACGTCAAGTCTTGGAACGCGTTGGAAAGATCGGGGAGCTGAAACGAAGTTAAAAGCTGGAAAATCAGTCTCTGGCACCCCGTGACAAGTTTCTGGCACCCGGCGAGAGACTGGAAGTTGTAGGATCGTTTTGTGACCCAAACGAGTCAATCAGAAGAGCTCTTGTCTGTTTCAGAGGCGGAAACTAAGAAACAGACTTGTAAAATAGCTTGTTTCACTATTAAACGTCTTGTTATATTGATATCACAGCTTTACAGATCAAACGACGCGTCGGCAGCAGTTCGGTACCGGAATGACGAAAAGTTACAAATGATTTCGCTTGGAAGGGTATATATAGGACTCGTGATTCCGCTTGAAAATAACCGAGACCATTTCAAGCGGAATTAACTAAGTTAATTTCGCTTGAAATGGTACTTGACACTTTCAAGTGGAATTACTCTCCTTCAAGCGGAATTACTCTCCTTCAAGCGGAATTACTCTCCTTCAAGCGAAATTGCAATTAATACACCCTAAACTCTCCTATTTTCTCGTACAACGCGCCCTGATCTAACAATTCTAGTACAAGACTCGATACAAGACGAAATCGACAGACGTATGCACCAATAGACTCCCCCTCGGATGTTGATGAGTCTTCAGTGTCGAGTCTTCAACGTCTTCAGTCTTTATCAGTATTCGGGCTCTTCCAAAATATCTGACAGTGTAAGCATCCTCAGTCTTTATCCTCTACTCTCTTTTATCAACTTATCTCCCCCTCAAATGTTGATCAGATCTCTTGATTCCTTTAGTTCATCAGCATCAACAGTTCTAGTATCGCAACCTGACCTACCTGCACAAACTCTACCTCACAATAAATTTCACAATTTAACAATTTGACAAATTTAAACTCTGCTAACCACTTGTAGATACAAACTTAACACATCTCGTACAAAATGATTTAACATATTAATCTCTGATGAACCATTTGTAAGAAAATCTTTTAAAATCACACATTCCCAAACCTGTTCTTCATGTTTAGCACTCAGAATTTTGAAAATCAGCTTTTCAATACCAGTTGTCTAAAATCTTTTTGAATTTTTCAAAATTTAAGCTAAAACACACCGAAAATCTTTTTGGATTTTTGACATTAAAGCAATGCAGTAAAGAAATATTTACAAACAAATATTTTTGTGAGTTTGTGTAAGAGGATCATATCAGGTTTTGAGACAAATCACCAACACCGTTAAGCTATAAACATTTTACGTTCTAAACGATTCACTTAGATTGTCAGTATACTGATCCACTTAAATTCTCACACAAAGTTCAACTGTTTCGAGATACGAAATTAATGTTTTAAAAGACTTAAACTTATTCGCGTGTCCCACCTCAGAATATACTCCCGTATCCAGATCCCAATATTCAGTCTTACAGGTGAGTATACCTAGATGATACCTGTAAGGGGTTAAATTGCGAAGAACCGTGAGAGCTCAGGTCAGAACTTCCGTTCAGCAGAGAGATGACGGCTTCGACTTTTGGTGGGTCCCCTTTAGAAGATCTTTTTTACAACAGCACATGATTAGCATTTTTTCAACGTTTCATCATTTTTTATGCTGAGGGGAGGCTATATTTCTAGCAAGCGTAAAGTATTCTCCGGGGACTAGGCCATTTCTTCCGTAAAATCAGAAGTCCCGGGATAATACCCCGGATATCACTAAGCATAAAGACCTAGTATCTCAGAAAGAGGGGTCCTTCAAACAAGATTTCGGGGGTTACCCATATATCCGAGAGATGTTACCCACGATATAAGCAAGTTTGAAATTTAGGTTTATATTTCGTCACAATCTACTAAATGTGCAAAAACCTACTGACACATCATCAGTGAGACCGTTTATCACGTTATATCTTTCCATTTCTTTAGCATGTTGTGATAGTCCACTGATGTACTATCATTTCCTCTTTTATACAACAAAACTCATTTTGAATTTTATCATGTTTTTGCTTTTTTCAAATTTTCAAATGTTTTTGGATTTTCTGAAATGAAAATTTCTTGCTCCCCCTAAAATTCAGAATCATTTAAAGAAAATTTGAAAACAAACTGTACAAGCAAATTAACAACCGATATCGAATTGCTTCAGATCGCCATCCACTTGGCATAAACAATCAGAACTCCCCCTTTCAACAAACTATTTTCCCATTGTGATTTCAAAACACTTAAGTTTGTTTTAATCAAATGGTTTTTCCGGAAAATAAGTTTCGTTGATTTTATCACTTGTAAAATTGGGGTTCATTACGTTGTTTCTCAATCATATGTTAGGAAAAACAAGTACAATTTAATGTCCTTGATTTACCATTTGAAAGTGAAAACCTTCTTCAATCTCTTGTAGGTTCACTTATCAACCCAAACCACATGTAAATCAAAATATAACAATATAAAGATATCACCTGTAGATTTACCAACCAAACCTTTTTCAAGAATGATGCCGATTCCTGCTCCACGCTTACCAACCTGGGAGCTCCGGCAAGTTCGGATTTTCAGTTTGGAAGTACTTTCCCCCAAGCTTGACCAGCCTTGGGAGATTCTGGTACACATCTATCCCACCAACTTTTTGATTTGTAAAATTCTTTTGCACCTTTTACTTTCCCATCAACCATCTTCCCAAAAATATATTTAACTTTGCCACTAAAAGCCTTTTCAGCATCAAATTCTTTGTTACCAGCAAAGAATTGACCTGAAATCTCAGTTTTACCAACTTTCAACTTCAAATTTTCTTTTAACAATTTAGGAAAGTTTTCATCGTTCACCTCTGGAACAGAATTCTCAATCTTCTTCTCAACAAATGACTCCTCTGATTTTATGGAATCAGATTCATTGTCAGAACTACTATCTGAACTCTTAACAACCCATCTTTGTTTGTTTAAATCGACTTGTCTTTTGTAAAAACGTTTTGAAGTTTCACCAACTTCCAAAGTCGATTTATCAATACTTTTCCTTTTCATTTCAGAGTTAGAAGACACTCCCTGTTTTGAATAAATGGACTCTTGGCAATTCCAAGCAATGTGTCCAGCTTTTTGACACTTAAAGCAGGTTCTTCTGTCAACTCTCAGAGCAAATTTCTTTACATTCTTTTTTACTTCAGCAAGAAACTCTTGATTTGATTGTTTCCAGAATGGTTTCTTCTGCTCATCTTCAGAACTTCCTCCTGCAACAAATGTTGTTTTTGGTTTATAATTTTTCTCATTTTTATAATTTCCTGAAGAATTAAATCCAAGACCTTTCTTTTTGAAGTTACTGTTATGGTTTGATTTCTTTTGAAAATCATAACCAGAAACGTAACCTTTTTTCTTGTTCAATCTCTGTTGAACTCTTGAAGTGTACTTTTTAGATTTTTCATGAAGATTTAAATCTTTTATTTCAGAAATATTAATTTCTGTTAATTTGAAAACCTGTTTGATCATTTCAATTTTGACACTTCTTATTGGAAATTCCTCATCAAAATATAATTTGTCTGAATCATTCAAAGTATAAGCCACTTTGATTGGTCCGTCATTCAAATTAGATTTTGATAATATGAATTCTTTATTGTAAACTCGTTTAACCGATGAACTCGGACTCTTTTCTGACGAACTCGAACTTTCAGACTTAGACTCCGGTTTTAACTCTTCATCCATATCCAACACCTGATCGACCACTTTCTTTAATAATTCAGACTCATGATCAGTGTCAGACTCTGTGAATGTGACATCAATATTGTCTGGTAATTCATCAATGATTTCAGACTTTAACTTGATGTTGACTGCCTTTTTAGACGCTCCTCGTTAGGATTCCTGGGGGAATAACTCTCATAGATTGGAGGCGGACACTTGTTATACTTGACTGATCGGAGTGTCGCGCTCCGGTCAAAGATAATATTTATAAGCCCAAATTACCCTTAACAATGTGTTAGTGGTAGTAAGGGGTCGAACCACGAAGAGTATGTGGTTTGTGTGTGGATTCGAATGAATTAAAACAATTGTCACACTTTATGAAGCTTGCTAAAGTATTTTTGTATTTTTGTTTAATGGAGAGATATGATTTTTAACTAAATGAATTGATGCGAATGGTTAACAACTACTAATTAACGATTGCAAGAAAAATGGTTACTAGAACAATAATGATAAAAAGGAATCACACCCGGTTTCGGTAATTATTAACCTAGGATTTCTACAAGTTTTAGTTTCAACTCAAATGCATTCGATTAACGAATTTAGTGTACCGTGACTTAGGTGCTACTAGCTATCAACGCCCCGAAGAACGGACAAAAAGACACTTTGTAATCAACACAAGTAAATCCTAACAAAGACAACGTACAATTACATATCACCGTTTCGCAAAGTCATAACTTTTAACATCGTTCGACAATTCACGAATTCGTAACAAATGTAATACTATTGTCAAAAGTTTCAAAAACCAAATACAAATTGTCACTAAGATGAAACAAGAACAAATTGAAACCCTAAAATTAACAACTACCTACACCGGGGTGAAACCGAGATGATTAGCCGCTCATGGTTGATGCAACTTGATCACCGGATGCTTGGAATGCGGATGGAGTCATCTTGAAGCCTTGAGAATGGTGAATGATGAGGTTTGGTGAAAGATGATGATGGTGGAAGGATTAGGGTTTGTGGATGATGGATTTGATTGAGATGATGGTGATGATTCTTGATGATGATTTCGGGTTGTAGAGATGAAGTAAGTTGAATGGTAGGTGAATTGTGGCTCCAAGAACAAGTTTTCAAACTCCACACAATGTGTAACTCCCGAATTGATGTCCAACAACCCCCATCCATTCGTTATTTTGACCCAAACCAACATTGGACGCGCAGCAATATTGGAGGGCCGTCGCCGACGGCCTGATGCCCCGTCGGCGACGGTCCATGCATGTTGATATAGAGCCGACGTGTTAATTTGCTGCTAACGGACAATTTGGGCGACGGAGAATTGCACACACCGTCGGCGACGGACCATATGGTCGTCGGCGACGGCTCCTAGAATTCCAACTTTCTGTTTCCTTCATTTCTCAAGTCCGGTTGACCCGTTTCGCATCCCGGTGGTTCCATTTTCGCTCCGGTGACTCGTTTAGCTCTCAATTAGCTCCTTAAACTTCACAAGACCTGCAAAACACAAATCCTTTTACAAGTAGGCTATTTGGGATAAAAAGTTAAGTAAAAACATCAACTTAGACATAAACGAACACCGGTTTTCAACCACGCATCACATCCCCACACTTGTCTTTTGCTTGCCCTCAAGCAAATCTGTTTTTCACTTTCACGTGGGTCGAACAACAAATACACTCCCCATTCCCGAGACGAAGGTTAAGCTCCAATGTCATACTAAAGTTCAAACTCTTTACAATTTTCAATATATTTAACGGTAATGTGATTTAAAGTACACAAATGGTTACCCAAGATTAACCCGCCCGTGAAACCAATAATTCATGCACATCCCTCACAATGTTCTCTCCACTCGGCTTATAAATTGGCTAATATTTATAATGTATTAGCACTTCAAAGACTATTCACTCAAAACCGATTAGAACACATACCCGCATAAGCTTGCAACTCAATCATTCTCCACCATTGATCACGAATACTAAGCACAAGTCAAAAGGTCTTTGAAGGGTTGTAATGGGGCTAGGCGAAGGGTAGGAATTAGGATATTTTAAAGTGGCTAAGGTGATGAAAATTCGATTTTTATTACAAATGACTAGTCTAACAAGACTAACTATAAACACCAAATATGAGGCAACAACATTCGCCTTTTATTCAACAACTACTAACACTTCTTTTTGTGTTTTTCTTCAACGATTTTCAATTCTTTTTCATGACATTTTCTGATTTTTTTTTTTGCATATATGCAAACAAACAAGAACAACTATACAAAAACGACTCCTATAATCGAATTTCCATCACACGGGTTTAAAAGAAAAGGTTTAACGGTTATGGGCTATAGGGTGGTCAAACGAAAGGTTTAGGCTCAAAATGGGCGACTAGGGAATTTGTTTGGGTAAGGATAGATAAATGGTTTTAAGAGAAAAGGTTTACCTAATGCCTTAATCATTCTTGTGCTTGTATTCAGTCTATAGTCTCAAACGTATCAAAAGTTGCAAGTTCTACAATATATGACTAATGGTCCACTCAAACAAAGAAACATAAGTATGTAATCTATGATATAAAAGTGGCTCAAAACCTCACATATCTAAAAGGGTATGGTATGTGACATGCATAAAAGACTAGTTTCTTAGGCGGATTATTCCCAAATAACCACCCGTTAAATACCCGTCATGCTATTAATTCGAACTTGACCATGACAATAGACCAAATGGGTTGTGACATCCCTCGTTGACTTAGTTACTTGTGCTTTTAAGATCGCTTTTGACACAAGATATTTTTGAAAAATTTTTGAAATTTTCCCCCATCCCCACACTTGAGGCGAACATTGTCCTCAATGTGTAGTATTTAAATGAATGGGTCAAAATCTAAAATTTTTACTACTCCCCCATCCCCACACTTGAGATACATATTGTCCTCAATGTGTAAGAACTAGAGTATTAAACGCACAAGGGATGTGACATGGCTAATTCCCCCAAAATTTCACCCCGGACAAAATAATATACAAAATACACTCCACTTATTTGCTAATCTAAAGATCAAAAGTAAAAAGAAACGTATGCACCTGGTTTGTGAGCTCATTCTTCGTATGCTCCTCTCCTCTTCATGAAAGCGGTTGTCCCACGAACCAAATGTACCTACAAATCTTAACCCTTGTGTAGAAGCATGCTTCTCACAACCACTAAAATTTGTAAGTTACCTAGTTCTACCACTTTTATGAAAATATTACCAAGCTATACGTTATTTCACTTTGATTTATGTGGAAAATAATTTACAACAACAACACACCTAACTCACTTTCGTAGGAATCACGGTTGCATTTAGCTTATGCAACAAGCCCTTTTAAACCCCCCAATAGCTTGGGAGGACGAGTAGGTCTCGTGAGGGTTATATAGGGAACACACCCACAACGTTCATTTAACTAGGCGAGAATTTAAATATAAAATGGACATAACGAAAGTAAAAATAATATACAACAACAACAACAAAAGACATACCATGCCTCTACCGCTGATATCGCTCGTTTGGATCCACTGGCGGGTTGGGCTGGTATTGATAACCAGTGAGGGACTCGAACATCTCCCTATAGTTATCTAGCGGGCTTGACTCTTGTTGGGATCCTTGGGGTGGCGGTTGGTACGGCATCGGAACAAAACTCGAGCCAACGGCTTCGGGCCAATGAGGGGTTGGATCGGATGGCCCTTGCGGATGAGGAAGGTTGGAGTAATCGGTCCAACCCGAATGTTCAACATATGGGAGACCGGCTTGATAATCTCTTTGATGGCGTTCTTGATCATGGAGCACCTTGAAGTTATTAATCGCCATTTGGTTAGAGAAAGCCAACGCTCCCCATCGGCGTTGGTCCAACTCTCTTTGTGCAGTTTGGTTCCTAGCCGCCTCTTCTTCCCATGCCTGTCTATGGGCCCTTTCTTCCTCTTGCAACTGTATCATGCGTTCCATTTGTGATTGTTGTAACGCATGTTGCAGCTGTTGTTCCTCCAACTGCTTTTCCACCCTCTCGCGGAAAGATGCTTGAAAACCCCATTGTTGCTGCGAATACGCCCCTTGCGCCTCTTCCCATTGGTTCCTACTAGCATGGTACTCTCTTGCTTCACCAATACCCGCCGACACATTGTCGTAGATCGCTTGATCTCCACGGTTCCACAACCGATACGACGGTATTTGCCTTTGATTCACAAAATCTGCCACATTGGCAGAGATTTCCCTATGCTTCCTCCTATACCTTTGCCTCGGTCCCCGCGGACCGGAAGGATCAATTTCCTCCTCAACATCGGGCATCTCCTCATCGCCCTCTCCTTCTTCACCTTCTTCATCACCCTCTTTGTCATTAACCCGATAACTATCCCCTTGCTCATCTTCGACCGTATGCAAATGCCCAAAAGCTTTCACAGTTATTTTCCAATGTCGCCTTATAGAGGCGAAGTTGAATTGATCAATGGGCTTAGACACCCACAGTGAGTCTTGAGGTAATGCATTCTGTTGGAGAATCATGGCGCTAATCAACCTTGCATAAGGAATCATCTTTCTTTTAAATGATTCCCGTGTATCCCATGTGTTGATCATAACAATTTGACGCCACGAGAGCTTGGGCGTCCCATATAACAATGCATGCAGAACCCGACAGTCGGGTGCCTTCACCTTTCCACGGTCTCCGAACCGTACCATAATGTTCTCTAACGAGATACCTTGGAGTATCTTTCCCATCAAAGACAAATCACTTCTCGACTCTCCCGCACCCCCAGAACCTAGTAGGGTGTCCTCTAAAAGCCTCACTGGGTCAGCATCGTTTCTCTTGTTGTCCAAAAACTGATCATACCCATAATATTCATACGCGTCGACCCCAAGTGAGTCAAACCTTGCTATAGCGTTCATATGTTCGAAAGACATGACCATTTGATTTTTTCCAATGTTACCAATCAACTTCCACCTATGAGCCGGTCTATCCGAGTGTTCAAAACGAAGGGTGGATAACCACTCACAAACTGCCCCCAAGTATACCCGAGTAGTGATATCCTCACACCAGTCAATCACCCGTTCCCAGCCAAGTTTCTCAAACCTTTTCACTATACCAATCTTCCTAAACTCTTCAACATCTACCGTACATTCACAAACTGTCCTTTCGGGTACGGATTTTGAAACACCCGTAACCATTTTCATCTTCCACATTTTGGCTTCTAACCTCTTATTGTTGTAACGAGAAAGAGCCTTTGTTTTCTCATCCTTCCATGCCAAAGCCGATCTACTATTTTTTTCTTCTTCCCAATCCCAATCCTGTCGAATAAGCTGCCCATCACCCTCTACTACATTACTTAGTTGTTCCCATTGCCTTTGATATATCCCGGAGCCCGAACCGGCTCCCGAAGATGAACCTTGACCGGAGGTCTTTGCTTTCTTACTTCCTCGGAGCATGGCTACAATCACAAGACAAAGACAACAACAATTAGTTCACTCCAAACCTTCAACAATCTCAAACTTTGAACATAGTATGTAATGTTGCACTTCAATCAAATTTTAGATGTAAAATCGCCTTTTTAAACTTCCAAAGTTGCACATCTTATCATCTATATCGATTAAACATGTTTATTCCAAAAATTTCGCAAAATTTCATGTTTTCAACAATATTCAACATCACAACTATGTTCAATCATGCACAAATCTAGTGTAATCACATCACCAAGACTAAAGCATGCTCAAATCCCACCCAAATCAAGCAAACATTCTAAAGTTTATGCTAAAACATCCTACATTATGATAAACAACCTACTCTTAAACAATATGCTTAAAATTTCGGAAGAAATCAACAATGTATATAATAATCATGCATAAATTTTATGAAATTTCATACCTTTTGATGTTTAGATGACAAGAAGAACTAAGAACAAGTGCAAAACAAGAAACTTGGATGAACACTCTTCAAACCCTAAAAACTCACGTCCAGAAATCGTGCAAACGAGCAAGATTTGATGGAAACCGTTATGGGGGTTTTGTTCCTCTCGAAAAACTACACAAGTTAGGCTTAAGAATCAACTGATTTGGTGGAGATTTAAGGAAGTTATGGGAAAGAGAAGGATTAGGGTTCTTGAGGTGAGTTGGGGAAGAAGATGAAAGAATGCAAGAGGAAGAGACTTGTGGATCTGATAATTGAGGGTTTTGTGACTTTTGTGTGGTGAAAAACGAGTTTGGAACGAATTTTTATGGCCAATTTTGACGTGACCGTGTCGTCCCGATCAGTCAAAAACCCAATTAAACCTAGGTAGCTAGGGTAAGTCGGGTATCGAATCCACGAAGAGCAGGTGGTCAGTATTGCACGACCCGTTCGATTAGTTAGACTATTTACAAATAATGTACAAGATGATTATGAAGATTGCTATTTTTATTTATTTGTTTGGTTTTTTAAATAAATCGGAATTAACCGACAAATTGATGTTATCGAAAACAATGATTTATTAACTAAACTTGTAAACTAAACTACTTAATTGAAAACAGGAATTAAGAATACGGATCACACCCGGTTTCGGTAATTGTAAGTCCTAGGGTTCCTACATGTTTTAATTCAACTCAATTGCATACGATTAGCGGATTTAGTGTACCGTGACTTAGGTGCCAATAACTATCAACGTCTCGAAGAACGGACAAAATTCACTTTGTAATCAACACAAGTAAATCCTAACCACGACAACGCATAACTACACATAACCATTTCGCAAAGTCATAACTTTTAACATCGTTCGACAATTTACGAATACGAAACAAATGTAAACTATTGTCAATGGTTTCAAAAATCAATACAAGTTGTCACAAAGTCGAATCAAAGAACAAATGCATAAACCCTAGAAAATACAACTACCTACATCGGGGTGAAACCGAAGAGACTAGCCGCTCATGGTTGGGTGGACGCGATCACCGGCTTGAGAGAGTGATGAAGACATGATTGGTTCGGTTAGTTGTGGATGATCGATGATGATGATCTTTCTTTCCGTGCGTGCAAAGCAGCCAAAGAGCTACCCCTTGTGCGACCTCCTCCCCAACTCGTATAGCTTGAGTTTTCTTTCCTTTCCTGCATCATCATATTGAACATTAACTTCCTTAATAACCCATAATGATTTATGCACAAGTTCAACCGGTAAATGACAATTTTTACCATAAACCAACCGGTAAGGTGTAGTGCCAATAGGTGTCTTATGTGCCGTACGGTAGGCCCATAAAGCATCGTTCAATTTAATTGACCAATCCTTACGATCCGCCCGCACGGTCTTTTGCAAAATCTCTTTGATTTGCCTATTTGACACCTCAACTTGCCCGCTTGTTTGCGGGTGATAGGGGGTGGCAATCCTATGGTCAACACCAAACCGTTTAAGAAGTTTCCCAAACCGAAAAATTTTTAAAATGAGATCCTCCATCACTTATGATGACCCGAGGAATCCCAAACCTTGAGAAAATATCGGTTTGAACAAAATTACACACTACGGAGTGGTCGTTTGTCTTGGTGGCTATTGCTTCGACCCACTTTGACACATAGTCAACGGCCACCAAGATATACAAATTGCCATAGGAATTGGGGAATGGGCCCATGAAATCAATTCCCCACACGTCAAAGATGTCGACTACAAGGATTGGTTGCATGGGCATCTCATCCCTTTTTGAAATACCCCCTAGTTTTTGACACTCTATGCAATTTTTGGCAAACTCATTTGCATCTTTGAAGATAGTAGGCCAAAAAAGACCACTATTTAACACTTTATGACCCGTTTTGTGACCACTAAAGTGACCACCACATGCAAATGAGTGTAGATGCTGCAACACGCTTGGAATCTCTTCATCATCAATGCATCTTCTTATAACTTGATCCGCACACTCCTTCCACAAATGCGGTTCTTCCAACCGATAGTACTTGATTTAGGACATGAAGTGTTGTCTCTTCCGTCTATCCCAATGTGCCGGTAAGTCACCTGTAACAAGATAATTCACAATGTTAGCATACCAAGGCAACTTATCTAATTTCATAATATACTCATCGGGAAACGACTCATTGATCTCTAATGACTTAGGATCCTCATCAACCATCAACCGGGACAAATGGTCCGCTACCACATTCTCGGTACCCTTCTTGTCCCGTATCTCCAAATCGAACTCTTGGAGCAACAACACCCATCGGATTAACCTCGGTTTTGCATCTTTCTTCTCCATGAGGTACCTAACTGCAGTGTGATCAGAATAAATAATCACTTTACTACCCCATATATATGCCCGAAATTTATCCAATGCATATACCACCGCAAGTAGCTCTTTTTCGGTAGTGGTATAATTTAATTGTGCATCCGAAAGAGTCTTACTCGCGTAGTATATGGCAACGGGTTTCTTATCGACCCGTTGTCCCAACACGGCCCCCACCGCATAATCACTCGCATCGCACATAATTTCAAAAGGAAAAGACCAATTTGGCGATTGCAAGATTGGAGCCTCAACCAACTTCTCTTTCAAATTGTTAAAAGCATTTTGGCAATTTTCATTAAAATCAAACGGTTGATCTTTTAACAACAAGTTACATAAAGGCTTGGTTATGTCACTAAAACCCTTAATAAACCGCCGGTAAAAGCCCGCATGACCTAGAAATGACCTAACACCTTTAACGGTCGTGGGATACGGTAAAGTAGATATGACTTGTACCTTTGCACGATCAACCTCTATCCCACGACTTGACACCACGTGTCCCAACACTATTCCCTCTTGAACCATAAAATGGCTCTTTTCCCAACTTAAGACTAAACTAGTTTCGACACACCTTCTTAATACTTTATCTGGTTGGTCCAAACAAGCCTCAAAAGATGACCCAAAAATTGAGAAATCATCCATGAAGATTTCCAAAGACTTCCCCACCATATCTGAAAAGATACTCATCATACACCTTTGGAAGGTGGCGGGGGCGTTACATAACCCAAACGGCATTCGCCTAAATGCGAAAGTGCCATAGGGACAAGTAAACGTGGTCTTTGCTTGGTCTTCCGGATGGATGGCGATTTGGTTATAACCAGAATAGCCATCTAAGAAACAATAAAATTTTTGTCCCGACAATTTCTCAACTATTTGATCAATGAACGGTAAAGGGAAATGATCTTTGGAAGTTGCGGTATTCAACTTCCTATAGTCAATACAAATTCGCCACCCGGTTACCGGCCGAGTGGCTACCTCTTCACCTGCGTCATTTTTGACGACTTGTATGCCCGCTTTCTTGGGAACCGTCTGTGTTGGGCTCACCCATTGGCTATCCGAGATCGGGTAAATGATACCCGCATCTAGCCATTTTAGCACTTCCTTCTTCACTACTTCCCTCATGTTCGGATTTAATCTCCGTTGTGCATCTCGAACGGGAGTCACATTCTCTTCCGTGATGATTTTGTGCATCACCACCGAGGGACTAATACCCTTCAAATCAGCAATGGTCCATCCAATCGCCGCCCGATTAGTGACCAAAACACCCATCAATTTATCCTCTTGCTCCACGGTTAAATTTGATGCAATAATAACCGGGAGCGTGTTGCCTTCACCAACATAAGCATATTTGAGATGCTTAGGCAACACCTTCAATTCAACCTCCGGAGGCTCTACTAATGACGGCTTCAACTTGGTGTCGATGCTCTCCGGTAAACTCTCAACTTGGTGCGTCCATGTCGGTTTTCCCTCTCTAACCGCAAGCACCTCCAAACTTCTCACTTCCTCGTCTATGCTCTTATCCATCTCCACCTGTGACCTGTCAAACATATAACAATCCTCCATTGTGTTTTCCCCATCTACGACTGTGTCGCAAAGAGGTATACACGTGTCAACGACGTCTGCCATATAGCATTCATCATCAACTGGAGGGTTCATAAGTCCGGAAAAAACATGCAACCTCAACCTTCGGTTTCCAAATGTCATATCAACCGTTCCTGTTTTGCAATCAATTTGAGAATTTGCGGTTGCTAAGAACGGTCGACCCAAAATCACCGTAGGTTGCTTGGTTGGGTCCTTGGCCACATAATCAAGTACGAGAAAGTCCACCGGATAGTAAAAATCCTCGATTTTCACTATCACATCCGAAACAATTCCACGGGGTAGTTTAGGTGTCAAATCGGCTAACACCACGGTGGTGTTAGACGACTGAAGTGGACCAAACTCGTATTGGTCATACAAACTACCCGGTAGAATGCTTACGCTAGCACCAAGATCTAGAAGTGCCCGATTGATTTTAAAATCGCCTACTTGAATTGAAATGATAGGCGCACCCGGATCTTGGAGCTTAGGTGGAAGTGCACCCGAAAGAATCGAACTCACATTTTCGGTTAAATCTAATTTTTTTGGAAATTTGTGAGTACGTTTTTGGGTACACAAATCTTTCAAGTACTTAGCATATGACGGTACTTGTTTAATTGCATCCAAAAGAGGTAAATTGATTTTTACTTGTTTAAAAATTTCCAACAACTCTTCTTGTTGTGGACCTCTTTTGTTTACAATTTTTTTCACGGGTCCCTTCAATGCTTCGGGATAAGGGGCGGTATTAGCCTCCACACCCTTTTCCTTAGCCTTGGGGACGGGGATGGTCACAACGGGGGTATCATTGTTCTTTTTCAAGTCATTTTTCTTTTGACCCATTTGACCATTCTCATTCTCATCTTCACTAGCATCCTCCACCACTCCTTCAACAAACTCGGGTGGGGGTGTTTTGACACCATTATCAACAACTCGACCACTACGTAAAGTAATTTTATTAATTGGTACCTCACGTGTGTTCCTTGAGTTTGACCCTTGATGCTTAGGGTTCACCGCGGTGTCACTTGGGAGTCTTCCCGTGCTTCCTCTCATTTGAGCCATTTCTTCCGCAAGTTGGCCCACTTGCTTTGCCAATGCCTCGTGTGCCTTATCCCTAATCTCGTTTGTCTTTTGAGATTCTTTTTGCATGTTCAACAAAGCATCCATTTTGGCACTCAAATCATCGCCACCGGTTTGATTGTTCGACCCGCTTCCATTACCGCCTTGGTTATTGTAATTCCTTTGGTACCCACCTTGGTAATTATTGTCCCTACCTTGGTACCCTTGGTTATAATTTCGTTGATAACCTCCTTGATTACCACCTTGACGGTTTTGATATGATGCTCCGCTTTGACCTCCTTGGTTACCCGATTGAAAATTCGGGTTCATTTGATTTGAAGCATTACCATATCGGAAGTTGGGGTGATTCCTCAAACCCGGGTGATAAGTGTTGGAGTTCATGTCATATTGCTTCCTATCTCCATACACTTGATTGACTTCCTCCGTATAGTCAAGTGACCCCGTTGGACATTGTTCCGCTCTATGTCCAATATCACCGCAACCTTCACATACCTCAAATTGAACCGCACTTACCTCTTTCTTCTTCATACGAGCCATTTCCCGCTCTAGAGTGGAAATCCGATCTTTAGAGTCAAGATCGGGAAGTGATCGGGAAATGGGATGCTTCTTGGCTCGGTCGGCCGATTCTTTCTCTTTCGAACGCTTGCTTATTCGTTCCAAAAACTCCCAATCATCGTCTTCATGGTTGCTTAGGAGGGTCCCGTTACTTGTGGATTCAAGTCGGTTCCATGTATTGTCATCTAGACCCCGTACAAAGCATTTAACCAACTCCCACTTCTCGATTTGATGATGAGGGCATCTTCGCATCATTTCTCTAAATCTTGTAAAAGCCTCATGTAACGGTTCGCCCGATAATTGGCGAAAAGACCTAATTTCGTCACGAGCGTCATCGGTCTTCGCCATTGAGTAGTACTCATCAAGGAACGTTTGTTTCATTTCTCCCCAAGTGCGAATACTATTTGCGGGAAGTGTGAGGAACCATTGCTTTGCCTTATCCTTCAGTGAAAATTGGAATAGTCGAAGTTTGACCTCATCTAAAGCAAAGTTGTGACCCCCGATAGTGCTGCAAACCGAAGAAAATTCCGTCAAATGTGTATACGGTTCGTCGTTAGATCTTCCATTAAAATGAGGAAGTATGTTGATGTAATGTGGTTTACAATCAAACATCCTCCTCTCACAAACGATTGGTGAGTCGTTCTCAGTGACAACCGGCCTAAAACGATCATTCACTCCCCGTGGAGGTCGTTGATGACGATGTGGACCGTTAACTTCTTGATCGACCGGTCTTCTATTATCCCGTCTTTCACCTCTTCGATCATCTCGTCTATCCTCTCTTCTATTATCCCTTGGGTTACCACCTCCCACGAAACGAGGAATCCGGTTAGGGTTTGCATTGTTGTTGTTATTATAAAACCCATCATTCCGGTTCCGTTGGTCATTGTTTCGTGGTTGACGGTTGTTCCTACAACCATCATTTCTTCCACCTCCATAACCGTATTCGTCGTCCCCGACGTAATTGGCATTTTGGTAGCCAAATTCCTCATCATCATACCTTCTTGCGTTGTAGACGTTTCCCCGATTCACGTAGCCCCAATCTTCGTCATCATTAGCCCTATCATCATAATATCCCCCGTCATCAGAATTTTCCGTATGAATACTCACATGTTCCGGCGATTGATAACCGGGAACACTATAAGGTTCATCATCGGGGATTGCATTCCTCAAGTCATCGATGTTGAAGAATGGGTCTTCATTTGCGGGATTGCCGCGATCACGATTTCCCCGACGGTCGGAATTGACATTACGATCATCTAGGTTAATGGGTAGGGAATTGTGGCTATGAAGGTTTTGTTGTTGAGGTGTTCTTTGATTGTTGTTGGGATTTTGGTTTTGGAAAGGTGGTGTAGGTGGTCCGGTATTGTTGTTATTACCACCCGGTCGCTCGTGAGGCATGGGTTGCATATTTGGAGCGGGATAAAAGGTTCCTCGGGATTGAAATTGGTTTTGGTTGAGGTTTGGGTGATTGGAGTTTTGGTTTGCCATTGAACCAATTTCAATGGATGGTGTATGTTGTGGTGTTTGGTTGGTTTGATTAGAAGCAAGTGTTGCTTCTAACCGGCTTGCTAGATTTCTTCTTGCAACTCGTTCGATTTCCGGTTCGTAGACTAACGGTGAAGTCCTCCCGGAGTTCCGCGTATGCATGCACTACCTGTAATCTGCACAAGTAACACACCCCGCGTAACAAGGAAAAAGACAAGTACAAAAAGAAAGCTAAACAAATTAAACAGATAATCACACAAATTCAAACAATATCCAAACACAAAGCGCACGCACTCCCCGGCAACGGCGCCAAAATTTGATCGGAGTGTCGCGCTCCGGTCAAAGATAATATTTATAAGCCCAAATTACCCTTAACAATGTGTTAGTGGTAGTAAGGGGTCGAACCACGAAGAGTATGTGGTTTGTGTGTGGATTCGAATGAATTAAAACAATTGTCACACTTTATGAAGCTTGCTAAAGTATTTTTGTATTTTTGTTTAATGGAGAGATATGATTTTTAACTAAATGAATTGATGCGAATGGTTAACAACTACTAATTAACGATTGCAAGAAAAATGGTTACTAGAACAATAATGATAAAAAGGAATCACACCCGGTTTCGGTAATTATTAACCTAGGATTTCTACAAGTTTTAGTTTCAACTCAAATGCATTCGATTAACGGATTTAGTGTACCGTGACTTAGGTGCTACTAGCTATCAACGCCCCGAAGAACGGACAAAAAGACACTTTGTAATCAACACAAGTAAATCCTAACAAAGACAACGTACAATTACATATCACCGTTTCGCAAAGTCATAACTTTTAACATCGTTCGACAATTCACGAATTCGTAACAAATGTAATACTATTGTCAAAAGTTTCAAAAACCAAATACAAATTGTCACTAAGATGAAACAAGAACAAATTGAAACCCTAAAATTAACAACTACCTACACCGGGGTGAAACCGAGATGATTAGCCGCTCATGGTTGATGCAACTTGATCACCGGATGGTTGGAATGCGGATGGAGTCATCTTGAAGCCTTGAGAATGGTGAATGATGAGGTTTGGTGAAAGATGATGATGGTGGAAGGATTAGGGTTTGTGGATGATGGATTTGATTGAGATGATGGTGATGATTCTTGATGATGATTTCGGGTTGTAGAGATGAAGTAAGTTGAATGGTAGGTGAATTGTGGCTCCAAGAACAAGTTTTCAAACTCCACACAATGTGTAACTCCCGAATTGATGTCCAACAACCCCCATCCATTCGTTATTTTAAGTTGAATGGTAGGTGAATTGTGGCTCCAAGAACAAGTTTTCAAACTCCACACAATGTGTAACTCCCGAATTGATGTCCAACAACCCCCATCCATTCGTTATTTTGACCCAAACCAACATTGGACGCGCAGCAATATTGGAGGGCCGTCGCCGACGGCCTGATGCCCCGTCGGCGACGGTCCATGCATGTTGATATAGAGCCGACGTGTTAATTTGCTGCTTACGGACAATTTGGGCGACGGAGAATTGCACACACCGTCGGCGACGGACCATATGGTCGTCGGCGACGGCTCCTGGAATTCCAACTTTCTGTTTCCTTCATTTCTCAAGTCCGGTTGACCCGTTTCGCATCCCGGTGGTTCCGTTTTCGCTCCGGTGACTCGTTTAGCTCTCAATTAGCTCCTTAAACTTCACAAGACCTGCAAAACACAAATCCTTTTACAAGTAGGCTATTTGGGATAAAAAGTTAAGTAAAAACATCAACTTAGACATAAACGAACACCGGTTTTCAACCACGC